>JACSVZ010000026.1:524472-1124472 GCA_014706295.1 Lycocorax pyrrhopterus obiensis | reverse complement strand
GAACAAGATTTTGGTCTTGCACACACATAGTGATAACTCAGGAGACCTTTGTGGGTACTGATGGAATTTTCATCAGTGTAACAAAGACTTTGGCCACACAACACTTTTTTTCTGGTCATGTCAAATCACTTTAGAAACTCGTTTGATTTAATCATGGTATTTTTTTCATGTAGGTGGGACATGGAGTCAAACCTCCAGGTCTGTGGCTCTGCCTGTTTGTCAAGAGTCTCACCTTCCTGCAGTGTCAGAGAGAGTGGTTTCTTCTCAAAATCAGGTGTACTGCATCCTTGTGGAACATCATTCACAAACTGGGTGATAACAACTCCTGGGATAGAAGATTTCTTGAAGATTTTTACTAGAAAGGCAAGAAAAAATGCATTCAATTAACGTGTTTGTCCTTCAGAAAGAATCTCTCAGTTTGCATTGCCTCCTGCAGAGCAGTAACTGCTCCTGCTCAGCTCCTCTTTGACCACAAAGGTCCCACCCATTCCAGTGCCACAGGCTGTAACTGTGTCCCAAGGCTTGGGCATTAAGGTGTGGGATTTTGTGGTGGCTTTGCCAAAGTTGTGTCCAAGTGGGAAATTCTGCAAAGTCCTAATCCAGGACCACTTCGGCTCACAGCTCCAGCGATGGTTTGGACAGGGAAAGCTTTGCATCAGTTCTTGTTCCAAATACAAAATCTGGCCTGAGAAAGGCCCCGCTGCCAATTCAGGACCTGATGGGTCCTGCCATCCCCAAGCTAGAGAAGCAAGCTGGGGTTATTCCCAGGGGTTCCCCAGAGCTGTGTCTGTTCTCTCACCTGTCTGATGGCTGCTCATGATGCTTTGCTCAGTTTTCTGGGGTCAGCACAAACAGACTACAAGTTCTCCTTTGAAAAAGACAAATAATGTCATTATTTACAGTTCACAAGGGAAAGGACAGACCTTAACACTGCACCCTTTAGTGACCCAGTTTGCCCTTCCTCACTTGCCACATCCTTGCAGCCAAGTAGAGACAGACCTGCCAATCAGCCTGTCATGCCCAACACAACCTGGGTATGAGGATGATTAGCAGGGCTGAATGGAAAATGTACACATCCAGCAGCATCCCTCTGTGTCACCTGGCTTTCCTCTAAAGACCTCCTCTCGTGTTTCAGGCAAACATTCACCACATGGCACTCACGTGGTGGGTTCTGATGGATGGCAAGAGCAGTTGCTGAGAAGAAAACCACAGAGATGGATGTCTAAACTGGGGCATGGAGCAGAGGTACATCCTGATCTCAATTAGCTTGGTTAAATTAGCAACAGGCCTGAGAGCAGACAAGAAGCCTTTAGAAGGGAATGGTGAAGTGTGAGCTTGGCATTAAGGAGTTATTGTTATGCATCACTCAGGGGACCTTCTGCCAAAGGAGTCTCTTTCCCTGTATTTTAAATTGAACAGTGTGTAATGTAACACATCCCTGCCTTGCAGAAAGCTGGGAAGGCAGATTCCCTGTCATATGAGAGATGCTCAGGAACTATAGAGTTACTGCAGCTCTGAAAGAGCAATTAGATTGGATTGCCTGTGGCATTAGTGCTGGGTCTCTGTTTACCCTCTGCACTCCTTCCATCAACAGAGGGACACAGGAACATGCAACTTCCATCAGTTTTGAAAGGCATAGGGACTTTGGGAGCACACCTACACCAGGCATTCATCCAGCTGAGCTCTGGCACCTGGCACCTGATGAAAACACGGGGGATGACCCCAACACCTCCTTGTCACACATTCAACTCCAAGCCACATTGTCTGGGTGAGAATTGGTTTCAGCTAAAGGTAAGAGACAACTTTGTGAACAAAAATAATTTGTGCTGGGTATCCCATAGCCAGGCCAAAGAGAGTGTCACTCACAGTACCTCTGGGTCAGCTTCTGAACCAAAATGTGTTTTGCCATTACTCAGCAGCTGCAAAGAGCCACAGACACCTCCCTACGACAAATCACTGGCTCCACTTTGTCCTTACCACAAACCTTGTTTTGGGGCTCTGCACACTCTACAAATCTCTGCAATAATTGACATCTCTGTGAGCCTCCCTGGCCTCAGTGGAAATGCACTGAGACAACAGCACTGGGAAATGGAACAGGGCTGTGTGAGCAGCAGCCAAACCCTCTCTCCTGTCCCCTCCTGGCCTGATCTGGGTGACCTCTGCTGCTCCCACCACAGCAAGGGGGTTGCATTTCATCTGTGTGCTGCTAGTCTGGCACATCGCACAATCACTTCTGTAAACCCCTGGGAGATGTCTTAAAACTTGGGAATGAAGGGAATGAAGAGCTTGTGGGAAGAAAAAAACACAAAACTGAACTGAAAAGAAGCTGATTCCGGGGCACCCTGTCCTGCCTCGGGCAGAGCATTGCACAGTGAATGGTTGAGATTTTGAGAGGCTCTTGATCACCCTCTTATGGATTTAATTTGTCCTCCAAAGTACTGAACCATATTAACAACAAACATAATCCCCTATTGCCTCTTGTATCTTCCTAAACATGTCACCACTCCTGGGGCTGGAATGCCTGATGCTTACAACACTCACCAAACAGGATCACCTGACACCAGCTTGCAGCAGCTTTCCCCTAAGCTCTGTTTATATTACACTTGCATTTATCCTTTGCTACTCCTGACTCCTTTCCTCCACGGTGGGCAGTGGTGAGGAGCAGCTACCCTCAAACAGGAATGTGGTCCAAATTCAGCTCCAAAGCCTTTCCTTACATCTTCAAATGTTTCATGTCAGAATGTTTCATTCTCAGCCTGGTGTGATGGTGGACATGAGTTACCATAACTAGAAACTGCTGAGAGAGGGCTAAATTCAAATCTAGTTTGGTAAAACCCCCAAATACTGACAATATTTGTACAGGCAGTAACAGGCCCCATCTCTCAGTGCACAACATGCACTCTGTGCACTATGTATAAACTGCTGAGTTTACAGAATCCTAAAGATTTCAGAAATTCACTTGGATTAAAAATAAGCTCCTGTGAGTCCTTAAACTCCTGTGAATTCCTGACTTCTGGAGAATGAGAAGGAAGCATGTTAATGCCACACATTGATTGCAGGGTTAAAATAACAGTGCTGGACATGAAGGGAACATTCCTTCAGTGTAATGAATCCAATCATGTTGCATTTTCCAGTGTCTTGTGTATTAAATAAGGACCAGAAAATAACACCCTGGTTGGCACAGTCATTAAACCTTACCACTGCTTACTTTTAAAATTTCTACTTCCTTGTTACATGAATGACCATGGTTTTGTTCTGACTCCAGTTCAATCTAGAAAAAGAAATCACAGAATTTTTAAAATGAGACAGCAGAAGCCTTCCAAAATTGTCTTAGTGTAATTCATATCTTCACTCACAGGTGCTTGAAACATTGGTGTCCTCATGAGGATGATTTATTCAATGGAATAAATGCTTCCAAGAGGGAGTCACCTCTCCCCAGGTAAATGCTGCTGACCAACACCCCCAGCACAAATGGGTGACACTGGAAGCAGCTCAACACTCTTACTTCTCTGTAGAACACATCCCTGTCATGCATTAGCCTTGCTCAGGGATGCAGTTGGCCATTCCTCATTCCAGGCAGAAGTCTGTCTGCTTTGCAGCTGCAGGGACATCCCCACTGGGGACAGAGGCAAAGCTTCCACGGCTTTGAGCGCAGAGCTGGAGCAAGCCCTTGGCTACTGACAACATTTTTAATGTCCCAAAATAAAGCAGCAAGCCTGGCAGGGTGGGAGGGTGCCCTTCATCCTGTGTGTCCATCAATCTGTCTGGATGAGACAGAGCAAGAGCCCATTCCCTGTGAGCATGACTGGACACCATTGCTGGGGCCATAAATCAGCTGAGTGAATAAGCAAAACATTTGGGAGTCAGAGGATTTGTAGGTATTGGGGGTGTCACAAGGACTTATTTATGGGCTTCAGACAGTGCAATACACAGACAAGATGTGACATAATTGCTGGCAGACTGGTGAGCAAAATTAGCCAAACCTGTAGGGAAGTGACAGGCAGTGAGTGGTTCATGGGGAGGGGATGGGTGCAGGGGCTCGGGATGTGCCACGGGCATTGCACGAGCACAGACACAGCGGGGACAAAGCCATTAGCACAGACCTAATCCAGTAATAATAAAATAATCAGCAACAGAGGCAGTATTCTGTTTCATAGGAGCATATAATCATGGAATATGCTGAGCTGGAAGGGACCCACAAGGATCATCCCGTCCAGCCCCTGGCCCTGCACAGACACCCCAACAATCCCACCCTGGGCATCCCGGAGAGCCTTGTCCAAACACTCCTGGAGCTCTGGCAGCCTCGGGGCCGTGCCCATTCATTCTCTGGGGAGCCTGGGCAGTGCCCAGCAGCCTCTGGGGGAAGAACCTTTCCCTGATCTCCAGCCTGACCCTGCCCTAACACAGCTTTTCTCTTTGTAATTCTCTTTGAATTTCTCTTTGTAAGTCATGAAAATCAGGGCAGTCCTGACACAGAAAATGTTCTAAACAAAATACCAAATTGTTGTCAAATTGTCAATTGCTCAGTCAAATTCTAGCTGTGCTTTATCCCAGAGATCCAGATACTCAGTGAGTATATTTCACCTAAAATTTCTCTTTTAGCTTTGTGTTGGCTTTCTGTGGTTTTTTGTTAACTTGAAGTAATCTTTTGAGCTTGAGTCTTCCCATTTCAGATTAATTTTAAAGGAAAATTTCAAATGCTTTGGTTAGAACCACAGAACTGAAGGCCAACGAACTGCAGAAGGGAAACTTCATGAAAACTTCTGGGCAGGTCACAGAGGGGGAACGTCACAAGCTCTCCAGTGATGAATGGAGGTCTTGTGCAGAGTGGGGAGGAATGCCCAAGGATCAGATTTTGTGTGACTTATCCCTTTGGTAAATCTATACCTGACCTGATCTTCTCCTCTGCCCCAGGGATTATGAACACGACCTAAGTGCTTGCTCAGGATCCACAGACACACAAACCAGATACCCTGTACCATTTGTGTACGAAAGGGGCACTGATACCAAAGGCCAAGAGGAGACACCACCCCTATTTTTGAAGGGAGCAAAAGCCATTAAGCCCCACCAGCAAGCAGGACAGTGAATCCATGTCCCTTTGGAGAAGCAGGGAACCAGTCAGTCTGTGCCTTACCATGGCCACAACACTCCCACAGATTTTTCATAACAGAAACAGACTTTGATACAGGCAATAGATTTACAGCTGGTATCCCAGCAAATGCAACAGAGTCTCACTGCCAGGAAGGAAAGATAACATATCTCTACTCACTGTTCCAAGAAAGGATGAGTCCAGGATAAAAACCCTTAGGAACCCCAGTGCATCTGTGCCACAAGTCCCCTGCCAGGTCCAAGGGACAATGACAGCAGATCTTCAACAGCCTGGCATCTTCCCAGGGAAATGCAGGGGAATCAGTGTACCCTACAGGAGCCAAACACTACAGGAGCCCACTACTCCCAGAATGTTTACAACCATTTCCAGACCTACTGCAACACAAAGCCACATTCAGTGTGACAGCAAAGGTGTCACTTCCCACTCCCAGCTCTGCATCACCCCCACACAAATCAGTGGTGGCATGGCCAAACTCACCACCCTACAGGCTGAGCTTCTGAGATGATCCTGCGGAAGTCACTTCTGCGTCTCCGGGCCCACGGTGGCTTTGTTCACTCAGAGCACAGAGCTCTTCATAGCTGTCCAGCGGGTCCCCTGGTCCCAGATATCAATGACCTGTGAGAAGGAAGATAAGCCCCTTATCAGACTGGCGTAAATGTCACTAAATGGCAAAAGAAACAGCAAACTGTTGTCCCCCTCACATCTCTCCACTCTCACAGAAGGTGAGGCTGTGCTCAGGAGCTGCCAGGTGTCTCCACACTGAGCTGGAGGAGCCCTGGGGGCTCATTATAGCCCCACACTCCCCCAGCCCAGGGGAGGTGCCCTGGAGCCCTTGGCAAGGCTGGCCACGGCTGGGGCCAGCCTGGCCAGATGCGACCATCAGTCAAGGCCACGCTGCATCCCCAATGCAAGACCTTGTGCCTCAAAGGACAAACACTTGTGCAGATCCAAGGAAAGGACAGGCTGTACACCAGGTTGGGTAGGACACACCAGCAGATGGGTTCTCAGAGGCCACGAGTCCTTAGGAGAGCTCATGGTTCCTTAGCAGAGAAGTAAAACCAGTGAATTATTGCATCGGTGTATGGGTCAACCATGCCTGGCCTTGGCCCTCAGCAGAAGAGTCTCTCAGTCTGTGCTATTCCAAGAGGCCTGAAAGAAATCCAGTCGCTCTAGAAGAGCTTCACTGCTACAGCCAAAAGACACACCTCAGTCTGCTCCTTTCCTTCCAACACAGCCACGGGCTGATTCCTTTCCCATGAGCAGCAACAAGGCCACTTATTACACTACTGGAAGGTTCCCTGCCCATGGCAGGGAGTTGGAATTAGATGACCTTGAAATTCTCTTCCAACCCAAAGCACTCTGGGATCTGTGATTTCCATGGACAGGTTTACCCCAGAAGTACAAGTGCAGTGCATTGTGACTCCAAATCTTTTGTTTCTGGTCTGCCCTTGCAACCTGTAAACCTTCCTTCCTCTGCTCAGAAAGCTCCCCTGAAGCAGAGGGACTTTTGCTTACTTCCTGATGTTCACAGAGATGGCCAGTCTGGGACTGCAGGTTCCCTTCTTCCAGCAGCTCAACCTTCAGGCAACAAAACCTGGTTGGCCTGAAGGCTGCTTTCACTCACTTTGGCCTGGGAGCCCACAGTCATTGCTGTCCTTTGCATTGGGTGAATAAATTCATATTAAATCTCATGTTCAATTGGAGAGGAAGGGCTGGCTCCAGAAGGTGGCAAGAGAAGTGTTTTTACTGTGATGGCCATGGTTCACAGGCTGGCTGGGCTGGCAGAACCAGAACAAGGCTTTCCTCTGGTTTCCTATGAGAAGATGATAATTTTAAAATCTGAGGCTAATGGGAAGGGAACACACAGAAAACCCTTGGTGTCACAGCTTAGACTCCTGTTAGATTGCATCAGGACAGAAGAACCACAAAGAGCACCATTTCCACTAGTCTGAGAAAGAAGATTCTCACCCAGCATCAAAAACTTCTCCCTTGCAGAGCTGGGAATCACCATTTCAACCAACAATTTAAAAGATAAATATGAACATTAAATTATGGAATAATTTTCTTCATTCCTTCTTTCTTTTCGACCACTGTTGCTGATGACAGTGCTTAAACCTTCCCAGTTCATGAGAAAACCATGTCAACAGAAGAAAATGGAATTGCTCAAACTGATGCCTGGGCTAAGATCCTTCAGTTCTACATCCCCTGTTACCTTTGCAGTGATGTAAAAGTAGAAAGTAGAAGCAATTACAAAGTCAAATATAAACCATTTGAAAGTTGAAAAGCCAAGAAAATAAGACAATAAGGATCTGGGAAATCTGGACTGCTGCTGGGAAATCCTCTCAGTAGCAGCCACTGTTTTCTATCAGTGTGGGACTCCCACAGCATTTTCACCTGCTTTGGACAATGATCATCCCAAAGATGCTCCCTCAGACATCAGACATCAGTCCTGCTGGTCCAGGACAGCAGTTTGTGACTTTGCTGACTGGATGCTGCACCTTTAATAAACCCCATTGCCAGACAAGTCTCTAAAGACAGTAACACTTTGGGTAAGCCCTGGGAATGCTCCCACAGGAAGCATTTACCTGCCTCTACTGAAACCTGAATTCAGCTCTCTTCAGCTGCAGCAAGAGCAGAGTTATCTCAGAGGGCCTGAGCTATCCAGAGCCACAGGGCTTTCTTCTGTTCCTCTTCCCATGTGCTCTCCCTTTCCAGGCATTTGCTCTCCACAGAAAAGTGCCAGTGGTATTCAGTCTCCAATCACATTTAACTGTTGGGTCTCAATAACTGAGGAATTCCTAATTAGACAGACAGTGAGGTCTAGCAAGTCCCAGGAGAGCCACAACTGCTCCTGTTCCACTGCCCCCACACACCTGATCATGCTTCGCCTCATTTCCAGCCCTGGTTTTACAGTTTTCTTGGGGCCTTTCCTCCAGAGGGACTGATAATTTAAAACCATCTGCAACAGAGCAACCTCCTCCAAGAGCCTGACCTTCTTCCATTTCACAGCTTGTTTTCCACCCGCCCACCCAAGGCCCTGTTAACCCCTGTGTGCCAGGGCTGAGCTGCCACGTGCCACTGGGAGCCTGCAGAATGTCACAGCAAGTGCTCAGTGGGCACCGCTTTCCCTGCAGAGGGAATGTTTTTCCCTTAAAGAAAGTCTATTCGCCTAAGGAAGGGCAGTGAAGAAACGTCAAGAGGCAACAGCTGAAGGACAGTTATTTCAGATTGAATTTAAAAGTCTGTTTTAACTGGAAACAAGACTCTGTAATTCCCTTCTTGGAATATTGGTGTGAAGTCTTCCTGTTCTGACCAGTGACAATTGGCACAGCTCTTCCTACAGACTTTGGCACCCACATGGCTCAGAAAGGGCAAGAACGCAAGAAACCAAGACCTGGTAGGTCCAAAACCCTGTCTGGATTTTCAGTCCATAAATAAATGACCAAGGTCAAAAACCAAGCCAAGACACCCCATTTCCCTGCAGCCTGGTGGCCAGTCCTGACTGCACTGAGGGTGAAGGTGGTGGCAGGGAGGCTTCTTTGGGGCAGAAATATTCACATATGAAATGGGCGAAGATGTGCAAAGTTCAGTGGTCATGCTCCAAATCCATCTTGACATAACAGTAATGAGAATTCCATAAACACTATACAAGAAAATGGGTATGGAATATGGAATATGGAATAAAGGCCCAAATTCATGAAGATTACAGGTACCTGCAGCCCTCCAACCACCCAACACGCTACACCAAATCACGTGAGTCTGGCAGTGCTGGTCATGCTGGTCATATGTGAGTACAGGGACACTGTCTGTTCAGATCAGGCCAGGGGCCAGCTGGTGACAGAAGAGCATTTCGGTTTTCCCAGGAGAATGCCCTGCACCAGGACGAGGAACAGTCACACCATGCATGTGAGTGCCCCAGTGAGTCTTCCCTACCCACAACAATTGAATTTAAGTAAATGTGATGTTCCAAGCACCAAGTACTTGCTGCTCCCTTCAGTGGGAGATGCCCATTCCCATTCCAGTCCCTTAACACCAGTTCATCCACGCTGTAGAGTCCAGAAGAAATTGAAGGGACTTGTTTCAGGCTCGAACCTGTGGTTATTTTCCCTCCCCACCTGAGGTGCCAGTGTGTCCCTCTGTCACCTGCAAGCTGAGGGCTGCTGTCACTGTGCACACAGAGCCAGGGTCAGACCCACTGCTGTTCACTGGACTTTCACACAACGTAAGGAGATCAGAACCGGGGGAGTGAATGCAGGAGGCACCAGTGCTCTGCTTTCACAGTGCAGATCAGCTCCCTCATTCCCACAGTACAGAGAATTCCTTCTGTTCCCTTGTTCAGGATTGGTTTAGTGTTTGCATCCATGACTGACTGGAGGGGTTCGCTAGCACAGTCTAGGATTCAGTTGGAGCCTGGCTGCCTATAAACCCAACATTCCCACTTTTCCTGGTAATAGCTGCTCCCATGACTACGTTCCTTGCATGTTCCAATCCCAGGGCTGGGATTTACTTACCATTTTCCATCCACAAAAACAAAATAGTGGGCAACAGATGTTTAATAAAGGCTCACCAAAGATGTGATTAAACATCTACTTATTACCAGACACATCCTTCCACCAAGACTTTCCACCCGCCTTGAGACACTGAAGAGAACAAGGGTTTAAGCCCCTCTGGGCTTTAATGAATGCAGGGAACAAGGGCTGCCTGTACCACTTCCGTTTGGCCCTACATGCCCGTCGGGCTTTGCTAAATGTCCGTCTCCAGCTAAAATTAACTGGGTGTGTTGGGAGCACTTCACAGACACCACCCCTGAGGCATGCAGAGGGTTAATAAAGCTCACTGCATACAGCAAATCAAACAATAATATGCAACCAGAGATTGAAGGCTTTATCTCAGCTCCCCTCTCTGCCTCAAACCACAGGCACAGCAAACCTCCAGTTCTGAGTTCTTTATGTTATTCCAGGATTTATTGTAACCTGCCAGTGGTGACAGATGAAACAAGCCCCATCCTGGCCTGACCAGCTGTTTTAATGTTTCATTCCCTGATGTGCTGGGAAGTTTGACACTGAAATAAATGGTAAGAAATTCTCTGTGGAACCCCAAGAGGCCACAGCATGTGCCACCTTCCCACTGTCTGTGTGGGACACTGGAATTAATCTCAACACTGTCCTGGTAGTGCCTGACCTGTGCCGGCCCCAGTGAATGTCTGGCACCTACAGAGGTGCCAGGGGAGTCCCATTTCTGGGAATGCTGCCCCATTCCTTCTGAAGTTTGTTCACTGTCACACTCTCTCTTTATCCAGCACTAAAATATCAGAATAAAACAAGTGTCATCTTGAGCCAGAAGATTATGCCAGCATCCAATGGAGAAATAATCTAAATCATAGAATTATAAAATCATAGAATGGTTTGGGTTGGAAGGGACCTTAAAGCTCAGCTCGTTCCACACCCCCACCAAGGGGGGGAACATCAGGTTGCTTAGACTCCCCTCCAGAAAATGGAAATAAAGAAAAAAAATGGAAATATAGAAAAAAAACCCCAGAAATACAGAAAAACATGGAAATAGAGAAAAATAGAGAAAGAGAGGGCATCTCTCTCCTTTCACTCCCACTTGTTCCATGAATCCTGTGATTTCACAGAAGGGTCACTGAGCTCCCCTTTCTGCAGGAATGAAGCTCCCAGGGTCTGTCCCCCCACGGGGTCTGTCCCTCTGCAGGGTCTGTCCCTCCGCGGGGTCTGTCCCTGTGCAGGGTCTGTCCCTGGGCAGGGTCTGTCCCTCAGTGGGGTCTGTCCCTCAGTGGGGTCTGTCCCTCCGCAGGGTCTGTCCCTCAGTGGGGTCTGTCCCCCCACGGGGTCTGTCCCTCAGTGGGGTCTGTCCCTCCGCAGGGTCTGTCCCTGTGCAGGGTCTGTCCCTCAGTGGGGTCTGTCCCTGTGCAGGGTCTGTCCCTCCGCAGGGTCTGTCCCTGTGCAGGGTCTGTCCCTCAGTGGGGTCTGTCCCTGTGCAGGGTCTGTCCCTCCGCAGGGTCTGTCCCCCCACCTCTCCTGCCTTGTGAAGGTGATCACACGGAGCTCAAACACAGCAATTACGGCTCCAGGTCCGGAGCAGGTACCCAGCACTCACCTGCGGTGTCACCCTGGGTGTCCTCTCTAGCCGAGTGCTGTGGCAGCCGCAGCTGCAGCCAGGGCTGGGCTGGGGGTCAGTGCTGGTCCCTCCGGACTGGCCCGGGCTGGAGTCTCCTCGGGCTCTCCCTCCGTGTCGCCTCCCTCCCGCCGCTGTCCCGGCGCGGTGTCGCCCGCGGGCGGGGCCGCCTGTCACAGGGCTGTTAGCCTGCGAGACATCCAGAGGATTGGGATTTTTATGGGCACCCGGGCACCTGCCTCCTATTCGTTATTATTTCAGTCCATTCCAGTAATGGCGCTGAGCAAATTTGAGATGAACATAATTCTTCAGCGTTTCAGAAGTCAGTGGGATGGTGCTTTGTCTGTGGATTGTGTTTCCTCTTCGCAGCAACTTGTTACAGACTTTGACACAACTGAAGGGCTCTCGATGTTTTAAATGAAACCGGAGTTCACCTGATTTGAAACCCATTCCAGGAATAAGTAGGGTCCCTAACAGAACAGATGAATTGAACTTCAGATAAAAGTAAGTGGCCAAGCATGGTTAAAGATGAGGCTTCTTCACATACACTCATTTTTTAAAATAACTCCTTGAAAAGTCAGATTTGTAAAGGGATGGACAGAGCCCTTTACAGCAGCAGCTCACAGTGTTAATGTGAACTTATCTCACAGTGTTAATGTGAATTTGCAGCGTACACTGAGCAGTCTGAGCCTGCACTCCTGTTACACAGCCAAGGGCAGCTGCTGTTACCTACAATCCTTTGTACACCTTTGGAATAAAACAGGTTTAAGAGGGAATTAGGAACAAAAAGGTCAGGGTGGAAATGGAGATCAAACACCTCAGCAGACTTGTATCAGTAAGGGCTTCCTCTGCTGTGAGAATTTATCCAGAGTCACCTGGAGTGATGGAGATAAGTCTTGAGAAAAACAAGACAGAGGTTCAAAGTAGAAGACAGGGGATGAAGAGGTTACAGACAGTTTCCTCAGCTTGCAGAGGGCAGTGGGCACCCTTGGGTCACCCAAAGGGCTGCAGGTTGCAGACATTTCAGGTGTTTCCTTGCCCATGTTGCCCATCTCAGGGACAGTCACATGTTGGGGGAACGCCAGTCAGTCATTTCAGAGGCAAATACTTCCAGGTAGACATGAGCACATCAGTGCTTCTAAAAAGCAGATTAGGATAAAGGTCAGCCTTCTCTGTCTTGTCCTCTTCAAGGAAGCCAATGTGCCTGTGGGAGAGGCTGTACCTGGAGCTCTTCCAGCCTGGAAGGTGGGCAAACCCCCTGCCTGGAACCACGCCAGCATCAGCCCACGAGAGGCAAGAACCTAAAGCAAACATCATTTCCAAAGGTTTTGCTTCTATCCAGTGAAAGCAATCCCCCCACACCAGGCAATGGGCCTGTTGTGCCCTGAATAAAACTGTACCTCAGGTGCACCCCGCCTTCAAAAGCTTTCATTGTACTAAGGAACAGCAAAGGCAGGAAGATGAACCAGCAGGAGGACAGCAGGTTTGCCTGTACTTTAATGTACTTTCCAAATGGGAATATCATTCCCTAATTTTTACTTTAGATAAACCAGATTTTTGAGTTCAGATTCTCAGTCCCTTGATACTGCAGAAGTCAACTGAAATCTGCTCAGGGTTTCCTACCTTGCCCCTCTATAACTAAACATCCTTCCTGTGGAGGAGAGAGCTGGGGCACAAATTGCTGAGCTTGTACTGTAACAGATTTAAGCCAGAAAGTGCAGGTGACACATCCCAAAGGATCACATTTGCACACCTTTATGCACCTTTACAGTCAGCAAAACACAGAAGGTCCCATTTAATGTAGTAGAAGAGAAAAAACATCTTCTGCCTCAAAAAGCAGAGAAGTACTGACAACTCAGGAGATGCTGAAATCATTCTGATAGACTTGAAAATATGTCCCAGTTACCAGACCTTAGCACCCCAAAGGGCAGCCTTATGTAATGTGCTTTACTTAGCAATCCTCTGACATGGGCCTTCCCAATAAACCAGTGCAAGGATTTGTAAGCCTGGGTATTCCCTTGCTTCTGACAGCCTCATAAAGATTATTTCCTATCAGACATATGAGAGACTCCACTGGAAATCCACCAAACACTGCGTCCAAGCTGACCTGAGCACATCAGATTCCAATTCTAATTTCATCCCAAATTAGCAGGTGGTTATTGGTCGTCTAAAAATGGCATTTGTCAGGAATGAAAATTCTTTGCCAAAATAAGCCATTCAGTGTTATTTACGACATAGATAAATTCTGTTACTCTCTCATGGGGTATTATCCTCAAACACCGTTGACTCAGCCAGCCCTGGCCCTCTCCCCTTTTATGTTTGAACACAGCCCTTAAATTGTCTTTTAGAAGTTGTACTGAGGGCACAAAACCCCCTCACTTCTCCAACAAATAAGGACAAAAGACAGAAATGACCCACTAGTGCGTGAAGTCTGAGAACTCTGAGCCTTTGCTGTGACAGACTGACCACAAATCCCCTCTGTGCTCTTCTCAAGCTTCATGCTCAGTGTGGAGTCCCAAAGAAGTGGCCATGGACACCAGAGGCAGCTGTACACATTGTCACAATTGTCACATCCCAGCCAGCCTTCTGACCCCCAGCACACTGTGTTGACAGGAGTGTCCTACCCTGAGACACCACAACACTGTTTGAGATCCAAGCACATGCTCCACACCAACCCAGGATTCAGCTGGTGGCAGAGCACCTCTCTGAGGGGACAAAGATCTATTTTTGATGACATTTGCCACCCCTCAAGCAGCCATCCAGTGTGACACATCACCGTCCCTTCGGACACCTGAGCCTGTACAATTCACTGTCGCCTTTAAAGGCCACACTCCTGCAGGGAGTACTGGAAGTCTTGGCTGTGGAGAGGCTGATCCTGTGGAGAACCAGCCCATCAGCTGAGTGACCTGTCCATAGCCAGGAGCTCAGCACACACCTGGACATGAAGTGAAAGACACTGAAATACAGAAACTTTACCAGGTAAAGTGCAGGGGATCCATCTCCTCCATTACCCACTCCCAGGGAGGAAAGCCAAACTCCCCTCCCAGCTGTCCTACAGCCTTGGACCAAAGGGCTGGGAGCACCTGCAGGGCAGAGAAGTTACTGCAGCATCCAAAAGCACTGGGAGCCTTCCACAGGGTTCAGCTGCAAACAGGGTCATTGCCACCAGAGCTTCTTTATCAACTATTGTCCCTTTCCCCCACTCTTAGCCATCCACTCCCACCAGATCAATAATCACACCTTCTGAATAGCAGCAGGGGCACATGGGAATGCTCCAGAATTCAGACACTTAAAGATGAACCAATACTTAAGCAGCAGGGATAACCAAACTGGGATAGTCAAACTGGGAGAACCAAACTGGGTTTCTGATTCCCCTCTTCCAGGCTCCTTCAGGTGGAATTAGTCCCTGCCAAAGGAGATGTCCTAAGCACACCTGAGCCAGTCCCAGAGCCGGAGAGGAGCCTGCCCTTGTAAGCCCTGACCGCTCTTGGGGTAATCTGACCTCCCACCCCAGCACGAACCAGCCCAGACAATGCCCAGCAGTGCCCAGCCTATAAATGCTGCCTTGGGCCCTGGCCCAGGGCAGGTCTGGCATCACCCTGTCACTCTGGCTTGGCTGGCACTTGCAGGGTCCCTGATGGTCTTGTGAGGGCTTTGACCACGTCATGAAGGCAGCTGAGCATTTTGTCCCCACACAGCCCACGGCAGCCAGCTGTGACCTGTTCTGCCGTGTGACAGGCACCCAGTGTGAGCTGCTACTGCTCGCTGCCAGGCACAGGGCCAGGCCAGGAACCTCAGCGTCCCTGTAAGAGCTGGGTATTGGGGAGCTGTTCCCTGGTGGAAGGGGCAGCCCCAGCAGAAGCAGGACAGGGACCTTACTGATCAGATAAGCTCAACCCAGCACCTGAAGTGGGTGAGCAGAGAGGGGATGGTGACAGGCTCCATCAAGTGTCCCCATCAACAGTCCTGTGATCATCAAGGGCCAGGGAAGAAGTCAGGTCCAAGGTCAACTGGGAAGGCCAAACAACAATTCAGGAAAACCTGAAAGCTGGTGCAACTGCAGCAAAGCACAGGAAGGGGGTGAAGGCTCAGGCCTGAGTTTAAGCAGAGCCCCTTGGCCATGGGCAGAGGTGTAGAAAGGGATCCCAAGTGAGGCTGCTCAAGGCAATTAGGCCCTAATTAGTGCCCTCACAGCCCTATCCCTGGATTCCAAGAGAACATTTCTGTGACACATCAGCTCACCCAAGTCTTGCACAACTGGGGCTTTTAGCATCACACTTCAAACTCAGCTCCCTCCCTTCCCACTCTGCCTTCCGTAAACCCTCCTGCCCCTGTGGTGGTTCTGCTCTCCTACTGGTTTCCAGGCCTGGATGGTCTCTCTATCCCCTCTGCCAGTCTGTGCCCTCAGGAACACCCGTGTGCCCATGTGCCCTCCCTGTTCATGGCTGGAGGGAAGGGCAGGAGCAGAGCCCTGGGAAGAGGCAGGGAGCAGGCAGGGAGGGCAGCCAGCAATGGACAGACAGTCAAGCAAAGAGGGATTTACCTCCCTCTTCTCTCACTCCCCAGCATGTGACAGGAAAAATTGTACCATTTAATGCATGTGCCATTCCCTACTTTGGAACTGAAGAGGAAAGTCCATTTTTGTTGGGAGTTTCTGTTGTTCTGAGATATCTAAACTGAGATGTTTCTCCCTTCCACGCTCTCTCAGTCTCTAGAAAGAATCTATGAGATCCCACTGTCTTAACTTTCAAAACCATTGCAAGACTTTTCCCAAGGAATTTAATTTGATTCCTGTGCATATGCAGTGGATTGATCAATGCTCTCCAGCACAAAAGTACTCATCCAGGTTCATCCCTGCAGGTGCAGCTACTGCCCTGCTTTCACACTAATGCTGACTTCATAAAGTGTCACAGGCAGCAATCCTTCTGTTTAGGATCAAAGCTGCAGCAAGGAAGATCTCAGAAGTCTCTGCCAAAGTAGTTCCTTGCTAGGGCTGCGCTGTGAAGCTGAACCAGCTGTGAACCCAACCATGGGAGTCTCCTTTTGCCAGTTATTTCTCTGCCCCAGAGATGAGCCAAGCCCAGAACTGGAGATGCCCAGGAAGACCATGGTCAGATGGCCACGTGGCCTGGTCCAGGCAGTGGGAGAAGATGAAGCCACTTCAAGGCTCCTGAAGATGCAAAACTTCATTTTTCAAGTCGCCTCAGTTTGAAGCATCCAGATCTAAGATGTACTGAGTACCTGGAGCCTTTCCCGACCTCACTGGGATCACCTGGATGCACAATTCTTGGTGTCTGCATGCTGGGAAAACCACCAGGATACATCTTGGTGCTAAGGGGTACCTGTATTTGATCCTGAGTGAATGAAAACATTCTGTGTTCAAATAAATCACCTTCCCCTCCTTTAACGTCTCCCACTGACTTTTGTCACCTCGTTGCAACGTTATTCCCTTCAACACAGCTGAGTTTGCAACTGCCTGGGAAAAGCAGAGCCTCTGAATAGGAACAGGCTGATGATCCCGTGTCCACAAACTGTCTCTGGCAGTTTCCAGGAGTTGGTTTTCCTGGATTGCTTTGGTGACCCACAGTCACACACGCTCTGTGTTTTCCACCTCCAGGCACGTCCTGCTGTTCCTGGCCGGGCAGACAGGCAGGCTCCGGGCTGGGGAGGGATGCAGTGAGCAGGTCACTTTTCAGGGAGATGAATGGGTGGGGGATGGATGGGTGGATGGATGGATCATTGAAAGGAGCAGGATAATGTCAGGGGTGCTCATCCATCCTGGTCAGACTGGGAGAAGAGAGGAAAGGAGGGGTGGGTGTCAGAGAGGGATCCTGTGTCAGAACTGTGATGGATGAGGGAGATCCGTGTTCTGGGAAGGGTGGCTGGGGCAGACAATGCCAGTGCCAGGAGCTGAGCAGGAGGAAACCAGACCCACGCAAAGGCCCTGATTAACCCTGCATTGAGACAGACCTAGGCTGCTGCTCTGGGGCAAACTGAAGGGCAAGCAAATTGCTCATAGTTTGGGCATTTCCAAATCCAGCATGTCCTTGTCAATCTTTGGACTGACAGACTGAGTGTCCCAAGTGGTTCAGAGCTGTGTGTGACCATGACAGTGAATGGGTCATGCTCTCATTCATGTGCTATTCAGCTTCATTCAGCTGATTTTTCAGGCATGTCTCATTTTACACTCACCACTCACTCCTCTCTTTGCACCCAGTGAGTTCCAGTTTGAAGGGGTAACCACAGCAAAGTTTCTTTCTCCACAGTGACCCCAGAGGGACTGAGCTGTCTGGGCAGCCCCCAGTGGAGAGAAGTGGGGAAGCTTCACATGTTTATCACCCAAACCAGCTGACCTGTACTCCTCAGTTCCACTACCAGTCTGGACTCCCTCTGGCTCCTCAGGCCAGCTGGGTCACGCTGACAGCTTCCCAGTCCTTGCTGGGAGCAGGAGTGCACTGGTGAGATGCTCTCCTGGCCATCCTTCTCACCCTTTCATGGCAATATTGAAGGACTTGGATCCCACTCCAAACTGGCAGCAGAGCAGAGAGGGAGCTGCTGATGCAGGAGGATCAATCCAGCACAGAGAACAAGATTCTCAGCAACCCAGAGGAAAACGCTAGAGAGCTCTAAAAAGCAGGGAGCAATCCAATAAACCATTAACTGCTGCTGCTCACCTTCTGCGAGTACATGAAGACAAAATTTCTGGGCTTTGTGCATGTTTGTCTTTCAAAAAACAATTTTAGTTCTCTATCCCACACATTTACACTAAAAACCCAGCTTTCTCTTCCTGGTGTAGTATTTTCCCATCTATCCATCATCTTCTAAGTGGCTATCTGATACTCCAGGTGCCTTTCTTGTCCCTGTCCTCCCTCTTTATTTATCCTGCTGGACAATTTGTGTCTCCTTTGTAGCTTATGAACATACCCCTCATTGATAAGGGCATTGAGATCTGCAGTTTGTCTTCTCTGGAAGGGTTCTGGCCTCCTTCCTGACTCTCTAGGTATGCCTGCAAAAATAGCACAAGTGCATGGCTCACTGCTGACCACAGCCTTGAGAAATAAACTTCCTTAAACAACAAGCCACAGCCGTCTGCGGCGGAAGCCAAGACTCGCTGGCCTTGCCACATGCCACAAAGGTCACCAGCCCCAAACTGCCCCGGCAGACAGGACAGAATGCCAGAAGCAAAGGACATACAAATCTAATGACTGTCAGCTTAACTATGTCAGCTGATTGCTGAGCTCAACCAGAGGGGGAAAGGAGAAGATTTGCCCCAGTTTAACTTTATAAGTCTCAATGAACTGGGGCCCTTTTCAACAAAAGTGGTTTTAGCAATTCCTTAAACATTTCACCCAGGAAAGGTTCTTTAACCCTTAGCTCTGTGGTGTAGCAGGCAAATCATCCACAGGTCTCAGAGCTGGTCAGAAGGTGGCAGGAAAGCCAGGAGTCTCCACAGAGCAGCTGAGGCCTGTAGGATTTATTTATCTGCTGTAATTCTTGAAAAGGGTTTATTATTTGCCACTTTACATTGCCCTAAGCATTGTTTCCAGAGATGCAAGAGCAGAGCACTCCTACAAGGCTCAGGGTCAAGCAAAGTCACACAGTCACAGAATTATGGAGTCATTTAGGTTGGAAAAGCCCTCAAAGGTATTGAGTCCAACATTCCCCCAGCACTGCCATGTTCACCACTAGACTCTGTCCCCAAGTGCCCACACGTTTTTTGAACACTTCCAGGGATGGTGACTCCACCACTGCCCTGAGCAGCCTGTTCAAGCCTGGTGAACCTGAAAGACACCTGGCCTGGCAGGTGACAGAGAGATGCAGCTGGGTCACCGATGGTCACTGAACCACAGAGGTGGCAGTGAAGGAGGGCTCTGGAGGTCCCCAATCCATCCTCCCACTCCGGGCAGGACTATCTGGAACAAACACCAGATTGGAGCAGCCAAGGCTTTTCCACTGAGTCTCAGCAAACACCCTGAACTCTCACAAGGGTGGAGACTCCCCCACACTGATGACCTGTCCCAGGCCTTCACCAGCTTCCTGGAGAGGCCCTTTCCTAGTGCCCAACCTGAACCTCCTGAGATGGAACTTGTGGCCATTGCCTGTTGTAATTCGGAAGCACAAAGAAGAGTTTGTCCCTCTGTCCTCTCTGTGACCACCCTTGCTCTGCCGGCCACATGTCTCTGGATTTAACCCAGGGTGCAGAGCTTTATGATGGGCACACAAAAATGGTTCATCTTCAAGCTGGCACCCACCCAAGAACATCTCCTTTCCAGATGGAATGGTTGTGCTAACTTTGAGCAGTGAACATGAGATGATAGCGAAGTTTCTGTGTACAAGTACCAGGGCAGAACTGCAGGAACTTGCTTTGTTAAACGTGTGGAAATGGATAAAGGGCTAAAAGGAGGCAACAAAAATTAATACAAGAGAGCTCAAGGTGACGGTGGAGTGACAGTGCCTGTCAGCAAAGGCACGACATGAAGAAGGGCAAGCACTGCAGAAAGGAGAACTCCTGAGCTGAAAACCATCCTGACAAATCATCTCCCATAAGGCAGTTTGGAGGTGGAAGCTTCCAAACCTCAGCATGCCAGAGTCAGGGATTTAGGATTCCTGGCAACATTTCTCTTCTAATGATTTTGCTTACCAGAAAGTCTGTCATAACAGCTCTGTGAGGAATTGCTGCCATGCTGCAGTCTGATATCAGCTATTATTAATAACTGAGGAATCCTGGCTTATGAAAGGAGTACATTTGGGTGTACTCAGAGAAGATCCATGTTGTTTCATCTGCCTTCAGTGAGGAGGAAACCATGAGTGATCAGGTTCCTTTGACCTTGTACAGGTGCTATGAAGATTCCATTCCTTTGACCTTGTACAGGTGCTATGAAGATGCCATTTCTGCCAGGGAATTGGATCTATTGCTACACTCAGGGGCCTGACACTGATCCTCAAGTTTTTGTCACAGTACGGAGTCAATTTTAAGTGTAAGGCCACAGTTCAGCTGTTTCATCCCTTCACTGGGGCAGATTTTCATCTATCTGGTCCTTGAAATCTCCTGGTTTCCTTCATTTCTATGTTACATAGCTTCCTGAGGCTTCAGTCTGAGACTGACTTAAGTGGAGACACTCACAAATGAGAGACCCAAGTGTAGGGACCTCCACACCAAACACAGATGGAAAAAAAATAGGGTTTTTTTTTCCTACTATGACCTCGATTCCCCAAGGTACTCCCTTCACATGTTCCTCACACCTACAGATTCTGTCAGGTTTCTTGTCCTGACGAGTCTGAGAAGGGTTGCTTTGCCAGTTTTTATGCCTTTTTCAACCAGGTCTGTTTGCAAAGCCTGGTTAAGTGATTAAGTAAGAATTGACAAATATCAACCTAGGTAGGACAGTACAAATTCCTTAAGACAAGCAGTGAAAAAATCTAGACCAAAAAAGAAGATGAAATGGGTTGACTCTGCAGTGCTGAGAGGGTGAGAATATGTGAAGCCGTCGTTTTAAATCATAATGATGGCAAAAACAGCAAAAACGGTCATGACAAAGCTGACTGGAGAACAGAGGACACAGGAATGGAAATCACCATGAGAGTGTCGATGGAAAACTCCAGGTGCAATTCCAGCACAAGCTGGTAAGTATTGCTGTTAGGGAAATATCAGTGCCAGCTTTTGATCCCAATTTTTGAGGCCTCCACCGCAATCCAGGGGACACGGCTGTTTGTCCATGTTGAAAACCAATTTTCTCAAGCAGGAGGATGTGTGGAGGTGGCACCATGGGCTGCTTAGGTAGGGGAGGGCAAGTTGTATTAAAATAGAGTGAGTAAGGTGACTTTGTTCAGCCCAACAAAAGAGAGATGGGTGATAAAAATATTAAATATCTTACAAAGGTAAATACCAAAAGGGGAGACAAGGTGAGATGAGGACAAAGAAAATAACTGTCCGTAAAGAGGAACATCAGGAGACTTTTAACCACCAGATGTGGTTAGCCTAGCCTCCTGGCTGGAATAACAAGGTGGAGTGTCTGACAGAGTTACCATAGATTTATTTTATAATGGGAACTCGGTGTCACAGCTTTCTGCCACTCAAATTCAGAGGCCTTTTCTAAGGTCAGGAGATCTGGGAGGACAAATGGCCAGAAGACACTGAGCTCAGGAACTCTTGGCTGCAGTAAATGTCAGTTGGGGGTGACTTGCTATACAGCTATTTTGGCAATTTATTGTCCTGACCCTTGGACATTCTCTTTCAATTGCCAGCCTACAGTGAACTGTGTGCACAGCACAATGGCCCCCGTGGCCCAGCCCAGCAGCAGGGCCATGGGGAGAGCTCTGGGTACCCCAGGTCACTCATTTGGGTGAACAAGGCAGTGTCACAACAACTTTACAGGCTGCAAACACCCTGCCAGAGAAGCCCTTGGAACAGGAGGTCCCAATTCTTACCCACTGCAAGACCTCCACATCCTTTAGACAGAAATCCCAGATGGGTGTTTCATCCAAACAGAAATACCTCTTTTGTGTGTGTCTGTTCTCTGCTGTGACGGTTCTTCCATCGTTTGTGTGCGGGTGCCTCTGACAGCATTTCATGGGAGCTGCTGGGGGCTCTGGGGCCTCAGAATCACCACAGTTTCCTGCGGTTCATGACTCTGCTGGCTTGTGATGGAGAATGTGGGAAGCAGTGACCAAAGAGTGTCCCCTCCTCCCCCTGTACACCCAGCTGACAGCAGAGCATACAGCAGAGCTCCTGCCCCAGCACCCTGTACCCAGGGGCAGTGTCCCTGCTGCAGACCATAAATTACCCACAGCCAGCTTTAACACCTCCGCAGAGTTATGCCCCAAAGCTTTCAGTCCCAGTGACTCTGGAAGGGGTCAGTGCCTCTGCCTGTCCAAGCAGGTGTTGATAATAAGGAAATGCCCCCCTGTGGTGAGAGGAATTTTAGAAGCTGTGAGGAGAGATTGCAGGCACAGGGAGGGCAGTGCAGGCAGCTGCACCCACTGACTGCCCTGGGTACATGGCCTCAAGGACAGAGCTCTCCCTGCAGACAGATCCCTGGCAGAGCCTGTGCCAAACACAACTGCTACAACAGCCCTCAGGCCATGCCTTATGGTTAGGAACATTCTGCTGCAGCAGGAATCCCCAGACTTTCCTGAGGAGGTGAGAAATGCAGAGCTCTTGCGTGGTTTAACTTGAGAATTGAGCATTCCTGAGGCAACAGCTAGAATAACCTTTCTCCAGATTTCAGAACAAAACACACAAGACACAACCATTCTACAGTCCACAGTCCCTTTTGGAGCTACAGAGAGCATGCAGAAGCTCTCAGTCATTTCCCCATGTTTGGTGAGATGCACTGAGTAATTTTGTTGTGAATCAAAGAAATTTCAATGCCACCATTCAGAAAGGAAATTCAGCATGGAAACAGCAGGAAGCAAAGCCAAATAAAAGTCTCTTCATACTCATAAATTATGTTTTCTCACACTCCATCATTCTCCAGAGGTGAGGAATTGCCTTGCTTTGATTACTCTAGATGAAGTGGGTGAAGCGGACCCAGGGTGAGGTGCTGAGACCATGGCCATGCTAACGCAGCTCTGGCACAGCCCCATCACCACTTGCAGCACTTGGCTGTTTGTGCTGACTCCCTGTGAGTACAGGGAGTACAGTAACCCCTGAGTTCCCAGCACACACATTCCAAATGAAATGATCCAGCAGAGCCTCTACTCCCGCCAGTGCCAGAACCTGCCTCCCTTTCATGCCCCATTCCCCTCACGGGGCTGCAGGAAGGGAGCTGGCCAGGGCCTGCTTAAATTGAGTATTAGGGAAAATTTCTTCACTGAGAGGCTGATCAAGCCCTGGCACAGCTGCCCAGGGCAGTGGTGGAGTCACCCTACCTGGAAGTATCCAGGAAACATGTGGATGTGGAGCTTAGGGACATGGGTTAGTGGTGGCTTGTGCAGTGCTGGGTTCGTGGTTGGACTGGATGATCTTGGAGGTCTTTTTGGCATAAATGATTCTGTGATTCTGTGGCTCATGGTCAGGGCTGCTGGGGGTCACAGGACCTCCAGCCTGAGCACTGCTGGTCCTGAGAAGACACCACTCCTGCTCCTGGCTTTTTGTTTGCACTGACATGGCCATACTGTGCTCTCCAGGTGTCCTATTTCCAATGGTGTAGGAGAGTGGAACTCCACGTTAAAGCTAAGAATTGACCCTATAGAGGAAGCCCTGGAACTGGGAAGGTGTGGTCCCATCCCAGTCTCCCAGAACACGCCATTGAAACAGATCTCTGTTCCTCTGCCCTACAGTCTATGTGAGGAGGGCCTCCCCTGAACCATCAGTTACAGCACACAATTAGTTCCACTGAGCCAGAATCTCCCGGCACAGTCCTGGCAAACTGCCCTTCCTCCCACTTTTCCCTCATTAGGTTGCTCCTCCCTTGCTTGGTCTTTAATTATCTTGTCATCAGCAACTTGGTGTGGACAATACCCTGCATTGTCCCAAATGAAACTCTGTAAGACAGATGGGACACCAAAGCAGCAAGAGAGAAGGGCAAGAAGACTTGCAAAGCCATCAATACATGTCTGACTGCAGGAACAGGCTTGGCAGGGGCAGCAGTAAGATTTGATCTGGCTTGGGCAAACTGGGGTTGTTCAAACTGTAGATTGGCTGAGACCCAGCAACTTCATTTCAGCAAACCCAACATAAGTCCAGCACAGGGAGAGACAAACCCCAGCAAAAACAGTGGCCTTGAGGAGTGAAGCTGTTTATTGTGGCATTGAAACCTAGCCATGGCTCCAGCCATGCTCAACCTACCCACTCAGCTTGGAGCAGCTTCACAAGGAAATGTTGTCACACCCGACTCCCTTTTTTCCCTAGTTTAGAAGACAACCGGTGGCCTCAGATCCCCTTTTCCCTGCATCCTGCAGCAGGTTTATTCCCTGTGTGGCACCCACGGAGCTCACAGACACTCCTGGCGCCGCTGCGGAGCCAGGAGCCAGCACATGGGAGGGGATAGGGCAGCAGCAATGCTGGAGGGGAGAGCAGCCCAGCAAACTGGCACCTGTTGTCAGGCAGAAGCCAAGGCTTGTGTCAGCCTGCTGAAAATGTTTCCCCTTCGACCTTGGTGACCTTTCCCATCACACTTTATGAGGCAGACTGCTCCCATTAAGTGCCACTTGATCCTCTGCTAATGCAGCAGTTATGAAAGGCCCATAGCACTTGTCACTGGGATAAACACCTTCGGAGTGGGAGAAGCTGCGGGGAAGGGGCACACACACCCTCCCCTCTGCTCCCTCACGTCCCTTCCCTGTCTGTCCATCACCACTGTCACAGCCTCTGGTTTGGAGCAGGAAAGCTGAGTCTGGCTGCAGCACTGCCCTGCCTCTGCTGCCAGGGCCTGAACGAGCACACAGAGAGGGGCTGCTTGGGTTAGTCAAACATTGCCCTGCAAGAGAGGGATTCAGGACACAACACCGGGTGTGTACTGTCCCTTCCACCTTGCAGATCACACAAGCTCAACCAGCTGCGATGGGGACAGGCCCTGCTGCAGCCACCCCTGTCCAGTCACGGCTCAGAACCCTCTGCAGCTTTAGCGTGCTCAGGAAAATGGGCTCAAGGCGTGCCAGGGAAGGTTGGACGTTAGGAGGAATTTCTTCAAAGAAAGGGTGATTAAACATTGCAAAGGGCTGCCAAGGGAGCTTTGGAGTCCCCAACCCTGGAGGTATCCAAGGAACAACTGGATGTGGCACTCAGTGCTCTGGGCTGGGTGACAAGGTGGAGGTCAGGCATAGCTTGGACTCGATGATCTCGAAGATCTTTTCCAACCTAAATGATTTTGCGATTCAGTCTCAGGGGAACCATAAACCCACCTTCCCTGCTGGAATGCTCCTTGGCACTGCCCTCAGCCTTCACAGGTGTGGCTTGGCTGTTCAGGTGGCACACGGAGGGTGACCTGAGCAGGATCTCCAAGGGGCTGGCACTAATGGGAGGTAGGTGGGCACTACTGCCCTGCAGGACTTGCCCAAAGAAAAGAAGAGCTTGAGGGCCAGGACAACTTGCTCAGAGTACAAACAAGCTGCCATTAATGTCCTGCTAGCTGGCCCCTTCCAGCTCCTCGTCATGCTCACATGAGTGACCAGCACCAAGGTATTTTGTCAGCCCTTTGAGGAGGGTGCCTAAATTAATTCTTCTACCCCAGAACAGGACTGGACACACAGAGAATGTGGCTCATCAGCCCTGTGGAGAGACCCCCAAAAAAGGGACTGACTTTGGAAGAAATAGCATACATGGGCAAATTTTAGTGAATTGAAAGGTTTTCAGAATCTGCACTGAAATATTTGTCAAAGGAGAAGAAAAAGCAATCAAACGAAGTCCCTTTCTTTTTCAGCAGCTCTGGTGCTCCAGCCCT
This sequence comes from Lycocorax pyrrhopterus obiensis, assembly GCA_014706295.1. Lineage (NCBI taxonomy): Eukaryota > Metazoa > Chordata > Aves > Passeriformes > Paradisaeidae > Lycocorax > Lycocorax pyrrhopterus. The sequence continues at coordinate 1,098,843 of JACSVZ010000026.1, read as the reverse complement.
GGCTCTCTGAACTGTGTCAGAGTCTTCCTGGGTCTTGGGGAGCAAGAGAACCTTCAGCCAGCAGAAGTATCTGAGGCGTTTTCAGCAGCTGTGAGGGATGGTGACGGTAGCAGCACTGTTTGGGCTGTGGGTTACCTGGGTGGGGAGCGCTCGAGGTGTGCACATCTGCCTTGTCCATGTCTGTCTGCATGGGCTGAGATTGCTTTGGGGCAAACAGGAGGTGAGTCTGCAGAGACACTTAAGTATCATCTGCCCTGGGTTTGAAATAAATCCCTTCTGGACCAGACATCTACAGAGGGGGGGGGGTCTGCTGGTCACTAATCCCTGTGCAATGCCTTGAATCATGACTGTGTCACAAAACAGAATCACAGAAGGGAAGGAACTTTTGAAGTCTCTAATCCAAGCCCAAACTGTTCAAGAGCTCTACCTGCTCAGGTATTTTTGGCTCTTGTGGGAGCGAACATTAAAAATGGCAGTGGTTTGTAGGATCACAGCTCTCTGCACCAGTAAGAGCTGGATATTGTGGACACAATGGTGATCCCTGCTCCTGGGATACCCTGCAGGGCTGGGACCACTCCTAAGGACTATCTGGTCATCCCTGTGTTACCCATCATGAGCATTACCCAAGAAGGAAAGCCTAGGAAGAGGCTGTGACATCTGCCTATTGCAGCAAGATCAATTTTCAGGAGAATTTCCCCTATTATCTAACAGGAATGGAGGCAGTAAAAGAGACACTCTCCACTGTCTTTAAATCTTTCCACGGGAGACATTTCTGCCCATCTGACCTGTGGCTGAGTGGCTTCCTCCCCCAGCTTGCCCTGTGTGCATGGAAAAGACAAATTACACAGCTCTGGGACATCAGACTGGTGAAGTAAAAAGGGAGTGAAGTCATCTTAGCCCTCAGGAGAAATGTTCTGACGTGTGACTGCCCTCCATGTGGTGATAACAGGGTATAATTTATTTGGGTAGAAATCCCTCCTCCCACTCTAACAACATTATGTTTGCTTTGTCCTGAATAATGAGCCCACTCGTGCCCTGGAAATGATGATTCAGAACACATATGCAGAGTTCCTAACCCTGGGCAATGACAAGAAGTTTCATCAGCTCAAATAAATACCTCTGCCTCGCCAGGACAGGCCCTCATGCTTCAAATGTCTCACTTCCCTACCTGCCAACATTGGAACTCCATAAACAGAGCCAGCTGGGAGGGGAGCTGGGATGTGCACTGCCACCCATGAGATACCTGTGAGGCCAGGACAGACGCTTGTGCAGTGAAGAGCACAGCACCAGGCAAGAGAGGCCTGCCCCTCAAAGCTGGAGCGGCCTGGTGGATGATTGAGCAATCCAGAGCTCCCTCTGGAGCAGGCATTTCTCTGCTCTCACAGCACCTCTGCACTGCTCCAACACCTGCAGCAAGGCTCCAGCGGAGACTCCATATCCCTGCAGCAGACTATGGTTCAGGACATGCTCAGAACATCCAGTGCGGTGCTTGCTGACATTGGTGTCAGGCTTTCCATCCCTGCCAGTGCATTCTGAAGCAGGACACAACCACCTCCTGCCAGCACCTTCCCATAACCTACCAGTATCTTCCAGTGCTGCACCAGACACCTGCTGGCACAGCAGCTCCCATCCCCTCTCCCAGCACAAAGGCTGCTCTCAGAGGTTTGTGATTCCCAGCACTGTAGGTCCTCCATGTTTCCACATAAAGGGCAAGCACAGCTCTCCAGAGATGTTCTTCACTCCTACAGCCATGGGCTGAATCTTGCTCTCCATTACACACCCCTCCCAGCCCTCTGTCACTGAGCCCAGAACAGCAATGGAGGGAAACAGGACTTTTGGCTCACTCCCACTGCTCCTGAGCCCATCTGTTCCACAGGCCAGAAGTCCAGAACCATCCAGCGCAGCGTCAGTGATGTGGAAGCACTCACTGGTGATGTGTCACATTCATACAGGTCATTCCTGACAAAAAACACCGCTTGGAACCTACTCTTGAAATAATCCTGCCCAAAGAGAAAGCCAGCACAGCAGAAATGCAGAGCAGGTTCTGTGTCCAGGCCCTGCTTTGTCTTCCCTTCCAAGGAGAAGGCTCTTTGACAAGCAGGGAATAACCTGTACCCAATCAGGGCCTTCATGCTGGAGAAGCTGTTAATTGCCTCTTGTAGTCTTCTGTCAGCAACATTATCTCCTCCTGCCCTGCCCAGACTGGCTAGGGATTGTCCTGATCAGTGGCTGCAGTGGGACATGGAGAAGGAGAAGGTGAAATATGATATGAGAAATAAAACCTACGGCAGCAAGCAATGCTAATCAAAAAATCGTGAGGGAAGCAGCATTCCAAGGAGGGGGGAATGCTGGGGCAGGAAAAGCATGGACCTCTCTTGACAAAGGTCCAGGTCATTTTACAAGGGCCCAAGAAATTCTGTTTTAAGGTCTATTTTTAATACAACCTACACGTGTGCTGAGAGCACTGCCTGCCACGCCGCTATCTTGTTACTTCCCAAATTAGCAGCAAAAAGATTAATTTAGACAGGAAGGAATAATTTTTAACAAAAGTGTCACTGCCTTCTGGGGAGGACATCTGACCTAAAAAGATCATGTCCAGGGAAACACCACACCACAGACAATCCCTCAGTGCTAGGAGTCCCACAGCAGGAAACACAACAGTTTGGGGTAGTTCAGCACAGCTGGGTGACTGATGATGATGTCAGATGAGTGTAACACATCACTTCAATTGAACATAAATATATGTTTGTCACTACAGCTGACAACAAAAGGTGTGGAGATAAAAATGACCAGTGTATTACCGGGAGCCTTCAGCAGCTTCCCACCTGCATGTCTGTGTTTGCTTTTCTGGTTTACATTTTAATTCCTCCAAGCAATACAGAAGTAGAAGGCCTTGTGCTCATTCCCTGTCCCTTTTCCAAGGGCTTCAAAAGCCCCTGACAAACTCCCAGCCGACTCTGAGCTGAGCCCTACAGGAGACAACCAGTTACTGTAGCTGGAGCTTCCCTGGCTCTCCTCGTCCTCGAGGTCAGCCCTGCAGGGAGAGGCAAAACTCCCACCCACACTGCTGGATCCACAGGGATGGCCCATCCGGGGCTCCCAAAGTAAAGGCTGATGGCAGAGCTGAGAAAGCACATTTGGTTGTACTGAGGGGAACCTGCCCATCTATTAACATTTCGTGTTCTCTTCTGTGCCAGAGGAAATGAGCACATACTTTATTTGCACTGAAATCACCTCCTCCAAACACAACTGAGTCACTTATCCAAGTCTCTACTAAGGTTTCTGGAGAGCATCCTGCTCCAAGGGGGGCAAATACAGGTGGGATCCTATAACCACAGTGCCCTCCCAGTCCCACCAAACAGAGAAATTCATCTTGCCCAGGGGCCTCCCCGGAAATTCTTTCATCCTTTCCAAAACAGAGCAGCTGTTTAGCAGCAACTCAGCATGGCGGGTCAGAAGATGAATTCTGTATCCACTTGGGAACTTTTAGGGAAACAAAACCCCAACTGTGCAAATTGGAAGAAGGCTGAGACATGTGATCCAATACTGCACTGAGCAACCCTTCCAAACCATGGGGTCTTGGCTATAAATTACCCCCAAGGCAGTGACCTCTATTAGCAAAGACTTCCTTGGTCTCACAGGGAGAATTTCCCCCCACTGTTCCTACTGTTGGGACATGTGAAGGAATCCCTTGTTTTACTTTGTCTGTGTGCATGGCTTTTGCTTTACTTATTAAACTGATATATCTCAACCCACAAGATGTCTCGCTTTCACTCCTCTGACTCTCCACCCATCACGCTGTGGAGGAGTGAGCGAGTGTGGGGCTGACTTGGCAGCTGGGTTAAACCAAGACACCCACTGGGAGGCAGGAGGGGTCCCTGACCATCAGCCCAGCCCAACAGCTCCAAGCTGGCCAGGTTTAAGGAGCAGTCACAGCATGAGGTGTGCTGAGGTGACTGCAGCCCTCCTGCACAACCTTAGAAGGCAAAACTGAGCCCCAGAAGGCCTGATGCCAAAAATACACTTAGGTATAATTGTTCATGCAATTTCATCAAAAGTCTTGGAGAAACTTATTTTTGGCTGAATCAGGTGTTACAGAAAAGGGTGCCAACAGCAGTGATTCTCTGCCAAGTAAGGAGGAGACAGACTTCCTGGGATACCCACGCGGAACAGGAATGGGTGCAGAGCGGAGGAGTCTCCAGAGGCTGCAGCCACTCAGCCTCACAAACAGGATCCATCACAGCCATCCTGATTCTATTCCTTCCCCTCTTCCTGCACATCATCCATCACAGCCATCCTGATTCTGTTCCTTCCCCTCTTCCCTCACATCACACATGTGGCAGGGGGGAGACAGCAGGAAGGGTGGCACTGGAGCTTCACAGACATCTCTACACCCAAGGAGCTGAAGTGCCCCCGCTGTGGGCAGTGCTCCAGACCCCTGGCTTGGAAGACGAATATATTTTGGGCCTGGCTTTGCCAAGTCTCCACCTGCCTCAGTTCCATCAGAGCATGATTCCCTGCTCCTTCCCATGGCAGCTCTCTCCCAGGAGGCTCAAGCTCTTGTTTGGTTCACAGCAGGGCTGCACCACCTCACAGGATCCCAGGCTCCAGGACAGAGCATCAGTTGTTGAAAAATACCTCTGGCCACAGAGAATTCCCTTCTCCCTCTGTTCTCCCACAGAGGCTTCCTCTGTGGGCCAGAGCACTGCTCTGGGGTGCAGCCACTCTCCTTTAGTCTCAGCACTGCAGGAGGCTTGGCTGAACCCAGAGGAGGCCCTGCTCCTCAGCCATCCTGTTTCACAGAATCACAGAACCACAGAATCACCGAGGCTGGAAAAGACCTCTGAGATCATTGAGTCTAACCTGTGACCGACCTCCACCTTGTCAGCCAGACCATGGCACTGAGCGTCACTCCAGGATTTCCTGAAACACCTCCAGGCACGGTGATTCCACCACCTCCCTGGGCACCCCATTCCAGTATCTAATCACCCTTTCTGTGAAAAAATTCTTCCTAATGTTCAGCCTAAGCCTTCCCTGGCACGTGGTTTGTGACTGGCAGTGGTCTCCTGTCTAGGGGCAGAAATGATTAAACACAGCACAGGTGGAGAAGCAGGAGTCTCCCCTTTGGGAATCAGCCATCTGGGGGTTGGTTCCCCCTCACTGCCCCAGAGCCATCCCATCACCAACACTGTGAGTGTCCTCCCCATCACACCTTCATGGCTGCACAGCTGTGACCCACGAGAACCAGCCCCAAATTCCATAGTCCAGAGTTATCCTTCATGGCTGGACATTAATGGCTGTTCTCTGCCTGTCCATGCCATGGGAGGTCATGCTGGACAGAGGGCCCTGCACAACCCCAGCCTACGTGTGCATGGCCCAAGGGCACACACTGACACTGTATCTCCTGGGTTATCAGAGCCCAGCCTGCTGGGCAGCCACATCTTCTGTCAGCTCCCACGCACACAGCAGCTGCTCCTGCCTGGGACTGACACCGTTTGTTCATTAATGTGTGCTCACAAATCTCCTTGAAGCTTTTTAAGACCATCAGATCTTTCAGGGTGAGAGAAGCCCTCAAGAACTGACCCTCACAAACAGCTCTTGTGACCCTCATGAGCTCTTCAGCCACCCTCACAGAACCTCTCCCAGTGCTGTGGTACCATTTGACTGAGGAAACTGAGGCACGGCACCACAAACCACTTCCTTGGAGTTGGAAGGGAGCTGACAGCATAAAGAGAAGGAGAATTGCCATTATTTGGTCTAACCACCCATCCTGCACGAGGAAGAGAGCCCAGAGGTTGGCCCAGTGCCCAGGCACGCTTGGAGTCTTCTCTTGTCAGCTTACAATTCCCAAAGCATTTGATTTCATAGGCAATAGAAAGACCAGATCGTCTTGTTGCAGGTGAAGAATGAAATGTCTTCCCCCTGAACTACAGGATGCTTTTTATAATGGCAGGATGTATTTCTAAAATATTTACAAGTCAACGTGTCTGTTCACAATTTAAAATAAACTGTCCTTTAAATATGTGCCAGCTGCTGTGACCCCTGTGCTGGGCCGGAAGGAGGTTTGCAGTGCTGTCACCAACACCCGTGTCCAGAGAGAACAAGGACAAGCTGTTCCTGTGTGTCCTCAGCCCCTGCTCTTGTTAACAAAAATGCCACCTGTCCTTCAGATTGACACCACGAGTGCCAGCAAGGCCCAATTACGTGGTAAGGGGAGAGGAACAGGGCAGAGTATTAACACCTGATGCATTTCTCCTCTTTTACACATCTGTGTTTCTTTGTTTCCCATCTCCCATTCCCTCTCCCTCTGTGCCATGTGAATTGTGTTTGGCCTCTATTCCCAGGGCACTGCCCATGGAAGGCTTCTCTGAGGCACCTCTCACCTTTGTGCTGCCAGCAAAGTGAGAGGCAGAAATCAGGAATGAACAGCCCCACGGTGTCACTGCTAATCCCGAGGTCTCCAAAGCCTCTTCCCAGACCCCTCTGCGAGTCACAGATCCCTGCACGGTGGTGTCAGTGGCTAAAATGAACCCAAATTACATTCAGGGCAAGATCTCTAAGGGTTCAGAACCCACTGCTGAAGAGATTTTTGAAGGGACCTGCATTCAGCACACACAGAAATTCAGGAAACATGACCACATCTGTTGGGTGTGTCCAGTGGTGCACTTAGGAATGAGGACAAGGCTGAGCAACAGGTAGGAAGAAATAAAGCAGCAAATCCTGCTCCCTCCAGGCAAACTCTCACTTTTCCCACTGCTGCTGGGCTTTAAACACAGCAGCATGGATGACATCCAGGAGATAACTGAGCCTGCTGCATCCCAATTATCTGGAACAGACAAAAAGGCAGCTTTGCCAGGGGGAAAGTCAGCAAGGAAGGGAACAGGAAACAGTCTCCTGGAGGTATGTGTGAGATCTCCCACTCATCACTGCAGGAACTGTACACACAACTCACTCTCCCATCCAAGGATTCTGAAACCAGCCTCTCAGAAAAGGGACTTGAACTGAAATGCAACTTTCAAACTCATCCTGTATTGGGTAAGTCTGTTTTTGAGGCATTCACCTGAAAAACCTCATCCCTGGATGTGGTCTCTCAGCCTCCTGGGCCATTCCTTTACTTCCTCCAAGGGTATTTCCAGTGTCTTGTCACCAGTCCAGGCTGCTTCCTCCAAGTGTCAATGCAGCCTTCTGCAGCCCCACAAGAAGCAGTGGTATGGACCTTTGGGCTGCAAAAAACACAGAAGAACAGATTGCTATGACAACAGGCATGTCAGAGATAAAAACACCTCCTCACCATCCTGACGAAAGTCAGTCACAGGAAATCCCTGTGGCTATGAGCTTTTAAACCTGAACAAACTCAGCCGTGTCACAGCACTGAGTGTCCTGCGGGCAGGCCCAGGGTTCTGCTCTGAAAGGAGAGCTCTGATTTAGCACCAAAGAGCTTCTTCCGCTCAGCAACACTAGAGTAGGAGGAAGGAATTAGAAGATCTTTCTGCATCTAATACCCAGGATTATTCTCATGGAATATTTCCTCTGATCAGTCCAGCTGACTTAGACCACTGTCCTGTACAGACTCCAGTGAGTGGGGTGGAACGCAGCCGTGGCAGAGCGAGGATTTTAAACATTACAGCAATGGGGTGAGAAAACTCTAGAATATTATTTACAAGACTATGTACAAGAACATGCAAAGACAGGACAAGGGTGAATGGCTTCAAACTGAAAGAGAGTAGGTTTAGATTAAGTATTAGGAAAAAATCTTGCGTGTGAGGATGGGGAGGCCCTGGCACAGGGTGCCCAGAGCAGCTTTGGCTGCCCCATCCCTGAAAGTGTCCAAGGCCAGGCTGGATGGGGCTTGGAGCAACCTGGGATAGTGGAAGGTCTCCCTGCCCATGGCAGGGGGCGGAATGGGATGAACTTTGAGGTCCCTCCTGATCAAAACCACCACATGACTTTATGACTCTGTGAAAACACTTTTACATCAGTAATTCCAATGCCAGGGGCACAGAGCAGTGTGGGACATTTTAAAACCTGGCAGTTTCCACAACCTATACATTCTACAAGCCCTAAAACAAGCAGTCTCAATTATTTACTTATTTCTAAAAAGTTAAAACTATCAGAGAGACAGAACTATCTGCCAAACAGACATTTCCCCTCTGATCTATACCGATTTCTGTCTGTATCTCACCTTATGCTTTTCATTTTTATTGTCATCGGAGAGGCAAACTCTATCAGGACTGGAAACACCCTCCCAAGAGGGGTCCATGGCAGGTGGGTTCAGGAAGGACATTGAGGAGCTGGAGAGAGTCCAGAGTTGGGAAGAGAGCTGGGGAAGGAGCTGGGGAAGGGGCTGGAGCCCCAGGAGCGGCTGAGGGAGCTGGGAGGGGCTCAGTCTGGAGAAAAGGAGGCTCAGGGGGGACCTTCTGGGTCTGCACAACTCCCTGACAGGAGGGGGCAGCCAGGGGGGGGGGGGGGGGGTCGGGGGTCGGGCTCTGCTCCCAGGAAACAGGGACAGGACAAGAGGAAACGGCCTCAAACTGTGCCAGGAAAGGATCAGGTTGGACATCAGGAGGAATTTCTTCATGGAAAGGGTGGTCAGGCATTGGAAGGGGCTGCCCAGGGAGGTGGTGGAGTCCCCATTTCTGGAGGTGTCCAAGGAATATCCAAGGTGTCCTGGACATGGCATTCAGTGCTCTGGACTGGATGACAAGGTGGGGGTCAGGCACAGGTTGGACTCGATGATCTCAGAGGTCTTTTCCAACCTATTTTATTCTATTTCTAGAAGTTAAACCAGGGGTTTAGGTCTCCCTTTTTTTATCCATCAAGGGATTTTTTTTACCTGAAAAAAAAATTAGGTCCTGACTTTACCCAGCAGCACAGATCAGGTAAATCTGCACCAGGTAAAGCAGCAAAGTGTCAGAGAAGCAGATAAGCCCCTTGAGAGGAAAGCTAATGTCTTTGCAAAGAATTTGATGGGTGAAGGTACGGGCGTTAACGTCTTTGAAATGGGTCTTAACGTCTCTACTAACTTTAGGCAGCAGGTTTGTTGCGGAGCACAGACAGCTTGACTCCTGAAACAGACAAGTGAGTCTGCAGAAGCCTGAGTTTGTGAACTACGGGGTAAAATAACAGGTTCAAGAGGGGATATGGGGTAGGCGGTTCGGGAAGGCTGTACCTTCCTAGTACCTCAGCCGATGGGGAAAGGAAGGCGGCAATGTGTGCCCGGGAGCTTGGGATAAAAAGAGGCTGCGTCCTCCGGAACCTCCAGAGATAAAATCCCGCCGGCGTGTGCCCCAGTGGACAGTGAATAAAGTTGCAGGACTCCTCTGTCTCCTTTTTGGACATAAACCTCTGACATTTGTGGAATTTTCCTGACACCCTCAATCCCTCCAGCTGTGAATGGAGCCTCCTGGGAGCTGCCACGGGAGCAAAGCCAAGGCTGGGGGTATTTGCACACCTGAAGGGTGCAGACACAGAAAGTGCGGCAAACTCGAGGTACAAGAAGAACCCCATCTCAGGAATGTATTGTGGGCAAACACGAGACTCTGTGGCCTTGGAACGGCACAATGTGCCTCTTGGCACAAGGACGAGGCTTTTAAAATGAGTCACAAGTCTCAAATACAAGAGGTTCATGGCAAGACCAAAGCCTTTGAACCTGAAGGATCACTGATATAATCTATAACCATAAATCAGCCAAAAACAGAAGCAAGGGCACCACTACAGCCCAGGCTTTTCCCTCTGACAGACACAGCAGCACCGCCCTCGTGAGGGGAGAGCAGGGCCATGAGAGGAGAGCGGGGTGTGAGGGAAGAAGGGAGTCTGTGAGGGGGGAACAGAGACAGTGAGAGAAGAGAGGGGCCATGACGGGAGAGCGGGGCCATGAGGGGAGAGCGGAGTGTGAGGGGTGAACGGGGTCTGTGAGGGAAGAGAGGAGCCATGAGGGGGGCGTGGGACTGTGAGGGGAGGACGGGGGTGTGAGGCGAGAAGGGGCTGAGAAGGAGCGGGGCTATCACGCAGCTCAGCCCCAGACGGGGCAGCACTGCCCCGCGCGGGGAGGCAGGCGGGAGCTGCCCGGGCCATGTCCGCCGAAGGCCGCCCGGCTACGGCGATGCCGCCCGAGCGCTCCCGGGCCGCATCCACCGCGTCCCCTCAGCTCTGCGGGACGCGGGCCCGCCCTCAGCACCCGGCCTGCGCTCCGATTAGCCAGCGGTGCTGTCTGTCACCGAGCGTCACTCCCCGTAGCCAATGGGCGCGCGGGGAGGGCCGGGGCGGGGTCTGCAGGGCGGGGCCGCGCTCGGGCTGGAGCGAGCGGCAGGTAAGGGGTAGAGGTGGGGTAGGTATGGCCGGGGGGCCTGAGGTGGGCCGGGCCCTGGCCCTGGCGCTGTTCCTGCTCCTGCTCCGCTCCCCGCACCCGGGGCGGGGCTGTGCGGGAGCTGGGGCTCGGGGGGCGGCGGCGGCCTGCACTGCCGGAGGCATCCCGGGAGGCCGGGTGGGAGTGGGTGGTGGAAGCCCCTGGAGGGATGAGGGAGCATCCAGACCTTCGGCGGGAATCGAGGGGTCCGGCCCTGCCCTGGGCTCGGGTCGGTGTCGGGGGTGGTTCGAGCACAGATCCGGGATGGGAAACGGGCCGGAATCTTAGAAGGGCTCCAGGTGATGTTCACAGAATTATCCTAGAATGGTTTGGGTGGGAAGGGACCATAAAGCTCATCCAGTCCCAAACCCTGCCATGGGCAGGGACACCTTCCACGAGACCAGGCTGCTCCAAGCCCCGTGCAGCCTGGCCTTGGACACTTCCAGGGATGGGGAGGTTAAAGATGTGATTATTGGGCACTCTCAGGGAGAAGGAGCACGCGGTGGGTGGGTGCAGCTGTGCTCTGGGCAGCCTTTTTTGTGGGGGTTCATCCTGAGAGCTGCCACACTCACTCACAGCACCCAAGAACTTCACCTTAACCACGTACCCTCCGCTGCGCTTACTGCGCTGACGGGTTTTGGTCCAGGTGCAGCTGCTTTTGGCCACATGGCTGGGTCTGGAAAAAATAGCTCTAAGGCATGTGTGCACATATCCCTTTGCTGTCAAACTTGGAGATAAATACACCTTAATTATCCTTTGTGTGGCTGAGGGTGTTCTGCAGTTCATGATGTGTGAACTCTGCCCAGGTTCCAAGTTTTTGTTTATGGTGTACTACATCACATGTTTTCCCCTACTATTATTAAAAGTGACATTCATGAGTTGTTCAGATATTTTGAACTCTGCTGAGAGGCTAAAACTGGATTCCAGGTACATGCCCCATTGTTGTGGTAAAAATTCAAACAGAAGTCCAGACCCACTTAATATGGGGAACGTGCATTGGGCAGCTCAGATCAGCTGATCTGAGCTGCCCAAATGTGTGATGAAGATCTGAACCCCTGATGTCCAGGGGAATCTTCCTGGAAAAAGGAAGGAAAAGGAAAAATCATTGTTTGAGGAGATTTTTGAAACTGTGGTGCAAAACCTTAGGAAGTCCTGGTATAAGGTGATAGGACTGGGACGCATTTTGGAGGTCTGGCAGCTTGTTAGAAATTGCTGGTGTTTTGTTTAGATAAAGAAGAAAGGAACTTAGTGTTTGTAATCCATTATGTGAATTTAGGGTGTTGACATAAGATAAAGCAAAGGGTGACGGAATATTGCAGTGATATAAATCCCAATGGAACCAGGTCAGGTGATGGAGTACAAGTACCTGGAGTGAGCTGTGGGATTACCTGGGAGCTGATTAATGAAGGTGTAAATTCTCTTCCCCTTCCTCTGCTGAAGCAGCTCTTCTGTGCTGTCTCAAGGTCCCCAATACCTGCTCCACCTTTTTTCTCTGAGAGTGAATGCCAGCCTGGCCAAGGCCAACTTGCCTTTTGCGGCACAGGGAATAAATTCATATCCTAACGGATTTGTGGAAGCACACGTCTCTGGAACAACTTTATCCACACACATGGGGGTTGGAAGGAGATGATCTGTAGGGTCCCTTCCAGCCCAAACCATTCTTTGATATGTAGCAAAAGGCGTTAATGAATTCACCAAGCTACCAGCTTGCAGTAATTTTAAAATCAGGATTTACTGAACAGGTATCTTGGGATAAAGGAGGTTTAGGAATTGGTTTGAAATACTTAGGAATGTTCCCTGCCTTTCCCATAGCTCATGACAGGAAAATACATCATTCCCTTCAGCAGCAAGACTTTGAGTGTCAGAAGATGAATGATTTACCATTCACGACAGTGCAGCAGGAAGGCCCCAGTGTACTGCTTTAGGTCACTCTTGCTCCATGGTTTTCCTGGTTCTGTGTTTACTGAGCAAAATTGTCAGCACCAAAATATCTGTATCTGGGCTCCAGGGTAGTAAGAGAGGAACAGGAGGTTTTGTGCAAGTCCAATTGTAGGGAAATCAGCAATATTTTTGCAGGGTTGGGGTAGTTTGGATGTGTGGTTGTACATGGTGGAAGCTCTTCTGACAGGAGTGTTCCTGCGATGTGTGTTAAGTGTTTCCATGAGTTTCTGGCTGGCATCAGCCATGATTCAGGGACAAATTTCTTCTTCCTGGGCAAAACAGAGGCAAGTGGGCCAAAATAAATCTCTGACTACCTTGTTGTGGCTGCTTTCAGCTGAGATGCTCTATCCTGGATGTGAGTTTTGTTCTCTCAGGCTCCCAGGATGTTTGCCCAGAGCTCCCGGAACTCTGCGAGCCCCGTGCTGCTGCTGGTGCTGCTGGGCTGTGTCCTGTGTCCCCCAGCACAGGCCAGCAAGGTGGGTGACACCAAGCCGTGCATGGAGCACAGCAGAGGTGGAGTGTGAGGGGACAGAGCTGTGTCCCCTCCTTCACATGGCTCCTGTGCCCTGCAGAGCTCCGAGGACATTCGCTGCAAGTGCATCTGCCCCCCGTACCGCAACATCAGCGGGCACATCTACAACAAGAATGTGTCCCAGAAGGACTGGTGAGTGAGCGGGAGCAGCCTCAGGGGTCGGTCCATGACAGCCAAGCTCTGGAGTTCCCAGCTGGTGCTGAGGAAGGGATTCCCTGCCTGTATGTTTGTAGAGGGAGCTGCTTTGGTGGGTGATGTTCAACCGAGGCCAGGGGCATGTTTTAAACAGAAATTGAGGAATCTGGGATGGTATGTTAAACCACTGCTCTTGGCAGATGTAGGGTGTGCCCTCCAATCCCTTCCACCTGGACTGGATCCCTGCAAAAGGTGCTGGGACAGTCTATCCCAGGGACTTCGGGCCAGCTAGGCTGTGAGGGGAGCTCTTAACACTGGATCAGTGTTATCAGCCTGACGGGAAAGCTGGGACACAGACAAAGTCACCCCAGTGTCCTTGCACAGAGCACTGCTTTCACCTTGTGCTGCTGCTGATTGTGGTTTGTGCTGCAGCAACTGCCTGCACGTGGTGGAGCCCATGCCAGTGCCCGGGAATGACGTGGAGGCCTATTGCCTGCTCTGCGAGTGCAAGTACGAGGAGCGCAGCACCACCACCATCAAGGTACCTGAGCTCAGTCCCCTGCTGTGCCACACCAGCCCAGGGGAACTGCACTCACTGCCAGCCTGGTTCTTCTCCCTGACATGCCACAGCAGCCCAGGCGCTGCCACACTGGTAGGTTCCTGGAGAAGAGCCCAGAAAGAGAAAACTGTCACAGCGAGTACATGGTGGCAGTGCCAGGGGCTCACACTACAACTCTCTGAAAGGAGGCTGTGGCCAGGTGGGGGTTGGCCTCTTCTCCCAGGCAGCCAGTGATAGGACAAGAGGACATGGTCTTAAGCTGCACCAGGGAAGGTTCAGGTTGGACATTAGGAAGAATTTCTTCACAAAAAGGGTGTTGGATACTGGAAGGGGCTGCCCAGGGAGGTGGTGGAGTCCCTGGAGGTGTTTAAGGAACAACTGGATGTGGCACTGAGTGCTCTGAGCAGGGTGACAAGGTGGGGATTGGTCACAGGTTGGACTCCATGATCTCAGACATCTTCTCCAACCTCAGTGATTCAGGGATTCTGTGATTTCTGTGTCTGAACCAGGGGCACTCCTGGCAGTGAGGAGCTGTGTGGGAGCCCACTCTTCTTGCTGGGACGTGTGACAGTGCCAAGCATCTCTGACCAGGGCCCCATATGTGCAGAACACACCCTCAGTTGGCAGAGTGAGAGCATCAGCACAGTTTGTGCAGTGATGGCACAACCTCGGCCTCCTGGCAAGAGCAAGAGCCTCTTGTAAGCAAAATGAGAACAAGAGATCACACATCAGAGGCAGCTGAAAAGGACTTTCCTGACCTCTGTGGTGCTTCTTATCTACACTGCTGATCCTTCCCCCCTGTGCTGTCGTCAACTGCAGGTGATCATCATCATCTACCTGTCAGTGGTGGGGGCCCTGCTGCTGTACATGGCGTTCCTGGTGCTCGTGGACCCCCTGATCCGCAAGCCAGACCCCTACACCCAGCCCCTGCACAACGAGGAGGACAGCGAGGTGAGGGGGCAGGGGGTGCAGACAGGGGGACAGGAGAATGGGGGACAGGAAAACAGTGACCTCCTGCTTGTCTCTTCTGATCCAGTGAGGGACCAGCACTACTGCTTTGGGGGCACTTACACAGGTGAACATTTAGACTCAGATCTCTGCAGGTCATGCAGAAGCACAAGGAATATTCGAAGTTCTGTGTAATGAGCCCAAGGCAAACCCTGCCCTCAGAGGCTGAGGGGGCTTTGTACCAACTGGCCTGAATTTGGTTTGTCCATCTAGAGGGAACCAAAAGTCAAACAGATCCTGTTTGTGCAGTGTCCCAGGTGGAGTTCTGTGGTGCTGAGCTTCCAAGGAAGGATGAGCTTCAGTGTTGGCCAAAACATCTAGACACTTGTAACACCGGCCTCTGAGGTGCTGTTTGATCCTGCTCTGGGGCTGGGCCCTGAGTTGTGTCCAGGCTGTTGTTCCTTGTGCTTCTCCCAGACTGCAATTCCGTTCAAACCCCATCTTTTTGTGGGACACTGGCATACAAATCATGGGCAAAATTGGGACCCAGCAGCAAAGAGCGAGCCTCTCTCTCCCTCTTTCTCTCTTTGTCACACACCGATTTTTGGGGAGGACAAATTTCTTGCTGCATAAAATTCATGCAGTTGCAGCACTGGGTTGGACTGTCCTGTTTGTACTTTGTTGTGAGTATAAACTATTTGGCCCAATTCTTTCATACTCTGATGTAAGTGAGGAGCAGCTGCTCCAGTGTTCACAGTCCAATCCATTGCCTCCCTCTGCTGAAAAAGGAGGTCCTGCAGGAGGAGATGAATTGTATCCCTAAGTCGTGGGTTTGCACCGTGCTCTGCAGCAATAATTCAGATCTGGATCCAGGTGCACATGGTAAATGCCTGGTGTTAGGTGAGGTTTATCTCACTCCAGTATGCTGGACTGTAAATCCTCTGGGATAGGCCTTGTTCCTGTGCCATGACGGATCTCCACTCATCATCAGCCTGGGTTTAGCAGGGGGATGTGGTTCACTTCAGCACTGTGGCTCCTTGCAGACTCCAAGAGTGGATTTCCAGCAGAGCTCTACACTTAGTGCAGTTCCTCTCCTGGGGACTTTTATCTGGAGTCGTGGGTGATCCCCAAGAGCAAGGACTTGGGGGCTGCTGTTGAGGAGCTCTGAAAAGGAGGTTCTTCATCAGAACAACTCAAACCTTGAATTGCTCTTTCAGGTGCAGTTTCTCCCCAAGTCAGCTGCCTCCCTCTGTGCTGGGGCTGGGCAATGCCTGGTCTCCAGCCCCATTCCTTTCCTTGCAGGACACTCGCTCCCTGGCTGCAGTGCCCGCCCCGGCTGGCGCCAGGGCCAACACGGTGCTGGAGCGGGTGGAGGGGGCGCAGCAGCGCTGGAAGCGGCAGGTGCAGGAGCAGAGGAAGACGGTGTTCGACCGGCACAAGATGCTGAGCTAGGCCCTGCTGGGCTCTGCTGCATCAGGACACCCTGGTGTTGGAATGGAACCTCCAACCCTCCCTGATTCACCATCTCCAGAGGGAGCAGCAGCCCCAAAGGCTTCTCTGGTCCCGTCCCCTGCCCTTCCCCTGCCCAGCCGCACTGGCCCCTGGGCTATTGGCTGCCGTGTGGAGCTCGGCTGGACACGGGGCTCCATCAGCCCACCCCCAGCAGGGACAGGGGCTGGGAACAGAGTGCTGGGAGCTTGCTGAGTCTTCCTGTGATAACACTAGTGGGAGAATTTTGATGTGGGATAAATTATGGGATGTTTCTTCAGGATGCAGCAGCCACCCACTCCTCCTCCAGTTTGCACTGATGGTCCCTAGGCATTGTGGTGCTGAGCCACATGTGCAGCACAGGAACAAAGGGGAGGGGGCTTCTGCCAGTGGGCACTGCTGCTTCCACATATTCTGATGTAAATGGAGAGATTTCCATACCTCTGGAGTCTGTCCAGGTTTACACCAGCGTAACTGAGACTGCAGCTTGTTTCTGGGCAGGTGAATATCACAAAACCTGTTAGTACCTACACCAGTAAGAATCCAACGGGTAAAAGGCTGATTTATGTTTCTATCTTTCTGTGCTTTATCAGCGGATAAAAACCTGCTGGGGTGAAACCTTTCCCTTTGTACCCACACTGGTGACCCTTGGTGCTCTCCCAGGGTGGGCAGCAGCATTTGTGTCCAAGAGAACTGGGGCAAAGGCCCTCCTGGAGCACTGGAAACACCTGTCAGGGCCCTGGGAAGCAGACACTTGTGCCACTCAGAACACTCCAAGAGCTCTGACCGGATTTGGGCTGCGTGGAGGAAGCTGGAGTGGTTCTGCCATGTGTACATTGATCCCACTGAGAACATTTGGAATGCTGGGGAGGTACCTCCATATAAAATGCAAACAAATATGTACTACCTGGGTGGCTTTTTTTCAGGGGAAAAATCCCATCATGCCAGCTCTGGGGCTCCCATCTGCCTGCCAGTGCCCAGCAGGTGACCTGATGCCACCTCAAGCCAGAGCTGTGGTTATGGCACTGCAGGAGTGTTCCTAGCACTACTCCCTGCTGACAGCGACTGTCCTGCTCCAGGAGAGCCAGGCTGGGAACATGGGCAGACCAGAGTCCTGCTTGGCCCAGGTCAGTGACTTAACTTCTCCGGGCTATCCCATGGGAAAGCCAAGCAGATTGGAATTCTTCCTTTGCAGGAAGCTGAGAAATGGTTGCTAAAAGCCTAACCGGGAGAGGTGCCAGTCACTGCCCTGTGTGCTGGGGCCAGCAGCTGCTAGTGGAGCACCCAGGCCTCCAAGCTGACCCTGCCACACAAACCCAAACAGCAGCTTTTGGAATGTGTGTGCCCCAGTTACCCTTCAGCACCTCACTGTGCTAAAAAGGACCCAGAGCTTCACATTAAATCGGTCACATTTTCCTTGGCCCATTTTCGTTCCCTGGTGCTCAATTCTGGGCCCCTCTCCCCTTTGTAGAAGCCCCGTCTTGCCTGTCCTTCCCTCTCTGTGTGAATCCCGCATAGACAGGAGGTGTGGTCCCTGGGAACTGATTTTTTCCCTTCGAGGGCGGGAACAAGCAGCGCTGGTGGGAGGTGCTGCGGGGGCCGGGCCGATGGGTCCATCTGGTGGCCGTCGCCCCTAATCGGCACCGGGACATGGGCGGGCACCAGCGGGGCCTTCCTGCTGCCACGAACCTGCTGAGTCTGCAGGGTGAGGGGTTTGGTGAGCAGCACCCCCAGACCTTCCCCTGACCCCTCCAGGAACAGCTAGGAAATGGGATCAGAGAGGAGGGGAAAAATGCAATTACAAATCAAAGAGTTTCAGAAAAAGTTAGAAAACTTACAGAAGGTGTGGAGAGGCTGCAAAAAATGCCACTGCCTGATTAATTACTTGGTTTGTTAATTAGCTGATCAGCTTTGTCCTGTACATCATCCTCCCCGGGAGGAAAGGTTTTCTACTGCCCAGCCTGGAATTCCCAAGCCCCTTCCCCTTCCTGTGCCCCCTCCCTGGCTCACTGGGGCATCCTCCAGCCGGCACATCCTGATGGGCCCTGCTCCTGGACCCATCCACAGCCCACAGCAGTGGTTCCCATCCCTCCAGACATGGGACAGTGGGAGTTAATAACTTAATTTCTTATCCAAAAAGGGAATGAGAAAAATAAAGGACCTCTTAGAAACAAATCCAGCTGCTTTGACATCCTGCCACACCCATGCTCAAGTGCCTGCTGTGGTCCAGATGTCGATGCTCTGGATGATGAGCCACTCGCTCTGGTCCTGGGTCACCCGGATCCTCACACACTCCACAGGACCGGGCAGGACCCTCTCCAGGCCCTGCTGCTCCAGCACCCCCTTCTCAAAGGAGCCCACAGGGATGTAGAAGGAGCAGTCCTGGCCGCGGTCCTGGCGCTGGCCCAGCTCCAGCAGCCCTGCACGCAGGAAATCGCCCGGGCGCTCCTTGGAGCCCGTACGCACCCGGACACGGCTGACTCGGGCCGGCTGCTGGAACATGATGGAAAAGGTACTGCCAGCTGCTGGGTCTTTGCCCCAAAAGTACCCCTGTGCCGGGCTGTAGGCCTTGAGGGGCTCGTAGTTCTCGAAGATGGACATGCTGGTATACAGGGATGCTGGCGGGTTGTCCGGGAGGTCCAAGGCATCGGCCTGGAAATCCTCGTCCTCCAGCCGGTTGACGGTGCCCTGGAAGGAGGAGTAGAGGCCCATGTGCTGGAAGAGGGATGGCTTGAAGCGAATCACATCCTTCTGGGCGAGCAGTTGGCGGAAGTGGACCAGCAGCCAGTCACAGGGCATTTCCTGGTAGAAGAGGAGGAGGAAGTGAGCCAGGCGAGGAAGGTCACTGGAGCGGTAGAGCTTTCCTATGTATCCCAGCTTGGAGAACTCGAGGGTGGCCCAGTTGGAGCCCTCCTGGGAAGCCAGTGCCCTGCGGATGGCTGTCAGGAAGGACCTGGCGCTCCACACGTCGTCCTCGATCATCAGGTAGTAGGAGGAGAGGTTGGCAGCGAAGGCGAGCAGGAAGGCATAGTCCACGTTCTGCTTGGAGCGAAACCTCACCCGCTCCTCCGCGTCGTTGAAGTTCCTCTTGAGGCCTTCCAGGGTGGGGTAGAACTCAGGGGGAGCGTGAATGAGCAGGAGCTGGCCCAGGAGGATGTGGCGAGTGAACTTCTGGGCAATGGTGGCAGCAACGCGCACGTTCCAGCCAGGATCGGTGTCGGCCAGATGCACCACCACCACCATCTCCTGCAGCTCCTCCTCCGTGGACTGGCTGAAGAGGGACTGGAGCGTGGCCAGCAGGTAGAAACCACGTGGCCTCTGCACGGACGCCAGTCCCACTGCCAGGAATTCTGCAAGGCAAGGGAAAGGCATGAACAGGCAGAGGGGTGACCTGGGATCACCATGGTGATGTTCTTCCCTGCAAGATGTAATGAGAGGGCTCCAAAAACCTCTTCCCACGGCCAGCCCACAGGGTCAGTGCTGTTTGTAACCCCATGTCTGAGGCCGGTGGGTCCTTCCTGAAGCTGAAGCCTCCAGCGTCTCTCGGGAGAAGCCCAAAATTGGCCCAAATGGCAGCAAGAGGCAGGCTGAGGAAGCAGGGACTCCTCTGAAGAAATATTCCTGAAAAACACCTTAAAAAAGCCAAACGCAGGCAAGTAACAGTGCAGAGAGAGCCTACAGGGCAGGAATGGCTTATTGGTATGGCTGCAGAGAGAGCCTATAGGGCAGGAATGGCTTATTGGTATGGCTGCACATCCTGGAAGCATTCCCCACTCCACACCTCATGGAGATGCACCCACACTGGGATTAGGCACCTTCTGCCCTCCCCATGGCCCAGCAGTGGCTGCCTTGGTTCAGCTCCTCTTGCTGCTGGTCTGGACAGCACCATCCATGTGCTGGTTTCAGCCTCACGTGCCTCACGGGGGTTGCCTTGAGCTCCTTCCCATGGGGTTTGCATGGGAATTGTTTCTTGTGCACCTGTCCAAGAGCTTGGCCCCCTTCTCCCACACGGTGGGGTTGTCCCAGTGGTCCAGTTCACCATCTCCACTGGAACCTCAGCCCCAGAGAGATGGCATCCCAGCAACCCTCCCCACAGAGGTCTGGGAAGCCCAAAACACCTGTGGTCACCCCAGTCCCAAGGTGAAGAAACTTGGACCCTGCTTGGAGCACATGGAGCTTCCCCAACTCCTCCATCCCCAGAGCAAGCAGTGAAGGCTGGGGAGGTTTTGGAGGAGGTTGTGGGCAGGTCCCCATCCAAAAAGGCTGGACACAGCCCCTCCCTGCCCCAGCAGCAGTGAGAGGGCATGTCCGTGCTGAGATGTGCAGCTGTGTGCACCCAGATGTGCACACCCAGAGGGTCCAGGACCACTCACTTTTTCGGGGAGCTGGGGAGCCAGCGAGGAGCTGGTAGGAGACGTTGTGGAGTGCAGAGAGCTTGGCTGTGTCCCTGAGGATGCGCTGGGCTCCCTCCGGCTGCAGCAGCTGCAGGATCGTGTCGGGGGCCAGGCCCCTGAGCTCCATCTGCATGGGAGTCATGGGAAGCCAGGTCACACCCCAGAGCACCATGCAGCAAGGGGGGATGACAACAGGGGCACCCAGAAGCAAAGGGGAGCCCCTGTCCTGCCCTCCCAACTCCTGGATTCAGGGGAGTCCAGCTGCCCAGGGCATCCCCAGGGAGAGGAGAAGGCAGAGCTGGGAGTTGGGGGTGACACAGGGCAGGGAAGAGACCGGAGCTGAGGTCGGGGTCCATGTGGAACAGGAAGGGATAGAGGACGCTCCAGTGGCCTCTCCAGTGGGACATCACTGGTTGGGGACTCACCTCCAGGGGATCCTGTTCCTGCCAGCTGCCCCCATGGAGGAGGAGGAGGAGGAGGAGGAAGGAGGCAGCGAGCAGAGCCATGAGGGAGCGTTTCAGGGAGCATCGCATGGCCCCCGCTGGCTGAAGCCTGGGGAGAGGGGACATGTCAGGGCACTGCCTGGGGAAAGCCACCACCCCCTGGATGGGACAGTGGGACAGCACCTGGATACACCCCTGGGACTGCCCCCCTGCCCTGAGCACCCACGGGTGCACACCCAGGGGCAGCCATGGGGCATCAGGGGACACTTGTGCACTGTTCCCTTTGGGCGGGCAGGGGCAGGGACACCCCAATCTGACTAGGACAAAATCAGCCAGGTACAAAATCCCCCCAAACCAGCCCCAGGACACCTTGGCTGCCCTGGGACACCCCAAGCAGCACCCCAGAGCTGGAGGCAGAAGAAATGCAGGTGAAGTGCCTCAGGAAAGGCTTTTGGGTTGTGGGAACATCCCAGGACCAGTTACCAACACCTGAGGACTTGGCACCAAGCCCTGGGAAACACTCAGGTCTCAAATGGGCTCAGGCTGCTCTTCCAGCACTGTGAAGTGGAAGCAGCTCCCTGCCTTCCTCCAGGCAGGCACCAGCTTGCCCTGTCCCAGCCCTGTCCTCTGCTTGGTAGGACAAGAAAGGCGTCCCTGAGGGGACAGTGTCATCTTCAAGGAAATTGCAGTGCTCTTGAGATATTTTACCTTGTAGCAGAGGTGTGGCAGGAGGCTAAAAGGCTCCTGTGTTTGCCTGGGGTTTTTTCCATTATAAATATGACAGTGCTGCCCTGAAAGAGGAGCAGCTGAGCCCAGGCGAGTGCCCAGCCCGACAGGGCAAACACCCTGGGCCCTATCCAAACTGCTCACAGTGCCTTGGCTTGGTCAAAGCAGCTTTGAATGCAGACGTGGAGGAAAAGCCCTCCTGAGCCGTCCCAAACCAAGGCTGGGCTTCCCAGGACTGCCCGAACCACCGCTGTGAAGGGCATGCTTCGAGCCCACCCGCAGGCCCCAGACACAGATGGGAGCACAGCACCTCTGGGGCCGCTGCCCTGGAGCGTATGCTGGGCTTATTTTAAGGAGAACCCTCCAGTTTTTGTGCCCAGGTGTCCTTTGGAGGGGTTGTCAGCCCCTCAAGAGGCTGGTGCCGAGCAGGTGCCCCCGATCCGCAGCCACTCCGTCCTTGGAGCACTGACCCCGCCCAAGGACACGGCTCATTCCTTGGAGGTAAACACTCGGAGCCAGAGAGCCGCGCTCCCAGGCGGGGCAGGACTGACCCCCGGCAGGGACAACAAATTCCTGCAGCTGCTCAAAATCTCTGTCCAGGTCCCAGCAGAGAGTGGGGCCTCCCCACCCCTTACAGCTCTGGAGACATGGGGACCTCACCACCTCAGGGGGGAGCAGCATTAGGGATCCGTCCGAGCCACGGGGACATCACATCCTGACACCACCCTGGAGTTGGATTTCCAAGCCTGGACCTCCAGGATCTGTAGCCACGGCCACAGGGTGAGCTGGGAAGAGTGAGGCTTGGCCACATGTCAGGCTGGGCATTTGGCCACTCTGGGTGGCCAAAGGTTTTTCTGGCTGCTGGGGAATGTCTGGCTGCCAACGGCCCATCCTGCATGGAAAACAAGATGCTGCTCAGCACCCCCAGCTCTCACAGGCAGCAGCTTCACCCAAGGAGCAGGGAGCCCATGGGGAACAGGGATCACAGGCACAGAACAGAAGGTAACGAGCGCAGCCCCATAATTAACCCCCTAACTGGGCTTTGGATTTCTGCCTCTATGGAGGAACAAAGCAACCCCAGGTAAGTGGGCACAACCAGGGGTGCAGCATCCTCCTGCTCCAGCTCAAGGTGCCTCCACAGAGTATCCCTGTCCCCACACTTTGCTCCAGCACCTCATGCACCTTCCCACAGCTCTGCACCCCACTGCAGATGTCCCCAAAAGCCACCCCGCTGTGGGGACACTGGCCAGGAGGAGCTGAGAGCCACTTGCTTGGAGCCAAACTCCTCCCCAGCCTCAGTCCAGGGCAGAAGGAAGGAACAGTCCATTCCCAGCCTCAGTCCCACGAGGCTCCGAGGAAGCTCCCAGCATGCAGGCAGCTCCAGCTGCTTCCGCCGGCACTGGGGAGAGCAGGGCTGGTTGCACAAGGAGGGGGGAACAGCCAGGGCTCCCCTCCCACTGCCAGGAGTGCTTTTCCATGCTGGGGGAAACTGAGGCACGGACAAAGGCTGTAACACTCAGCGGGGTAAACACCGGCTCTCCTGCGGCACAGCTCAGGGCCCCGCCCTGGGGGTCCCCGGGATGGAAAGGGGTGGGGTGGAACCCAGCACCAGAAATGGGTGGGGAATACTGCAAATTGTGGCAGCACAACGTCCCCCATGGACAAATTGTGGCCATTCGGGGCTGTGTGGGATGGGGGCTCCTGGGCCCTCTGGGAGCCACCCCGGAGTCTGGCCCCACTGTCCATGGGTGTCTCTGCTCCAGGGGTTGTCTCACGGGGACAAAGGAGAGGAAGTGCCCTGTTCCAGTAGCACAGGGCTCCGGGAGCCAAAGCTTTCGGTCAGCCCAGGTCTTCCACAGCACAGGGGGGTCCCTGCAGGGAGCTTGGCAAGGGGACACTTACACCGATCCTGTCCCCACCGCTGACAGCCGGGGGACCCCCAGCCCAGCCCCCTGCCCTCACCCCCGGGTCCCCAGGCACCCCTCCCCACGGCAGCAGGAGATGGCTCCTGGCCAGTCCCGCTCGGGACGCGCCCGCCGAAGGCAGAGACTCACGGGTGGGCAGCAGCCTCGCCTCTCCGGGGTGCTCGGCCCTGGTAACTTCCCCGGGCTGGCCGGACTCTGGATTCTCGCTCGGCAAAGCCCCACCCCGACTCCTTGCCTGCCTCCCGCAGAGGAGGAGCGTCCACCGGCGGCCTCTGCCCCAGGAGCCTCGGAGAACCGGCCAGGCCGGCGGGGACCCGCGTGGGACGGGCCAAGGGCCCCCAGCCCACCGCGGGAACTGCGGCAGCCTCACGGACGGGCATCCCAGGATGGCACCGGCAGTGTCCCACCCACCCCATCCCAGCTGGCAGCTCCAGTCCCCCGGGCAGCACCAACCCCTGCTGGGGGCTCTTGCCAAGCCCCAGCATCCCAAACTCTGGCACGAACCTGCCACTTCACCGAGCCAGGAGCTGGTGACATGGAGCTGGCACAGCTCCATTTATTTTCCAGCTCTTGTGCTGAGGTGGCAAAAACCTCTGGGGCTGCAGAGCCAGAATGGCACTCCTGGCACCCAAGGCCAGGGCAGAACCTGGATCCCACCCAGGATGTACCCCCAGGACACCATGGCTACCCCACACACTCCAGCTCCTCACTGGAGCATTGGGCATCGCAGCTGGGCTGGGAATGAAGCCCCTTCTAATCCCAGTGAACCAATGTGGGCCACATGGGGCCCTTCCACGGCCCGGTTTGTTCCCAGCTCCTCCACCCTCCAAGCCTTTTCTCCTACTGCTTCCCTCCTCCAGACCCAGAGCAGGAACATGGCTCAGGAGCACCTACGAGTCACCAATGGCATCGCTTGTCCCCAGCTCCCAACCAGACCAGCTCCTTCCCACACGGCAACTCACTCACACCATCCCAATGGAGAGGAAGCCCCTTCCCTTCCCCTCCATTCCACCCACCCTATTTATTCACACAGAAGCGTGGATCCCATTTCCCTTCTCTCCTTGCTGGCCTGGACCTCTCCTACCTTCAGGAAGGCCTCACGTCTCTTGCCAGGCTCCGTCTTCTACAAATCCCCTGTGACAACCTCCAGCCCCGGCTGCTCCCCGTGGGAGCACGTGGAGCCTGGGACACCTCTGCGAGAGAGAGATAAGACAGGGCAGGAAGCAGGTGATGGTGCTGGGCAGGAGGAAGAGACGTCCCCAGGCTCCCGGATCTGCTGGCTTTTGCTTTTCCTACACCGTTTGGTTTCAAATCCTTACATTCCTATGGTGGGATGGCAGTGGCTCTGTCCCAGCAGGGTCCCAGGGGCTCAGTGGGGACACCCCACCTGCACTGGAGCAGAGGCAGTCCGGGATTCCCACCTGGGCAGGGGCTGGAGGACGCCAGGAGGGCTAAGGGGGCCGGGTGCAGCCCGGCAGAGCTTTGCAGCTCAGTGGCCCAGGGTGGGAAGGACTGTGGAGCTCGGCGGCAGCAGCAGGAGGGGGAGGGCTTTTCTCACCACAGCTGCCCCTGACCCGCACCGCTTCACAGGAAGGAAATCTGCTCCTTCCTGCCCCCACAGAAAGGAAGAAGGGGAGGGCTGTGACAGCCAGCACAGTCCTGGGGTCCCCAGCACAGCCGTGGGTCCCCAACACTCAGGGTGCAACAGCCCTGCCATAGGAACAGCCAGCACTGCCCAGGGGAGCAGCAGAGGCACCAAATCCCCCGTTGGTCCCCACAGGCCGCTTCAGGATGCAGTGCTAGGGCAGGATTTGACCCTCTCCAGGCACATCCATGAGCCTGCCTGGAGCAGGAAAGGAATCCACAGCCAGGACACAGCTCCTGGTGCCCAGGCAAATATCCTGGGTCCTCTTGCTCTCAAAGCAGGTGCCACAAGCCCAGCCTGACCCAGTTCATCCAGCCATCCCCTTATGCTATGGAGCAAGTCCCAAATGGTGTTTGGGGTGCTGGAAAAGGGTCCTTCCACCTGCCCCCTGTGAGGGCCATGGCATAGTCCCAGTGCCCAGGAACCAACCAGGGCCTGGCACTCGAAGCTGCTCTCAAACCTCCCTCTGGCCCCAAACCCAAACACACTCTGCTCACCAAAATATTTGACCATGGGAAACAGGGAGGTGGCTGAAATGAGGCTAAAAGGCACATTTTTGCTTGCTTTTGGAATAAGCTGAAGAAGAAAGAGAAGCCCCAAGTGCAAAGGCTGCTCTGAGAGGGGCCCGTGGCTGCACAGGCACACCCAGCTCAGGGGGCCGGGGAGAACCAGTTCCTCCAGTTGAGGCCAGAGCAGAGGACTGGAGTGGGACAGGCACAAGGGCCATGGCAGGACCCAGCCCTCTTCCCCAAGCCTCACCTTACCCAGCTCAGCTCCTGTTGGACACCGGATCCCCAACAAGGACAGGAGCAGGGTGAGGGTGGTGGCCAAGCCTTCCTGTCTCCCCTAGGAAACCAGAGAGCCAGGCAGGATCTGTTTACAGCCCTTCCATTATTCAGGAGCAGGACAAAGCAGAGGTAGAATGGGGCCTCACACAGCAAGGAGAGCACAGGGAGAGCCACCGTGATGCAGATCTGGGGCTCCATTTCCACACCACTGAGGACCCCTCTGAGCCATGTCCTACAGAAACGGGTGACACCAAACCACGGCCACTCCTGCTGGTGCACTCACTGCATCCCACCCTGGAGGACACCGAAGAAGACATTTTTAGCAATCAGGCTTCAAGAGAGGCTGGGGCTTGTGGGCCAAGGTGGAAATCCCCTGCTCGGGGCTGACCTTGGTGTCACTCTCCCTCAGCAAACCTCAGCACAGGATTCAGGGTCTGGTGCTCTGGGTAAGGGCCAAGGGGAACACCTGCAGCTGCAGCTCTACACAGAGGCAGAGTCCCCCCTCCACAGTATCTCTGCCACTCCCGAGCCTCCCCACATGGATCCGAACAGGTCTCCAATTCCAGCACTGCTGATCCCAGCTCCAGCACTGAGATCACCGGGAGCTTTGTAAAGGAAAGGACTGAGAATTGTTCTTGTACATTTTATACATTTCAGCCTAGAAAAAGCCTGGCCTGGGAGGGGTGCCTCTGGCTTAGGGGCATCTGTCTGTATCTAAATATCCATATTTGAATCCAGCAAGTCTGTTGGTAGCAGGAAACATCCCATCCACGTGCTTCCTGCTGCCACAGCCTGTGCCGCCCGCTCTGGCTGCACCACCCGGGATCGGCCAGGGAATTCTGGGAGCTGCCAAGCACCTCTGCCCCCTGGAATTGCCATATGCCTGATCAGAAGGCATTCCTGCTTTGCCAGATGGCAGGAACACACAGCCCTAAGAGCCGTCCTGTAGCTCTGCACAGGAGCCAGAGCAGGGCCCAGGCTGCTGTTCCCAGCCGTGCTCAGCCGGAGCAGCTCCCCACAGGTAAGGGCACAGCCTCACACAGACACCAGCCTGCTCCATGCTCCTGCCATCAGCCTGGGCCAGGAACCAAACCCCTCCACTCCCACCCTTCAGACCCTGCATAAGCAGCAATCACCAGGCACACAGCCCTGGCATCATCCTGCAAGAGGGAGTTTTCAGGGAATGTAGCAGGAAACAGCCTGAAGCTCAGTCAGAACCAGGCTCTGAGTAAGCTGCCACCTCTCCAAGAAAACAGGAAACTGCAGTCTGACCACATTTCACTGCCTGACCATCACCACCTGTCCCCGAGTTCAGTGGTGTTTAACCCCACAGCAGAAGGAAGATTGTTGTCCTCCACTGCCCTGGAGCAGCTTCCTTGGGGATGGAGCCCCTGCAGCCCTCAAACACAGCTCCAGCCCCAACCCCGCCTCTCCTGCACCACAACCACAACACAGCCCAGGCTCTGCTGTCATGGCAGTCCCAGGATCACAGGGACAGCACATTTCTCTTGCCCTGTATCTCTACTAAACCAATGTAACTTCAAAACTTACCTGCTGGCATCAACAGAAGTTCAGCAGCGGTGGAAAGGGGAGCTGTGAGGCAGGAGCTGTCCCAAATGTGTTTGAAGTGAACATGAAGAGCCTCCAACACAGATCCAAGGCTGGGGCAGATGTCCTTAGTGGTGATTTACAGAGTGGCAGAGGCACGTGCAAGAAAGTCCTCCTGGGCAGCTATACCAGGGTCATGTGGGGTCACAGAATCACTGGATATTCTGAGCTGGAAGCGACCCACTGAGACCACCGAGTCCAAACTGAGATGGCAAAACTCCCTCTCCTCCTCCAGGAGTGTCACTGAACATTCTACACGGACAAGTGCTGCTCCTCCTGCTTGGGACCAGATGTGATGTGCAGTAGGACTGAGGAGCTGGTATCTGATAGGCAGCAAAGCTCAGTCCAGGGTCTGTATCTGCACAGCTGCTCCCCTGCCATGCAGCACCTCCTCTGCACCTCCCCAGGGAGCCACATGTTCAATTAAACCTCCAGAGAGGTTCACTCCAGTCAGACACTCCTGACAGGCCCAGCCCCTGTACCCCTCACTTCTCAGTCAGCCCAGAGCCACAGGAAGTTTCAGGGTTGCTTCTTCCTCACAGAAATCAATTTGTTTAGTCAAAAGCCAGATCTGTGGTTGCTTGGGGGCTTTCAACAGAAAAGATTTCCACATCGCTCTTAGAAAAGACACAGAGTTGAGTCCTTCATCGCTGCTTCAGTTATTTTAGTTTATCCCCTCCAGCTCCTCTCCCTCCCTGTTTATGTTCTCTGAAAAGCACCTTCTGGTTTTAAAAGTTTAGATCTCCTTTTCAAAGACAAACACCAGTGTGAGAACTTGAGTACCTTTACATTCAAGTGAGACTTTTGCCTTACAACTCCTCTTTGAAGTAATTCCTTTGCTTGATCATTTATGCCTTTTTCTTTCCTTAAACTCGGATCTGCTGGGCTGGGAATTAAGATTATTGTTGATCACTGCTGTCTTGCTCACTGCTTCTCAGACACTGAAATATCACACCATGCATGAACACAATCCTGCTGCAGTAAAACAAACATGGATTTTGTTTGTAAATTGTTCCTGGAAAGCAAAACGGAAAGTTCTTGGAAAGCAAAACCTCCTGCTTCTTATCCAACAAGAGAACACAGGACCACTTTGATTAGCACCAAAAGGATTTTAAATGAAGAGTTCCAGGGAGCTCCTTTCAAATCATAAAATGTCAATTTTACATAAAAGTTTGTTTACAAATAGTTTTTGCTTTACACTCAGCTCTGCTCATTACTGACCAGAAGTTATATACATACAAACTAGCTCAGCAGCTTCAGCCACTTGCAAGGAGACTGCAGAATTTATTTCAGAAATAAAAATAGGATTTCCTGGTTCCTAGAAATTCTCTTCAGCCTGCCAGATTCAGTCCCCTGTCTCCCCCTGCGGCCTCAGGAGAGCACTAAGCCTTTGGGGAGAAGGGGTACTGTGGGTGCCACCAATCCAGGAGCCTGACACTGTGCACAGGATCCAGCACCACCTGCACCCCCTGCTCCATGCGCGGCTTCTTCCCGTTGCGCACGGGCGTGTCCTGGAACACCAGGCGCACGCGGTGGTGCCGCATGTCCGTGCTCACCGAGATGGAGAACTGCAAGAGAGGAGACCAGAGCTGCTTCAGAAAGTCGCAGTGACCAAGAGAGCTCTCAACACAACACTTCTAGACTTTAAAAATCCCTCTGAATTGTACAAGTCTAAGGTGTTTCACACAGTCACACTCTCAAGGCTACAGCACTGGATCCAAACAGTCTCTCTCTGGCTGCCAGCCCCAAATAATCATGCTGGAAGCTGTAAGGGTTGTAAAAGGGTTGTAAAACACTGGAACTGCCTGGGGCAGCAGTGGAGTCCACATCCCTTGCACTGTTCAAAAGGCCTGCAGATGTGGCACTTGGGACATGGGTGGAGGGGTGAATTTAGTGCTGGGACTTGATCTTTAAAGGTCCTTTCCAATCTAAATAATTTTATGGGTCTGATGCTAAGTGAACCTGGAAGCAAGTGGCTATCAGGAGAAGTCTGGAACTCACTGCCCAACGCCTAAGTGAGGCCAGACTGAACCTCTCCTGAGCACTGGCCACTTCGGAAACTCTGACTCCCAATCAGGGACCAAACATTCAAAGAGTTCACTCATGTGGGATTTTCCTCTCAGAATTTATTGCCATAAAGAGGTATTTTCCTGTGAGAGGCAGACCTCCACTTGTGCTGCTCCCTGTCTCTTGTACCTGCTGCAGTTCTGGTAACTGAGCTGCCCCCAAACACTGCACAACCACAGCTCCTGGCAGATTCTCTACATCCTCTCTATCTACTGCATCAAACAGGGAAGAACCAACGGAAACGGAGAAAAACTGAGATCCTGAGCATTTCCTCTCTTCATTAACCGTACAGTTCCCAGAACTGGTTTGCTGATAGAGCAGCAGGATTTACACAGCCCAAAAGAGGCACTGGGTGGGATTCTTGGGCTTGTCCTGTACAGGGCCAGGAGTTGGGCTCAATGATCCCTGTGGGTCCCTTCCAACACAGGAGATTCCAGGTGCCCTCTTCATGTCCTTACAGAAACCTCATCTGCAACACCTGGCAGCTCTCCCCCACTCACCAAGGTGAAGGTCATGCCCATGACGATTGGCACGAAGATGAAGTTGAAGGTGGTGATCTGCAGCAGGCAACAATCTTGATCTGGGTTTGTGTGCACTTCCTCATACTGGATTGGGGGCTGGAGACCTTTGCAACACTTGCTTTTAAATCTGGGAGACTTGAAAGAAAGAGAGGCTGATTTAGCAAAACAGGAACCTCTGCTGGGTTTGGCTGCTCCTCCCTAGCGTGGCCTGGCAGGGTCTCTTCTCCTCCCCAGGTGTTTGAGCAAAGTGTCACATTAACAACAAAATGCCACCACTCAGGATAGGCAATTTTCAGGACCATTTCTTTAGAGGGGAAAGCTGCACAATTCCCAAGGCTGACGGAAATTACTGGCTTCTCCCAAGACCCGCTACTGGAGGCTTTCCCTGGCAGTGCTGGCTGTCTTCACTTCTCTGAGAAATCTTGGCAATGGCAAAACAGGAAGTTTCAGATTTTGGTCAACATTTTGACCACTGCAGTCAGACAGTCTGGGTTTTGGTAACAATCAGTAGTAATGACCCAAAGGTGAGATTAATTGGTGTAAAAAATGATCCACATCTTAGAGCAGGGAAAGGATACCAAAGGAGGAAATAAAAATGTGGGATTCTAAATGTCTTGGTAACACAGACTGAAAACTGAGTGTAGTTTCACAATGTGCTTTAGTTTACCATGGGAATCCGTTTGCATTTATTGTCTGGATGCACAAAAAGTTTCCAACTTCCCTTCTACCCCCCAGAAAAATAATTTCTGCTTCAAACGAAAGTCACAGCTGATTTGGTTCTTCTTTCATACCTGCTTTTTGAACTTGAAGTTGAATTCCCACATTGCTTCTTGTCTGTTCCCTACAATCTTTTTGCACCAGAAAAGCAGACACTGAGGTGGAAAAAAGAAATACAAAATTATGAAACCCTTAGAAGCACCACTTTAAATAAGTTTTAACAGATCATAAAGGCTTCCAATTGCAAACACAACACAGGAGCAATTAGGAGCCATTTATTCAAATTAATTATGTTCAAAGAACCCTCTCAGCAGTGCAGATCTCCCAGTTTCAAGCTGGCCAACTCCTCATGCAACATGTAGCCACTGATGTGCCAAACAGCAAAATCCTGTTGTTCCATTTGTCCCTTTCCTAGGACAGGGATGAGTGGTACAGATTCATCCATTCCCTCCACCCACCAGCAACTCTCATTAAATTGGGTTCCAAACAAGGTTAAAGTGAGGAACAACAGAGAACAGAATAAGGATTGAGAAGGATACAGAGGGAAATGTAAAGACCGGTACATGAGCTATGAGGTGATGGATGAAGAAGTTCCTAAGCCACTGTGGTGTCAAATGGAGACCTTGACCTTGCCATCACCAGCACTGTCATCATTTAGAGTCCAAAACCACTGCCAGGACAGCACAGTCTGACCAACCTCCTGTCTCTTCAAAAGAAAATGAGAAACCAGCCTCCAACAGCCTCAGAGGTCACCAGCACTGCCCTCCCATGCAGACATACACCAGGACTGCTCCAGCTTCACCTGGTTATCACTGTGTGGCCACAGGCTCCAGCCCAGCTGCTCGTCCTAGAGCAGGAGGCTCAGCAGAACTCCTGCAGGAGGGAAATCCCTGCCTACCAGTCAATACAAGCAACCAGCCTTCATCAGCCAAGGAAAGAACGTGGCAAGTCAGTCCAGCCATCCCTCAAAGCTTTTCCACACCACAGATGCCAGCCCACCACAGCTGGTCTTATCTTTCATCAGTGTCAGCAGGAAAAGGAGGAATAATGTGGGTAAAGAGAACTCCCTGTGATCCACACACAGTCTCTCCTGAAGAGAGAAGGCCTGACTGGGTTGCAGGGCAAAGCACACATTTAACTTCACTCCAGGATGGAGTGATCCTAATAAAACAAAGCCAGAGCCAGCCTCCACCACAGGGGCTCTGAAGAGACCAAAGGGGATACAAGACCCTCTACTTCAACTCTGAGTCATATCCATAAACAAGAGTCCTTAAAGGACCTTTATCTCCACAATCTTCATGAGGTGAACAACAAAGCTCTGTGGAGTAAAGCTCAGAAACATGCATGGAATAACCTCCACCTGGGAGGAAGCAGCCCTCAGGTTTTTTCCAATAAAAACATTCTCCAGATCTTTTTCAACTCAGATGAGCAGCAGATGCTGCTGAGTTTAACTCCATCGGTGGTATTTGTAGTTCACCTGCAGAGACAGCCTGGTCTAGCAACCTGTTTGGTCATGGCAAGTAGTGAAGCACAAAAGGTCAGTACCTCCTAAGGGGCAGAGGATGTCGTCCTCGGGTCAGCCGTCCTGCCCTTCAGACGCGCCGTGCGGCTGCCGCTCCGCCCAAAATAATGGGGTGTCTTTAAAGGGCAAACACCTCTGCTGACACCATAACGGCTCCAGTGTCCCACACAAGCTAGGCTAGGGAAAGAAAAAAGGAAATTAAAGAGGAAAAGCTAGGTTGGATCACACCCAGGGTTGGGCTCTCCTCTAGCCACATGCAGTTTAGGTAGGCGTTGCCGTTAGTGTCAGCAACCCACAAAGGTACAACCAAAGCCCAGGAAAGCCAGAACATGGGGAGGCAGTGCCAGTTCCTCCTCCAAACTCTCTGTACTGAGGAATTTCTGTGCACAGTCACACAAGTGGAGCTCAGAGTCCTGCAGTGCAGTAGTACAGCAAGACCAGACTCAGGGTGGCTCTTTCATGTTGCAAGGGGTTAGGTCAAACTTCTACTGCTCTGACAAAGTCTCGTCCCCATTTAATTTCCTTTTTTAAAAGCTGAACAATGAAAGACTGCACTTAAAGGATCCTCCTCCAACCGTTAGTACAGGAGAAGCACTAGCAGTGGGCACCAAAGCCGTTATGATGTCACCAGGGATTCTCCCAAAATGCCGACCCTGCCAGCACCGCCTCGGGGTTCCAGCTCCTACAGCCATGAGCAGTGGGAGCTTGGGCTCAGGACTACAGTTCAGCTGGAATTTCCTCAAAACGTCTTGCTTTTTCAGTCGGTAAGAATGAAGATCCCCAGCCTGGAGACTCAGGAA
This sequence comes from Lycocorax pyrrhopterus obiensis, assembly GCA_014706295.1. NCBI lineage: Eukaryota > Metazoa > Chordata > Aves > Passeriformes > Paradisaeidae > Lycocorax > Lycocorax pyrrhopterus. The sequence continues at coordinate 1,065,739 of JACSVZ010000026.1, read as the reverse complement.
GAGAACGAGGAGCTCTGGATGCAGAGATAAGACCGCACACAGAGCTATGTGCTTTTCCCTGTGCTGCAGCACCACCTCCTGTGTGCTGCTGGATGTTCCCTGAACCTATGACAGCCTGTGACAGAGAGAGGAAGGAAGAAAGGGGGGATGTCACATATGGATAGATGAGGTTCCTCTATTTTGAATAGAAAAGAAAGAACAACTCCTCAATGAAACCCACTTCAGTTTGGCTCCAAAAACCTCATTCGACAGGTTTTTGACCTTGGATTTGGAGGGTGGAGAATTCACACTGTTGCTTAAGCTGCTCACAGAGTATCCGCCAGTTGCAAGTTAAAACCAAACAAGAGACACAAAGGCATTTCAGAGTTAATGGTCAACAGCAATTAAAGAGGAATGATATGCAAGTGGCCCAAGCTGGGACAGCACAGGGAATCACCTGCCCACACCATAGACAAACCCTTCACAGCCCAACACAAGTGCAGCCCAGTCCCAAAGCAGACACTGACTCTGCACATTTGCCGTGCTCACCCCAGCGTCACCACCCCGCCTCACCCAGACACCAGACCATGGACGACCTGCAGGAAAGCAGGGTGACACAACTCCTGGCATCAGTGTCACTCCTGAGCTCTCTAGAGGCCTGTTACAGAGAGAAGATGTACTCTGGCAGACAGTGTCAGAATAAAGCAAAACATATAAAAGCTGATCCTATGGAGCCCCGTTCAGAGTAGGGGAGAGCTGCAAACATCCCTGGCAGTTCTGACACCCAGTGAAACCAGGGCTCTTTTGCTGGTTACAAGAGTGTTGTGTAGGACTTAGGCAGAAGTTACTCCAAAGAGTAACTCTACGGATATAAGTAACCAGTACACTTTTACAAATTCCACCGAGAATACCCAGTTAGTGACCATCCTACACCTCAGCTTCACTGGTGACCATCTCCACATCATCTGTTTTTCTTCTAGAAAGAAAAAACCAAACCAAACAGAAACACCTCAGACAAATCCCAGTCCCTGAGTGATGTCACTTACTCTGGAATTTTTTAAAGTGCTGGGAGTACTGTCTGGGATGGCGGGGTTCCTGGAGAGGCGGGCGGCGAAGGGCTCGTACATGTGGAACAGGGAGCGGATGACGCAGGCACGCAGGCAGTGCAGCTTCTCCATGGACTCCGGGCGCAGGCGCAGGGGCAGGTACGCGTCCAGGCTGTAGTGCCTGCACAGCCAGGAATGGTGTCAGCTCCAGGGCACAGCCAGACGGGGCAGGGACCCCCAGGGACAGATCCATGTCAGGGGAAAACTCCACATCTGACTGACCACAGAATGCTGGTCAACCCTGAGGGCTGCGAGGGGGTTGTGCTGCTGACAGGACATCACATGGCAGCCTCAAAGGCCTGACCTGCACCAGGCAGGCTTCCAGCCCACACATCCCGCTGCAATTCCCAATAATTCCTAGTTTGCCCAGAGAGCAGCCGGGGATGTGGCTGCAGGCTGCACAAAGGGCTGCAGGTTGTTGCAGGCTCCCAGGGACTCCCAGCTGAGCTGACTGCAGCTCTCAGCACTGCCTGAGTAGCCTGAATGCCTGCGCTCAAGGGCCATTCCTTGGTCACATCCCAAAGGAGCCTTTGCTAGGGAATGTCACACTTAAAACCAGGGGTGAGGATGACCACAGCTGCTCTCTACTCTGTGCCCCTGCTGCTTGTGCCTCCTGGGCAACAGGTAGAGCTGTGTAAAGAAAATGTCCTGTCCTGAAGGAATATCCCAGTGGCATGCACTGGGACAGAAGGATTTGTATCAAGTGTTAACCGCCCCTTTGCCCTCCTTGCTTTCACTTACTCCTGCCACTGTACAGCTCCAAAATGCCCCAATTACACGGAGGTGGCCGTGATCAGAGCTTGAGGCAGGGCATGTTTGCCTTTCAGCACTGACCGTGCCATACGCACTTGGAGAGGTTTACATACACAAGTGTTGGGCCGTGGCAAGCAGAAAAGGACACAACACTGAGATTTTATAGGGAACATATAGGAATACACCACAAAGATCTATTTCCAGATGTGATATTCGAATCCTAGAATGGTTTGGGTTGGAAGGGACCTTAAAGCTCAGCTCATTCCACCCCCTGCCATGGGCAGGGACACCTTCCACTATCCTAGGCTGCTCCAACCTGGCCTTGGACACTTCAAGGGATGGGGCAGCCACAGCTGCTCTGGGCAGTCTGTGCCGGGACCTCACTGCCTTCACAGCCAAGAATTTCTTCCCAACATCCAAACTAACCCTGCCCTCAGTTTAAAACCACTGCCCCTTGTCCTGTCACCACCCATCCATATAAAAAGTCCCTCTGCCTCCCTTTCATAAGCCTCCCTTAAGGTACTGGGAGGCAACAGGGAAGTCTTCCCCAAGCCGCCTCTTCTCCAGGCTGAACAGCGCCAGCTGTCCCAGTCTGTCTTTGTGGGAGAAGAATATTCCACAATACACTGCCAAATGAGGCCCACATCACCTCATCAATGTGCAAAACACAGGGCCCAGGCCTACAGGGAATTATTCCCTTATTTTCTGCTCTGCAGAGAACTGCTCACTACTGAAACCTCCCACAACCAGTTAAAAAACCCTCTAGAGTCTCACCTTCTGTAGAGCCTGGTCCAAAACGCAGCAGTGCAAGTGACAGTCCAGGCTTTCTTGCAGATCAGAGAGAACCGGACGATGTCCTCGGGGCGGATGTAGGAAGCCAGGAGCAGCCAGATGTCGATGGGATATTCCTCTCCTCCTCCCCCTTCGGCGTCTTCTAAAGGCAACGAGGGTGTGTTAGTGCAGGACATCACATCTGCACCAATTCCCACCTAGAGACACGTGCTGCACACCTGGCAGCACAGGTGGGCAGCTGAATTACACACACAGAGTCAGCCCGAGCCCCAGTCTGCACAACCTCAGTGGCCCTGCTCCCTGTTCCCATCAGTGTCCACGCAGCCACAACACCTCCCCTGTGCTGGACACCTGCCGCTGTTATCCCTGCTGCACAAGTGGGCAAAGTGGCAGGTTCATAAAGGAATTCAGGCTGAAAGGGTTCTCTGGAGGTTTCTAATCCAGCAGCCCAGCTCAAAGCACACAGAATTAGGTCATTTTGTTCAGCATCTTATCCAAGTGAGTTCTGTGTGCAAGGATGGAAACCACAAAGCCTTTCTGGACTCTGTTTTGATGGCTGACCCTTTCACAGCTGAAATACCACACTGAAGTTGAGAAATAAAAATTGGATGGCAAATAAAGAGGCAACTCTATGTAAAGGAGGGCCATTTTTAATCAAAAAGTGCACATTTAACACGTCACCAAAATTGCTTCACAATTGAAGACTCTGAGCGTTGATGCTGCCGGGCTTGTCAATTCTTTGTTCCAGTGGTCACAATATTTTTGTACGAGCTCAGTCAGGGAGGGAAATTCTGTTCTGCAAGTGGCAATCAGCTGTTTTTCTTAAATCTCTTAATTTCATTAAAGCTTCTTGGAAGGGAACTTTTAATGCAATTCAGATGGAGAGAATGGCCTGTTCTTCCTCTCAGAGGTGTCAGAACTGCTCAGCCAGAACTGAGGGCTCACACTCCTTTCATTCCTGCAGTGTTTTGTAGTTTACACCACACATTCTTCCACAGACACTGCTCCAACTTTAGGAGTAAAAAATACTTTTAAAGAATATAAGTAGGTGAACAATACTGAACATTAGGAAGGTTAAGAACAGAGAAGGAAAACACAACTTGTGCACAGTGCTAATAGGAAAAGCTGCTGTGAGGTCTGTGGCCTAGAAGAGGTGTTTGGGAACTTGAGGGTGCCAGATCTAACCCTGAGACAGCAGGTTAATACAAACGGCAGTTCTTTATCCTCATGTGATAATTGCCAAAGAAAGCTCTGGATGGGATCACTTCCCCACAGCACTTCAGATTTATGGTAGGCACACCCACAACAGGCTGCTACACCCACTCTGCTGGGTCAGCTCTGGCTCAAGAAGCCATCAGACTCCACACTGCTGAACTCAGAGGGCAGCCAGAAGCATCACTGTTCTATCACCAATTTTTCCTCCCTAAACACGTAGCAGAAACAAGAGAAGGCTGTGGTGGAAAAGAATATTGTCTTCCCAGACTCATAGGTCCAGCCACTCAGATATTATTTTGCCAGGATTCTGAAGGACGCCTCAATAAAAGAGGTTAAACTCTTTTAACTCCCTTCCCAGAGGAAATGCTGTCCACCTTCGGTCTGTGCTGGACGTGCTACATAAATTGGTATTAAGCTCAAGAAAACTGATTAAAATTTGCTTCTCAACCTGAAAGCAACCTGTTACTAGAAACTTCTGCAGGGTTCCCCAGTGCAGCAGAGCTGTTTCCTGCTTACACTGCATTGCCAATGGATTTCTATGGAGTTGCACAAAGTATAAATGCTGAAGGATACATCTCTCTGGAATTAATGTATTATGATGCCACTAGGATCAAATGCACTTCCTTGCTGGGAAAAGAGCCCTTTAACCCCATTTGTAACAAACCACAGCCTTGGAAACACCCTGAAAACAGAGCTTGTGTTTTGCCAACAACTGCATCGTGGACAGCAGCTCTTCAACCCCAAAGCAAACCTGCTGGCACCACCCCACATTCAGTGAAGCAACACAGCCAGTGGCAAAGTTTCACAGCTCTGGAATAGCAGTGTTTGTTTTCCAAGGCTGAGGGATATTTGCTAAAAGCAAGGAGCTCTCAGGCTTTGATTTCATGCCCCAGGCTCTGCCTTTGTGCAAATACAGCTCCTGTGACCAAGTGCCAGCAGATTTACAAGTGACTAAACCCTTGGCATTTCTTTATGCACACACAAATTCCAGAATGCCCCAAGAGCCCGGTGACCATCCTGTAAATCCCCAGCATGAGCATCCCCCATGCAGGACCAGCCCGCAGAGCCCCAGGAGGGCAGGCGACCACACCTTTGTGCCTTTTGCTCTTCTTTTTCCTCGAGGCAGCCCTCCCGTTGATGCTCTCCTTGGTATCCATCTCATCACTGCTGTCACAGGACTCCCCCGACACGGAGAGAACTTCCTCAGTAGGGACACAGGAAGCTTCCAAACCACACAGGGATTTTACTGGAATGACAAACGACAGTAAGTACAACAGCACAGAGGAAAAGGCTATCCAGGTTCAGGAGATGCTTCAGTGGAACCACTGCCTTAAAGCTTTCTGGTGAGTGACACAAGCAAGTAAATCCTGAGCTCAAGGATTACCTTGTCAGGGAAAGATTAGCAGGGATGAGTGAATTGGAAACATAATTACTCAGCTGCTTGTTTTAAAGAATGAACAATGAGGATGATTACCAGCACAGTATGCAGATCCCACTGGTTTAGCTGAAGCTATTTACAACTCCAAATAAAACAACAGGCTCTTTCTAAGGGGTAATGGGTTTCCCTGAACAGCAGAGCTGCCCTGCATGGCCACGTTCAGCCTGGAGCCAGCATCTGCTCTGCAACTGTTTAATGAGCACAGAGAAGACTCACTCCCTCCGAAGCAGGACAAACATCCTGCGGCCGATGACACAATCCACCAGGGATGGAACTCAGTGTCAAGCACACAGGAGCTCCACTTACTCTGGAATATAGTGAAGGGAAAGACTCTGGTCTAGCAAGGAAAACAGCAAGTTGAGTCAGCTGGAGTTTGGGGTTGGTTTTTTTCTGCATCTGGGGACATGTTTAGACATATCCTTGTTTGAAAATATTACTTTTAAAACTTGATCTGTAAACTGAGGGCTCATTAGGGCAGAAAAATCCACATGTGAGTCAGTAATGACAGTCTTGGAAAAAGAAAGGTGTGGTCCTACATTACAGCTGTGTGAGGCACTGCCACAGAGACCAGATCTGCCACAGCAGCACAAAGGCTTTGCAAACAGGCTGTGAAATTCATTCAAGAGCTGAATTTCAACCCAAAAGGCTGGGTGAAGAATAGAACATGACCATGAGGTCAGAGGAGGCTTATAGTGTTTAAGCCTTTCTACCTAGCACAAACTGAAGCCCAGGAAGGTTTTATGCATCCCAGTTCCAGTCACTGCAGTCACCAGAGCTACTGAAGAGCAAAATGTGCTGTTTGAATCACAGGGACAGAGTAACAGAAAAACAAACAACAACAAAAAATAAGAAACTGAACATAAATAAACTCAGATGAAAAATATTCTCATTTCTAACCACCAAACAAGGTTTTAAAATGAAAAGATAGCAGATGGAAAGACAGAGCTTGACTGTACCCACTGACTAGACACACCTCAGTGCTTTGCTAAACCAGTTCTACCTTGCTTTGCACAGTTTGTTCTGTGAACTGGATGCTTTCCTGGCACTTGGATGCATTCAAGGCACCTGGATGCATTCATGGCAGTTGTTTCCCCCACTGCCAAATCGTATCGTCCTCTCTACATGACCTTTCATAGGTAAAAAGAGAGTGAAATAGGTGGCAACACAAATGACAGTGAGTTATGACACCAAATACAGCCAACCAAGAGAGGACAAAACTGACAGGGATTCAGAGGGGGGTTTAGAAGAAGAGCCCACCCCACTCTGCAAAGGAAAAATCAACCTCTGAGTCAACAGCACAAGTCCACTGAATAGTGAATGGCTGCACTGCAATCCTGCTGAGGCACCCTCTCTTCACCTCACTGTTGTAATCCTCCCATCCTGGACATTAGAATGGGGTGGGAAAAAGCCCAGAAAAATTCCTCCTGGCTCTGGCTCCCCTGCAGGTGAAGCTCCCATGGGATGCTCCCTGTGGGAAGGTCCCGGCCCACTGCAGGCACACCCAGCACGGGGTTTACTCTGAGCCAAGCTCCAGGAGGGCAGCAAAGGCCAAAGACTGGAGCTGGGGCAGAGGCTCCTGCCCCGTGGCACCGTACACTGCACAGATAAGACTGGGCCAGATAAGGCTGCAGCACGGTCATGGCTGCACCAGATAAGGCTGGAGCACAGCCCTGGGGCTGGGGAGGAGAGATCCCGAGGATCCCTGAATCCGGAGGGGAAACCGCCTGAGACTGTACTGCAAAGGGGTGGGCAGGGAACTGCTGTGACCTGGAGTCCCCAGGATGAGGTGGGAGTGAACCAGAAACACAGCAGGAAAGGGGATAAACTGGATAAAGCAGGTGATGCTGGGGGCAGGGAGCACGGAACACCAGCAGTTTGCCAGCATGATGCTGAAGTACAGAACTTTGCCTCAAGGAGACAGAACACAGACGGGTGAGCAGGAGCGTGAATGGGAGGAGGGAAGCCCCAAACAAAGGAGGCCATATAAGAGGGAGGTGCCCCGATCTTAAAAGCTTGAGAAGTAGCAGCTGAAGAGGATGTTCACGAGCACCACTGCCCCTGACAGGCACTCATGCCAAGAGCATAGTGTGTCCAAAAATGCAAGATTTCAGTAGCAAACCAAGAGTTTCCCTTTATGAAAAGTTCAGTCATCACTGCCAGCACAACAACATCCACCTCCAACACGTGTGACCAGCTACATTTAAAAGGCCTAAACATCACCCCTTCTCAAGCAAGTGGGGTGTGTTAGTTCAGAAAGCTCCCAGACAAGGAGGAAGTAGATAACAAAATACTGCACTCTCTTTCCAGGAAAACTCCTTGTTTACAGAGTTCACCAAAGAACAGCAACACCCTCCCAAGACCTTGCAACACATGTTTGACAGAACTATCACAACCTTATTCCCACTGCAAAGAACTTTACCTGCTAATAAACTTATCTACAGTTTTATATGTGGTAATAAAGTAATAAAGACTTTAATCATGTTATTTTTTGCTTCAAGCAGGAGACGACACGCAAGCCTTTCCATTTCAGGCACTAACAAAGACTCAGCAATTCTTACTGGACTTGCAGCAGGCATTCTGCAAAACCTCCTGTCTAAGTCCTTAACATCTGATTCTACAGAGCAGCACGGGCTCATTTTCAGCACCAAAGGACACGTATTCTCAGTTTAAGGAAGATGAGTTTTACACGTCCTGCAGAGGCCAGCAAAACGTGGAAGCAGCGTGGGGAAGGCAGGGGCCCCAGGGCAGACTCACCTTCCTGCTGCACTGCGTTGGCCACAGCTTTCTTCACCCGTCCAGACTTCACGACAGCTGGGTCTGAGTTGGCATAATCTGCCACCGTCACTGCAGAGGGGGAAACAGGGGTCAGAGGGATTAGGGATTATGGGGAGGGGACAGAAGGGCTAAGAGTCACGATGCCTAAAGGGAACAGTCCCCAGAGGAGCAGAGGCTCGAGGAGGAGATGCACAAGCAGGAAAATGAGCCTCAGCAGAGGGATGGAGGGCGGAAGTCCCCAGCAAGTCTCTACTCCAGACCATCGGTCTACCAGGCTCAGGGGACCCACCCCCTGCCCAGCCCAGTGCAACTCTCCTTCTCCCACCACTTCAGCCAACGATAATCCCGTTCCCCCTCACACAGCCCAACTCGAGCCTGGCTGATCCTCTGGTCCCAGGCTCCTCCTCCACAGGCAAATAGGTGTCATTCCCACACATCTGTCCAGATCCCTGCTGAGGAATCCCTCCTGGACGCAGCTCTCTGCCTGCACAAACCCGAGAGGGCCCAGCTCACTCCTAGGTGAGACTGGACCATCCTCCTTCCTCTCACCCAGGCCAAGGCCAGGCCCTTCAACTACCTCCCCCCTCAGGCGCCAATGCAGGCCCAGGCCTCCTCTCCGGCCTGCACCAGCAGGGCCGAGCTCGGCCCAGCTCCCCCCAGGCCCCGCTCCCCTCATCAGGCGCCGTTCCCCTCATCAGGCCCCGCTCCCCTCATCAGGCGCCGTTCCCCTCATCAGCCCCGGCCCTGTCACCGCGGCCCAGGCCCGGCCCCGCTGCCCCGGCCCGGCCCGGCCCGGCTCTCACCCCGCTCGGAGCATACGTCGTCGGCGCGAAACTTGAGGCGTTTGCGGGCGCCCCTGCGGGGCATGGCGGCGGCGGCGGCGGGGCGGCCGCGCGGGGCCATGTCCGGCCGGGCCCCGCGGGGACAGCGGGGACAGCGCCACAGCGCCCGCCCCGCGCCGCGTCAGCCCCGCGACAGCGCGCGCCGCTCTGACGTCACCAGGGCGGCGGGAGGGGGGGCTGTGACATAACCCCCCCCGTGCTCCCAGTACTGAGGGGATCTGCTCCGCAGTGCTCCCAGGAACGAGGGTCCCTGAGGTGATCCCCTCCTCCCAGTCCTCCCACTACTGAGGGGATCTGCTCCGCAGTGCTCCCAGGAACGAGGGTCCCTGAGGTGATCCCCTCCTCCCAGTCCTCCCACTACTGAGGGTCCCTGAGGTGTTTCTCCCTCCCCCCACAGTCTTCTCAGTAACAAGAGCACTTCAGGAGATTCCCCCCGCTCAAGTCCTCCCAGTAACGGGGATCCCTGAGGAGATCCCCCCCTTGTAATGAAGATCTGTGAAGTAATTGCCCCCTGCCAGTAATGGGGATGTTTGAGGGACTGCCCTCTCCCAGTTCTCCCATTCACAGGGGCCCTGAGGGGCTTCCCCCCTGTCCCAGTCCTCCCAGTAATGGGGGGTCCTAAGGGGATCCCCTCCAGTACTGAGGGTCTGTGAGGTAACTGCCCCCTCCCAGTCACCAAGGCGCTTGAGGGGATACCCCACACACACCAGTCCTCCCAGTACTGAGGATCCCTGAGGTAAACGGCACCCCCGTCCTCCTGGTCACAAGGGCCTTTAAGGATACTGACTCTCCAGTGCTTCCAGTAACGAGGGCCCCTGAGAGGATCCCCAGTAATGAGGGTCCCTGAGGGGATTCCCTTCCCCCAGTCCTCCCAGTAATGGGGAGGGGGGCCTTGAGAGGACTGCCCCCAGTACTGAGGGTCCATGAGGTAAATGTTCCCCCAGGTTCTTCCAGTCACAAAGGCCTCTAGGGATGCTGGCTCCCTGGTGCTCCCGGTAGCGAGGGCCTCTGAGAAAGTGGGTCCCCAGTTCTCCCAGGAACATGGATCTCTGAGGGAATTGCCCCCCTGCCCTCCCTGGAATGAGGGCCCCTGAGGTAACTGTGCCCCCCGCTTCACCCTCCAGTCCTGCCAGTAATGAGGGGCTCTGAGATAATTGTTCCTCCCAGTCATCCCAGTAAGGAGGGGCTCTGAGGGGATTCCCCCCATCCTCCCAGTAGGGAGGGTCTCTGAGGCAACTGGTCCCCCAGTAAAAAGGGTTCTGGGGTGATTGCAGGCCCCCCCAGTGCTCACAGTAGGGAGGAACTCTGAGATAATTGCTCTGACTGACGCACCCCCCTGTTGGAAACAATAGAACTTTCAAACGATAATTTTAGTTAATGGTTTTAATTAGGTTTTAAATTAATTGTTTTAATTAATCATCACCTATATATATATAAATTATAAATAGCGTGTTATTCTTAAATTACTCTTTGCCAGCATTTAGCAAAGTTGTCATGAGCCACTTCCATAGGAACACAGATTGAGAAAAGTACCGAAACTTGAAGTTTTGATAAACTAAGTCTGATACACTTCAATGAACAACACCTGGGAGAGAAGGATGTATTGGTGTGTTTGGACATCTGGAATGTAGAATTTATGAATCACAAGGACATTTTGCAGAAACCTGAAAATAAAGAAGAGGCGAACAAAAACTCCATCTATGTGTTGAAAGTTCCTACTTTGCAAAGATACTAAAAAGACTAAATGGAGTAATGGAGTAATTAACATACAAAGTGAGAAATCAATAACCAACAGAGGATAGAATAGTAATAAATGAAAGAGAATTATGTAATTTAGAACAAATGAACTTTTTTTTTTGCTAAAAATGTATAAACAGGTGAAAAAGTTTAGTATTTGTGTCTCTGTGGAGGCTGGAACTCTGTTGGCCACACACACCCTGGCCAAGGATAAAGTAATGCCACTGACACTAAAAAGACAGTGTTGGAGGGGTTTATCCTGATGATTTCAGAGGATTTGGAACACTCCTAGGAGACACCCACTGAGCAGTGCCCAAGCACAGCCCACACCACGGGCTCCCAGTGCCACCCACACCTCTGTGGTGGGAGCAGCGATGGGTGGCCACCAGCTGTAAACTGTATTTGCTAATTTTTAGGACTGAAATGGGTTCTTGGAGCTTGCTGAAAGAGTGGTGCCACTCCATGGGGGAGGAATTGGTTCCAGGGGATCTGCAAAGGGAAATCGTGACTGGCAGCCCAAAGTCTGATGGCAATTTTGGGGCATGTGTCCCCCTGAGCGCTTGTGCCCTGCTCACATGGGGATTTCGGCACTGCCAGGAGCTGGCTGGGAGTCCTGCCCAGTCCTGGGGTGGCTAAACTGGGAGACTGGTGGAATCCTATTCCCCTCCTTTGGGATTTACGCAGTGACCAAAGAGCCCTGTCCCATTCTCCCTCAATGGCTCCGAACACTGCAGAGTGCTGCATTCCCACTTGTCCCCTTTTCCTACAAAACTTCAGGAGAGGATTGGAACGACAGTGAGATGCTTTCACAGCTGTGGTGTCAGCTCTTGGGCCTCTCCGGAGCAGGATAAAGCACAGAATATGGAGAAGTCCAAGAAATCCACATTCCTTCTGTTTCTCTGGCATGGCCAGGAGCTGATACATCCATAACCTCCCTTCCTGACCCTATTTCTCTCAGAGTTTCTTAAATACACAAAGAGTATTTTATCAGCAAGGAACACATTTGATTGAGAAAACTTCTGACCATCCCAGGCAGGAAAGGCCACTCCTTGACAGAAACACTATTCCTAATCCATCTGTTCTTAAGGCAATGGATACGAATTAATGTGGATGACAGTCAATAAACCAGATCCTAGTGCTTGCTGGCTGTGCCCACCTCTTTACTTGGAAACGTTTTCCTTGGATTATCCTATTCATCATTGTTATTTGAGAACTGTATCACAGTATTATTTTTAAAAAGTAAAGCTTGTCTTGGCTTAGAAAACTCTGGCATGTGGAAAACAGATGACATGTTCTTGGGATTGAAGGCAGTTGTTCCTGAGTCTGGCTGGCGGGTGGATCCAGCACGCTCCCTCCTCCAGTGGGTTGGAAGCATTTATGTGAGACCTCCCCAAGGTCCTCCAGCAAAAATCCTGAGGATGAGCTCGTTGTCCTTCCTGCAGAGAGGAAGGTGCTGCTCTGTGATGATGCTGCTGATCCCAGTTGTTCCCAGTGAGGTCACAGAAAGGAGCTCCTTGTTGGTAGGCTGGGTGAGGGCTGCTGGGGGATCCCAATGGCTGTGTCAGGGGCTGTGCTTCCAAGGCCCCCGAATTAATTATTTGTTAAGGATGCCCCTGTGCAGGGCAGGGTGATGGAGCAGGTTGGGCTTTTGGCTGCTGCTGCTGCAGTTCATGTCCCAAATCCCATTTGAAGACTATCCTTGAGGGGAGCCTGGGGTGATGGTCCAGCCTCACACATCCTGAAATTAGGAGGGGTGCTTGTCCCCCCAGGGTTCAGAATTGAGCCTTGCAGGGTGAGGAGGGGGCTGTGGCAGAGTCTGGGGGTCACTACCTGGCCCCATCGCTGCTCCCCACATGGTGGGAGGTGGGGGGACGGGGCACCCAGGACTTGGGACACCCCACAGCCCAGGTCTGCTCCTGCCTCCCTCCCTCCAGGGCTGGACAAGACCCCTGGTGAGTCCTGCCCCTAAGGACGCTTTCAAACCCCGAAGATGTTCCTGTTCCCCAGGAGAGTTCTCTGCCCATTCCAGGGGGGTTCCTGTGCCCCCAAGAGAGTTTCCTGCTTCCACAGGGGCATTTCTGCCCCACCTCAGAGTTTTCTGTCCTCCCGGGGGGATTCCTGCCTCCCAAGGAGGTTTCTGCCCTCAAGGAGAGTTCCCTGGGGGGATTCCTGTCGCTCCTGTCTTTCAACACCCAAAGGGGGGGTTCCTCCCCTTTCCAGGGGCATCCTGCCCCCAGGGAGGTTCCTGTCCCCGGGAGAACCCCCGGCCCCAGGTCCCGCCCTGACCCCCGGCCCCCCGACCACCCCCTCCCTGGGGGCGTGTCCGCTGGGGGGCGTGGCCGGGGGCGTGGCCAGGCGGGGACGGTGACGCAGTGGGCGGGGCAGGGCGGGGCGGCAGCGGCGGCAGCGGCGGCTTCCAGCGACTTCGGCGGGCGGTGAGTGCGGGCGGGGCCGCGCTGCCCACGGGGGATGCTCGGCCCCGCGCGGGGCCGCCCGGGGGAGCTCTGCCCCCATGACCCCCGTGGGGCTGCCCGGTGGGTGCTCAGCCCCCCCCGGTGGGGCCGGACCCGGAGGGCTCTACCCGTATTGCCTCCCCCGGGGATGCTCTGCTGCCCCCCGAGAGGATGCTCGGCCCCCCCGTGGGGATGCTCAGTCCCCCCGGTGAGGCTGGCCTCGGGAGGCCCTCCCGTTTTTGCCTCCCCCCGGCGATGCTCTGCCCCCCCCCCCATCCCCCCCCAAGGGATGCTCCCCATTGCCCCCCAGGCCGGGCCGCACTGGGGATGCTCAGCCCTGCCATGCCCCGGGGGCTGCTCTGCCCCCCCCCCCCCCCCCCCGAAGGGACTGACTCACTCCGGGGGGGCTTCATCTCCCACCCCGTTACCCCTTGGAGGGGGTGTCTGAGTCAGGGTGTGCTGAGCTCCCCCATTTCCCTTGGGTTGAGTCTGAGCTGGGTGGTGTCATCCTCACCCCGAGGTGGGTTGGAGTGGGGGACTTGCTGTGCCCCGGCTTTACCGCCAGACCGAGCGTTTGAGCCAGGGTTGATCCCTCCAGTCCACCGGCCCCAGACCGGGGGCAGAGCCAGGGAGATGTGCTGCCCCATCCCCGCTGGATGTGCACACAGGGGGGCACATCCCCCCGAGGCTGCATGGTATGGGGGGCAGGGAGGGGGCAGTGATTCCTTAACCCAGGAGAGGGGGCCTTGATTTTCAGCTGCTCTCTGCACCGGCAGCCCCCCAAATGCTCCCAAGCTGTCCCTTTGCATCCCCTCCCGCCAGCTTCCACCTTACGCTGAGGCGAGGGCAGGAGTGCTGGTGAGCCTGGTCCTACCGTGGCCTTCTCCTCCTCCTCTGATTTCCCAGTGCTGTCTCCTCCTGCCTTCCTCAGTGCTGCCTCCAGCCCTGGAGCATCCACCCAGTGCCGAGCTCTGTGTCAGCCCCACTGAGCATCTGCCTGGCTCCGAGCGCTGGGCTGGACTGGCTCGTGGGGATGCTGCCACACAGATGCTGCTGGAGCTCAGCACCAGGTAAATGCCTGCCAAGCTGGGCCAGCTTGGAACTGGGAAGATGCTCACGGAGCTGGTCCAGCCTGAACATTGGCCCGTGTGCTTGGGGCTGAACCAGCAGAGCGTCCGGCCAGCCTGGCCAGCTCCAGCTGTGCCCACACTGGTTCCCAGCCTCTGTTAGCTGGTGTCATCACGGCCGCTGCAAGCTGCCTCCAGACAGCACGATTTGCTCCTGAATAACCAGCCTTGAAGGGCTTGTTTATCCCCTAAATTGCATCATTAGAGCAGCAATTGGCTTAGGGAGCTGGGTTTTGTTAAAGCTGTGCAAACCCTTCTGGGGACTCCCTGGTTTTGGCCAAGTCAGGGTTGGCAGAGTGTTCATTTTAGCTTGTTTGCCACCATCTGCTGGATGCTGGAATGAGGTTCTCCTGGTGGGTTTGATACCACCAAGCCACTGTTTGAGCAGGAGCTGGTCCAGAGGCAAGTGTGAACTAGAGTTTGGGATGTGGATGAATGTGCCTGTGTCGTTTGAGAGTTTCTTGGCTGTGGTGCTGCCCAGGCAGCAGGGGATGGAAAGTTGGTGTCTTTGTGTCTCTGATGGTCTGGAAGTCTCAGGTACCTGTGTTCTTGGGGACATCCCAGTGTGCTGCTCCCTGTGTGTGCTGGTTGGGGAACAGGACTGATCTCTAGGGACTTCCCTAGAGATTTGTCAGGGAGCCATCAGCATAGGTCCCTGCTGCTGTCTCCCTGGCACCCCGTGGTGCTCAGGTGCACAGGTGCCTTCCCAGCTTCACTGCTTGCTCCTCCTGCAGCTCTTTCCCAGGAGTCAGACCAGAGGTTGTCTGGGACCAGTGTCACCAGCGGGAGGGCGGGGGAGCCTCTGAACTGGCAGGTTCCTGAGACAGCAGTGGTGGGACTGACGGGCAGATCCGGCTTTCTCGAGTGGCCAGCTCAGCTGTGGCTTGGCAGATGTGGGATTAAACATCTCAGCCCTGTGCAGCCTTGTGGCTTCGTGGTGAGTGGGTCTTGCTCCACACCAGTGGCTTGGTCCAGCTGCGCTTGCCAGCAGCTCCAGTACAGATGCTGAGGGACTGGACCTGCTGGAGATTTGGGTTCCTGCCTGTCTCAGCTGTCTCAGAAGCCACCAGGGGTAAAACCCCTGCTGGAACCCTTCTCATCTGCATCTTTGGAGGGACCTTTTTGCAAGCCTTGTCCTTTGGGGCAGCTCCCACTGGGGGCTGGGAGTGAGGACAGGGATGAGGAGGAGGCTGAGTGAGTGTGAGTTGGTGGGTTGTGCTGTGCTGGGTGAGGCTGTGGGGGCCCTGAGTCAGTGCTAGGAAAGAGCCTGACACTGTGATGGAGCTGGCAGTTCACACTGGAGCTGGGAGAGGCATCCTTGAAGCCTCAGAGAGAGCTTAACCCAAATTGGGGCTCAACTGCGAATGCTTCTGGAGGGCTCCACTCTGTGCACACGGAGAGATGTTGACATGAGTGTCCATCCTCTGCCTGGAGAGTGCCATTTCAGGGTTTCCAGCAAAGCAGAAAGACACTGTATTCTTTATCTAACCTTGAAACCTTAATTCACAATTAATTTCCTCCTAAAGAATGCTTTGGTGAGCCAGAGGTTTCCCAGATGGCTCCCAAAAGTGAGCTGTGAGGTCTCTGGAGTATTAACTGGAGGAGAAAGCTGTTGGATCCATTGCCCAGCTTCCCTCCCAGAGAGGTGTGAATGACAACCCCCTTCTTATGGATGATTTCTGGGACGTGCCAAGCACCAGGTGTGGGGTAACAGACCAGGCTGATGGCTCTGCCATGGGCTCTGCAGGTGGGTCCAAGCCTTGGCCAGGCTCCTGAGGGATGTGGTTGGGAGTTTTCAGTGCTTAAAGGCCTCCTCTGTGAGCAGACGAAAGGCTTGGAGGTGGGTGCCCGTGTGGGTGTGCTCACACGGACTGGCATTTGGGAGGGAGGAGGGAAAATATCACATGAAACAACTGCAGTGTTGGGGGACAGGTCTGCGCTTGGGCCCATCTGGAGGAGAAGTTGTGGAAAATGATTCAAGGCTCTTTGCTAAAAAAAGTTGTGCTGATATAATTGGATTTTATTTCTGTTTGTGCTGTGGTCAAGCAGGTTAAAACCCTTGTGGGGACAGGGTAAAAGCCTTGAGTTCATTTGTAGGGTGAGAATGTCCTGAGGAATCAGGCTGAGAAAGCTGGGGCAGTTCAGCCTGGAGAAGAGGAGGTTGTGTGGAGACCCCACAGCATCTTCCAGGGTGTGAAGGGGCTACAAGGAAGCTGGAGAGGGAGTCTGCATAAGGAACTGGAGTGACAGGACAAGAGGGTACACACTGAAAGAGAAGAGATTTAGATTAGATATTGGGAAGGAATTCTTCTGTGTGAGGGTGCTGAGACCCTGGCACAGGGTGCCCAGAGAAGCTGGGACTGCCCCATCCCTGGAAGTGTCCACGGCCACGTTGGACAGGACTTGGAGCAGCCTGGGATAGTGGAAGGTGTCCCTGCCCATGGCAGGGGGTGGAATGAGCTGAGCTTTAAGGTCTCTTCCAGCCCAAACCATGCCATGATTCTGTGGTTTTATGAATGAAGCGGGTGCTCATCTCTCTCTCATTTTTGTGCAAAGCTGTGCCTGGAGCAGCCCTGCTGCCCCTCAGCCCTGGGCAGCACTGGCAGGGCAGTGATTCCCATCCCACAGGAGCATCTGGGAGCTAGGTGTCAGACCTTCTCCAAAAGCCACTGGCCAGGAGGGGACTGACCCTGTGTCCTCCACGTTGCCCTTCCCTTTGCTGAATCTTCACCCTGGTGTTTTAAGCAGCTCGTGGGTCGCTGTCTCCAGCTCTGTAATCCTGCAGGACTGACAAGGCTGGAATTTATCTGAAATGCAGATTATTTTTTTTCTGCTCCTGGTTTTCAGTTCCTGCCACGCTTCTCTTAGCAAGTGCGAGGAGGTGCCGGCTGGGTGGCTGCCTTTAATTGCATCCAAAAATTAAAAAAAGAAGAAAACAAGTGGCAGATGAGAGCTCGTTTCCCCATCCTCCTGTCCGTGGCGAGCGGTTTCCAGGAGAGGGCAGTTCCCGGGGATTTTTGCTGCATGGTGCCGCTTCCCTGCAGCTCCAGCCGTGCCGAGCCCCTCGTGCCGGTGGTCCCGGAGGCAGAGCCGTGCTGGGGACCGCGGGGGCCCGGGCCCAGCTCCGCCGTGGGGAGGTGAGGCGTTGTCAGCGTGGCCGAGTGCTTTAAATAGCGGGCGCAGGGCCGCGGGGATGTGCGGCAGGGAGGGAAGGAAGGAGCCTCTCCTGCCTGGACTCCACGTCCCGCCTTCCAGAGAGGGCAGCATCCCTCGCCAGGGCTGGATGGCACGGCAGGGAAGAGGCCCCCTCCCGGAATTGCTGCCCATGCACCAGGTGAATGCATTTAAACTTCTCATTTCCACCCTTTCCTGGCAGAAATGAATTTTCTCCGCAATTCCAGATTCCCTTCTCGCCACATCATGATGTGGTGTGATGGGACAGGACAAACACTCTGCAGCCGCAGGGTGCCCAGGGGGTCCATAGCCCAGAGGAAGGAGCTGGGCTGAACATGGGATGGCTGGAGCCTGGGAGAAGGGGATGTCTGGCCCCAGCCCAACTCCCACCTTTCCAGAGTCTCATTAGTGCAGAGCATCCTCACATGGATTTTCTCCTGCCAAAGACTGGCCTTTCTGGTTCCAGAATTGGGAAGGAGTTCATAGCCTCGCTGTGGCATTAACACAGGTGTCATAAACCTGATCTCAGGCCCTTGATCATGAGTTAAATAGGCTTGATGGTGGTGCCTAGAACTGCTCCCCATGCAGACATTCCCAGTGCCAGGGGCTGTGGGCACAGAGGGGAAAGATGGGCTTGTACAAAATCCATAATCCATTTAATCTGCCCTATAATTCAGTGTCTCGCAGCTGTAACTAAGTAGATCTGGGCTTCTTTCAAGCATCTCCCCCAAACTGTTTTGCAGGAAGGAGTCAAAAAATGTCCAGAGGTTATTTTTGGCTGTGGCTGATTTATTCACACACCGATCAGCCAGGAGAGGAGTTATTCTGGTCCCACACTGCCCCACATAACACTAAGTGCTGTGTGCAGGTGTGATTTCCCTGGGAGACATTCGGAGATGGCGCTCCTGTTTGCAGATGGAGCTCTCAGGAACCACCTTGGAGGCTCCATGTCCTGTGAGCCCACTCGGGGTCTTCAAATGAGGCCAGAGCCAGGGGACATGGGCTCTGTGCCCTCCCGTCCTCTGTCCCTGGGGATGGACCTGAGCCCTGTGTCCTGGGGTGGTGGAAGGCTCTGTGTCTTGCAATTCCTGCTCCATCCCAAGGGGTACCCAGCTCGACTGGGGTCTCCCTGGGTGACACCTGGATTTGGGGAGTGCAGGGAGCTGTTTCAGGGCTCGTTTGGGCATGGCGTCGTTTCGAGACTCGGGCAGGGCCGTGGTCTCTGGGACGGTTTCTCTGCAGGATGTAGTGGCTCTGGTGCTCCTGGATTTTTCCTCCCTGTGTTTGCTTTCCCTGGCACGCTGTGAAGCTGAGCTCCTACTCTTGGGAAGGGGTGGTGGGAATGAAGTGTGAGGGTGGCACAGCCAAATCCTGCTTTTCTCCTGTATCTGCACAAGGGAGTGTTTCCCTGGGGCATTTCAGTGTGGCCACAGCTGGTTTCTGGCCATGGATTGGGATCTGCCCGGGTGGGACTCACTGGGACGTCCACTGCCAGTGCCTTTGCCATCCCGCTGTGCTGGTGACGTGTTTCCCACCCGGCTGAGGATGGAATCACTGTTGGCTGTGTCCCTGTGCAGAGATACCGGCAGCAGCAGAGATCCCGTCCTCCCTGGTTGCTGTGGGACTGGAGCATCAGTGGAGGCAATGTCCAGCCTGGATGCACCGCTGGATGGGCAAAGGGGACCCGATCCTTACATCTCCTGCCGCCAGGGCTGTATCTGCCAGCAATCTGGGCTAAGGCAGGCTGGGGAGGGTTGAGGAGGCCATGTGGGGGTAGAGGAGCAGCAAACCAAAGCCTCTGAAGGATCCATGGGGGTGTTGATCAACCCAAATTTTCAAGCTTTGCTGCTTGGAAAACCTGGCTGTGCTAGAGAGTGGATGAGTGGAAGTTCTGTGGAGAGCTGCTGTCTGTGCTCCTCCCCAGCACTGCAGCACCTGGAAGCAGATGTGCCTTTACTGGGACATGGGATGGAGTCTCGGGTCACTGCCAGCATCCCTTGGAGAGCCTCCTCCCGGAACCCTTCCGGGGGCTTGGGCTCTTCATGCACCATGTGCTCAATAACATGGCTTTACGCATTTAAACCCATCAGGTTTTAGTTAGAGCCAGAAGACTCATCTCTCCTGACCTGAGCTGTCTTTCCTTTGATCCCAGATCCAGAAAGGGTTTGCTTTGCTGCTGTTACCTGTCTGACATCCAGATGTGCCACCCAGAGAGCAGCTTGTGTTTGATGGAGAGAGAAGATTCTCTCTCCTTCTCCGCAGCATCAAAACCTGGATGGTAATCACTCGATTACAGCCAACACTTTGGGCTGCCATATTAAAAAAAGAGCATTTTTTCCTGCTTTTGATCATCTGCTTCTAGTTAGTTTAGTTAGCAGACTTTCGCAGTGGCCATTTTTGGAGTTGGCAGCCAGAGCATCCCTGCAAGCAGAAATGGCTTTTGTTACGTGTGTCCTTCGTGTTTTCAGGTTTATGGAGAAATTTTGTCTCCTAAACTGAGGCTGCCACGAGCCCCAGCACTGCTGATCAGTGCCTGGCTCTCCGGGAGTGCCAGTGTCGCTTTCAAATCACACGTTGTCAATAAATCTCATTCCGAGTACCCTGCAGCAAATGGCATCAGCCTGCACGGGGAGAGCTCTCCCACACGTCCTCCCGCTGCCTAAAAATACCAGTGCTTGAATTCTCCAGTGACTTGGCTATTGCACAGCCTCCATTCCTTCCTGAGCTACTGCTCATGGCTCGGTGCAGGACATCTGCTGCGCTCCCAAGGGTCACACTCTGCCCTCCAGATCTGGCCTTTAGGTAACGCAGCAGCTGTGTCGATTTGGGGGTAAATGAACATTTATTACCTTTACTCTCTGTGCTGTGAGGTGTGCTCATAATCAGAGTGCGGGGTGCAGGAGGGAAACAATGGCACCTTATCTGGTGGCCACTGAGGGCCCATCTCATTGAGGAAAGGATGAGTTTTGGGGACTTCATGTAGCATCAAGCAAAATACCCTCAAAACCCTTTGTTAACTCTGTGTGTGTGTCCTGGGAGTCTGTTCCATCCTTTGTAAATGCACAATTTACCTTTCCACATCTGGCTTTGAGACATGGGATACAGAAAAGGTAGCCAACTGCTTTGCTTTGAGAGCCAAGTCTCTGTTCAGTGGGTGAATGCAGAGGGCTTGCTGGTGTTTCCAGTTCACACAGGGCACTGGGCATACTGGTGTGCAGGCAGCAGGCTCTTGTCCCCAGCAGCCTTCAGCCTCTTGACCCCGTGGGCTTGTGGTAGAACAGGGAGAGTTCATCACTTGAACTGTGAATGAAGCCAAGGGCTGATGTCACGTGCTGTGATCTTGGGGGGAAGTGGCAAACTGGCTTTGTGGCACCGACAGGGATTCGGGAGCAGAGCTGGGTGTGATGGATGTGCAAACTGAAGTTCAGCACAGCTGGGAGGCGCTGAGCTGTAAAACAGGGGTGATGCTCTAAAGGGATGTTTCTTTAGGAGACCTTGGATTGAAGGTATTTGGATTTTCCTGTCTCCATCTCCATCTCCGTGTGATTGCCCCGTATGCTGCTGGGAAGTTCATTAGGGGGCTGGAATGCAGCAGTGGAGGAGCAGGAGCTTGAAGAGCACGCTCACAGGGCTGGCTGATCCCTGGGAGCCCTATACCCTGCTGCAACCTGGTCAGGCCATGGACACAAGCATTGATATTTTCCCCAGTCTTGCCAAGAAAACAATGTTTATTTTCGAGGCTGGAAAGGTGAGGAAACCAGTCACCAGCCCCACAGCTGGCAGACACTGGCTACTTGATTTCCTCCCTTCTCCACTGCAACTCACAGGAAATCCAACCACTGGAGATGCCAGGGAGGGGCTGTCACTGCCCCGGGCTGGGGACAAATGTAGTGACCCATCAGGAAGAGCCACCCTGGTCTGTCAGACCAAGGTATGTCAGGTCCCCCATCACTCCATGCCTGGACTTTCTCCTTTCAAGGACTCTTGACTCCTCATGGGCTATCCTGGGATTCCTCAAATTGCCAAAGCCCTGGTGTGGGGAAGGAAGCAGAAGGATCTTCCCATGCTGCTGCCTGAACCTGGAGCTTTCTCCATTTTCTCTCGGTGCAGGTGGGGAGTGCACACCAGGAGAGTGCCATTGGTCAGCTCCTGTGTGGTCACTTGTGAGCTGTACATTCGTCTGAGCGTGTTGTCCCAAAAGTGTGAGAATTTGCAGGATTTATCCCCAAATCATAGAATCAAAGACTCGTAGAATCATTAAGGTTGGAAAAGACTTCCAAGATCATCAAGTCCAACTTTTGACTTAATACCACCATGGCCACTAAACTGTGATCAGAAGCTGCTTGTGAGCACCCAGTTTAACCAGTCCCTGGAGCAGCTGGGACCTTCATGGTTTCCTTTCGCCCCTGTCTGTCCTGCCTGGCTTGAATTGAGGCTGATCACTCTGAGGCAGCTGCTGAGTGCATTTGGTGGTACCCAAATCTTCTGTAAATAGAGAGGACTCTCGGGCCCAGGATGGGTGCTGATGACACCAGTAACCAGAGCAGGCTGGCAGGGGAGAGCTGTTCCAGACTGGTGGTGGGAGGAGGACGCTGAAGGTGATGGTGGCCACTGGGATGGCTTTACTGCCTCTGTATTTTCCTCTGAAGGTGGTCTGGGTTTGGAAAGGTCCAACCTCTGTGCAGGCACAGCTCCCAACTCCCTGCTACCCTCGACCCTTACTCCGGCAGGAAATGTGTGAGGTTTGACTCTCACTTCTTCTTGCTTCCCAAAAAGTGAATCTTGTCAGATTCGGAGGACTGTGGCCACACCGTGGGTGTGAATGTGGGGCAGAGCAAGGCTGGGCTGGAGGAGCCGGGGCCGTGCCCGGGGTTCTGCCAGGCGGGAGGATGGAGCCATGTGTCCCCAAACGCAGCTCTTGGGAGGCGCTGGAGGGAGATGCCAAGAGAGGAGGATGCTGCCGGGAATGCGAGCGGCTCCTGCTGCAGAATTGCTGTCGCGGCAGCTGGGGCGACGCCGGAGGGATCAGCGGGAAGGGAGCAGGGACGGGCTTTGTGTCGGCGCTGGGAGAGCGGGGCCAGCGCGGCTCCGGCCCGACCTCCCGGCGCGGATGGAGCTGCCTCGGCTGGGAGCGGGCGGTCCCGCAGTGCTGCGTGACAGTGACAGTGGCACAGCCCCGGCACTCCCCTCCCTCCCGGCAGCGCCGGGGCCGTGCGAGGCCGCGGCCGCCCCGGCTCAGCCCCTCTGCGGGCGGGTGGTCCCTGGGGGCTCACGGGGGTGGAGTGTTCCCTCCTGGGTGATGCCGGCTGCTTTTCCACTCGGGATTCTGGCGGCTGCATTCCCGGCCGTGCTGCTGGCGCTGCAGGTGCCCTGGGGAAGCGGGAGCGTCCCTGTCTCTGTCCTCGAGCGGGCCCAGCAGGGATGGCGTGGAAGGGGCGACAGGACAGCAGGATCAGCGCCTCTGGAAGGATGTTTCAAAATCCGGAGGGATTTAACTGTGTCTCTTAGGGACTCGCTTGTCTGGGGTGGGGGATATCCCGGCGCTGCTGTCACCTGCAGTGCTGTCACCCTCCTGACAGGCACAGCCTCTCAGGACCCCAAATTCCTCACAGGTCACCCCAGGCACAGCTCCAGAGGTCAGCCCACTCCTGTGGTCACCAGGGTGGTTTTCAGAGCCGTTCTCAGGTGGTTGCTCCCCTACTTGTTCTCTGTCTGTTCAGCTTTCCCCATCATATCCCTGTTCTCATCACTCATTATTTCTCTCCAGGTGAAGGCATTTTAATAACAGCTGACATTTCAGCCATTTTTCAGTAATTTCCTTTCTTCTACTTCAATTTTCTTCATCTTCTTCATAACTAGGAAGCCTTTCTTTGTCCTTGGCCAGAGGGAAGGTGTCTGTTATTGCCTCTGTTATCATATTCCAGGAGGTTTGATCGGGTTAATGAAAATCCTTCTGTTTTTCTTGTGTGTCACTTCCACTCCCATCTTCTTTAGCCTGGTTTCTTAAGGAAATTAAACCAAAGGTCTTGTTGCATTGTGGCCTCTTCTCTCCCCCTGCTTGCTCTTGAGTGTGTTGGTCTCTGATGGGGAGGAGAGCTCGGAATGCTCAAAGGTTTGTGATGGCTGTTGGAGAGGACAGAGCCAGGGGAGACCCCAGAGGGACATGGGGCACAGAGCCAGTGGTGCAGGGCTGCGGCTCACTGCCCAGAGAACAGGGCTGTGAATCCCACCAGGAATATGAGGGACAGCAGGGCTGTATCTCCCAGCCCATGAGCTGGGATAACAGGCTGCATCACTGGGCTACTTGTGCTGTGCAGCTGCTTTTCCTGAGCTCAGGAAGGGATCCAGAGGAGGATCCAGCCTCACGAATGCGGAGTTAGCCTGGGATTTGGGAGCCCTGGGCTGTGTTTGCAGGTGCAGACTCACGTGTAGCTGTGCTCGAGGGCTTTTCCTGCAGCAGCAGGAGCTGCAGCTGCTTTAAGCTGATCTCCTGGAGTGTGAACTGCAGTGACAGGGGAGCCAGAGGAAATTTTCTGCTCCTGCCCGTGCTACAGCAGGGAGAGGCAGTAGAGCTTTCCCAGTGGCTGCTGCAAAATCTAGTTCCTGTGGTAGTAATGTAGGGATTGTAGCAGTGCTGGTGAGGGAATCTTGGGGGTCCCGGGAGAAGCATGATGTGGAGTCAGGAACTCAAGTGTGTTGGTGGAAAAGGACCAAGGGTACTTCGTGGGGTGTCCTTGGAGCTTGTTGCCCTTTGTAGCAAGGGATGGGGCACCTCTTGGGTGTGTCCCCTCCTGTCCCAGCCCAGCCTGGGGACAGGGATCACCCCTTCCAGCTCAGAATGTTCTGTGAGTCTGTGCCAGGTTGGGGAGGAGGGTTTGCTGGGAATTTGTGCAGCCTGGAGATGATCTGCCCACACCTCGCAGTGAGGGAGCAACGTGTCTGCCTGGCAGTTCAGCTGGGGACTTCTCTCCTGTGCAGGTGAATTCCTGCTCCTTGGGACCAAATCTGCTGTAGAGCTGCACTCTGAAGGTTTCCCCCTTCCTTCACTTTGCATTTACCTCTGGTGTTTATTTTCGCAGCCTGTTCTGCTGATTTCTCTTCAACCAGCATCCCTCAGGCCTGGGGCCTGGCTGAGCCCCAGGCCCTTGCCCATTCCCACTGCTGGAGGAGATTGCACTTGGCATTCCCATCTCCTGGTCCCTGTTCCCTGCCTGATCCCACCTCCCTTGTGGTCTCTCCCAAGGTTAGGGGCTTCGTGGGTGACACCCAGCGCAAGGGCACTTGCAGTGGGTCCTCACCAGGTCCTCACAGGGTCCCTTCTGCTGGGAAATCCCCAAACTTGTGATCTCGTTAGAGGGGGATGCACAGAGGTGGCTCCATGTCCCAGCTCGTCCGGCATCCTTTTCACCTTGCTTCTGCTCTGCTGAGTACGAAGGCCTGGTGGGAAGACAGGGCCCTGGTCACACATGATGCAGCCCTTTGGGTGTGCTTTGGAGCGAGGTTTCCTGTCCAGCTGTGGGAGAGACCTGGATCAATGGAGGAGAAGGGCTTGGCAGGGGCCCCTGCTTTTATGGGTTCTTGTGTGATTCCTCTTTCCAGGAAGGATTTCGGGCTCCCTTTATTCTCTCCAGCCTCTCTTGTGATGGTGGTGAGTTGGGCTCTGTAATTGAGGAGATCTGAATAATCCACAGAGGAAGCTGCTAATTCGAAGACATGTCTGTAATAATTAAATCATTATCTGGAGGGAAGAGAGAGCAGATACCAAAACGGGGCTAATTAAAATCCAAACCCAGGATGACTTGGGCTCTGGGCCAGAGCAGAGCAGAGTCTGTTGGGGATGTCTTCATGTGTAATTGCTTTTCAGAACATCAGTCCCCACCAGAAAACCCATCTGTTCCCCCTCAGGAAACTAGGATTGACCCAGAAACCCTCTTGCTTTGCCCTGTCCCGTGTTCCCCAAACCAGACACAGCTGGAGGAGGCCACATACTTTGCGAAGGGCAGAGGAGATGGTGAGACCCAGTTTGGGAGGGTGTTTGGTTCTTGAGCCTCAGGAACTAGATTCCACCTTATGTCTGGAACATTTAGGCCATTATCTCATTTCAGCCCTCAGAATTGGCTGATGCTCTTCAGAAATCCCTGACAGCGAGGAGCAAGGTGGGCTCAGATCCATCCCTGCTCCATGCGTGGAAGGATTTGGACATGCCAAGGTGCCAAAGGGACCCAGTGCCTGGGAGGAAGGTGGCTTTGGCTGTAGGGAGAGGTGAATCCTGCTCAGGTTCACTCCCCATCTGGGGTGGGAGCACCCTGGGAGAGGCTGCACGGCCTGTAAGGATGCAGAGCACTGCTGGATGTGAGCCCAGCCCTGGAGCTCCCTGTCAGCTCTGAGCAGGTCCAGGCATGTGGAGGTGGCTCTGCTGAGCTGAAAGATGGTGACCAACAACTGTGGTTGTGATGTTAGAGGGGAGAAAGAGCCTTTGGACAGCTCCTCATGCTGTGCTGTGAGGGTGGGAGATCTGCAGGGTGGGTGTTACTGTGCATTCCCAGAGCTTCTGGGAATGCTTTGCCTGTCAAGCCCAGAGTCCACCACATTTTCAGAGTCCACCATGTTCCTCAGCAGGGCCAAGCACTTTGCAAAGGGCAAGGCACAAAAATCCCACCTCCAGTTACATCCCAGTTGGATGCAGGGTAAATTCCATCCTTCTGAGTGCCTCACTGGATGTATTCGTGCACCAGGGAGGTGTTGCTGCTGTATCTGGAAGGGCTGAAGGTCCTCTCGTGGTGGTGACAAGGTGGAACCCAGCAGCAATCATCACTCAGGTGAGCTGGCCTGGAATCGCTGTATTTCGGCAGGGAAGGGATTGTAGCTGTCCAAACCAGGCTCCTTCCAGATCTGGTAAAGACAAATTGGTGCATTTACCCAGAGGAGACAAGGTCAGGGAGCTCTGTCTATCAGGTGTTCACATGTGAGCATCACTCAGCGAATGTCCCCGTATTGGCACGACAGGTGAAGGTCACCTCAGGTGGGCTGGTGCCTGCAGGCAGCTCTGAACTTGGGGAGGTGGGAGGAGGGCACAGGAGGCTGGGCAGGGAGCCACTTCTGCTCGGGTGAGCATCCCACCAGTCCTGACACATGCTGGGTTTCCTGCCTTTGCTGCCCTGGAGGGGCTGCAGCTCTGCAGCAGCACAGCCTGGCACTGCTGAGTGCTGGGGCTCAGGGATGGCCCGAACCCCCCTGGCCAGTGCTGCTGGAGCTGGGCTCTGGCTGCTCCAACATCGGCAGGAACAGGCACTGGGGTGTACCCAGGGCCCAAAACTGTGTTGTAAAAGAGCCAGAAATTTAAAGCTGTCTGCAGAAATGGTCACTAAACCCTCTGGAAAGTGTTGGCTCAGCTCCTGTGCTTGAGTTGTGCATGGAGAGAGACTCCCAGCCCTACGTGTGTCCTTTTGCCTGGTGAGCTTTGATGTGCTCTTGGCTTTTAATAGAGAGCACACAACATCCTCAGCTCAGGCAGCAGATGTTTTCCAAGGCATTGGGACATCCCCTTTCCTTAATTCCCCCCCAAGGGAGTTTAAGGTGTCCTGGCCAGCACGTTTTTTAGTGCCCACAGGAGCAAACAGTGGGACCAGGTTGGAAACCACCCCACCTGCAACTCTTCCCACCAGTGGTGCACCAGTGTAATTACCCACATTTCATTCCTTTAAAAGCCTACTGAGCTGCAAATGTGTCCCTCCTCTCCTGGTGATGTCTCATGGATTGGCCAAATCCTACTCTCACCTCCTGGGGTGGTTCAGGGGATTGTTCCTGGTGCTGGGTTGGATGGGGCTTGGAGCAACCTGGGATAGTGGAAGGTGTCCCTTGGCAGGGAGTGGAACAGGATGGGCTTAAAGATGTCTTCCAACCCAAACCAGTCTGGGATCCTGTGAACTCAGCATGTGCAGGAACCCCCAAAGTACTGGGGGTGGCAAAGTGCTGTGCCCAGGGGCTTTGGGTGAAAGGGTGTAATGGGCTCAGTGCTTTTTGGGTGCCCTTTGAGGGTGATGGACGGAAGCAGGGGTCAGGCTCGATGATGCCATGGTTGGGCTCCCCCTTGGGTGAGCTGGGATGGCTGTGTGAGCCCGTGGGAAGCACAGTGAGGACAAGGGCAGAGCTCCTGGGGCTCCCATGCCAGGCAGGGCGGTGCCTGGGGACACCGAGGACACTGCATTAGCTGGACTCCGTGGAGCTGACGTTTTGAGAGAGAACAAGTTAGAAATTGAGTTGAACTAATGCCCAGCGCTGGATTTTGAGATGATACGTGCCCAGATGAGAGCTCTGCTGCCATGGGGGAGAGCTGCCACCCCTCTGCAAACCACCACACTCCCCACACTTTGCAGAGCAATTTGATGTTGGTTCCCTCGATTTGAAGCTTTCTCTGTTTTCTCCAATCCCCAAACAAGGGGAGCAGTGGTGGGACATGGTATTTCCTTTGGTCCCTCTCTCTGCTCATCCCATGCTGGGTGAAGCCCTCAGGGGCTCTGCTTAGAGCTCCCTGCTGGATCCAGCACAGCTCATCACATTCATGCAAACCTTGATTTAGTCTTCCTGATCTTTTCCAGTACTTGGGATTTCTGGAGGAAACTGGACTTTTATATCCCTTCTATCTTCCTTGTGGCCTATATCCAGGAGGAATGAGCTCCAGATGGAGTTTTTCCATGGCAGGCTATTTTTGAGGTGCTTTCTGTGATTCCGCTGATGCTTACTAAAGGCTGAGCTAATCCCATCATTCTCCTAAAGAGGAACAACTTGGATTTTCCTTCTAAAGCACAGCATCTCCAGGCCCTCCGCCTCGCTGGTGCGGTGAGTGGGCACATCCTCCCCTGCGTCAGGAGTTGGGATGTGCAGGGCAGAGACTCCACCAGAAAGTCCTTCTTGCATGAAACAAGGCTTAAAATGCCAGACAGGAGTAGGATGAATCCTTCCTGCAGCACTGTGACTTTGGCTACGCTGGGTGTGCCGGGTGGGCTTTGGCTGGGGCTCATTTCAGGGGCTCACTTTGCACCTGCAGGGTGTGGGTTGAAGATGTGACCCTGCTCGATGTGGATTTAGACAGAGCAGACAGAGCTCCAGTGCCTGAGCCTTGCCCCCAGCCACCCTCTAATGTCACTGTCACTGTCCTCAGATGTCCCCGCACGGCTGCTCCTGCCACGTCCTGTCGCTGTCAGGGATGGCAGGGGTGAGACGTGGGGAGCTGACACCGCCCTGGGCCCTCGCCAGCACGGGCACCGTGGGGATGGCACCGGGGTCGTTCCAGCCTGGGCTGGGGGTGGAAGGGCCATTTGTCTCCATGTCTGCCTGCTCCTTGCTGGGATTCATCCACCCCTTCCAAACCAGCCAAGGTGCCAAAGGAGCCCGGCTTGGCAAGGGAGGGCTGTAGTTATCCCTGGCATGAGAGTGCTTGGGAGGAAGAGCAGGTTTCAGTCAGGCAGGGGTTTAACCCCACGGTCCTGCCTTGTTCTGTGTGGAGCTGAGCAACCACAGCTCTGAGGTCCCGTCTGTCCGCGTGTCCCAGTACGGCTGGAGATGCTTGTGGTGAATCCTGTGAGGTTTCCCTGCCAGACGTTGCAGAGCTGTCCTGGTGCTGGATCTGCTCATCCTCAAAGCCTGAGTGTCCAGAACTGAGAATCCCACTGATATCCCACTGCCCACCGCTACAGCTGGGCCAAAGCTCTTTAGGAATTAACTGTGCCATCAGCAAAGGGATTAAGTAATTGCTGAAGTCCCTTAGCACAGGGAAGGGACAACAGAAGGGATGAAAACAAGGGGGAATCTTCCCCACCCCCCATCACTTGAGTTACCGAAACCATCCCAGTCACCTCTGGTTGGGGTCATCCAGTGCCCAAGCCATGATGTCACCACTCTTCTGGAACTGGAAGGACTAAAACCTTCCATGCTTTGGGAGGGTGGAGGAAAGGGGAGCCCTGCCTGGATTGTCTGCAGGTGGGATGGGGAGCACAAGGGGGGCTTGGGGCACAGTCTCACTGCTGTTGCCTCTGTTTGTGTGCTGGGGTGGTTGGTGGTGAATTGCTGAGCTCTGGAGGCCTCCCCAGGGCCAGGGTCGTGCTCCAGAACCACTGGTGTGTTGTTGCAGGTTGTGGTGCCTCCAGAACCCCAAAGTGTGATTCAGGGATGTGTTCCTGAGCCTGCCGTGGTCCAGCCTGGAGCCAGCAGCACTGGACACATCCCTGCTCTGTCCACTGTGGCTCTGAACACCCTCTAACACTTCCCAAATTTCTGAAAGCCAAACTGAAAGCCGCATCTGCCTTTTCTCTGACTCCAGACTCCCTCCCTGGGCTCTTCCCCAACCCCACTCATAATTTAGAGTCTCGTGAAGGATGGTTGGACAGGTTGGATGGGGCTTGGAGCATCCTGGTCTTGTGGAAGGTGTCCCTGCCCATGGCAGCAGTGGAACTGGTTGAGCTTTCAAGGTCCCTTCCAAAGCAAACCATTCCATGATTCTGTGGTGGCAAAATGCTGGAG
Organism: Lycocorax pyrrhopterus obiensis; assembly: GCA_014706295.1. Classification (NCBI taxonomy): domain Eukaryota; kingdom Metazoa; phylum Chordata; class Aves; order Passeriformes; family Paradisaeidae; genus Lycocorax; species Lycocorax pyrrhopterus. The sequence goes on along the minus strand of JACSVZ010000026.1, from coordinate 1,035,829 downwards.
ACCTGCCCGAGCGGGGCGGGGAGCGGGATTTCGCTCTGGGCCCCGGGGAGCTCACTGATCCACTTTCCCTTTCCACCAGTCATGGAGTTGGTGGCCGGATTTTACACTGGGAGCTGGGCAGATGTGCAGCTGGTGTGTGGGAGTGGTTATCACTGCCGAGGCTCGTGGCAGGGAGGGCCTGCTGAGGGTGTGGAAGAGATTCCAGCAGGATGGGTGGTGCGGGGGAAACCCTGGATTTTGGGCATGGAAGCTCCTCAGGATGCACGAGGGGTTTGCCCCGGGTTTTCTCTCCAAGCAGCAGCCTCCCCTGTGCCCTGGGCTGGGCATGGGCTGGGCGTGGGTGCCAGGGCAGGGTGAGCGAAGAGGCACCTCTGCAGCATTGCATCTGTGCACCCGTGGCACAGATTTCCTCAGCCCCCCTTGGAGCTGGTGACTCTTCCCTCGTCGCTGAATAAATTAGCACCTGAAGTGCTCACGGGGTGTGACTAAAGCAGGGCAGGGGCTGGTTTGGCAGTGAGGGGGAGGACCCCGGCTCCAGCCCGGCAGGCTCCCAGATGAGATAACTCCTCAGCAGAAGTGTCACGGGGGCGGGAGGGACGTACTCGTGGCAAAACCTCTAGTGAAATCATGGAAAATCACCAGCCATCTCTCTGTGTCTCAGCAAGGATTGAAGCTGTGCTCTGCTCGTGGGGAAACTGAGGCACAAAGCCTCACTTTCCCAAAGGTAAGGGGACTTTGCAGTGATGCCACCTCTGTGACAAGCTACAGGATTTTCTCCCCATGGTTGTGGATCACTTCCCTGTGCCTTGTTCCCTGTCAGAGGAGTCTGCATCCACCTTGAGCTGGAAAACCACCCTGACTGCTGGGATGGATCCCAGTGCTGCCTTCCCTGGCAGAGTCACCCAGGGGCTGGATCACCTCGATGTGCTGCTTCTAGAAGAGCTGTAGGGATTGCATATCCTTCTGCTGCTGTTCAAAGTAACCTTCAGTGAGGGAGAGATCAAAGACTCTGAGTACCTCAACATGAGGAAGAACGTCTTTCCATGGAGGAGGACAGAGCCCTGGAGCAGCTGCCTGGGGAGGGCGTGGAGTCTCCCTCCCTGGAGACATTCCAAACCCACCTGGATGTGTTCCTGTGTCACCTGCTTGGGGTTTGACCCTGCCTTGAGAGGGGGTTGGACTAGATCTTCAGAGGTCCCTTCCAACCCCAACTATTCTGGGCTTCTGGGATTCTGTGACTTTGGCCTAAGAGAGCAAAGGACAGCGGGTTTGGTTGCAAAGTTACGGAACAAAAGGATGGATTAGCCATGTGTACACACAGCAGAGCAACAATTGGAAAAGGAAATGGTTTTAACCGGAATTGTGGCTTTTTTGTGTCAGGTTGGTGGCTGCTGAAACTCCTCCTTGTCCCTGTGGATGGATCTGAGTGCAGACCACATCCTGGAAGAGGGATGTGAACTTGGTGTCATGGATCAGGTGCATCCTTCTCCTCCCTTCCAGGGCACATGGTGGTTTCCCAACCTCTCGCCCACCAAAGGAATCGGGATTTCTCCAGAATTTCCACAGTCCTGTCTTTCAGCGATGCTGCTGAGTGCAGGTGACTGGAGTGGGGTGTGGTTACAGGATTTGGGGGATTTGGTTTGTGTTTTCACTGGTTTGGGGGGCCCCCTCATGCCAGCTAGGGCAGCTGTGCCACAGGGTGAAATCCAGCTCGTGCTCCAGCAACCACATTCCCGTGCTCCTCCAGAACACTCCCTGTGCTTCCACACAGGCTCCTGGGATCCTTAGGGCTTCAGCAGCATCCTCGGACCCGTGGTCCTCTCTCCTCCCAGCCATGTCTTTGGCTGCTGCAAACCCAGGGATGAAGTCTCAAGGTGAGCCTGGGCTTGCTGAGTCTCTTGGCCAGGCTTGGAGATCCCACTTGCCAGAGGGATCATCCAGGCTGGAGCCCCTCCAAGGCCCATTTCTGTCTGTCACATCACCCCAAAGTGCAAGGGCAGGAGGTTGGTGTGGCTTCACCCCAGCAGTTGTGCCCTGCCAGATTCCTCCTGGGAATACGCTGAGATCCCGCCTTTCTCTGGGGTCAGGGCAGGACACGTGCCCGCTTTGGAAACAGAGAAACTGAGTCAGGACCCCCGACACAGCCCCCACAACACCTCCCCGGGTGACAGAGTCCTGTAGATGTGTGTGTACCATGTTTGGGTGCCAGCCCTGGGGGCTTCAGCCCCCTCCTCCCCCCCAGGGCGCGGCGCAGATTGTGGCTCCTCCTCCGACGAGGTTTTGCTGAGGAACAATTGTGTCTCTGCACAATGAGGAGCAGGTGGCTGTCTGAAAATACCCTCTGGAAGTGGTGTGTAATGCCTCCCCTCCCACTGGGAAGTATAAATACCAGTGCAGTGCTAACGTTTACTGCTCCCTGCAAAGAAACTGACAGAGCTGGACATTTTTCCTCACAGTTTCTCCTCTGGTTTAGCAACTTGGAGTGAGCAGGGGTTGAGGTGGGAACTGCTATATGGGTTTGGAGCAAGTCTTTGGGGCAGAAGTGTGTCCTTTAAGGTAAGATATTGGGAGTTGCTGCCTTTTATTGCTTGCAGTGTCCCCTGTTCCCACCCTTTAGGGGCACTTGGGGCTTCCCAACACCTGAGACAGCTCCAAACCCTGGGGACGCTGCCCAAATGTCCTATTCTGCCACTGCTGCCTCTCCAGCAAGGGACAAGTTGGACATTGTCTCCTTGGGGGCAAAGGACACACTGCTGCAGGTGTGGGGACCCCAGGAGACCTCCCAGACCTGGATGGGAGAGGAGGCACCGCTGCGTCTTTTCTCAGGTCTCCACCGCATTCCCAGCCCTGATCTTGGCAAATCTGTCTCACCCTTTGGAACGGGAATCCAATCCTCTGCTGCTAAAAACTGGCACCTTATTTCTAGCCAGAATGCCTCATTTCCCTTGTTATCCCTGGGTGTCCTGGCCACGGGCTGCCCCTGGCACCAGCCAGGGACCATCTGTGCGGCTCCCTGCCGGCCGTAGGGCTGCGTGAGGGAATGTGGGAGCACCATCACCATACGGGCCCCACAGAAAACTGGATCTTCCTTGTCCTTCTCAGGGGACTGGAGGTCCCAAGAGGTCACAGTGTATCCCGGGAGTAAATGAGGGGACTTGGGAGAAAAGCTGGGATGAGGCTGTATCTGCTGATTGGTTTTCTTCGTGAAAAGCAGCTTTTTCCCCAGGGATCACCCAGGATGGAGAAGTCAGGATGCTTCATCTCACAGCAGGACTGCTCCAGTCCAGGCTTGTAAAACTCTAAGAGACCTGTGGAGTGTGTGGAATGGGGTCTGTGCCTGGGCACAGGGATAGAGGGAGGGAAGGAGGGATGGAGAGGGGCCCTCGGGGGCTGTGGGGCTGTCCAGAGGGATCTGAGTAGCTCCTGGCACACGTGGAACTCAGCTGGTGTCTCCTTTGGACACTGTGGCATGAACAGCACGTCTCCTGAGGACACCTGGGAAGGGAAATCCCAGCCCATGACCCACAGGAGCATGTGGCGAAGGCTGCTCCAGGACTTGCTGGAGGTGAACATTTCCAGGCCCTACTCGTGAATCAGTGATTTCTACTGTCAAGCCAGGGCTCTTCAGCATCCCCTTTGTCTTGTGTGCAGAATAAACTCCCTTTTCCCAACCTCTAATTACCACGTCTCTCACTGAGGGTAGATGGGAAATGGGCTCTGTGGCTTGGTAGAGATGGTGAGGATGTTCCCATTCTGCCATCCCAGTGCTCAGTGGGTCACTGCTGACCTTCCCTGGGGTAGGCAAGGGAGCGTTGGTGGCTCAGCATGTCCTGGCTGCTCCCAGGTGGTGTCTGACTTCAGTGAGGGTGGGCAGGACTTGTGCTGGGATGTGGCTCTGTCTGCAGGGCCAGTGTCTGGGGTGAGTTTGCTGGGAACGCCAGGATGCGACACTTGCAGCCTGTCCTGGGATCACGTTTAATGCAGTATCACAAGGAAGGGGTGAAAAAAGAGGTCCTGAAAGGTAAAACTAACAGCAGGGACCAGATCTTGTCCCTCCTGGATCTGGCAGGGAGGGGTCAGTGTGAGAGGTCTGTGTGGGTGCTGGACCCTGAGTTTGGCCGTTGGGCGGAGGGGAGGCTGTTCCTGTGCCAGGGAGCTGGGAGTGAGGGGTGCTGCTGTGGGCTCTGCCACCCCAACTCTGCGCTTCTGAGGCCAGGCCGGGCAGCTGAGGAGGATTTTCCAGGAGCGGAAAAGATCAGAGTGACGTTTTTATGGGATGATCAATCTCTGTGAGCTTGTTGCCTCCAAGGAGTGCATTAAAGCCTCTTTGCCAGCTGCCTGCTGGGTGATGGTCCTGCTGACAGAGCCACCGAGGCTTTTCTCTTCCTCTTGTCCGGGCTGGGGTGGGAGTAGAGCTGTTCAGAGAGGAAACAGGAGGCTGTCTCTATCCTCCATGTGTGGGTAAAGCTGTGGGTGCTTCTCACCCTCTTTGGGAAGGGAAAGCCAGGGTGCTCCCTGAGACCCAGCATCCCACGGGCAGCCTGACTCACAGCTGAGCTGTGCTGAGCAAATCGTCAGCTCCAGGGCAAAAGCCCCTTCTGCTCCCCATCAGCTGCTCCACGTCTGGGCACCATCATGGTGAAATGGCCCCTCCAAGCAGGCAGCATGTGACTGTGCTGTTTTCCATCCCAAAAAGGGGGGAAAGCATCGTTTTGGGGTGGAGGGGGGAGGGATAATAAAGCAAGCGTGTTTTCCCTGGCAAGAAACCTGTTCCCAGCAAGCTTGTGCCTGGCAGCCCCGCGGGACTAAAAATACCCAGCAAGGGCTGGAGCTGTGCAGTGTCTGTTTGCTCAGCTCCCAGCTGTCTCCTCGCAGCCTCACGGCTCTACCCGATGATTATCCCAGCACTTAAGGCCCTCTAAAGCCAGGCGGGAGCATTTAGGGAGTTCTCCCAGAGACAGGTGAAAGGTTGAGATTTACAGGCACTAATTGGGAGTGAGCTCAGGCCTCTCTGACCTCCAGCAGCAAAGAGCTGCTCTGGGTGTGCCCTCGCTGCTGCTGCAGTCACAGCAGAGTGTGGGGGGTGTCTGGGCTGTCACCCACACTGACGTCCCCAAGGTCCTTCAAAGTGACCGCTGGCATGTGTGGGTTTGTCTGGGAACTGCTGAGCTCTGCTGGGTGGGGACAGACCCTGTGTGTGCCCCCTCCAGCTGCGCTTCCTGGGACAGGCGCCTGGGAACGGGTGAGATTCTCTTGCTTTTGGAGAATGGAGAAAATCCCAAGGTTTGAGGTGGGACAGAAATGAGGGGAGCTGACCCTGGGAAGGAACTTCCTGCACGTTCCTGCTCGTGTGCACATCCCTGTCTGCACGGATGTTGCTGTATCCCTGTCCCTGTGTGCACATCCCTGCACGCTCACCTGTGCCTGTTGCTTACTGACCTCACTTCCTGCTCCACAGGCCTTGAAGACAGCAGGGATCAAACCCAGCCTGGTCCTGGCTCCCTCTCGTGCCATCCCAAATAAGCCTTTTGCAGCTGCCCTGGCTCTGGATGTTGGCCCTTCCCACTGCCTGGGCTGCTCCTGGGGCTCGTGGTGTTGCAGTGAAAGCTGCAGTGGTTGAATCCAGAAATGATCACTCACAAGTCTGTGGGGTAGGAGAGTTCCTGTGGTTGTTGGAGGAAAGGATCCATGATGGGGATGCTGGAGGCAGCCCAGTGTCTGTCCATGGATGTGGACGGTCCTACTGCAGTGCAGGGAATTTTCCACTCTTGGGCTCTGCCAGGATGGGCACACGGGGCCAGGTTGTGTCCAGAGCCATGCTCAGAGGTGGCAGAGCATCCCCCTGGATGTCCCTGCCAGAGACCCTCTGGCAGAGGGATTCTCACGGTGCAGCGGTGTCCTGGGAGGCACAGAGAGCCCCGAGAGCCCTGGGCTGGCTGTCCCCACCTGCCTTGGGGATTCAGGCCAGGCCAAGGGGGCTTTGGCTGCTCTCTGTGGTGGTGGGAGGTCTTGCTCTGCTCATAGGGCTGCTCCGGCTGCAGGGGGTTGTAGCAGCTCCTGCCTTACACCTCAGCATGTGTCCTTGGTGGCCCGGGACGAGGGGGGAATGTGACCTCCCTCAGCGGAGACACCCCCAAACCCTGGGCACGGAGGAGCTTTGGGTCACCAATGTTGCCCTGTCCAGGACGCTTCACTGAGCATCCTCAGGGACAGGGCACAGAGGCTTTTGGGGACCAGTAGAATGGGGTGAGTCCATCCTGGACCAGCATCGGTGCTGTGTAAGATCACTATGGTTCTGTGATCACCCTCGCCAGGCTGTGCTCATCTCCCCATCTCCCTGCACGAGCACACAGGAATAACAGGATGTGACTGTGGGCAGGAGCAGGTTTGCAGTGAAGCAAACCCTCCCCAGAGCCACCCGTGCACGAGCTCAGTCATGGGGGAAGCAGAAAGCAAATCTGCGTCTGTAAATATGTGCCCCCTCCTGCACCGTGTGGGTCCAGCCCCTTGGATGAACTCCATGGGGTGCGGGAAGCCCCCACGGCCCTGCTGGAACTGGCATCTGCAGAGTCTCCTCATGGTTAGGAGCTTTGCAGCTGGGATAAATTTCCATCCCATCATCGCTCTGGTCAGATTTATGTCTTGGTCATTCCCTGCAGCATTTCCCTTCCCTGAGGGCTTGCAGGGCTCTTCCCTCCGTGCCTTGATTAATATCTCTTAATTCATCTGCTAATTTCTTCCAATTCCCCTGCAGCAGCTGGGCGGGGCCGTGCCCATGTGGCTCATTTTGCCATTCAAGTCGTGCTCAGGAGCTGCCAGACTTTCCCCAGCCTGGATGTTCCTTCTCCATGCTCATCCCTCAAGCAGAGGCACAGCAGAGGAGGGAGCATGAAAGTCACCTGGTTTAGGGTTTGCACCCAAATTAACAGGGCTTAGCCCTGGGGTAGGACTGGTTTCTGCTCTTCTTGGCCCTGGATCTCCCTGGAGTCTGGGACATCTTACCCCCAGGAAAGCTGGCAGGGAGCCACATGCCTGTGGGAACCCCTGGGGCTGCTCGCCAGGGGCAGGAGAACTGGAAAGCATTTTCCCTGCTTAATTACAGGGATGAGGCTCATGTCCAACTCAACCCGAGGAGAGCTGGGGCTGGAGCAATCCCTCGCTCCGTGCCTTTTCCTCCAGCACCCTCGTTTTTGTGGATGCTGCAGGGATGGGGTGTCCTCAGTGCAGTTATCCCACAAATCCGCCGTTATCCCAGACATCCACGTCCCAACAGCCAGGATGGAGTGTGAACAACCCTCAAAGCTTCAGGACAGTGTTACATGTCCGCAACAGGTTTTATCCCACTTGAGGATCCAATCTGTGAAGGGAGGGGAGGACACCACCTGTGGGACAGCCCTGTCCTATGTCCCTGTGTGCTGGAGCCGGCTCTCAGCATCACACACAGGATGCACAGTGAGGGGCTGCTGCTTTTGCCAGAGCTTCTCTATTTTTAGAGAGTTTTTGTGTCAAACTTCCCCTCAGCTGATGAGCCAATGTCATCCCAAGAGCAGAGTTCTGATTCCCCCGCCCTGGCAGTGTCTGGGTGTGACAAAGGCGCCTCCTCACAAGCGTCACCTTTGATTGGGGCAGGTCCCCACTGTGCCATCGAGCTGTTGGACACACAAGTTTTCATCCCAGCCCAAAGGACCAGAACAGGCTGCCCTGGCCCAGGCCTGTATGCAGGTCCTTTTTATCCGTGTGTATGTGTGGGTTTGAAAGGGAAGTGACACAGAATCACAGTTGGCTTGGGCTGGAAGGGACCTTAAAGCTCATCCAGTCCCACCCCCTGCCATGGGCAGGGACACCTTCCACTATCCCAAGTTGCTCCAAGCCTCGTCCAGCCTGGCCTTGGACACTTCCAGGGATCCAGGGGCTGCCACAGCCTCAGATGCATCGTCAGACTCAGAGTATTCAGACCTATCCTTGAGCATTTCACCTGGAAAGTTTAAAACTGAAGGGGGGCCTGCCCTGGAAGCAGCACTAGTCCAGCTCTCCTCACCCTGGGCCTGCCACGTGTCTTGCTGCTCAGCTGCCCATGGTTTGTCTCCCGGCACAGATGGTGGCCAGGGTGGGCAGGTCCCCAGGGTGGCTGGGGTGGCAGTGTCACACTCACCCTCACTCCTGGGGACCCTCACCTGGCTGCTGAGGGCTGAAGTTCCCTCACAGGACTGTGACAGTAGAAATCCCCACCTTGTCTGGGATGGTTTGGGGCTGCAGAAGGGGACGTGGGGCTGTGGGTTCCAGCATCACCCCAGGGCTGGGTCCTCAGGTCCAGCCATGCTTTAATCCAGCCTAAATACTGTCCAAATGTCAGCTCTGCCTCTCCACTCCAGCCTCTCATTCTCATCCCTGGTGCCTGTGCTTGCGCAGGGATTCGGGGATGCTGCTGCCTCCGTCCCCTGGGAGAGGTTTGACCAAGAGAGGAGGTGCTGGAGTTCAGTTGTCACTGAACAGCTGGGCCCAGCACAGCTGTCTAGAGGAGGGGGGAACATTAATCCAATCATTCAACTCATTTACTGCTGTGACTTCCTGCCAGGTTTGGGCCAAACTCAGGTTAGAGCCTGATTTTCTGCAAATTCCCTGAGGCTGGAGAATGCTGGGGCCGCAGGGGCCCTGGGCAGCCGGGAGTTCCACAGAGGGGGTGGGATCCTGGCCCAGGATATGTGAACGCCAGATAGTTGCAGGATTTTGGGTGCCAGGGTTGCTGTTTCCTGCGGCTTGGTACCATCCTGGATTCGGTGTAGTGGGAGCAGGAGGTACAACCTGGCACAGCCCATTCCTGTGGGTGCTGAGCCCACCTGGTGCAGCTCTCGAGGGTTTGATGAGGGGCAGAGGGGGCTGGGCAGGTCCCTGGGCATTTTGGGGGCAGCAGAAGGGATCTGATCTCTGTCCCCTCTCCCGTAGGTCACTGCTGGGTGTTTGAAGAACTGTGATGCCCAACGGAGACACGTTTCCACATTGGCAGTGACACCTCATTCAGCTTTAGGAACAACAGCCCATCCTCACCAGAGCCCCCCTCAGCATGCCCAGGCAGCCCAAACATTCCCTGGACCCTCCCTGTGCTGCTCTTGGCCTGGGCTCTCCATTGGGACAAATCCTCAAGGGTCGTTTTGCCCCCCTCTGAACACCCCGTGGGTCACGGATGCGGCAGCCCCTTCGAAAGGCATCAGGGAGGTGACACACGGGACCCCGGAGAGGTGACACACGGGACCCCGGAGAGGTGACACACAGGACCCCGGCGAGGTGACACACGGGAGCCGGCAGTGACAAGCAGCAAGCGGGGCACTGGTGACTGCGAGGACCTTGTTGGTGCCCAGGACGTCCCTGCACCCTGCTGGAGTGATGCCAGCTGCTGCTTAGCACCCAGGAGGAAGGGATGGGAAGTCCCCCTCCTTGAGCACCCCACTGTCCCCTCCCGTGCTGGCTCCCCTGGCCCCCGGGAGCCCGCAGTGATGTGACCTGTGCTCAGCACACCCCCAGCCCCGTCGGGACCCTCCCTCAGCCAGCCCAGCCATGATGTGCGAGGTGATGCCCACCATCAGCGAGGGGGACCCGCTGGGCCCCCCTCAGGGCTCGGAGGCGGACGCTGACTTCGAGCAGCTGATGGTGAACATGCTGGACGAGAGGGACAAGCTGCTGGACACGCTGCGGGAGACGCGCGAGACGCTCGCTGTCACCCAGAGCCGCCTGCAGGAGACGCTCCGGGAGCGGGACCAGCTCCAGAGGCAGCTGAACTCGGCACTCCCGCAGGTGAGGACCTGCCCCTGGCATGAGCAGAGCCTGCCCTGAGGCACACGAGGGGCATTGGATGTGGGGTTTAGCTCACGGCTCTGGGAGGGTTGGCTCGGTGTGACAGAGGTGACGCTGCCACGTGGGTTGCTCCTCATGTCAACAGTAAATCCTGTCGGTTCTCTCCGGCCAAGCCACAACCAGCTCGGACAGCTCCCCTTCTCCTCTGTACCCTCGCTGGTCTGTGGGGAGGGGTGGGAGTGCAGCCCCCCTGTGCGTGGGGGAATGGATTTGGAGAAGGGGCAAAACCTCCCCAAGGACACCCCAGGGTGACAGCAAGGCAGATGCAGAGCCTTCGCTTCCCATGGGGACAGTCAGTCCATTGGGGGACAGCACTTGGGGAGCAGATAGCACATTTTGGGCAGCAGGTCTGGCTTGCTGCCTCCAGTCAACTTCTTGGGATGCCAGGAAGTGCTGAGCCCACATTGGCACTTCAGATGGGGACTGTAGCTGTTAACCATTCACCATTAACCATTAACCGTTCACCATTCACCATTCACCATTCACCGTTCACCATTAACCGTTCACCATCCATCACTCTCCTCCCTGCTGTGCAGAGCAGCCCTGCTCCTGCCCTTCCCTCACTGGGAGGGCTCCTTTCCATCAGCCCCATTCCCAGTGGGGCAATGGGACTTCTATGTCTCGATCTTGGTCCTGAGAGGGGACACTGGAGGCAGAGCTGGTGCAGGGTGGGGACTGGGACACTCAGGGAGCAGAGGGGCAGAGGACAGCGAGGCTGCCAGAGGTCTGTGCTCAGTGAGCAGCCCAGGGCTTGGGGAATCAGGGCTTGCCTTGGGGCTTCTGCTGGTGCTCTGCTCCTGGTTCCTCTACCTGCAGGACCACCTCCAGGTACTCCAGAGGCCTGGACTTGATCTCCACAAAGATGTTCATGCCAGAAGAGGATGAGGTGGATGAGCCCAGTGTCACAGGGCTGTGCAGGATGAGTCTGAGCTGCCCACCATCCCTGTGGGGTCTTGTGGGACAGCACAGTGTCCCACGGCTCAGACTTGGGGGAACAGGGATTTTGGGGGACTGTTGCTCCACTCCGCTGTGGGTGTGGTGTGGGAGGAGCCCAACAGCGAAGGGAAGCAGGAGGCTTCAAATGTTTGTATCTGTTCTGACACTGCAGTGCTGAGACCTGAGATCCTCCTTGCCTGGGTGTTGGGGTTTGGAGCACCTCGGAGAGATGGGAAATGCGTCAAAACTGGTGGCACAAGCTAGGACAGAGCTTGGGCTGTTGGCTGGCCAGCTCTCTGCATCCCTGCGTTCTCTGGATGGAAGAAAGCAGCTTGGGAAGAGCTGCTCCATACACAGAGCAGGACTGGTCCTGCCTCTGCCCAAGCTGCTGAGAGAAAAACATCCAACAGTGCTTCCCAGGAGCTCCTGGGGTCCCTATGGATGAGTTTCTCCCTTCCTGAGAGAGGTGCTGAGACGTACCCGGGTGTTGGGTGCATCCAGTGCCACCACCACCCCCTGCGCTGAGGGCTCAGTCTCTCTGCTCCCCGCTCCAGAGAGAGCAAGCCAGGTCACCCTGACGCTCTGCCCGCCCCGCCGCAGCCGCCCGGATTAAGGGATGCGCGGATTTAGCCTCCGCTCCCGCTCCAGGCACGGACCCTCGGAGCCTCGGGGTGTGCTCGGAGCAATCTGGGTCAGCACACAGGGACCCGCTGGCAGCGCCGTGCCCGCGACCCACCGGGTGCCTGGCCAGGGCCGCCTCCGGCCCTGGGATGTGACTGGGGGGATCCCATGGGGAATTCCCTGGAGCTCCCACTGCCTCCCGCGGTCCCTGCGCGGGGAGGGGGCTCTGCGCCCGGGCACGGTGGCCCCCGGTGCCCCCCGTGCTCACCTCCGGACATGAGGGCTCGGCATGAACACGGGAAGCAAATCCAAAGGCACTCACCTGCCCAATGGGATTAATCCCAGCATGTGCATGTACCAGGTAAGTGGGACTGGGATGCGCGGGCCTCTCCCCAGGGCACTGTGTGGGGGCATCCCATGGGTCTGTCCCGTCCTCTTCCTCCTTCTCTGTGAGCTCTTTTGCCCAGGATCTTCCTGCAATGTCTCAGATCCCATTGGGATGGGATGCAAGCTGGATTGCTGGGAGAACCCCTTCTTTGAGGGCAGGATTGGGCACCCAGGCTCATCAGTAGTGTCCCCTGGGTGCAGCCAGGCTGGGGGATGCACTGCCTGATGAGGCTGGGGTGGGTGGCAGCTGGGGACGTGGCACTCTGCACCCTCTCAGGGCACAGTGGCAGCTGGATGCTGCTCTGTAGGCACGGGATCCAAAGGGACAGGCTGGGAATGTGTGTCTGGTGCAGATCCAGGTGTGGGGCAGGCAGGGGATGTGCCTGTCCAGGGCAAACCCCTTGGCAGGGATGCTTCAGGGATGCTCCTGCCTGTAGCTCCCATTCCCCCTTGCCTGTGCTGCATGGCTGAGCCATCCCATCCCCAGCCCATGGGGGCATCCCTCAGCCCCCAAAAGGCAGAACTCCAGAGTGATTTCCTGGGGAGACTAAGCTGCCTTAATGCTTCTTACATGATTTATTTATTCATGTGGGAGTGCTGAAAGTGAATTAATCGGGCTGAAAGCTCCAGCTCCAGCCCCCTGCCCTCCCTGTTCTGCAGGGAATTCGTGGCCAAGGACCGAGCCCTGAGCATGCTCTGGGTGCTCTCAGCAGTCCCCCGAGGCCCTGGCTTTGCTCCCACCTCCCTCCTGCCCGGCCCCCTGGCTCAGTTTCTCCTGGGTGCAGGTGGCACCAGGGGATGTGACACTCAGGGCTCCAGGTGTATCCAGATGTGTTCCCAGTGCAGGGTCCTGTGTGGGATGGAGCTCCTCCCTGTCCTGCCATGGCTTGGGAGTTTGGCAGGAGTCCCTGTCCCCAGCTGTGTCAGGGGGAGAACAGGCTCCCAGATTTCACAGGGCTGAGGGTGAGGGCTGCCAATGGCCATGGAAACCTCCCGCAGTTCCTCCTTCCATGAAGCTCTGCTGCACCTTTGCTGCCTCTTGGGGCTGCCTGGAGAGCTGAGATCAGGCCTTTTTGGGGTGAGCAGAGCCCCTAAGATTCCCCAAACTCCCTGGAAGTCCCCCAGGAGCTGGGGAAGGTCCTGACATCAAACAATCCCATTTAACTTCAAAGTATATCTTGAGTTAACTTGCAAAGACCAGCAGCTAAATGGGAACCTCAGCAGCCCCAGGTGGGGGAAAACGCCCACTGGGTAAGACCCTTGAAGCACCTCCAGATTTTGGGGAAGGATGGAGGGATCTAGCAGCTGTGTGGAACTGTTGGAGCTGGTTGTGCTCCCACAAGACTGGGATACTGAGGTGTTTGATTCCTGCTCGCCTGGCTGCACAGTGCCCCTCCCTGAGCAATCCCAGGTGGAAATACACCTCCTGATGAAGGGAGGACACCGATTCCCCATGGATGGTGTCGCAGAGCCCCAGTGTTGTATCCAGGAGGCCTGGGAGGTGCCGGTGCCCAGCGCTGGGGGTGGGTGATGGTCGAAGCCCTGGGTTTACCCAGCAGGATTTAATCTGTGTAATCCCATGCTACAACTGCTGGGGTTGTGTTTATCCCCTCGTCTCTGATTTGGGGCTTTCTCCTCGTTCTGCTCCACTCCTGGGACACAAGGAGAAGTGGGGTGACGGGGTTGCCAGCACAGGCAGACGATGGATGGGGCTCTGTCCCTCGCGTGCCGAGTCAGCAGCGCTGATTTCCCCGCACGGGCATCCTTCCCACGTATCCCCCGCCGCTCCCGTCAGGAGCAATCACTCCAATTAGGGGCTTTAAAATGCCATTAATCCTACAGCTGGAGCCGGTTTGTCCCCAGGCTCGGGTGCATTGGAGCAGCAGCCACGCTCCTGCCACAAACAGGGAATTTTGCTGGCTGTGTGATCCCGCTGCATCCCTGTCTGTGCTGCGGACGGCACCGGGGGACACAAGGGGGCCCTGGCCTGAGGGCTTTGGCATTTCAGCTTTTCCAAGCTACAGGTCTTGGAGCCTTCTCCCCTGAGCTTCCTAAACCTCTCCTTGTTTTTCCAGCCATCTCCATGGTGCTGGTTTGTGGCCTCCCTCCAGCTCTTCCCTGTGCCTTCCCCGCTGATGCAGGCAAGGAGGAAAACCACAAACCCCCAACATGCCTGGTGCTGACTGAAGATCCGAGTCCCAGTCCACAACCTCCCACTTCAATACCTTGTGTGGTGCTCCAGATCTCCCTCCCTGCTCCGACAGTGTAAACAGAATCCCTCTGTCCTGCTCCTTCCCTCCATCCTGCTCCATCCCTCCAGCCTGCTCCCTCTCACCCCAGGACTCAGGGCCAAGCCCAGTCAGTCGCACGGTGGAGGTTTGGTTTTAATCCAAACTGGCCCCTTCTGGACTGCTGGGCTTCCTGCAGGGCTCCTGGGGACTCCCAGGCTGTGTTTCATTGTCCACCCTTTGACTGGAGATCAGGCACCTCTCCTTCACTTTCTAATCTGTTTATAGGTGTCCCTGCTTAGTCCCACAGCTTATCAGAGCTGGGCAGGCACCTCTGCCTCGCCTGGGAGACTCCCAGCCATGGCCAGGGCAGAGGAAAATCGTCTGGATCCTCTTTATCTCCACTTTGCTGGGATGGAGGGCCATGGCACATGTGTGGATGGGGGTGGAGGCTGCACTCCACAGTGTGACACTGCAGCCGGGAGCTGGGGACAGCTTGTCATGGTCCCCAGCTCGCCTGGTGCCTGCCAGTGACCCAGAGCAAGGTGGCAGCGCTGGCATCTGGCACAGCCAGGGCTGAGGGAGGTGGCTACAGGCGGGTGCTGGAGTGTTTTATTCCTATTTTTAATTCCCAAGGCATCAAACTCAGGCCCTGTGTACTCAGCTGACCTCGCTGCTGGCCTGGCTCACTGCAGGGCTGTTGCTATTTTTGATGTAAATGTTCACTTTTGCAGCCTTTCCCCGAGGGGGGACAGTTGTCGAGGGCTCTTTGATTTGCCATGGGATGCTGCAGGCCTGGCACGGGATGTGGGGCACAGAGCACAGGATGCAGCCAGCATTCCTGTCGGGATGGAGGGCTCGGAGAGCAGCACCCCTGGGGAAGGGCTGGCAGGAGCTCTGTGCTGTGCCCACCCTTGGCTGTGACCCGCTGACCGCGTGTGTGCCGGGCTGGCCGCAGCAGGGGCTGCCTCTCTCTCCAGAGGATTTGCTCCCTTTTAATCCCCTCTTTCAGGATGAAATCCTGATTGCAGGAGCATCTGTACAGCCTGGCCACCACAGCGAGGGAATGCGGGGAGAGGAGGCTGAGTGCTGGCAGTCACTGTCCCCAGCGCTGGCAGTCACTGTCCCCAGCACTGGCCATCGCTGTCCCTAGCACTGGCGATCTCTGTCCCCAGCACTGGCCATCGCTGTCCTCTCGCTGCCTCTAATGCCTCGTCCCACCCATCCCACGCTGCCCTGCCCTGTTCACTCCAGTGGGAAGAACATCCGTGTCCACATCCCCTGCCAGCCACGGGGCAGAGCCAGAGGTTTCCACCTGTGCAGATCCAGAGGCTTTGGATCCGCAGGGTCCTGCCCTGGTGCTGGAAGAGCCCAGAGCCGATGCATCCCCCACATTTACAGCTCGGGCTGCTGGAAGACGTTCCCGGGGCCATCCCGGCTGCCAGGATGCTTTTCCCGAGCTCCTGGAGCCCTGCCGCCTGTCTCTTGGCGTATTGAGGAACTGGGGGAGTGACAGATCCCTAAATCTGAGGCGATGCACAGGCACCTCTCTGGCACATCTCCCTGCCACTCTCTGCTCGCCGGCATTCCCAGCCCGGCTCTAATCCGCAGGGATGCTCGGAAGCTGCTGGCAGCGCTTGCATAACCTGCGCAACGCGCACGTGTGTGCGGCCGGGCTGTGCCGAGCCCGATCCCAGCGCCAGGAGAGCCCGGCTCCGGGAAGGGCTGGGCTGGCACGGCGGGGCCCCAGTGGAGCTGGACCTGCCGAGGGCTCCCTGTGCTCTGGGGGCTGTGGGATGGTCCCAGAGCAAGTGTGGGATGGGGCACGGCAGAGGTTGGTGACGAGGTTTGGGGTGTTGCGACAGATATGGGGAAAAACTGGTGGGGAGAAGGGTGATCCCAGGGCTGGAGGGATCCCTGGGGAAGGGATGGGGACAGGGGTGATCCCAGATTGGAGTGGTCCCTAAGAAGGGATGGGAAGAGAGAGAACTGCAGGGCTGGAGTGGTCTCTGGGGAATGGATGGGGCAGGAGTGAGTCTGGGAAGGAACTGGGGACCTCAGGCCCTGGGGCAATGCCAGAGCAGGGATTTTGGAGCAGGGATGTGGAGCAGGGGTGTGGGGTGGCAGCGGCCTGAGGCAGGTGACAGGCAGGAAAGCAGCTGTTTATGGGGACTGTGGTTCTTTTCCTTCCCCCTCACTGCGACCTGCTCGGCTCCTGTCCCACTGTGGGGTCTCAACTGCACCAGTGCCACCACCGTCCCCACCAATCCCAGGCTACAAACCCCACCAGTAGACAGGTTTGATGTGGGAAGGGAGAGGGAAAAGCTGGCTGGGGCACATGGGTGAAAAAGCTCTGGATTTCTTGGAGCTTCAGCTGTTGCAGGAGGTTTCACTCAGAGCTGAGCAGAGCATTTGGTTCAGCCTAAGCCTCAATGCTTTGCTTCAGTTTGAAGGGGTTTTATTTGCTAAACCTGAAAATTAAAGTGAAAAAGAATTTCATGCTGTAAAACAGCTCTCATCCCCCTCTTGAAATTTGGTTTGTTAATTCTCCATCAAATCCTTCTCAGCTTCTTCTGAAATCCTTTGCCTTTTAAAATTCTTCCCAACAACACTGAACCTGGTGTGAATTCATGGTGCATTCCCACATTTGCATTTCTCACCCTAAGAAAACCTCACTTGGGCCTGGCACCACTGAAGAGCAACTGGGAGCAACAGGAGGTGCTCCTGGGCTCACCCAGGTGCCTGGGTTTCATTTTCTGAGGGAAAGTGAACCCTCCTGCATCCTAGGGACTTCAAAGCGAGTTTCCCTTCCCCTCCGACACAGCCACAAGTGTGATTGTGGTTTTCATCCTGTCCCGAGGTATGTGCTGGGTGTGCAGCATTCCTTTGGCATTGCTCTGGGCATGGCTCTTCCTTGCTGGCTGTCACGTCCCTGGAGGGAGCGGTGGCAGCAGCAAGAGCTGGTGGCACTTGGCACATCTGCTGTGCCCCATCCCTCTCAGTTGAGATTCGGGACCTGGGGGTGCCCCATAGGCAGCTCACTGGGGCTCCACATGCTGGACTGGGGCAGCAACCTCTTTCTTTTGGAAGGGAGTTTTGGATTATTCCAGGTCCTGAGGTCATGGCAGAGGCTGTCTGAGGGCCAGGGGACTCATCCTAGCTGTCTGTGGCTTTGTGGTGAGTTTTAGCCTGATGGGAGGCTCCAAGGTGGGAGCTGCATCCAGGGGACAGTAGGAATGGGAACGTGCTGGTGGCCTTGACTGGGATGCTTTAAATGCCATTGAGCACCTCTGCAGCTGTAGAGCAGTTTCTTGTGTCATTGGACATCAAACCAAGTGGGATAAATCTTGAGATGCTGTGTTCTCCCTGTCCAAAGCATGAGGGAAGCCAGGAATAAATCCCCTCCTGGCCTGGCTGTGCCTCTCCACCAGTTTCTCTACGTTCCCCTCGGTGTTACCTTGTCTCCCTGGTTGGGTTTGGATGGGGAATGCTGTGCTGGAGGTCCGGCAGTGGGGCTGGAATGCTGGCTCCATCCCTGCCCTGTCCCCGCTCACGGCCCGCCCTGCTCTCCGCAGGAGTTTGCGACGCTGACACGGGAGCTCAGCGCCTGCCGGGAGCAGCTCCTGGAGAGGGAGGAGGAGATCTCGGAGCTGAAAGCCGAGCGCAACAACACCCGGGTAAGCGTGCAGACCGTGCTGGCAGGCCCTCAGTCCTGGGACTGTGGGACACCAGGGGCTGCTGGCCCATCCTGGCAGTGACAGCCCCTCTCTCGCCCCCCTGCAGCTCCTGCTGGAGCACCTGGAGTGCCTGGTGTCACGGCATGAGCGCTCCCTCAGGATGACCGTGGTCAAGCGCCAGGCCCAGTCGCCATCCGGGGTGTCCAGTGAGGTCGAGGTGCTCAAGGCACTCAAGTCTCTCTTTGAGCATCACAAGGCGCTGGATGAAAAGGTGGGAAAGCTGCCGGGACCTCTCCCGCTAAGAGCTCCTTCTCCCAACCCTCCGCTCCCTGCCTGCCACTTTGTGTTGTTAAGGTGACATGGGGGCCCTCAGCAGGAGTGTCTTGGATATCCCAAAGCTGCACTGAGGAGCTGCTGGGGCTGCCCAGTGGATGCTCTGGGTTTGAGACTGTCGGGACAGGGAACTCCCCCAGGTCACTCTCAGGGTGGTGGCATTTGGCACCCTGGGTCAGTCTTTGTTGTTCCTCCTCATTCATTCGCCTCAAGTGTCTCCTTCCCCTGCTAGGAGACCCCCCAGGCTATCCTGGCAATAGATCTCCAGGAACTGGCCCAGGCTGTTGTCTCCAACACAATTTCACTCCCTGCTGTGATGGGCTGGATGATCCTGAACCTGTGAATCCACCTGAGCCTGGCTGTCAGCCCAACAAACAGGCCTGGGAGCGTGTCCAAATCCTGGACACCCTCATCCCGGATAAATAACAGCCTTTCCCGTTGTTTCACTCACCTGCAGGTGAGGGAACGCCTTCGAGCAGCCCTGGAGCGAGTGGCCACCTTGGAGGAGCAGCTCGTGGATGCCCATCGGCAGGTAAGGGAATCTGCTGGGCTGAGAATGCTCCCCATTACCTTTGGGAATTCATGTGGTATTTGCATTAGGTAGGGTTTGATGTAAGGCTTTTGTTCTAAAATTGCTGTTTACTTGAAGGTTTGTCTGTATTTAAGGAAACCTTGTAAAGATTCTGAAAACCTTTTGTCTCGCAGGTGACATTTCCCTGTTCTTTGCTGTTTGAAATTCATGTCACTGACAGAAACAGTCTGAATCTGAATAATTCCAGGGAGTTGAGGGTGACTTGGGATTTGCCCTGATTTGGCAGAGACCCAAACCACACTGCTTCAAGCACCTCATCTTGCATCCCCCATTTCCTTCCCTGCTGGAGTCCTGGGGTTGGGACTTCGCTGTCCCCAACCTCCAGCCACGGTCATCTCAGAATCCCAGAATCCCAGAGTCATTTGGGTTTGAAGGGATGTTAAAGCTCATCCAGTCCCACCCCCTGCCATGGGCAGGGACACCTTCCAGTATCCCAGGGTGCCCCAAGCTCTGTCCAACCTGGCCTCGGACACTTCCAGGGATAAAGTGTTCTTGAAGAGACATGAACTCTGTTTTCCTTCCTGCAGTTTGTGCCCAGCCACTACTCCCAAAAGGGAAGAGCCATTCCTACAGCCTCTGCCAGCCAACTTTTGCTCCTCTTTCCAGTTCCCAGGATAAGTCTCATGGTATTTCCTAGGCTCCCAGGCCCCTCTCCTTGCAGGGACCATTCCCCATCCTCCCCTATCAGAGCAGGACACGGTGCCAGTGTTTATCCCCTGCTCCTGCTGCACCGGCTTCAGAATCTGTCTGGCTGTAAACTAGTGAAATGAACTGGGAGGGAGCCCTGGGGTCCAGGGCTCACCAGGAAAACCTCCCTCAGTGCTGATCCTTCCCAGCATCTCTGACTTGCTTTCTCTTAGAATCATGGAATCATTAAGGCTGGAAAAGCCCCCTTTGACCAAACACCCTCATGCCCACTGAACAATATTGTGAAGTTCCACGTCTACTTGTTTTTTGAACACTTCCAGGGATGGTGACTCCACCACTGCCCTGGGCAGCTGTGCCAGGGCCTGACCACTCTTTCAGGGAAAAATTTTTTCCTGGTGTCCACCCTGAGCCTCCCCTGGCACAGCTTGAGGCCGTTTCTTCTCATCCTGTCCCTGTTCCCTGTCAGGGAGTTGTGCAGAGCCAGAAGGTCCCCCCTGAGCCCCCTTTTCTCCAGGCTGAGCCCCCCCAGCTCCCTCAGCCACTCCTGGGGCTGCAGCCCCTTCCCCAGCTCTGTTCCCTTCCCTGGACACGCTCCAGCCCCTCAATGTCCTTCCTGAATTGAGGGGCCCAGAGCTGTCCCCAGGATTCCAGGTGTGACCCCAGCAGTGCCAGCTCAGGGCTGTTCCTCACCTGCTCCCTGCGGTGCCCCCAGCCACAAGCAGGGCTCTGGCAGGAAGCCGGTGCAGCCCTGGGTGCAGCAGGACTGGCCTCAGCTGTGGCTGGCCCGGGTGTCTCCTGCAGTGTCCCACTGCTGCGTCCCTGTCCCCGTGCAGGTGGCAGCTCTGCAGCAAGGCTCCGCCCGCGAGCCCGCGGTGGGCGAGCGCGATGAGAGGGAGCCCAAGGAACCAGCACCGAAGCTTCCCTGGAAGGTGAGAGCCCCGCAAACCCCTGCTCTGACCCTGCTCAGTGAGGCTGTCATTTCTCCCACCTCCCTGTTGCTGGCTCCAGGGTGCTGAAAACCTTTTTCCCTCTCCCCTGGGTCCAGCCCCATGGGAAATGCCCTTCCTGGTGGATACAGGCCATTTCTGAGCGGGGGGAATTCTTGCTCGGGTGCTCCAAGGAGTTCTGCTTCCCAGAGATCACAGAATGGTTTGTATGGGAAGAGACCTTAAAGGCTATTTTGTTCCAAGCTCCACCATGGACAGGGACACCTTCCACCAGATGCTCTGGGAAGCCCTCAGCCATCCCTATTCCATCATTCCTGTAAGAAGCCCCATCCCTGGCTTGTGGAGGCTGTTGATGGAGGTCCCAGAGCCCCCCGTCTCCACTTCCCCCCCCTCACTGAGTCCCTGCAGGGCCACATTCTCACTTTGAGTGGCTGCAGGCAATGCCACAACCCAGGAGCTTTGGAGCATCCCGACATCCACCTCCCTCTCTGGTACCTTGCAGCGTCTCTCCAATGGCTCCGTGCACCCGGATGACGAGGCTGGGCGGGTGGTGGAGCTGCAGGAGCTCCTGGAGAAGCAGAATTTTGAAGTGGTCCAGGCCAAGGAGCGAATCTCTGCCTTGGCTGCCAGCGTGGCTGAGCTGGAGGAGGATCTGGGCACCGCCAGGAAGGATCTGATCAAATCTGAGGAGATGAGCAGCAAGTACCAGAGGGACCTCCGAGAGGTGAGTCCCTGTCCCCCTGCACTGCCCAGCCTGGGGCAGGACCTCACAGCAGCTTGCACTGGGCTGGGAAGGGATTGCAACTCCTGTTGTGTGCAGGGTATTCCCCAAAAGAGGCCACTGCCTTTGGGAACATGTCCCCAAGTCCACCAGCAGGACTTCCCTGAGGTTACAGACAGGATCTCAGGTGTGCTGCACACCTGGGGCAGTGACCTGTGTCCTCTCTAGGTTTTCCTGTAATAGTTTGACTCTCCCTTTATCACTGTGCCATTCTGCTGTCCCTCATCCCTGTGTCAGGGGGGGTTTTCACACCCCTTGGCCTCAGGGTGTCCCAGGCTTGAAGGAGCTGGGTGGCCCTGCTGTTCGCAAAATGCTGTCACAGAGCAGGGTGTGACAGCCCCGTCGTTCCCCCAGGCCCTGGCACAGAAGGAGGACATGGAGGAGAGGATCACCACGCTGGAGAAACGGTACCTGGCAGCCCAGCGAGAGGCCACCTCCATCCATGACCTCAATGACAAACTGGAGAACGAGTTGGCCAACAAGGAGTCCCTGCACCGCCAGGTACCGAAACTGGGCCCAAAGTGTCCCCCTGCCACAGGGAGCTGGGGGCAGAAGGGGGTGCTGGGGGGGGACGTGCCAAGCACCCACCCTGCTGTCCTGCAGTGCGAGGAGAAGGCCCGGCACCTGCAGGAGCTGCTGGAGCTGGCGGAGCAGAAGCTGCAGCAGACGATGAGAAAGGCAGAGACGCTGCCCGAGGTGGAAGCGGAGCTGGCTCAGCGCATTGCTGCGCTCACCAAGGCAAGTGGCAGGGGTGGGACCGGGGCCCAGATGGGAGCTGGAGGGGACATCAGAGATCGGAGGGGAGGGGTTGGAGAAGGAGGGCAGGGATGGGAGCTGGAGGGCAGTGCTGGGACCGGAGGAGGAGCTGGGTCTGGCCACCCCCTGCAGCGATGGAGCCCCTGGCAGCACAAGAATCCCACTCTCCTTCCCAGCTGCTGCCTCTCTGTCTCCTGCCGTCCCCACTGCTGCAGGGACAAGGCACTGCCTTTAAAGCTCTCACTGTGTCCTGCACATGTGGGGTTTGCTCCCTTCCCTTGGCCCCTTTCTCCAAGGCAGGGATGGCCCTGTCAGTGTGGATGCCCTTTGGCTTGTGTGAGACCACTCCAGGATGAGGAGAAAAGGAAGCACCAGGCTGGATGTAGGAGGGCGCAGGCCTGGAGGGAGGGATGGAAACGGCCATCCCTGCCCTTGCTGAGTTCTGGAATGGTGTTTAGTCCCTCACAGAGCACCTCCAGCTCCTGTCACCGTGCCAGCAGGGCTGGTTTGGGCTCACAGGGAGCCCTGGCAGGGATGCAGGCAGTGGGAGAGAGTCCTGCATTCCAGGAAGGACTCAGATGCAGAGATGGACACAGGGATGCAGCAGGGCCCTCATGGTTTTGGGGGCATCATCCGAGAAGGCTGCTCTGCTTTTCCCAGGCAGAAGAGAGGCATGGGAGCATCGAGGAGCACCTCCGGCAGCTGGAGACTCAGCTGGAGGAGAAGAACCAGGAGCTGGCCAGGGTGAGTACTGATCCTTGCCTTGGTGCCTGGGTACCTGGGCACACCTGGATTGCTGTTCAGGAGCAGGATGGGAGAACAGCCTGGTTAATCCTTTCCCATCCAGGATCACTTAAACTTGAGCCACACTGGAGCTCATGGCACCCTGCTGTGGTTTCCCCTCTCCCAGGCATCCAAGACTTGCTGTTAATGTTCCACACCCACTCCTCTCCCAGCATCATCCCCTGGGGCAAGCTGGGACCCCAAATGCAGGGTGGAAGGGGAGGCTCCAGCAGCTCTTCCCCCGAGCCTGGATCAGCAGGATGAAAAGGGCAGGGAAGCTGAGCTGCTGTGCCCTGGGCTGTACAGGCCCTTCTGTGCTTCTCAGCCAGGGGCTGGGCTGTCCATGCAGGACATTGCGATGCCCGTTTCTCGGGTCACGCAGGTGACATTACGGATGTGCGCCTGGGGAAGTCCCCAGAGGTTTTGCCCTAGGACAGATACATGAAAATCCAGAGGTTCAGTATCCGTTGGGGTCTGGAAGGTGCCCCCAGTGTGGATATGCCTGGCAGATACACAGGAGAAGCTTTCTTGAGGGGCAGGCACGCGTGATCTCCCTAAATCCTGTCCCCTCCTATTCTTCCCTGGCTGGGAGGTGGCAGAGAACAGCAGAGCCACCACAGAGGGTCCGACCAGTGCTGCAAGAGGTGGATTTGTCCCCAAAAGCTGGGCCTGGTGGGCCAGCTCTGACAGCGCAGCAGGCACAGGATGGCAGGAGGGCACTGAGCCCCTCTGGATGTGACACGGATGTCACTGTGTCTGTCCCAGGCCCGCCAGCGGGAGAAGATGAACGAGGAGCACAACAAGCGGCTCTCAGACACTGTGGATCGGCTGCTGAGCGAGTCCAATGAGCGGCTGCAGCTGCACCTCAAGGAGAGGATGGCAGCCTTGGAGGAGAAGGTAGTGCCTGGGGCAGGGGTCCTCTGGGGGTTGAGGGGTCTGCAGCCCCTCCGTGCCTCATCCAGCCATCGCCCAGGGCTGGAAGTGCCTGTGCAGGACTGGAGAAATGGTAACATGCAGGACACGGCTGTGCTGGGGCTGGTGGAGCACAGGGAACTGCTCTGGTCACCTGGCCCGGAGAGACCCCCTCCCCACCACCTCCCACAGCAGCAGGACTTGTCCTGCTCCATTCCCTCGCCTCCCTGTGTCTCTGCTGGTGCAGCCCTGATGCCACCTGTGCCCGGCTGTCGGAGCAAATCCCAACTGCATTTTGCAGGGAAAAATGCAGTGTTCATCCTGTCCCAGTGCCCATCCGTCCACGTGCTGCCTTAAAACCTTCCTGCCCCCAGGTCCAGACTGATTTCCCTTCTCCAAGCCAGGGCAGTGTCCATGAGCAGCTCCCACCCGACTCCAGGGGAGCTGGGTTTCCTTGGAGGAGCGGCTGGAGGTGTGGCTGCCTCGGTGTGAATGGAATGAACTGGGAGCAGCTGGTTCCAAGCAAGGATCCACCCACAGTGCCTGTGGGAGGTCAGGCCTTGGTGATTCAGCTCTCTTGGGGTTCCTGCCCTCAGCACAGGTGCATCCCCCAGCTGCTGCCTCCAGGGCTGGCTCTGGCCCCCTGCTGCCCTGCTCCTCCTGTCCCCAACCAAATGTGGCTGTGCCAGCATGTCCAGTTGTGCAGCAGATTTGTCTGGATAAAGAGCAGGACCCAACCTGCGGGGAGGAGTCCAAATCCCACCCCAGCAAGGCAACAGGGATCACAGTGATGACACCTGAAGGGTATTGCCTGCTCCCCAGTCTTGTGCCAGCCCTGGCCCACCCTGAGAGTTTCTCCAGGTCTTTCATGCACAAAAATGATCCTGTTTGGCTGCCAGCACTTCCCAAAAACAAGCACTAGTTCAGGCAGTTACAAGCTCTCCAGGGGAGGTTTAGATTAGATATTAGGAAAAAAACATTTCGAGGAAAGAATTATAGCATTAGAATAGACTGCCCAGGACAGTGGTGGAGTCACCATCCCTGGAAGTGTTCCAAAAACATGAATGTGACACTTGGGGTCATGGTTTAGCTGTGAACACAGCCGTGCTGGGAGGAATGGTTGGGCTCAGTCTTAGAGGGCTTTTCCAATCTTAATAATCCCATGATTCTGTGATTCTATAAGCACATCTCCTTTCCCTCCTGCCTACTCCCTAGCTTAGATATAAGGGACGTTTTTCCCCTTGATCCAGCTCCTCGAGGAGTTTTCTCCTCTCAGACATATTTCCTAATCTTCAAGCCCTGTCCATCAAATCCCTCATCGCCCTCCACGGCCATGCCCGGCCCCGGAGTGGGGCAGGAGTTGAGCTGTGGCCACCCTGCTCGAGAGGCAGGAGCTTTGCAGAGGAGACCTGTGCACAGGCAGGTGAGGAATAGCCCAGGGAGCCTCTTCCAGGTGTTCACCACACAGGGATTCCACACTGGCCATTCCTGGGGGGGCCACATGGCCATTTCCTAAACGGTCTCTCTTTTTCTTTCCTGTTTTTGTTCCCTTTTATTTTCTTTGGTTTTTCTTAAAGAATACATTGTTACAAGAGCTGGAAAATACCCAAAAGCAGATAGAGGAACACCAGCATGACAAGGTAAATGCGGCTGCAGGGACCTGCCCCAGTGATGGCACTGCCTCACTCCCAACCCCTGGCTAGGGGCACTTGCTTCTCCTAAAATGCCCCAGTTTGGGAGGAGCTGGGATCCCAGAGCACCTGGCAGTAGGAGGCCACACACTCACCCACACAGTAGCTGGATGGAAGCTGCCACCCCCCTCCCCGGAGAGCCTCGGCTCAGTTCCCCACCAGGCATGTTGGGTCCCACCTCCGTGTTTCTGTCACACTCATCCATCCCTGAGCCCACTGGGGACAGTGGCGAGGCTGGGGTGGCTTCACCCGTGCGTAGAGGAGGGCTCAGGCAGCCACGTTCCCTTGGCCCCTGAGGCTTCCTCAGACAGGGGGGAGATCTGCCCCATGCCCAGCTTGCAGAGGCCCCGTAGGCCTTCACACCCTGCTCTCAGATAAAGCATCTCAGTAGGGTCTGCATGAACCCCTGGTGGCCTTGCTGAAAGCTGGAGGGACGCGGCTTTGTGGAGCAACGAGAGCTTTTGGGATGTGCCCCGTGTCTCATGCATGGTTTGGGGGATCAGGGGGGCTGCTTTTCCCCTTGCCTGCAAGGAGGATGTGTGCTTATTCCTTGTGCTTCCCAGCCATGGCTGCTCAGGTCTGGGCAGGGCAGAGCTCGGGGACTCACATGACACTGCTGGCACTTTGCCCAGCCTGGCTCAGCCTGTTTGTCCCCCCAGACTGGATCCTGCTGTGCCCAGGAGATCCCTTCTCCCCTCCCTCCCTCCCTGTCCATCCGCAGCCTCCCCCTGGCATCTCCCAGCACTGGATGCAGGCACAGCTTCCCCATGGGGATGGGGCTGGGAGCAGGAGGGACAGGGCCAGCAGCAAGTTTGGCTGGGGGGTCCCTCACAGCCGGTCCCTTGCCAAGGGAGCACACACGTGCAGTCTGGAGCAGAACCAGAGCATCCAAGTGGGACCTGTTTTCCTTTGTCTCCCAAAGCCGCTTTCCTTGAGCACCTGTGTCTGTCTGTCCTGACCCTCCCTCCCCAGCACCCTCATTCCCTGTGCCTGCATGAGCTGTTTCTTTACTGATGTGGCCAAGATGCTTTAAACCTGGGCTGGGGATCTGTAAAGGGAATGTAAATGTGGGAATAGCCAAGGATGTGGGTTGCCCCAAACCTGGCAGCTTTCCAGAGCAAACCCAACCCCTGCCTGTCTCATCCCCCCAAACAGCGGCGTTTGTCCGACGAGATCGACAAGCTGAGGCTGGAGGTGGATCAGCTCAAGACCAGGAGTGGGACGTTTGTGGAGAGTGTGCACACCAGGTAAGAGCTGGGGCACCCCCTGCACCCCCGGCTTTGGGGGCAGTTTGCTTTGGGAACCCCAGAGTGCTGTTGGCATTGGGTGTTTCCGGTGCCCCCAAGCTTCAGTGCTGGGCTGCAGGGTCCTCACAGCAGGGTCAGCTCCAGCCATGCTGTCCCACCATGGACCTGTCCTGGGGTGGGACACAGATTCTGAGAACAGCCCAGCCCAACCGAATGGCCCCAGATTTGCTCTTCTAAGGGTGAGAAACCACTGGGCATTGTTTCTTTTTCTGCACAAGGGGCTTAGGACTTAGTTTGCTCTGAAAGCTGGATGTTCACCAAAGGACTTTTTCCCTGTGGAGTGCAGGGGATGGGCTGGTACAGAAGGAGGAATTGCTTTGGAGCTGTTGCAGGCAAAGGAGAATGAAGCCCCTCTTTCCCCAATGCAATGGTCCTCCCACACCCTTTCATTTAAAGTCAGCTGGGACATGGGGACGTCCCAGCCCAGGGCACCAGGAGCAGAGGTGAGTCCATTGGGATACCCAGAGCTGCTCCAGGAAAATGGGGCTGGAAAAGGAGGGTGACAGCACAACAACCCCACTGTGCTGCTGCAGCCACTCGGGACACCACACCCTGCCCTGAGCACTTCCAGTGCAGGTTCAAGGCAGCAAGGGGTCAATGGGAGCAACCAGTGAAGAAAATTCCCCTCTCAGCAAGGCTGGAAAAGATGAGGAGGAGCTGGTGTATCCAGCTTTGGATCCGTCAGCAGAGAGGAGAAGGCCTGGAGACCCCGTGTCTGTCATGGAGAGAAGAAATGGGGAGGGTGAGGATGAGCCTGTGAGGATGAAGGAAAGCTGAGTGCTGGAGCAGAGTCTGGAGCATGTGTGGGCCCTCTTTACATGGGTCCGTAAGAGCAGGATGGACAATTTTGTGATTTTTTGTATTTCTCAGAGGAGAAATCAGCAGAAATCTTGAGTTGCAGAATGATCCCCCAGCTGAAACATCAGCTTTTGTCTAAGGTGTTTTTATCTGGTTGTAGCTGGGGAGCAGCTTGTCAGCAGCTCTGCAATCCCTGGAACTTGGGCTGTGCCTTTGTCTGACACACCAGGCTGGCCCAGCCATGCTCCTCGTGGTGCTGGTTTTATCTCCAGACCCGTATCTGCACTGCAAACCCACCATGCAAACCACGATCTGCCTTGGGCTGCTGCTTTTGTCATCTTAAATTCATCTTAAACTAAACAAACCTCGTGTCTCCAATGGCACTGTGTGTGGAGAGTAATCACCCTGTGCCCCGGGAAGGTGCCTTGCTCAGCCTCGTGGTTGGGTCTTCAGGGCCAAGAGGAACAACCAGGCAAAGTGGAGACATGAAATGAGCACCATGGGTGGCTCAAAGTGTCCTCGTGTCCAGCTGCTGCCTTGCTCTGCCTGGTATGGGACTCACCAGGTCCTGGTCCCAAGCACCAGCCCTGGCAGGGAAGAGGAGGGTGAAGAAGTCCCAGGTGGTTCCTGCTGGGAGATCCCAACAATGCTCATGTCCTCACACCTGTAAGATGTTTCAAGTGGAATTTTATTCACTGAAATCACAGAATCATTAAGGTTGGAAAAGTCCTCCAAGGTCATCGAGTCCAACCTTCACCCAAATACTAATATTCCCACTAAATCACGCCACGAAGTGCCATGTCTGCGATTTTTTGAACACTTCCAGGGATGGGAACTCCATCACTGCCCTGGGCAGCCTGTGCCAGGGCCTGACCATCCTTTCTGTTAAGAATTTTTTCCCAATATCCAACCTGAACCTCCCCTTGAGGCCATTTCCCCTCATCCTGTCACTCACTGCCTGGGAGAAGAGCCCGACCCCCATCAGGGTATTTTCTCATGAAAATGTTGGAATAAACATAAAAAGAAGAAGAGCTCCCTGGCTGGCTCCTGCTGGGTACGTGGGGATGGAGAAGACACAAGTTGTGTTGAGACATTCAAGATGCTCTGGAGAGGGAAGGGCAGGAGGGGCCTGTTCAGCCTGGGCTCCACAGCAGCCCCCAGTGCAGGGGTTTTGGGCAGAACTGGCTGGATGCCCTGGTGGGTGCACAGAAAAGGGGGAGGGAGCAGCAGGGGAGGGCCCAGGGCTGAACTTCCAACAGTCTGGGAAAGTCAGAGTCTCCTGAGGTCAGAGCTCACCAGAGGCTGCAGATTCCTCAGATGGGGCAGCTCCGATCTCTGCTCTCTGTGAGCAGGGACAGGAGCCAGGGAAGGGCTGGAGCTGTGTCAGGGGAGGGTCAGGCTGGAGATCAGGCAAAGGTTCTTCCCCAAGAGGCTGCTGGGCACTGCCCAGACTCCCCAGGGAATGAATGAGCACGGCCCCAAGGCTGCCAGAGCTCCAGGAGTGTTTGGACAAGGCTCTCCGGGATGCCCAGGGTGGAATTGTTGGGGTGTCTGTGCAGGGCCAGGAGTTGGGCTGGATGTGATTGTTGTGGGTCCCTTCCAGCTCAGGATATTCTGTGATTCAGTGATTCTGTGAGTGATTCTGTGAGTGCATTTCCAGGTCCAGTGTAGGGGAATGGGGCACCTTTTTCCAAAACCTGGTTTTGCATCCTTTCATGCCGAGCAGGCAAACATCGCTGGGATGGGCATCCCGCAGTGGTCTCCTCCTCCTCCTGCTCCTCCTCCTCTGTCCCAAGCAGCCTGGGCTGCAAGGGGAGCAGCCTGAGGGTGAGGGTGTCCTGCACAGAGCAATGTCCCCCACAGGGCTCTTTCTTCCCAGGTCCCACATGGGCAGTGCCACCGACCTGCGCTTCCCGCTGGGAGCTGTGGTCCACGCCCCGGCCGAGCCCTTCGGAGCGGCCCCGGGGCTGCCCCGGGCACAGAAGGGACGATTCGGTGCCCGGAGGGAGGAGCCAGCCAAGGTAACCCCTGTGCACCCCAGTGTTGGGGTCTGCTCCTGCCCTGCATCCTGGGATTAGGGTCAGATCTGGAGATGGGGCAGTTTCCTTCCCCTGGTGCATTGATGGGGGAATATCAGAAGGGTTTCCCGTTGGAGTCACATTGAGATGAAATTCCTGCATGGGGGTCACCAGTTTGGCTTTTGGAGATGTGGGAATGCTGTGTAGGACAGTGGCCCTTGTTCCCCCCAGGACTGGGAGCAGGCCCAGGCAGGTGGGGTCCTGGCCACGGGGCCTCATGCCTTCGACAGTGACCCTGACATCTCCGATGTGGACGAGGACGACCGCGAGACGCTGTTCAGCTCCATGGATGTGCTCTCTCCTGGTGGGCACTCAGATGCCCAGACATTGGCCATGATGCTTCAGGAGCAGCTGGATGCCATCAACGAGGAGATCAGGTATGACCATGGCCAAAACCCACCACTGCCTTGTGCTGAAATGGCTCCAGGGGAACAATAAACAGCCAGGAGGCTCTGCTGGCCTAAAATTGGGGCCTTGGTGTGTCTTCAGCCAGGGAAATGGCTCAAGGACATCCAGCCACAGGGCTTGGTCCTTCCTGCCATGCCTCCCTGTCCCTCAGCTGCAGCAGTGCTGGCTCACAGGGTCATTATTTCAAATGATCATTATTTTATAAAAAGTCGTCCATGAATATTAAAAGGAATCGGGGTGTGTCTCAGCTCTGGTTTTTATGGATCCTGATGGATCTTGCTGCCGTTCCTGGAGATCGGGGGTTGAGGCACGGCATCAAGGTGCATTTCCCCAGGATAGAGGTCCTGTGTCCCTGGGAAGGTGGGAAGCCAGGAGCCCTGAGCCCCACTGCTCCCCCAGGATGATCCAGGAGGAGAAGGAGTCCACAGAGCTCCGCGCAGAGGAGCTGGAGACGCGGGTCACAAGTGGCAGCATGGAGGGCCTGAACCTCACCCAGCTGTGCAAGAGGGCCTCCATCCCCACCTCGCTGACGGCCCTGTCCCTGGCCAGCTCGTCCCCCCCGCTCAGCGGCCGCTCCACGCCCAAGCTCAGCTCCCGCAGCGCCGCGCAGGACCTGGACCGCATGGGGATCATGACGTTGGTGAGGAGCCGGGAGGGGCCAGGGCTGGCAGGGCTCCGGCTGTGAGGTGGGAGCAATGCCCAGTGTCCACACGGGCCTGTGGGGGGTGTGGGACAACGGGGTGCCCGTGTTTGCTGTCTCTGGCCTGGCAGCCTGGCCCCGGGACTGCTCTGGGGGGGTGCTCCATTAACTGCCCCCCTTTCTGTGTCTCTCTCGCTTTCCCCCTTGCAATCAGCCCAGCGACTTGAGGAAGCACCGGAGGAAACTGCTAGTGAGTGGCTCCCATCCCGTTGGTTTTTGTCCAAGCCCTTTTTCCAGCCTGCTCCTGGCTTTGTCCACACCAGGTCAGGGTGCAGCAGGCGCGGGATGGAGCTGGGGACCCCAGGGATTCAGCAGGAGGATCATGGGGATCCCAAAAGGTGCTTGGACATGTTCCCGCCGGCAGCCTGGGGGGTCTGGCAGGACATGGGGAGGTTCAGAAAGCCACTGGGTCCTCAAACATTGTGTCCCCTCTGGCGACAGGGTGTCCTTGGGACATTCCCGTCTGTGCTCCTCCGAGCCCTCTGATGAGGGCCAGCAGCTTCTGTCCCCACACCCTGACCTGGACCATGGGGCTGCATCCTCTCACCTCCCCATTCCCAGGATCTCAGCCATGTGGCTACATCCTCCCCATCCGCTTGGGCATCTGGAACCGTTGCCAGAGCTCTCATTCAGGCCATTCCTGGAGCGTGGCAAAGCCCCAGGGCTCTGATGGCTCTTTTGGCCATGCCTCCACGGAGCAAGAGAGAGGCAGGCAGCAGGGCAAGGATGGAGCTGGGCTCTGGCCTCCCGCCCTCACGGCCTCTCCACTTGTTCAGTCGCCCGCAGCTCGGGATGAGAGCCGGGAGGACAAAACCACCATCAAGTGTGAGACGTCCCCGCCGTCCTCACCCAGGACACTGCGGCTGGAGAAGCTGGGCCACCCTGCCCTGAGCCAGGAGGATGGCAAGAGGTATGTGGACATCCTTGGGATCTCTGTTGGTTTGAGGATATACCTGGGGCACACGTGGGATGTGGGGTGGGCTGGGCTTTGCCATGGCTTGTGCCCTGCTCAGGAATAACCTAAAGGCTTTGCTCTTCCTCTCCTTCCCCCATCCCCAGCTCACTGGAGGACCAGGCCAGCAATCCCAGCAGCAGCCAGGACTCCTTGCACAAGGGCTCCAAGAGGAAGGGGATCAAATCCTCCATCGGGCGGCTGTTTGGGAAGAAAGAGAAGGGTCGCTTGATCCAGCTGAGCAGAGAAGGGGCCACGGGGCAGGGTCTGTGAGCAGCCCTGTCCCTGTCTGTGCCAGGCTCTCCACACCCTCTGGCTCTGTCTCCTGGTGGGGTGCTCTTGGGGTGACAGGGAGGGGCAAGGACACTCCTGCTGGCTTGGGGACGTTGGGGTCATGGCAGCTTCAGGGAAGTTGGAGCTTGGTGTTTTCTCCCCTTGGCCTCTCTGGCCTGAGCATGGTGTCACCTTAACGCTCTGTCAGGGATGTGGGTAGTGACCCCCTGTCACTGTATCTCATCTTTAATGTCCCCAAATCTA
This sequence comes from Lycocorax pyrrhopterus obiensis, assembly GCA_014706295.1. Lineage (NCBI taxonomy): Eukaryota > Metazoa > Chordata > Aves > Passeriformes > Paradisaeidae > Lycocorax > Lycocorax pyrrhopterus. Next base: position 1,003,908 of record JACSVZ010000026.1, on the reverse strand, counting down.
CTTTCCTCCCCATGGGACCTTCTGGATTTTGCAGAGCCCTTTGGTAGGAGCTGCTTTTCCACTCCTAAATCCTTTACTGCTTCCATGTTGAGCATTGTTGGACTCAATGATCTTTCTGGGTCCCTTCCAGAAGGGACTATTCTGTGACTTTGGGATTTGGAAATAGGAGGAATGGCAGGAGAGGATCCGCTTGGGCTTCCCAGGGATGCAGGGGGGCCATGGGGGTGGGTTGCAAAGGGGCACTGTCACCTCCTGTGCTGTCACTGTGCATCCCCCTGGCGTTGGGACAGTCACAATGCCCACACTGGCCCTGGGGGAGGCCACACTGACCCGGGGACATCACGCTGACCTGAGGGTGTCTTGCTTGCCCAACAGTGCTGCTGACTGACGCGGAGGGGAGCATCCAGGACCCCCTGGGACTGGGCAAGCTGGGGGCTCAGGCTGAGAAGGATCGGCGCCTGCGGAAGAAGTGAGTGAACTTCCTTCCCTACCCCAGCAAGAAACTGATCTGCTTGGAGGCCATGGCATAGGACTAGGAATTGCTGGGAAATCTTCTCATCTTCACCCTCCCTTGGGCCTTGTTACCTCCTTCACTGCTTTGTCTCCAGCTGCTTCCTACTGCCCGGGGTCTGTTCCCTTCCAAGAACTCTCCCTTCCCCACAAGCCCCCCATAATCACTCTTCTGCTTCTGTTCCTGCCAGGCACGAACTCCTGGAAGAGGCTCGGAGGAAAGGATTGCCCTTTGCCCACTGGGACGGCCCCACTGTTGTGTCCTGGCTGGAGGTGAGGCGGAGCATGCCCGTGGATTGTCCCCATGCTGTCCCCACAGGTCTGTGTGTGCCACCATGTCCCACCATGCTTGCTCCATGCGCATGGCTTGGGGGTCTGCAAATCCTGGGAGAGCAGAGGAGATCCCTGGATCCCTCACAGAGCCTGTGGAGTTGTGGTTTGAGTAGAGCTTTGGGTTTGAGCACAGTTCTGATGAGGAGTGGCTGGGGGAGCTGGGGGGGCTCAGCCTGGAGAAAAGGAGGCTCAGGGGGGACCTTGTGGCTCTTCACAACTCCCTGACAGGAGGGGGCAGCCGGGAGAGGATCAGGCTCTACTCCCAGGGAACAGGGACAGGAGGAGAAGGAACAGCCTCAAGCTGTGCCAGGGGAGGTTTGGGTTGGATATTGGGGGAACTTTCTTCCTGGAAAGGGTGGCCAAGCACTGGCACAGCTGCCCAGGGCAGAGGTGGAGTCACCATCCCTGGGAGTTTTCAAAAGATGTGTGGACGTGGCACCTGGGGACATGGGTTAGTGGTGAACTAACTGTGGTTAGTGGAACTAACTGTGGAACTAAGTGCTGGAGGAATGGTTGGAGCTGATCACAGAGGGCTTTTCCAACCTTAATGATTCTATGAAAAGCTCCGTGGGTGCTCCTCCCCCGTGCTGTGCCCATCAGGCACAGGGATGCTGGGCCACCCACAGGCCACCTCTGCAAGATACAACCAAACCCAGAATCCCATGTGGGCATTCAGCTTTGATATTGGGCTCTAGAGAGGATGGCCTCACCCCTGGCACAGTAGCCAGGGTGGCAGTGCCAGGCAGTCACTGCTGTCCCTGTCCCCAGCTCTGGGTGGGGATGCCCGCCTGGTACGTGGCCGCGTGCCGGGCCAACGTCAAGAGCGGGGCCATCATGTCGGCCCTGTCAGACACCGAGATCCAGCGGGAGATCGGCATCAGCAACGCCCTGCACCGCCTCAAGCTGCGCCTGGCCATCCAGGAGATGGTGTCCCTCACCAGCCCCTCGGCACCGCCCACGTCCCGCACGGTGAGTGCTCCCTGCCACCCCCGGACCCTCCACAGGCCGGACAACGTGCTCCTCGCCCTCCTTTCCCCTGGGACCACTGTGGTCAACGTGGCCATGGATGAGGTGATGTCCCCTCATAGACTGGTCAAACTGCCGGACACTCATCCCCCAGCACAAAGGTCATTCCCAGCTGGAAGCATGGAGCTCTTTCCAGTTTCAAGGCTCCTGCCCCTCACATGGGGTTGTCAGCAGGAGGCCAACCCTGCAAAGAGCAGAGCTCAGGGCCTGGCTGCCCTGGAGAGGATAAAACTCCATCCAAAGAGCAGAAATCCAGACGTTCCTGATGTACAGGGCCAGCTCGGTTACACACAGCCTCTCTCCCAATCATTTCAACACAAGCCTTTTCCATCTGACATTCCTGGGGCAGCTCAGATCAACTGCAGATCTCTGCCCTTGGTAGGATGGAGGGATTGTGTCTTTTGCTGGTCCCCAAAGGCCTCGAGGGGTTAATGGTGGCCCAGTAATGCCAAGACACATCCATAGACATGCAGCTGGCAGAAGGGAAGCTGCTATGTCCCCCTCAGATGGCTGGGTGTGGGGTCACAGCTGATGGGGACAGGCTTGCAGGCTCCTTGAGCATCACACTAAAGTGGAAAGGGAGATAAATGCTCTGCTCTCCTTCTCTGCTTTCTGTGGCTGCATGGACAGCCCAGGGTCCCCTCAGGCAGTGGGGTGACACCAGGTTGAGCTGCAAGGATGTGGGGTGTCCCCAGGACAGCTCCAAGCACAGGGTGGTCTGATCCTCCACCAGCCTGAGCCAGGCTTCGTTCCTGCATGGTTGGTGCTGACAGAGGCTGGACATGAGCCCAGGTGAGCCCAGATGAGCCCAGGTGTGCTCAAGTGGGCGAAAAGGCCAAGGGCACCTGGCCTGTCCCAGCACTGTGGTGGCAGCAGGAGCAGGGCAGTCCCCGTCCCCTGTGCTGGCACTGCTGAGGTCACGCCTGGAATCCTGGGGGAGTTTTGGGCACCTCATGACAAGAGAGACCTGAAGGGGCTGGAGCGTGTCCAGAGAAGGGAATGGAGCTGGGGAAGGGGCTGCAGGCCCAGGAGCAACTGAGGGAGCTGGGGGAGCTCAGCCTGGAGAAAAGGAGGCTCAGGGGGGACCTTGTGGCTCTGCACAACTCCCTGACAGGAGGGGCAGCCAGGGGGGAGTTGGACTCTGCTCCCAGGGAACAGGGACAGGAGGAGAGGGAACAGCCTCAAGCTGTGCCAGGGGAGGTTTGGGTTGGATATTGGGGAAAATTTCTTCCTGGAAAGGGTGGTCAGGCCCTGGCAAGCTGCCCAGGGCAGAGGTGGAGTCACCATCCCTGAAATTGTTCAGAAAATGAGTGGATGTTGCACTTGAGGACGTGGTTTAGTGCTGAACACGGTAGTGGTGCTGGGTTGAGGGTTGGACTTGATGATATTAAAGGTCTTTTCCAACCTTAACAATTCTGTGATTCCATGACTCCGTGGTGGTTGTGAACTGAGGCCACGTTTCTGTGGTGGTTTGCTCTGACCCCTCTGCTTTTTTCCCTGCAGTCCTCTGGAAATGTCTGGGTCACCCATGAGGAGATGGAGACCATGGCAACTTCCACCAAGACGGTGAGGCTGGGCAGCCCCCGGGGTGTTGCAGTCCGAGCAGCTGCAGGCATGTTAACCCAGAGGGAAGGGGATCCCTCACATGTCAGCTCTTGGTCAGCACCCTGCAGCTCTTTAGAAGCCCTCTTTCAACCTTTAATGTCCCAGCAATTTCCAAAAGTAGCTTGAAGCCCATCAGATTTATTTTCCCTTGTGGATTTCAGTGGGTTTCCAGAGCAGCCTGGCTGTTGCTTGGGGGTTAAAGACAAAACCCAGGAGTGATCTCAAGACAGGCACATGAGATCCCTGATTCATTCTGCACCCAAGTCACAACCTAATCCCCCACTGACCTCAGCACGCCCAAATACTGTCCCCAGCATCTGTCCCTGCCACTGGCTGACAGCTTGGGGTCCCTTGCAGGGATGTGTCCATGCTCCCAAAAGCTCTGGCTCCTTTGGAGAGAGGGAGCCACACTCCCTTCTCTGCAACCTGATCACCCCGTCTGTGTCTCAGAGCAGGGCAGCATTTTGGATTTGTGTGGGAATTGTGTGTCCAAGGCCAAGTTAGAGCACCCTGGGATAGTGGAAGGTGTCCCTGTCATGGCAGGTGTGGAATGGGATGAGCTCTGAGGTCCCTTCCATTCCAAACAAGTTTGGGGTTCTCTGAAGTAGGCATTTTATTGAGTTGAGTAGCAGGGATGTGCCACTGTCCCTTGGCAGGTTCTGTGAGACTGAGGAAAACCAGCACAAGTTGGCAAAGGAGGAAATAGCTACAAAATCAGCAAATTGGCTTGGGCAGCCCCCTGGGGGTTGTGACACATGAACTGAAGCTTAATTCTCTTTCATCCATCTGACCTGGGGGAACCTGAGAACTCTTCGTGTTTCCCAGGAAAGATGAACGAGCCCCAGGGTCAGTGCCATCTCCAGCCCAAGCCTCATCCTCTATCCTCCTTCTCCATCTCCATCCTGTGTTCTTGGTTAGAGATGGGGTGGGAACCAGGCCCAGCGGGGTCAGGGTGTCCCCAGCACCCTGGAGACAAGGCTGAGGTCCCCAAGCCGTAAGAGTGAGCCCTGTCTCCTCTGTGTCCCTCCGTGCTGAGGGGTCCCATGCTCAGGGGTCCCTCTGTGCAGGGCCAGCAGGTACTGACTTCACTGTCCTTTCTGTTGACATGCTGCGTGTCACACTTAGGACACAGAGGAAGGCAGCTGGGCACAGGTGAGGTCCCCGGGCCACCCTTGGCCGTGGGCAGTGCATGGGGTGGGTGGGGGGGGGCTGGACATCCCAGGGGATTTTGGGGGCTTTGATGTTCACCGAGGCCTTGGAGGCTTTACCTGCACCCCGTGGCTGCTCTTCTGGGCCATCTCTCACGTACAGGGTGTCCTCCTGGGCCCTTCTCTGCTCCAGGCAGTGGCTTTTCCTGGGACCTGCTCTGTGGGATCCAGAGCCTGTGTTGAGAACCCCCACTGGTGTGACCACCCTGCATGGGGGCAGGATTCCAGCTGCACAGACATTTACTTTTCACCTATTTCATAGCCCCAAATCCATACTGATCATTTTTATGAACCAAAAAGGTGGGAGGAAAGAGTCCTGCTTGGATCCATCTCTTCTGGTTTTATCCCTCTCAAATGTTTTACTTTCCTTCTGGTGGATTTTAATTCATTTTTGGACCCAAAATCAGTTTGCAGTGGAAGTGAATGGGTGGGTTTTTTTCCCAAAACTGACCTTTTTTTGTTTTGAAGTCATAAAATAGAGATTCTTAAAATAGAGATTCTTAAAAATCAGTTGGGAATGCACTGGAACCTATTTCTCAGTTGTTTCATCTTTCAATGAATGTGCTTTTTCCAGAGGCAGCTGCTCATAAAGTCTAGTGATCCCTTGCCCTTATTTTTGGCTACTGCTTTGTCTCCTGGGGGGACATGAGTAGGACACAGACCATGGCCAACAGGACTGTTCCCTCCAACTCCTTCAGTACCACCCAGGGCTGACTCCTCTGGCCTGGGTTTGGCCTCAGGACAGTGACCCTCCCGGGCTGTCACCGATCTCCTGGGATTCTGCAGCTCCACCAAGCCCTGGGTTCTCCCCAGCCTCTCCATGTGCTTCTCTGCAGACGTTGGCCTATGGGGACATGAACCATGAGTGGATTGGGAACGAGTGGCTTCCCAGCCTGGGTCTGCCCCAGTACCGCAGCTACTTCATGGAATGCCTGGTGGACGCGCGCATGCTGGACCACCTCACCAAGAAAGACCTGCGGGTGCACCTGAAGATGGTGGACAGCTTCCATCGGTGAGTCCTGGCCCCCAGAGCTCCCCAACGTGCACATGGAGCAGAGGAGGGGGGGATTTGAAGGATTCTCCAGTCTTGGGCAGCCCTGGATGGCTCTTCCAGGCTCACTGCCCTGGGCTGGGGCAGCTCTTATGGGCAGAAGTTCTCCTTCACCTCACTCCCTGCTGCAGAATTGCAGAGGACCAGGCCTTCCCCTGGCTGTGAAGCAAACCATGGGCCAAACTTCAGGCTCATCCTGCCTGGTGCTCCACTGCTGTCTGCCAGCAGCCCAGTGGGAGAAGGCTTGTGCCATCCCAGCCATGGCTCCAGCACCAGGATCCAACTCTGCCATGGGGTTCCACTGCCCACCCTGACCCATGGGCCTGCCAGGGTCACTTCCAGGGGTGAGCCCTTCAGCCTGGAGCAGCCCCTCTTGGGCTGGTGCCCCCTTCCCTCTCCAGCCACCAAGTGTGAGGATCGTTTGGATCCATGCGCTCTCAGGCAGCTGGAACAGGCTCAAACTGATGGAGTGGGGAATTGCCATGGAAGGGAGGGATATTCCCCATTTTCCAGCTTTGGGTTGTGCCTCTCCTGACCCATCCCTGGCCTGAAGCATCCTTTGGGCGTGCGGGGAACACGCAGAGAGGGGGGTCCCTACCCAGGTCCCTCCCAGCCACGTGGCCTGGAGGGCTGGGTGACCCCTCGTGTCCCCTCGTGTCCTTGCAGCACCAGCCTCCAGTACGGCATCATGTGCCTCAAGAGGCTCAACTACGACCGCAAAGAGCTCGAGAGGAGGCGAGAGGAGACCCAACACGAAATCAAAGGTCAGCACACCCCATCCAGCCCCAGAACAGGAGAAGAGAAACCTCCCAGGAGATACCCAGGGCTGGTCTCTCTCCTATCCCGTATTTTTAACCCATTATTTGTGAGCCCACAGGGCTGTTCTCCAGAGGCACCTCCGTGCTGCTCCAAGTGCCTTTGTCAGCTGACCCCAGGCAGGCATGAGGAGGGAGGAGGGGAAAGCAAAGATGTAGCCTGAGCATCCCATGATCTTCTCTGCCCATTTCACTGCTCAGAACACCCCCAGCTTGCTCAGCCTCCCCTTCCTTGTTGCTGTCCTGAGATTCCCTGCGCATCTGGCTGCTGCTTGGATTACATCTCATTATTGATAATGCCCCTAATTACACCAGCAGCCATGGGTTCTTAGGATTAATTTTCACAGTTGTTTTCTGCCTGTTATTTCAGCTTTGAATTTGGTAAATTGAACGGAGCTGTTCCTGGCACTTGAGCTCCTGGTTTTGCTGCTGGCTTGGGAAGGAGAGTCCCAGGATCAGTCTGGGGCAAAGGGAAAGGGCCTCAGGACATGCCCAGATCTCCTCAGAGCCATGAGTGTGGTGTGGGGTGGCCCTGAGCTGTGCCCTTGCTGTCGTGCAGATGTGTTGGTGTGGACCAATGACCAGGTCATTCACTGGATCCAGTCCATCGGGCTGCGCGAGTACGGGAACAACCTGGTGGAGAGTGGTGTGCATGGGGCCCTGCTGGCCCTCGACGAGAACTTTGACCACAACAGCCTGGCCCTTGTGCTGCAGATCCCCACCCAGAACACCCAGGTAGGAGCCAGCATCCTTGGGGGATTTTGGAGGAGAGTGGCCAGTATGGGACGTGGCTGTGGTGTGACCCAACCAGCGTCACCAACCTAGGTCTGCCTTTCAAAGCAGAGCTCTCCTATGGCATGGGGGCTCTTTCTGTCACGCTCAGGCTTTCCCAGGATGGGAGTTTGGGCTGGAAGCACATTCCCCATTGATGGGGGTTCATCATTTTTTGGTTAATTGCAGGCTCGACAAGTGCTGGAGAGGGAGTTCAACAACCTGCTCGCCTTGGGCACGGACCGGAGGCTGGATGATGTGAGTGCCAAACCTCTCCATGTCCCATGTGACTGGGGAAGGACATGGGGGTGCTGGTGGATGAGAAGCTCAACATGCCCCACCACGTGCTCTGGCAGCCCAGAACCCCCTGGGTGTTGGGCTGAGCCCCCAGCGTGGGCAGCAGGGCAGGGGGGGATTCTGCCCCTGTGCCCCCCTCAGCTGAGACCCCACCTGCAGAGCTGCCTCCAGCCCTGGGGTTCCACCAGGGGAGGATGTGGAGCTGCTGGAGAGAGTCCAGAGGAGATGCTCTGAGGGCTGGAGCTCCTCTGCCATGAGCCTGGCATCCCTTGGAGTCTTTACCGGGACTTTTGTGTTGATGTCTCCAAGGCATCTTTGCAGGCAGACTGTGGAGGAGAGAGAGATGAGCTGGAAAGGATAAAGCCAATTCCATGGGATCCCAGCAAGATGTCCTATGTCCTTGGCCCAGTTTGATCCCACACTTTGCTAGAGCTGGTCACCAAGGACAGGCCCGCCCTTGTTAGCTGGTGTCTCCCAGGGGCAGAAGGTGCTGCTGGCACTGACCCCGGGCCCGTGACGTGCTGTCCCCGCAGGGCGATGACAAGACCTTCCGTCGGACGCCGTCCTGGCGCAAGCGCTTCCGCCCGCGGGACGTGCACAGCATCAACCTCCTCAGCGGCTCTGCTGAGACCCTCCCCGCTGGCTTCCGTGTCACCAGCCTCGTGCCACTGCCCCCTCCAGCTGCTCCAGCCAAGAAAATGCCCCCGGAAGGTGGGTCAACCCTTCTCCAGAGGGTCCTCTCCCACCCCTGATCAGTCTTAGGGAATGTGGGGAAGGATGTGCCACCAGGAGAGGAGAGGGGTAGGAGGGGAGAGAGAGGACAAGGAGAAGGAAGAGAGGGAGAGAGGGAGATGAGAGAGGCTTGCTGGTCACCCAAGATGCTCAATCCATCTGATCCTGGAGCTGTGGCCTGCTGGAAATGGTTTTTTTGGGAGGGTTTTTTCAGACCTGTGTGTGATTTCTTGGTTATGAACTACGAGGACAAGGGGGGGGGGGCCAGGACTGGGGTATGAAGTGGGATATGTCACCCAGGGACTGCCCAGTCTGGGCCAGTTTCGTCTGTTCTGCCTTTTGGAAACCACCCCAAAGGGATGTATTAACCAGCTCCATTTGTCTGAGCTTTCCCAGGGCTGGCAGGACCTGCTGGGACACCCTGGCTGCCCGTGCTGCTGGCTGTTCTGTTTTATGTCCCAGGATCTGCCCCCACCACACAACTCCTTTCTTCAAGATGTCTTGGTCCCTTCCAAAGCTATAGGGAGGCAGAAGCTCCAGCCAGGTCACCCCAATTTGTCCTCTGGACCAGGCACCCTGGTCCCACTGTCCCAGGGCAGCTGCCACATCCCCACTGGAGCAAAGCTGGCTTCAGCAGGCTCAGAAATGAGGGTGGGAATGAGAATGAGAAAGCTGTGCATTCACCTTCCAACTCCAAACCTCAGGCTAAGCTCTTCTCCTGCCTCAAGTTTTGCTCAAATGTCCCAGCTTTCCATCCTGCAGTTTGGATCAAGCTTCTGTTTGACCTTTTCCACCCCATCCCCAGAAGCTGCAGTTCCTACCTGGCTGAGGACAGTGAAACCTGGGACAGAATCCCACCCAGACAGGGAGCAGGGTGCTCGCTGCCCAGGAACAGGGATGGCAAGTGGCAATTTCCCAAATACCCTGAAGCCTCAGGAGCATCCGAGCTGGCCAAACATGGCTCTTCCTCTGACCCTCATCTTCACATGGCTTCAGTGCACAGATGCTGCTCAATAAACACAGGATTTGGGGAAGCTAGGGGCTAATTGGAGCAGTCACTAATTGCTTTGCTCTTTGGTTCCCTTCCAGTTGGTGCCTCTGGGTCCCCAAGGCTGGAGACCTCCACGGTCCGGACGTACTCGTGCTGAGGGTCAGCGAGACGGGAGCCAGGCCCTGGGTGAGTGCGAGGGGAACCGAGGCCCTGGAGCTGGCTGGGGACCGGGGCAGAGCAGGAGCCCCAGCAGCACCCGGCCAGGGGGCTGCCCTCGCCAAGGTTTGCCTGGCCATGGAGGGCCAGGGAGACCTCAGTGGTGGGGGAGCTGCTACTGCCCAAGGCTCACAGATGATGCAGGAGGGATGCTCAGCATCCCACCACGCATGGTTTGTCTAGGCTTGGACAGACGGCTCCACTGGGGACCCCAGGATGCCATCCCATGAGGGTCCCACTTGTGTGAGGGAAGCATAGTCAAGCACTCCTGGGATCCTGCTGTGCCCTGGGCCGTGGTTGCCCTGTGCCAGGAGGATCCAGTGCTGATTCCATCTGGGTTTGTTGGCCGATGGGTGCACGGGTGGAGCTGAGCCAGCATTCTCACAGGGCCTTTCCCACTTTGCTCCTCAGCAAATCCCCATGTCCGTACGCCACGTGCTGGCTGCCTTCCAGGACGAGAGCCCAGCCTGTGCCTGTTCCTCGGCCCGGACCCACAGACTGTCACTGCTGTGGACCGACAGGATCTGTCCCTCCTGCTCGTGCACCCCCCGCTTCCCCCGGCTCCTGTGGCTCCCGCCATGGCCTGTCCCCAACTTCTCCCTGCGCTGGTCGGGCCACAGATGTGCTCCGGAGGCCGTCCTGGTGTGGTGCAATCTGGGGAGCAACACAGACACCCCCAAAGTGTCTGTGATGTTTGGAAGCCTCTCTCCTGCCTGGTTCATGTTGCCAATCTGCCACGGGGCTGCACTGACTCGCCCGAGCCCTGAGCATCAGGGATGCTGCTGCCCACAGGACTTGAAGCCAAGGAAGATTCAGGCTCGTGAAAATCCTCCCTCCAGGGTGGCCGGGCAAGGAGCTGCCCCTGGGGGGGCCGGGGCAGTGCCAGGGCTGGTGCTGGGTGGGATGAAGGGGGCCCGGCGCGGGGTGAGGAGGGCGGTGTCTGCCCAGGACCAGACGGGCGAGGTGCTGATTTTGGTGCTGTCGGGTGCCCTGTCTGAGGGGGCTGCGCCTGGGACCGCCCCACACCGCTCACGGGGACGGTGCCCAGCACCCACGGGAGAGGGGACCCTCCTTGGGTGCCCGGGGAGACAACGGGAGTCCCCCAGCCCCCGGGACATGCCCACCCTTCCCCTCTGGGTGCAGAGAAGATGCTCTCCCCTCCTGCCTCCTGCCTCCTGCAGGGGTCAATCCAGGAGTCTCTTAACTCTTCCCATTTCTTCCCCGTAGGGTAGGATCTCTTCGTCTCCTCATGCCACGTTTGCCTTGTGTGGCCCCTATTTCTGATGTGATATTTATTGATGGCTGGAATGACCTTATACTTATCATGTGCTGTCTGGAAGTGCAATATCTGAGAGGCTCTACAGTCACGACGTCTTTTCAGTGTATTATTTGCCTAATACAGTATTAAATATTTTTTTAATTTGAAGAGTCAGTGAGCCCTTTATATCAATGCCCTATTTCTTTCGTCATATTATTGGTACTGCATGGACTCCAAACCCTGGATTGGGTCAGGAAAGGATGTATGTGTGTTCCAATAAACAGGATTTTAAAACAGTGCTGGCTTTGCGCCTTCTTTGTAGAGCCCAAATTAAAAATACCATTAATCTCTAGCTCCCTCAAGATCTTTGGGGCACAGGGCTGAACCCCAATTAAACACCAGTGAAATCACTGGTCTGTATAGGGCTGACTGAAGTGTGGCACATCCAGTTCCCAGCTGAGAGACTGTTCCAAGGTCCAGCTGGATTTACTGATATGAAAGTCTCCAACCTGAATTTGGGGATTGTGGAACTGGGGAGACTTACACAGGGCAGGACAACAGTAAAGGAAACCCAAGCTGTCCAAACAAGAATACCTTTATTTAAAAAAGAATCCAAATAAGTTAGCAAAAATAATAATTAAAAAAACCCTAAATGGCAACTGCACACAGCGTTCAGTAGAAAAGACAGGTGGGCTCCGGGTTGGTACCACCGGACACCGGCCGGAGAGAGACCTTGGTCAAGGAGCATCTGGAAAACTCAGCAAAGCGAACCCAGCACACACATTGGCCCCAAACCTGCCCGTCCCCGGCCGGGCAGCGGAGCAGGGCCTGGCCCCGGGAACCCCTCCGGGACCTGCAGCCGCTGCGGCGCTGCCCCATCCCACCCCTGCCTGTTCTTCTTCCAGCCCAGCAGGAGCGTTCTGCAAGGAGTGGGGAGGGAGCCGAGTGGTGTCAGCCGTGCAGCCCACACCACCGGAGGGGTGGATGTGATTTCCAGCGGCTGGACCCTTCTGGCATCTCATTCCCACCCCGTTACCGGCTCGAGGAGCCGCCGGGGTTTGCGCCAGCTCAGTTTTGACCCCGCTCCTCCGCGAACGTCACAGCCACGTCCTCCACGGCAATGCTCTCCACGATGGAAGACAGCGAGTGCAGGTTGCGCTCCTCGGCTGCCTCGTCGGCCAGGAGGTGATCTGGAGAGACAAAAGGGTGAGGACACTGCTGGGAATGTGGACTGTGTGCTGGAGAGAGCTCCGGGTTCTGCTCAGGGGGATGTAGGTTAGTGGTGAACATGGCTGAGGGTTGGACTTGATGATCTTTTCCACCTGTAACAATTTGTTGATTCTTTTCTACTATTCTGTGACCCCATGATCCCTCACATGGCCAGAGTGACCTAGAGACCTGCTGCCAACCCCCACCCTGGGGAAGGATGAGAGACCAATAGGGAGTGGAACTTTTGGACCCTTTATATGTTTTAATCTCCACTGGAAAATGAGATTCAAGTTTCTGCCTTCTGGGGAAAATAACAGGTGGATTTGGCAGGGGTGGGGATAATGGCAAGCATGGGAAAAAAGATCAGCAGCTGCCAAGGATGTGTGGGGAGGGAAGGGGGGCTGGGGCAGCGATGCCCAGTGATGCCCAGCCATGCCCAGCAACACAGAGAGCAAAGCCAAGCCAAGGGATGGCAACAGATGAAACCCTTGCTGGGGTTGAAGCCACCAGGGCCCCAGGCTGCTGCAGCCCAATTTCTCAGCTCCCAAGGGTTGGTGTTTTGGTGAAATCAGGGCTGGGAGAACCCTGAATTGCTGAGCATTGACCAAGGAGCTGCTGGAGGATCTCTGAGCTCATCACTCTGCAGCAGCAGGATGGGGAGAGAAGGACAAGGTTCCTTCCGTCCTTTGCTCCGAGCATCTCCTGCCCGGGGGAGGGCTGGCTCAGTGATGCTCTGCTCCAGGGCTGCAGTGCCTCTGCTGTTCCCACTCCCTGCAAGCCCAGCGAGGCCGTGGGATGCCCAGGGAGGCGAGGAGGGCGTTACCTGCAGGGTTGGTGCCGAACTCCAGCTGGCTGCTCCACTCGGGGCTGCAGGAGGAGCTGCCGGACCCGCACTCGCTGGCTGCCTGCAGGAGCCCAGAGCAACCGTGTGTCACCTCCTCTGGCACGGCCAAACCCCACCAGCCACCCCAAAAACACCCCGGGGGGCCCATCCCACAGCAGGACACCCCTGTGGAGGGGGGCACGTCCCTCCCCACCTGGAGGAGCCAACAGCACACGGGGTCCCCAGGACCCATCAGGGCCAGGTGCTTCCTTAACCATAAAGGCTGAAAAACCTCCTTTTTCTGGGACACTGGCCACAGAGAAATGGGGCTTCCCACTCACTGCGGGTAAAAAGGTGTCTCTTTCCCCACTGATTATGAGGAAGGGCTGGAGACAAACAAATGTCCTTGGGCAAAACAGCTTTTTGCTGAGAATCACCTAATCAGGCTCGTAAAAAATGACATGGCCTCAGGCCGTCCCCAAGGGAGAGGGGGTTTGGGAAAAGCTTTTGGCAGTTTGATTTGTGGATTTGGGGCTGAGTGGTTATTTTGGAGAAAAGAGCTGACAGCATGAAAAATGAGACCATTACTCAGCAAAGCCCAGAATTCACTTTTTTTGGCGTGTCTTTATCTGGGAGTGGGTGTCGGCTCAGGTAAAACCCCAAATGTGATTTATATGAGCAACCCCATGGACCCAGCTCTTCGTAGCAGACTAGAAATGGCACTTTGGCTCATGACAGCACAGGATAATTAATTAATACTTGGACTTATTTCCCATTAAAGCAGGAAATTCTTACAGATACAATCTTTTTTTCCCCCAGAATACTGCCCTTTGCATCAATATGTGAACCCCTGGCTACACCTGGGAGAAGGAGCAGCTCAGAACAGAAGCAACAAACGGACAGCTCAGCACAGTTTTGGGCACATTTGCAAATCCAAGTGGATTCTGAGAAGTGGAAACTGGATTCTGGTATCCAAGTGGATTCTGGCACTAAAGTGGGTACTGGGAAGTCCTGTAAATATGTAGGATGGAGCCTAAATATTTTTTCGTTCCCTTATTTAGCATTAAATTGGACTACCTGGGTACCTACTGGTTTGGCCCTTAAGTCCCTTAGTCTGGAAGGAGATCTGGGATTCCCTCTTCTGGGCCTCTGATAAAGTCCCTCCATATCTATATCTATATCTATATCTATATCTATATCTATATCTATATCTATATCTATATCAGTATCCATATCCATATCTCCATATATCTACATGTCATATTTATATCCATATCTACATTACTTATTTCTGTATCTACATCATCCATACCTACATGATCTATATCTCCATGATCTGTATCTATAGATACACCTGTATGTCATTTATATATTACATATCTACAGATTATCTGTATAATCTTTATCACTATCTATATTATCTATATATATTTATATAATCTCTATAATTTGTATCTGTCTCTATAGCTATCATATCCATATCAATTTCATCTCTAGTTTATCTATATGATCTCTGTATGTATAGAACCCTTATCAGCAATGCCTGTACCGATACACAGACCTACATCTACCTATCCCATCTGTATCGATCACTCCTCCCTACACCCGTAGCTGTAGTTTCAGGTCTCTGTGCATTCCCAGATCCAAACCTCAGAGCAGCAGGGAAGCACATGCCCAGCCATCCACAGGAACCAGGGGGCAGATGAAAATTCCTCTCAAAAACTTGGTTAAATGACCAAAATCTTGTGGTGTGACAGGTCCTGGCTCTCTGGGGGCTGCGGCAGGACACAACTACTGCGTGTCCTCAGCCACTTCAGTCCTAGAAACCAGAGGTGTCCCTGTGCCACCCCTCTCATCCCTTCCTCTGCCTGAGGGTGAGCAGACAAAGTGTTAATTTGATTTTATATTTTATGCTTTATATTTCATTTTTATAGTTCATCTTTTCATTTCTATTTTTGTATTTAGTATCTAATTTTATTAGTTAAATTTAATTATTATATTATATTATATTATATTATATTATATTATATTATATTTATTATATTATATTTTCATTTAGTTTAGTTCTATGTTATTTACTTCATTTTCACCTTTCCCACCTCTCCTCAGCCCAAGACCATGGCCCCAGTACACCCATTCACAGGGACAGAGCGGCAGCAGCACCTGTCCCGCAGGGGTGTGAGCCCTCGGCAGGGCTGGATCATTGTCTCCGTGCCCCCATGCACGCACACAGCCATGAGTGTCCCAAGACGGCAGCATCTGCCTCGCCCCAGAGCTGGGGTCCTGTCCCCCCACCCCAGCAATATCCAGTGCCCCAGAGCCTCTGCGGTGCCTCTGCTTGGGGTTACCCCCAGAGGGCATCACCCCTACAGAGCAATGTCCCCACAGAGCGATGTCCCCATAGAGAATCACTCCCCTATGGCATCACCCCCAAACGGCTTCACCCTGAGATGGTGTCAATCCCTTAAAGCATCATCCCATGGAGCATCACCCACATAGAATGGCACCCCAAAATGACATCACCCCTACAGAGCAATGTCCCCACAGAGCGATGTCCCCACAGAGAATCACTCCCCTGTGGCATCACCCCCAAACGGCTTCACCCTGAGATGGTGTCAATCCCTTAAAGCATCGTCCCCTGGAGCATCACCCACATAGAATGGCACCCCAAAATGACATCACCCCCACAGAACATCATTCCCATACGACATCAACTCCACAGACTGTCGCCCCCATAGGGCACAACCTCCATAGGGCATTGTCCCCATAGAGCATCACTGCCATAGAACGGCACCCAGAAATGACCCCGCCCACATCAAGCATCACCCCCACAGAGCATCACCCCTAAATGGTATCCTCCTATGGAGCATCGTCCCATAGAGTATCACCCCACAGAAAGTCACCCCCACAGGGCATCACACTCACAGAGCATTGCTACGCCCACAGTGTCACCTCCACAGGGCATTGTCCCCATAGAGCATCACTCCCATACGGCCTTACTCCTATGGAGTGTCACCCCGAAACGGCATCACCCCACGGAGGGTCACCCCCACACGCATCACCCCGTGGGGCACCACCCCCCGCACGCTGTTCCCAGCCCAGGCTGGGGACCCGGGGGACAGCCGGGGGCACTCACGGCGGGCGGGGGCGCGGCGGGCCGGAAGCGCAGGTCCCGCTGGTCCCGCTCCTGCTGGTTGAGGGAGCTGAGCAGGCTCTGCAGCCGCTCGATGTACTGGATGGCGCTGCGCAGGATCTCCACCTTGGGCAGCCGCTGGTTGGGGTTCAGGAGGGTGCTGCGCTTCAGAGCTTCGAACGCCTCGTTCACCTTCTTGAGCCGCCGCTTCTCCCGCAGCGTGGCCGCGCGCCGCCGGTCCATGGACACCGATTTCCTCTTGCACACCTTGCAGGCCCAGGGCAGGCACTGCCCGGGACAGTGCTCGGCCAGCGCCTCCTTGTCCTCCAGAGCCACCCTGCCCTCGGCGCACAGGGCCGCCTCGGCGCGCTCGGGGAACGCCGCGGGCTCGTAGGCCTGCAAGCGGGAGCCCAGAAAGTTTTCCCCATCGTAAAACCTCTGCTCCGGGAAAAAGTACGGATTGGTCTCGAAGAGCTCCATGGGCGGCTCGGGGACGTGCGCGCGGCTCGGGGACGGCTGCTCCCTCTCCCCGCGCCAACTGCTTGGTGCCATTTAAACCCCGGCGCTGGCATTAAATCACGGAGATAAATATAGAAAACCCAAAGGAAACCTGAGCCCACCCTAGGCTGCTGCCTCACATCAAAACTTGTCCGTCTGATTCCATGTGCTCTCCCCACGGGGATTACAGTGCCCGGCCCGGCGGGGCTGGGGGGGCTGGCACGGCGGGGGGGAAGCTCGGCTGAACCCGAACAAGGGCTTTGTGTGAGCCCCGAGGTGCCACTGGGGACGGCGGGCGGCTGCCAGCTCCCCCCCGGCATTCCTGCGTCATCTGGTCCCTTCAGTTATGACTGGGTTGGGGGAGCCGTGGTGGCCTCGTGGCCAATCTGCCTGACCAGAGCATCCCCATCCCTTCACGCTGCCCCCCCCCCGGATCCTACGGCACCCCAAATCTGTGCCTTCCCTGCGGTGGGACCCAGCACCAGCACAGCATCGTCCCCTTCCCAGCCCTTCCCACCTCCCGATCCTGCTCTGCCCCACATTCCCCACAGCCCCATCCTGCTGGTCCGTGTTACACTGATCCCACTTCTGCTGAAGCCTGGGGGAAGCCTCGGAATCCAGCCCTGGGAGGGACATCCCAACGCAGGGAGCACCCTGGGCTCCAGTCCCATCCCTGTGGACATCCCTCTCCCTGCTCACCCGTCCCAGTTCCAGCTGCTGTGCCTGCTGCCTGTCCCGCTGGAACAGAGCAGGCAGGAGCAGGCAGGACAGAGCAAAGCCCAATCTTTCCTCTGCCATGGGCTTCTTGAAGGTGCCCAGCCAAGTCCCTTATCACATTTTTGTCACAAAATCCACGTTTGTGGCTTCTCCCATGCACCAAACCCAAAGGACACCTTCCCCCATGTGTCTCCAGGTTCCAGCAGAGCCAGGCTGGGCTCAACCCTCTCCCAGCTGGCACTGCCTCATCCCACCTGCTCTCCTGTGCTGGCCTCTGTACTTGTGGATAACCAAAGCCCCAATGCCATCCTGATGCAGCCCTCTCCCAGAAAAGACACATTGCTCACACATTCCTGATAGGGAAACTGAGGCGCATCCAGCAGCAGCAGCATGAGGGGGATTTTAACTCATCCCCAGCCCTTCCCTGCCGACTCCAATGGCTTGGCCACATCTCTCCAGCTTTGTCTTTAATTCAGAGGGGATTTTTTTTTTCCATCTGGAGCATCAGAAACCATCTCCCATCTCCTCCTATTCCTGCTCCAGGCCAGATTCCAGCTGAGGGATCGGTCAGTGGAAAGAATGTCAGCAAATTGCAGGGCCAACCCTGCCGGGATTTTCCTTCCCCAAATTCCCCCTCCTCAGAGAGGCTGTGCTGTGGCACATTCCCTGTGCCCACTATCAGCACCCTTGCTACTTGGGAGTTGATTTCTGGCCTTTTTGGAACCTGCCATGATGCTCTTCTCTCCTTGTTGTGATTTCTTTGGGGCCAGGAGCTTTCCAACACCTCCTCACCCTGACTCCTGCTCTCTTGAGGTTCCAGCCCTGGGGATTTGCTATCCCCAAGGTGTTAACATCTATGAAAGTCTTTGCTGAGGAAAGCAGGACCTGTGGCCTTGATGTTCATCCTCAGCATAGCCCCTGTTCTCCCCACAGTCAGTCGAACTCCAAAATATTCAAGAAGGAAAGAGATCAGAGCATCAGCTTGGCCCTTGCCTAAGGAAGAAGCACTAAAAGGGTTGAGAAGAGGTAGGATTCATCCCTCAGATGTGCAGAGGTGCCCATGGCAGGAGTGAAGGCTTTGGGAGTGAGCCTGAGGGCTTCACATCAGCTCCACACCATCACATCATGCAGCTTGAGTCACTCATGGGCACCTTTATCAGCGGCGCTTGGTGGTCATGACCCCAGTGAGCCCCTTGAACTGCAGCCACATCCCTGGCTGAGAGGTGTCAGGAGCACCCTGGCTCACTGTATGAATGGGCTTTTTGGAATTGCAGGAGCATGTTTGGAGGGTGAGAGACACAGTGGTGACATAACGGGCTCCACGGGCACGTGGCCGACCTGCACAGGGGAGAGGGCAAGCATTTGGCAGTTCATAAACAGGGGCAGCACCGGTGGGGCAGCGCCGGCCGTGTGTCCCCAGCCGGAGAAGTGGGACAAGCCAGCCCAAACAGGCCACCAAGGCCGCTGTGTCCCCACGGCTGAGCAGGCAGGGGAGACAGAAGGCAGCTCAGGGAGATGGGGAGGAAAGGGCACTCAGTGACAGCGTGGGGTGGGCACTGGGAAGAGGCACCCCACTGGGGCGGCAGCCCCAGCACCTGCATTCACTCCAGCTCCATTTGGGGGTCTCATCCAGTGATGTGGGAGCAGGGATAATGCTGTGCTCGTCCAACTGCAGCTCTGCAGCTCCTTCAGCCCCTCCATGCCGTGGATGACCCTAACCCTGAACACGGCAGAGGGACACGGCAGGGTCTGGGGTCTGTGGGTCCAGCGAGCTCATCCCGGTGGATATCAACTCAAGGATAATTAATCCCATTGGGCAAATAGCCGTCATCAAGGAACCCCATGTCTAGGCTACAGAGAGGCTCCCATCATGGCCCACCCCACCCCAGAAAGGCACCTGCTGGGAGACGGGCGAGCGTGGCTGCTTTTCCCGGTCCCGTGGGTGCCCAAGGCGGCCGAGGCTGCGCCCCGCATAATTCGGAGCCGAGCGGGGATTAGGGCTCTGCTGCCGGCTGTCAGGTTATCCCGTGATGGATGGTGGCGGCTGGGAGGCAACACAAAGCGACGCTGTGTGAGCCCCGGGCAGAACGTGCTGCGATCCGTCACAGGGTGACCTTCCCCCGGCCGGCGGGGGCCTCGCGGGGACGGCTCACCCCGACACAGCTGGCGGGGAGGGCAGCCACGAGCCCAGAGCTAAAAATACCCCTCCATTGAGAAAATCCCAGCGAGGAGGGTTTGTCCCTGCTCCTCCGGGGCAGCTTCCCGAGCCGGTGGCCAGGTCCACGGAGCGGGGTCACGGAGAGACACCCAGGGGCTGCCTCGGCTGTTTTTCGCACCACGTCTGATGGTCTGGATTTGCTGAGTTTTGGGGATACACGTGAGCGTGTTGCAGCCTGGGGAGTGTCCCTCCCTGTGCACAGAGCCTTAACCCGTGCATGTCCCTGTTCCCTGCTCGGAGCTGCACACACGGGTTGCACATCCCTGCCTGGGGCATGGAGCTGCGCTGCGCCCACGCCGGAGAGGCCATGGTGGCCGGCCTGCTCCCACTGGGTAGGGCAGAAAAACCTGGGTTTAGGGGCTGGTGAAGAGATTTAGGTGCCCAAAGCAGCATTTACACCCCGGGGTGCCAGGAGCTTCCCACTGATGCGGAGAAGGTGGGGAAAGCCAGGGCCCAGCAGAGATCATCCCGCTGGGATTTCAGCACAGGAAAGGTGTCTCACCAAAATGCCACTTCCACTCGGACTCACCCTCCCACCCCCGCCGGGCACCCCACAGTCCCACATCCCCTCTCGTTTTCCACGCTCACCGACATCCCTTCCTGCCGCCGTGACAAGTCGTAACATATTTGGGAGCAGCTGCAGGCTGCGGGGAGATGCCTGGCCCTGTCCCTGCTCTCGGCCGAGGAATGTGGAGCAGACCTCTCCTCCGACACCCGGGATTTCCGACGTGCCTGCTCGCCGGAGATTTGGGATGGCGACAGCTGCTCGGCCAGGATGGGGCTCAGCAGAGCCTCCCCGTTCAGCCCCAGCCCGAGGCTTTGCACATCCACATCTTGTCCTGCTGGGGGTTTGGGGTTAGTTTGGGGTGCAGCCCGTGGGGAGAGATGGGGGATGAGGTCCTGCTGTCTGTCCCGGCAGGGATGGGAGCAGCAGTGACAGCACCAGCAGACAACCCCTCGCTCACCCATAAATGCCAACTCGTCCAGTTTGGGTTCCCTGGTGAGCTGGGAGGGAGGTGGGACACGGCTGCTCCTGCAGCTCTTGTGTCCCCATGGGGCTCAGCACCTTTGGTGCCCCCTCACTCCCATCCAGGTGCCCCAGTTTCCCCATCAGAAAATCAGGGATCGTGATGGAGGTCTAAAATCTGTCTGGAAAACAGTTTTATTTTTGTTATTAACTGTCTTTGCAGGTTTGACCTGGGAAGGAGGTGAGGGATCAACAGAGAGGTGCTGGTGGCTGAGCAGCCCCCAGTCCAACTGGATCCCAATTTGGGGACAATACTGGGTGCCTCGACATACCAACCCGCTGGGCCCAGTCTGGTGGGTGCCCTGTTGCAATCACCCTGTGTGCCCTGACTCACCAGGATCCCTGTTTGGGGACCAAACCGGGTACCCTGACCCACGAGTCTGCTGGTTCCCAGTCCAGGGACACACTGGGTGCCCTGACCTCCCTCCTTGCCCAACTGATGAGGGGATGCTTTGCCCCACTGCAGCACTAAACCTCCTGTGTTTCTGCCCCTCCATGGCCTCCCTTGCTCCATAACCCCATGGCCTGGATGTGACCCTTCCTCTTCCACTCCCTAGCCCCAATTTAGAGCTGGAGGAGGGATTTACCCAGCAGGACCCCCACTAATGAACCCCACAGTGGGGTTTCCCTTCTGGGCCCCCCCCCCCCACCCCGCCATGCCAGGGGCGTCCCCAGCTGCTCCATCCCCTGCGTGGTGGCTCCGGCCGGGCTGTCCCCACATGTGTCACCGAGGGAGCGGGGGGGACTCGGGTTGTCAACAAGGAGTTGTTTTCCCGGAGTGGGACAGTGTGGTGGGAGCGAGCTGCAGGACAGGTGGGTATTTGGAGGAAGACCCATGAATGTGAGGGATTCAGTAGTGACATGTGGCGGCTGTTTGACCCCGAGACGGGACAGCTGTCCAGGCAGGAGAGGGCGTGATGCCCGGGGATGGGACCTGGGGACAGCAGAGTCCCTCAGCAGGGCCAGCAGAGTCCCTCGGCAGGGACAGCCCTGACACGGGATGCCTGGAACCAGCAGGGAGGGCCAGGAGGGATCTGGGTTGCTGCCACCCAGGTGTCCTGGGTGGGTCACCATCAGCTTGTCCCCATGGTGGGCATGTTCCATTCCCTCCATGGCCTGACTGGGCTGATGCTGCAGGACCAAGGTCTGGTGAATAGAAGAAAAAGGAGCTTGTGATGCTCGTGCCGAGCTTTCAGGACATGAACCTGTGACTCCTGTATTTTTCTGCTCCCATGCCAAGTGACAGCAAATTTTGGCACAAGGAGTTGTGACACTCGCCCTCCTCTCCCCCCATGGAGGGCACCCCGTGGTAACTCAGAGAGACAGGGAGGGAGGGTTGTGACGATTTTGTGGCTTCAGCGTGGGATTCCCGGGGGGACAAGGGACAGCGGACTCCCCCCCCCCTGACATGCCAGCAGTGATGCCAGACGCGCCGGTCCCCAGGGAGGGGCCCCCAGCCGTTCCGGAGGGGCCCCACCCTGCAAATTCCCCCGGCAGGGGCAGAGCCTTTTGGTCCCTTCCCCCCTCCCCTCCCCTCCCCCGGTTTCCCCCTGCCCGGGGGGCCAAGCCTCAGCAAACCCCGACCCCCACTCGCATTCCCAGCTGTCGCCGCTCCGGCACCGCTCCAGGGGCTGGAGGAGAATCCCGGCCCGGGGCCGGGCAGAGCTGCACCCCATGGGGGTCTCCGGGCCAGCCCCTCCCGGGGATGTCCTGCTCCCAAAGAGCCGATGGAGCTGGAGCACAGGCAGGGGAGAGGAGAGCCAGGAGGATGAGGAGGGTCTGGGAAGGGTGAGAAGGCCTCAGGGGTTTTGGTGTAGGGAAACAGGGTAGGTGTTTTTGGGGTGCTCCCGTCCCCTATTTCAGGGGGTCAAGCTCCTCCCAGCCCATCTCAGCCACTGAGGAAATGCAACCCCTGACTGCCCGAGAGGAAAAATGCCTTGAAAGGCAAATTTGTGGAGCCATGAGGTCGTGACCAACGATAAACCCTCCATTTCTTGGTCAGGTCGCCCGAGGGTCCCATGGGACCAGGGAGGGTCAAGGTCTCCGGCTCCGCGCAGGAGGAAGGGCAGAGGGAGGCAGGAGGAATGCGGGAGGGATGAAGAAGGGATGCGGGAGGGATGAAGGAGGGATGCGGGAGGGATGGCAGGAGGGATGCAGGAGCCATCAGCCACCGCAGCTGGACTGGAGAGGGCACCAGCAGCCCGGTTATCCACAGCCGAGTCCGGATTCAGGGACGCACACCGCGAGTCAGAGCCCAAAAACATCTCAGACCCCTTTGAATTCCCCTTTTTTAGGAGAATCCGCCCTTCTCCCCTCAGAATCCAGGGTGGGGCCCCAGCCCTTTGCCTGGGGGCCGAGAGTGGGGATCAGGATCTGAAACCCCGTTCCCTTTGTATCCAGCTCCAGTTCTTCAGCAGGGACGATCCCAGCCATTTGTTTCTGACCCGCATATGGGAGGTTTGTTTTTTCCCGCGGCGTAATGACCCCAACAGGTGCTTTTCCTGCCCGGCGGCCGAAAATAGCTCCCAGGGTTTGGCTTCCTGCGGTTCCTGCTCCAGTCCCAGTTCCCTCGTTCATCTTTTAGTCCAAAACATCCTAATCCGGGGAGGGGAGGCTCCAGGGAACTGGGGAGACTTCCCGGAAGCACTTTCCATTGCGTTTTCCTGCTCATCTGGAGATGAAATTGTCCTGGAGAAGGAATTTTTGGCCTCAGCTGTAGCAGACACATTTGCCCCCAAATCTGTTTTGGGGAGCAGCCGGCTTTCATCCCATAGGGAGGGACAGGAATGTGATTTGAGGGGTTCCCCTCTCAATTTCTTCTGCAGCAGAAATATAAAATAATATCAATAATATTAATAATATTTATAATAAACCTCCAGTTATTAATTAATAATTATTCAAGATAAAATATAACCATATAACATTAATATAATATTATGATATATTATTTATACATTATTATTATTATTATTTCTTCTATTTATTCTCTTTCTCCTCTGTCCCTCACGGGATTCTCTTTCCCAGTGTCCGTGTCCCATCTGGTCCCTTTGGTCCCATGGATATAACTGCTTTTGGGGAGTGCAATGGCTGGGGGAGGGGGGAACCCCTCAGCCACTGGAGTTCACGTTGGTCTCTGCCCTTTCAAGAGCATTTATTTAGGCACGTGAAACTGGGAGCCCCAGTTGCCCCTGGGGCTGGGCAGGTCCTTGTCCCCAGGAGGGAACCCTGGGCTTCTTTCCCAGTTTCCCAGTTTCCAGTGCCTGGGTACCTTTTAATCCCAGGGGATCCCTAGAGGTGCAACATCCGAGCTCCTGCTCCTCTATAATATTTTGGGAAGGGTGAGCAGGTGTGAGTGTCATGAGGACACACTGGGGAGGACCCTTCCCTTCTCCATCCCCACGTGTCCAGCCTGGATGGAGGAGACGGACATGGATAGCAAACACGGCTCCAGCCAAGGCTTTTCGTGAAAAGGGCTGCTCTGGGGGTGAGGAGAGGAAATTTGGGGTTCCTGCCTTCACAACGCCTGTCTGGGGTCTCTGCCCTTCAGTCTGGTGCTTTTCCCAGCCTTTCCCACCAAGGGAATGCGGTGCCTGCATTCCCCATCGCCCCCGCTCCCCCAGAGCTCGGAGACAATCTGGGGAGTGTTAGCCCCCCAAAACTGCAGCTGCCCAGCCGACACCCCTTGGCCTGTGCAGCACTGATGGATCCCCCTTTTCCCTCCTCTCCAGCCCCTGGAGCCGTGCGGCACCGCTGTGGCAGCAGGTCCGGGGGCATCACCGAGTCACATCCCGGGCACGGATTCCTCCCGGGCTCCGCAGTGTGAGGCTGGGTGCCCCACGCCAGGCCCTGCCCCCCAGATCCCCCAATCCACGAGAGGAGGGGGTGCAAAGGAAGCAGAAGCCTCCGCGTCCAACGGAGCTGATGCGCTCCGAGCTTGTGGCGGGGACTTCTGGCCCCGCGTCCCCGAGGAAGGCGCCCAGCTGTGGGAACGTCTCCCCGATCGTCCCGAGGCTGCTGTGAGCCCTGCGGGATGTCACATGTCCCGCTGCAGCGTCACCGTCCTGGACAAGCCATTCCCCAGGGATCGGCTGGGACGCTGCTTTCGCCGGCGCTCGGACGGTTCCAGCGGTGGTTGTGCTGCTCTAGGGCCACGGGGGAAACGATTCCAGCTGGAAGAGGAGAAGTGGAACAGGGCAGGAGGCGGATCTCCTCCGCTGATAAGGAATTTTCCACGTCTTCCATAGGAATCTGCAGGTTTAGGCATGTGGGAAGGGTTTGAACAGCTTTTTCTACAACAGAGAACCTGCCCAATGAATTGCTGTCCTGAATTAATTTCTGGATAGAAAAGAATTCGCCTTAAATTGGTTGGAAGGCAATAATTTGGGCAGCAGCCGAGTGCGGGGCTCAGAGGCTGCAGGAGCTGGGTGGAAGAAGAGCTTTCCTCTTGGAGGGTGGTGAGGTGGTTACAGTCTGTGAGAGTCTGAGTGGGGGGGAAAGCTCTGTTACTGAAAGCGAGAGCTGTAAGTGACAGCTGGAAGCTGAAAGCAGGGAATTTAAAATAGAAATATGGGACATAATACTAAAGTGAGAGATACAGGCTTGGAGAGCGGCGGTCATGGTTTCCTTTTTGGCACCTCTCCGTCCTCACCCAGAGGCACCAATCCATCCCAGCCCAGTCGTCCTCGGACATTTCCCTCTGTTGCTGTCATTCCTTCATCCCGGTTTTCTCCTTCACCCCAAATCCTCATTTCCCATCACCCTATGGTGTCCCCAGGTGTCCCCAGACCATCACAGCCCCAGGGCTGGGGTTGGCCCTGGGCTCTTCCAGCCACAACACCCACTCAGCTCTTCATCCGCTCCCCAATATTTCCCCAAAGATCAATTAGAAAATTATTTTAGCATCTCAGAGATCCATCAAGGGAAGCAGTTCCCCTCATTCATCCCTCGTAGCAAACCTGAACTCACATTTTTCCTTTTACATTTTCCTCTCACACAGCCATTTTTTTCCCCGTTCCTGAGCAGTCACTGTTTCATGCCAGTCTTTGCCCCAGAAGGATCTGTCATCCCTGCTGGGTGTTCCAGAGCCCTCAAAGCACTGGGCTCCCTCCTCCTCCCCACGGCACAGCGGGGTTGGAGGCAGCAGGCACCGTCCTGCCCTTCCACGGGCCACTGCAACTGAAACCGGAGGCCAAATAGCGCTGGGTTTGTTCAAGGGGTAGCCCTGGAGAGGGGGCAAAGGGTTTGAACCGTCCTCTAAACTGCTTGGCGGGGTTGGAAAGGTTTAACCCCCTCCTTCCCCCGGCTGGAAGCGGCGGCAGGAATAGCTCCTGGCCCTCAGCCTGGCTCGATAACACTCCCGGGGCTCCCTGGGGAATAAAATAATCCCCGTGTGGGGAGGAAGAGGCAGGACTGCGGAGGCAAAGAGCCCGGATCGGGGTGTGGGGGCGGACCTCGGGACAGACCTTTGCCCTACCCCGCTGCCCTGCCAGGGACGGCGCTGACAGAGCTCCCTGGGCTCGGGCGAGTTTTCTCTTCCACCCAGTGATGTCTCAGCAGCTCCTCCCTGACAGGAAAACACAAAAGCCTGGCAATGTCCTGCTGTGCCAAGGCACCCTGCACAGTGACCCAGCTGCCTGTGGGCAACATCTGGCTGGCATCTGGCAGAGATCCGAGTGGTGCCTGACCCATTTGGCTACTGTGGGAATCTGTAGCATCGTGGATGTGGCATCTACCCAGGCTAGAGGGAACATCCTTGTGCCGGCACAGGGCTGAGGGATCACAGGCACCTCCCGTGACTCAGTTTCTCCCTCGGCACACGGGCAGCGCTGCCAGCCCCTTTCCCAACCAGCTCTGAGTGACAGGGGTGGGATGTGCTCAGCGGGAACAGGCAGTCCACGGGGAAACAGCCTTTCCTTCATCCACTCTCCGGGATTTGCTGGTTTAAATTGTCTCCTGGAATATTTTCTGTGCTGTGTCATTGCTGCTGAGCATCTGCTGCCAAGCCCAGATGGGGATGCACCACCCTACAGAAGTCTGGTGCTCCTTGCTCCCCAGATGGCTTCCCAGGGCCGTGTATCCCACTAAATGGAAGAGAAACTGAGCGCAAATCATAGAGCAGCCATGTCCTGAGTGAGGTCCATCCCCAGGGCTCTGTGTCACTGGCACACACAGAGCGGTGGCCCCAGCACTGTGGGGTGAGCATCACTCCCAAACATCTCAGCATGGTGGAGGCCTCCTTGGAAAAGCTCCGGGGTTTCCCTTTATTTGCTGCTTCTTTCTTTGCCTTGTGCCATCCTGTGTGGACCCACCAGACCGTGGCACTCAGAGGGTCACTCATCCTAATTAATACCTCTCAGGGCCATCGGCCCTCCAAGCGCACATCCCTGTGCTGCTGGCACCAGCCATGCTCCTAATTAACTTTCCTAATTAAGAGGCCCCTTTCCATGACCAGAAGTGCTGCGGGATGGTTGCCATGATGGAAGAGGTGGAGAAATCCTCAACTTCTCCTGCCTGAGCACCTGGAATGGCACCATGGAGCTGCTTTTTATGTAGGTAAACTGAGGCAGGAGGGGGAAACTCATACCCCAGAGAAAAGCTGAAGAAAGATGGGCAGAAATGAACTCCTCACGCCCTGACTTGTCTCTCTGGAAAAGCATTTCTTGGCTGCTGCCGAGCCCTGGGGGTTCAGTCAGGGTTTGGTCTCATCAGCCGGCCCAGACACGCCACAGCCTCGGGTGCATCCTGCTGGCATTGAGCCAGACACCAGCCGCCCCCTCCTGCCATGGCCACAAGCTGCTCCTGTCCCCGGCTCATGGGAGCTGGTGCAGGAAGCCACACCATGTTCCTTGTTTGTCCCACTTCATCTCATCTCTCCCTGTGTGCCAACGATGGCACCAGGTATTCATCCATAGCAGCATCATCCAACACTTTGGGATCTTCATAACCCATTGCAGCTCTCAGGACATTTTCTCCTTACAAACCCCAGAAAGAGCCTGGAAGACCTGAATAACTTTCTCAGTGTTTGATGCTCACCAGAAAATTCCTTTTCATGGGTTTTTAAGGAATCCCTGACACTCTTTGGACACATCCCCAGCTTGGTGTCAGGAGAATGAACGGATGACCCCTGTCTATCAGGAATGGGCTCTGTGCAACCACCTGTATCAGTTTGGTCATCCAGCCTCTGCAGACTTTGCCTGAGACCTGGGACACTTTGCTTGGGCTGGTGAGAGAGCTCAGACCCCCTCTGGCAGGTTCACAGTCAGCATAATATGGGGGGTTTTAGGGGTGCTGCTAAAATTGAGCATTCAGAGGCACAAATCCAGGGAGGGAGAACAAACTGCAAATCCACAAAGGAAAAGGAGTGGTTTTAATCTCTGTTTGGGAGATTTGCATACAATTAGGCTGGGCCCTGCCTGTGTTTGCTTCCGCATTGCACTCCCGTGAGGAACCTGCCGGTTTTCCTGCCCTGCTCCCAGCCAGAGGTTGATTGCAAGGACACTCACCCTGGGAAGGTGGTGGGCGAGGGGCTTTGGGCTCTCTGGGAATGCCCTTTCCACTCTCAGTAGCTCATCCTGAGCACCCCCGTCCCACGCCCTGCCTCTGGATTTAGGGGCTCAGCCACAGGGGGCATCACTTTTCCCTGCAGTGGAGGAGGTGTGAGGAGATGCTGCGGGATGCGAACGCTCCATAAATAGCGCTGTGTTTACAGGAGCCCGCGAGCCTCGGTTTGTTTTTCTCTCTGCAGAGCAAACTAAGCTCACCTCGCCCTGCTGCTGGTACAGCCCAGTGCTCAGAGGTGGCACAATGCCACAGTCCCCAGACAGCCCTCGGAGGCTGGGACCCCCAGCTCTTTGCTGGCCACTTGCCCAAGGGGGAGAGCAGGGTCCCCATGGGACATCAGCTGATGGAAAATCAGCCCTGGGTTGGGATGGTCCCACAGCTGATCCCACTCCTGCTGTGGGGTGTGTAGGCTCTGATGAGGAGAGGGATGAGCGGCAGCCCCAGGGGGCAGATCCAAGGGCTGGGACATCTCTCAAGAGGCAGAGCAGAGCAGAGGACGACTCCAGTCCCGAGTCTCAGCAGAGGAGGGAGAAAGGACAGGGAGAGGTGCAGATGCGGGTTGCGAGAGTCTCCTTGCCCCACGTCTGAGATGCTGTTCCCTGCAGCACTTGGATAAACCAGCCCCACTCCTGGAAAGTGATTTATGTAAGATGAGTTTTGAGGTGCCTGGTCCACATCCGGAGGTCCCTGGAGGGACTGGCTGGTTCAACTCCATCACTGAGATCGAGCCCCCAGACCCATTTTCTCTGTGCTGCCTGGCCCGGGGAGGGGAATTGGGGGGTGACCATATTCCCCCAAACTTCTCCTAGGACCTTAAAGAGTGTCTGGTCCAGCCCCAGCAGCAGTTCGGGGCCACCATTTCTCCACACGCCTTGTGTGGACAGGCCCTTCCCCTGACCCAGGGACGCAGCCCCTCCCCAGCCCGGGGACTGCCGTTCAGAGGATGAAGAGTGCTTTGGGGGTCTCACCCCTCGCCCATCCCAGCAGTGATTTTGGGTGAGGCACGGCCAGCCAGAGCCCGGGTGAGCACCGAGAACTCCTTGGGGCCGTTCGGGTCTGACTTGGGGTTCCGACGCCGTCCTGGGGCACGGCCCCGAGCAGCGCTGCCCGTGCTGGGGATGGGCCAGGTCCTCGCCCACCCCAGCTCAGGCTCTGCCTCCGCCCTCTCCTCCCCGCCCCGATCCTCTGCTCACACCCGACCTCGAAAACAGGTTTTAGCGTTAAAACCGGAGCCCGACTCGTGTCGGGAGCATTGGGGCTGGGACCAGCTCCGCTGCTCCCCCCGCTGCCGCCTCTCCCTGCTCCCCCGGTCCTGCCGCCTCCGCCCGGCCCCCCCGCAGCCCGGTTCTTCCCGGTGCCGGCGAGCCCCGAATCGGGTCAGTCGCTCTTTAAAGGCTGGAAGGCGGCACCATGTGATGCTCCGGCTCCGGCGGGGAGCGGGCAGCGCCTGCGGGAGCCGAGCGGTGCCGGGCACCGGGGACCGAGCGGAGCCCCGGCGGCCGCGGCCACCCCGGTCCCCGCCGGCCGCAGCGTCCCCCCGGCCGCCCCCAGCATGAGCCCCGCCTTGCCCTGCGGGGGGACAGCGCTGGCTCTCCGGGGGTGAGGGCACCCCAAAACAAGCCCTGGGTTTGCAGGACAAGGTGAGAGGGGTCGGGGCCGGGAGCGGGCGGGCGGCGGCTGCCGGGGCTCGGGACTCGGGCGGCTGCAGGAAGCAGCGCAGAGCAGGGAGGGGATCCAGCGCAGGGACAGCGGGGGTCCCGCTGCAGCTCCATCGGCCCCGAAGGGCTCCGACAGAGGGCCCTGGGGCGGCCCGAGGGGCGGGGGGCTCCGCCGCTCTCCCGGGACTGGCCGGCGTCTCCCGCTCCCTCCGCAGCGCCGGGAGCGGTCGCCCTGCGGGATGGAGGTGGGTGCAGAATGAGTTCTGGGGGGGAAGGGGGGGGTGTGGGTGGGGGGGACGGCACAGACGGGAGAGGGGTTTTTCCCACCCCCCGCACAGGCTCCATCCCGCTCGCAGCTCAGTCAGCGATGCCACTCTCTCACCTCCTGCCTGTGCATTTGCAGGTGACCGACGGACCCCACGGGAGCAGGGCGGATCGGAGCATCATGGCACACCCCATCTCAGCCTTCCAGGCTGCCTACATCTCCATCGAAGTGCTCATAGCTTTGGTGTCCGTGCCGGGCAATATCCTGGTCATTTGGGCTGTGAAGATGAACCAGGCACTGCGGGATGCCACCTTCTGCTTCATCGTCTCGCTGGCGGTGGCTGACGTGGCCGTGGGGGCTCTGGTCATCCCCCTGGCCATCATCATCAACATCGGACCCCAGACGGAGTTTTACACCTGCCTCATGGTGGCCTGTCCCGTCCTCATCCTCACCGAGAGCTCCATCCTTGCACTCCTGGCCATCGCCGTGGATCGATACCTGCGGGTGAAGATCCCGGTCAGGTAGGAAAACGCGTCGGAACCAGCTCTGCTGCGGAGGTTAAAAGGGAGAGAGGAAACCACAAACTCTTGGAGAAGCACTGGGAGAAAGGACTTTCCTCCACGCTGCTGTCCCAGACACATCTGGCCGCAGCAGCAACCGGGGCAGGCTGGGCTGGGGGCGGCAGGAGGTCCTGGAGCCTCCAGCAGCTTCTTTTGGGGGCTCAGGGGGTGCTTGGTGCACAGGCAGAGATCACATTGTGGCAGCCAGCTGACAGTGAGAGACAGTCCCTCACGGGATCCCCATGGCCAGGACAAAGTGTGTTCCCACACATGGGAGAGCCCCAGCCGGGTGCTCCAGGAGGAAAGAGGATGACAGGTTCAGCTTTCAGGCCAGGTTTTCCCTTGCCATGGGGAGCCCAGGGGTGGCTTGCTGGGGGACACAGCTTTGGGGGTCTGAGGGACCAGAGGTGACAGCCTGGCACGTTTCATGGGGCAGCCTCACCCAGGAGAGACCCCTGCTACGGGATGCCCCACAAATAACTCCTTTCCCTGTTTTTCCCTTTGTGTATCTGTCGCCATTCCAAGCCCAGACAAGTGCCTCGGGCCATAAAGGAGGGGGCCACTTTATCTGAGCACTTTATTCGAACTCTGCCGCTCCAGGAAGAGATATTTAACCCTTTATGCCCCGCTTGCTCCCCCCAGGGGCCCTGCTGGGCTGGGGAAGCAGTTCTGGGGTGCCACGGTGGGACTGGGGGCTGTGAACAGGGCTGCAAGGGGATGTAACACCCGACCTCGGTGCCCCCGAGCACAGCCAGGCTCACCCCCTGTTCTGTGGGGACACCTTTGCCAGGCTCATAGGCCCCGGAAGGCTCCAGCTGTGGGAGCATTGCTGTAAAACAGCTGAGCCCAGCTGAGCACTCCTGTCACCCCAGTGACCCCTTTGCAGTTCAGGTAGTTCACTGGAGGGATTCCCAACTCTTCATCAGCACAAGCGTCCCAAAGAGGCACCGGTCCATTTTTAACCCTTGTGTTGGTGCTGCCCAGACCCCAGCGGGTGTAGGACCTTTCCTGGGGC
Source organism: Lycocorax pyrrhopterus obiensis (assembly GCA_014706295.1). Classification (NCBI taxonomy): domain Eukaryota; kingdom Metazoa; phylum Chordata; class Aves; order Passeriformes; family Paradisaeidae; genus Lycocorax; species Lycocorax pyrrhopterus. Next base: position 972,412 of record JACSVZ010000026.1, on the reverse strand, counting down.
AGGAATTGCCTTCCCATACAGGGAGACAGGGACAGGAGGCACCTGTGTTGGGATCACCTGACTGCTCTAGAGTGCTCGATGTTCCCAGATCCATGGGATCAGGCCAGAGATGTGTTCCTTTGGGATTTTCCTGCAGCCACCACCAGCAGACGCTGCTTGGAGAAGGAGCGTAAGACAGAGGAGGGGGTGCAGGATAAATCCGCAATTCCTGCCCACCCCATCCCTGCCACACACGATTTCACAGACTGTTCCCGACTTCCTCCCTAGGTGTGATTTTCCCGATCCCTGTCTCCCAGCCCGCTGGTGTCACCAGAGTGATTCCCACCCTGTCACTGCTCTTGGAGCTTTTTTCAGTTTCGCGCATCCCCTGCGCGCGGGGAAGGCTCCGGTGTGGGAGTTCTGCGGCTCCACAGGAGCAGCACAGCCTGTCAGGCATTTTCCTAACAAACCAGTCCATTTTTAACTCCCTGGCTGCCTCTGAGCATCAGATGGGCCTTTTGGGGGAGATTGCTGCCCTGATCCCAGGAGCTTTCCTGGGAGCAATATTGATATTAATATTATGCTGTGCACAGTTTGGGTGGGTTTTTCTCATGCAATTTCCACCCTGAATTTTGTGATCCCATTGTGTGCCCAAGCACTCAGCAGCAGGAGATTTTCCTCTGTCTTTTCAGAGCCTACTTTAATATCGAAAGCTTTGTAACCTCATCAACTTAATGGTTACACTCAAGTATCTCAGAGGTCTTTCCCAACCTTAAAGATCCTACAACTCCATGAATTCCCGGCAGTTGGTACTTGTGGTGATTTTAGGGGATGTAGTGCCCTATATATAGCACACAGGACAGGAAACACCACTAAGGAATGTTCCCTGAATCTGAAATGCCTTGAGTTTCTCCCAACCTGTTGCAGGATGCTGAGGATGACAGTGACAGCATTTTTACAGTGCTGATGGCTGTTGTGGTGTCATTCCTGACTGTGACACTGACCAGCAATGGCAAACTGGGTGCTGAGAGCCTGGGACACCTGGCAGGACTCGGGGCCCTGGGGGGACACTGTGCCTGGGAGAGCTCTGGGAGAGCTCCGAGCATCCCTGGAGGGCCACAGGCAGTGATGGCAGCCAGACCTGAGCACAGATTTGCAGGCAGGTGGGGAGGGATGTGGGGAATATCTGCCTCAGTCTCATCCCTAGGGCAGCCAGAACTGGACCAGGGACATCCCCTCTGGCACAGGCGTGGACAGTGTGCTCCCTGCAGCCGTTCCTGTGCCAGCGGGATTCCTCAGACAAGCCTGGCATGGGGTGGGTCCTCACCAGTGTGACCCACAGGAGGCTGAGGGGGTCTTGTGGGGATCCCCCACATTCCAGCCCTGCCCCCCACCCACAGGCAGCCCTGGCGCTGCCAAGGCTCAGAGAGGGGGAAATGCATTTCGTAGAATCCCAGAATCCCAGAGTGGTTTGGGTGGGAAGGGACCTTACCCTGCCCTGGGCAGGGACACCTTCCACTATCCCAGGCTGCTCCAAGCCCCGTCCTGCCTGGCCTTGGACACTTCCAGGGATGGGGCAGCCACAGCTGCTCTGGGCACCCTGTGCCTTCCTCACAGGGAAGAATGGCAGGGAATGGGGAACACGGTGGATAGCAGCCTGGTTCCAGCTCCAGGCTCCCCATGGACACCCTTGGCCTTGGGCTGCGAGTTTGGGGGACAACCTGCAGGTCTGATCCCCCTTCCAGGAAACACATGGACCCACTGCTGGAGACCTGAGCCCCGGGGGGACACTGGGAGCTTGGTGGCCCCAGGGGTGGGTGTCCCCAGGAGGAAATGGTGCCCTGAGACATTTGGGGTGTCTCTTCATGGCAGTGGGAGATGCCAAAGCAGCATCCAATGCTCCATTCCTCCCATGGCCACTTCCCATGGACACAGAAGCACAGAGGGACGTGGGCCACTCCTGCAAGGTGGAGGCAGAGTTTATCAGATGGAGAGGGGTCTTGTTTGGCTTTGAGTTGGCACCTCCTGCTCTTCCTCCTCCACCCAGCACACATCCAGCATGGTCGAGGGGCTGGGATATCCCACCAAACCCTCTCCCTCTGCTCCAGCCCCTGGGTATGATCCCTCCTGCCTGCTGGGGTCTGAGTGATGCTGCCTCCCCCGCTGAGGGGCTTTTCCTTGACTGTGGAGGGATGCAGGAGCATCACTTGGACTGAGCAGGCTAGAGCAGAGGGTCCCCCACTTCCCAGCCCCCACAGGAACAGCTGGAAGCCACCTAAAATAGATTTTCTGGTGGAAAACACTCACTCCCCTCTCACATCCTTCCTCCCCGCCCGACAGCCAGGCAGGACCCCGGCCTGTGAGCCCCCCCATCCGGGCACAGCGGGGTGCCCCAGCCCAGCCCAAACTTCCCTCTCACAGCCGTGCTTGGGGAAGATGAAACGAGTTCAAAGGGAGGGGAAGCAGCCAGCTGGGGGTGTCTGGCAGGAACCAGCCCCTCAGCATCCCAGTGGAGGCAGGATGCTGGAGGAGACAGGGCTGGAGGGATGTTGGGGGGGGGGATGGTGTTGGAGGGATGTCTGGGGGGATGCAGCTCCTTCAGTGCCAGCCCCTGCTGCCTCGGGGGCCATGTCTCTGCTCTGAGATGTGCCATACAAAAGGAGCTGCTGTCCTTGGGATGTGCCAAACCACCCCTTGGCTGGGGATGCCAAATGCATGGATGCAGCCCAAGCCTATCTTGGAGTGTCCCTGGTGATCCTCACCTTGTGACCTCACTTCAAACACTTTGAAACGTGCCAGGAAGGGAAAACCTGCAGGAATCTGCTGTTGGCAGGAGCCTTCGTATTGGGGTCTCTCTGTCCACAGCCAGGACCTCCACCCTCTGTGCCTGGGCCTCAGCATTGGGATATCCTCCCAGCCCTGCCCTCCTCACTCCTACAGCATCCCAAGGAGCATCTCGCCAGGGAGAGCTGCATTTGATGTTGCTGAAGATTTGGAATGCACACTTGTGAGGCTGCAGAGCCATGGAAGTTAGATCAGAATGGTTGGAACTCTCTAGGAGATGAGGGACAGGAGGCTGAGCACAGCAGCGGGAGACCCCCAGGGTGAGGCTGGGTTAGGGGTGGCTCTGTGGACAGCGCTGGCTTTGTCCAGTGGTTCAGGAGTGCCCTGTCTGGAATGTCAGGAGATAAAACAGCTCAGGGATGGCAGGAACATCCCTCAGTCCTGGACTGCAGTGCCTGCAAGGCAGGAAGTGAGTGGGATGTGCAGGTGACCTGTGAGCTCCTGGATGGACAGGGAGGGGAAAGAGGGAAGCTTCCCCCCTGGACTCCCTGTTTTCCAGGCTCCTGCCTGAGCTCAGGCTCTTGCCGGGATTGCAGCGCTCTTTCCCCTTCTCTCCAGCCCTGCCAAGGGCCACAGGCATGGGGCCATCTAGGGCTGGGTCATGGGAAGCCTGGGAAGCCTTGTTGCCCTCAGCCAGCTGGGTCGTGGAGCAGGACACATGTCCGAGGTGGCTTTTCCCCATTCCAGGTGTCCCTGGGAAGCTGTGGCTGCCTCATCCCTGGAAGTGTCCAAGGCCAGGTTGGACAGGGCTTGGAGCAACCTGGGGTAGCGGAAGGTGTCCCTGCCCATGAATGGAATGAGATGAGCTTTAAGATCTCTTCCAGCCCAAACCAGTCCATGATTCCATGATTCCTCTACCAAGAGTTCATGGAGGGTCTTGGCAGGAGAGCGATGGGCACCCACTGCCATGGGATGGGCAAGGAGGAGGACATTGGGATGGTTTGGCCCAAATTCCCAGCTCCCAAAACACCTAAGGGCCCATGGGACATCTTTCCAGTGCTCCCAATTTAATGCCAGGAAACCTTCCTGTCCAGCCAGGCCAGTGAACAAACCAAACCATGGTTCTTCCAAGGCCTGTTTTAAATTCGAAGGAATTTCAAAAGTGTCCAGATGACTCAGAGCTCTCACCCGGGAGTTCATCTATTTTCTTTCAACCTCCATTAGTCAGTGAAAAGATGCCATCCATCCATACAGGCCCCGGCCCTGAGAAAGCACATTTCATTTCCAAGAAGAACACTCCCATTTTCCCTAACCTGGAGGAATTTCGGGGACTGGCAGGTCTTTGCAGCCACCTCTTTTGTTTCTTCCCTCGCTGCCCTCCTCCAGGTACATTTTTAGCAAGTGAGAGTGATCTGTGGAGACCTTCATTCCATGGAACAGGCAGTTCTGAACCAAGGATGGGGATTAAAAGGCAGGAATTACAGTCCAGGGAGGTTTCTGCAGACTTGAGTCTGTTTCCAAGCTGCAGTTTCCAGCACACTGCACCAGCTCAGCGTGTGGGTGCTACATCAGAGCCAGCATTTCCCACCGAGCTCTGCTCCAGCCAGATCCGGCTGCACAGACGAGCTGTGCCGGTCCAGCACCAGGAGCTCAGTTCCAGTATCACCAAAATCCCAGAACCCTTGAGATGGGCAGGGATTTACCAGCAGGTTATGTTGGTCTGAGATCCTGGTAAAGACCTGTAAATACCCAGGTGAGCCGGTTTTCAGCCCTACTCTCTGCTCCACAGAATAATTTTCAGCCAAGAATAGGCTAAGTCAGGGATCAAAGCCATGAGGACTCTTCCCTCGGTGAGGGGATGCCTGGATTAGGCTCACTGGGAGCTCACACAGCTGCTGCAGCTGCGCCACGAGACCTTCGCCGGCAGACGCAAAATCAGGTCACTCCCAAAAGCTCCAGACGCTGCCATGCAGCTGCAGGGAGGTGAGTGGGGCTGTCAGCCGCATTCCCAGCTCCTGGAATGGCAGGGAAAATGCTGGGGCTTGGGGGTGTCCCCTCGGGATGCAGTGAGGGGCTGAGTGTGGGATGCTCCATCCCCAGTAGTGTGGAGGGAAGGGGAGGAGAGCCCCGAATCCTGTGCGGGGATGCTCCAGACTTGCTGATATTTGGAGTTATTACCAAATTGTCTGAATTAAAAGGGCAAGAGGAGCTGAATGGCCTCAAGACACCCCATATGGGCTTCCTGAGCAGCAGGACCCTGTCCCCTCCTGGTCTTGGTGTATCCCAGTAGGGCAAGGCGTGGTCCCCGTGCCGGGTAATCGCCCTGATCCCGATAGCAGTGTCACATCTGTCCCTTAGAGCTCACGTCTGCCAGGGCTGTGCTGCAGGGCCAGGAATGAAAACCTGCTCCTTCCTGCTGCTGCACCCCAAACCCCTGCTCCGGGAACGTTTTCATTTGGCTTTTTACCCATTTCTACTGATTTTCAGAGTAAGGCATTGACCCTTGGCAGTGTCTCACCAGTAAATCTGAGGGCATGCTCCCAGCAAGGGCACATCTGCAGACAGGGAAACTGAGGCACAGAGCTGCACCATGTCTGGCTCAGGGTGACCCCATGGGTGAGGGATGGAGGCTGGGGACAGGGAAGGTGTGGAAGCTGAGATTTGCTGGGACAACATGGCCTCTCTGTTCCTGCACTGGAGTCCTGCCATGAGTGCGCCCAGGGCTCTGGAGCCAGGCTCCTCCACGATCCAGTCTCAGCCCTGGTGATCCCTGCAGGAGTAATTCCATGAAATTGTTTCTCTTTCACAACCCAGGGTGCATCACAGCATGGGTTTGTAGCCATTTGTGGTGTTAAAATAGACTGAATGTGTCTTAAACGGGCCAGGCTGGCTCATCTGTAGGACAGGACAAGGAGCAGTGGGCTCAAACTGAAAAAAAGGAAATTTAAGTTTGATACTGGGATGGAAATTTTCCCTGTGAGGATGGGGAGGCCCTGGCACAAGGTGTCTAGAGCAGCTGTGGCTGCCCCTGGATCCCTGTAAGTGTCCAAGGCCAGGCTGGACGGGGCTTGGAGCAACCTGGGCTAGTGGAAGGTGTCCCTGCCCATGGCAGGGGTGGAATGGGATGAGCTTTGAGGTCCCTTCCAGCCCAAACCATCCTGGGATTCTGGGATTCTGTGGCTCCCCATGAACTCATCCTGCAGGAAGCAGACACCAAACCAGGTGGGGATGTAACCATCCACCTGGATGGAACCCAGCAAGGCTCTGCCACCTCCATGGCCATGGTTCAGGTGTGGTACCATCAGTCCAAGAGGATCTACTCTGCCAAGCAGGTGGGACACAGCCAGCCTGTGTTCCCTCATCCCATGGCAGCATAGAGGGTCCATGAAGCCCCTACTGCGCAGAAAGCGAGGAGATCCCACAGCCATGGCCACCCAGGCACGGTGGGACAGACAGTAGGTCCCTCACTGGGGCTGAGAGGTGCTCCTGTGTCCAGGGCACAGACCTATAGCTGAGCTGCAGGGCTCCAGAACCGCATGGGAACACCCAGACAGACTGTCACACTTCCAGGACGCGGTTTCCCCTTTCCTGGAGTGACCGGGCTGTGTCCCAGGGCACTGGGTTGGTGGAGGTGACAGTGATGCCCCCCTAGGCTGGGTGTCCAAGGGCCCTGTGCAGCTGCTGGCACAGAGACGAGGGAAACACCCCAGGAAGGAGGCTCTGACAAAGCAAAAGCTGCTGATTCAGCTGTCCCAGCCCCTGCCAGCCCAGCCTGGCCCTACGGGATGGGTGTTGGGGTGAGTCAGGCCCAGCTCACCATGGTCTGTGCTGAGCTGGCTCAGGGCATGCAGGAACCCTTTGATGGGGCCCCGGGTCTTCCCCCACCCCCGAGAGGTGGGAATGTGACTCCATCCTGGGGAGGTGCCGTTATCACCTGGCCTTTACCAAGACAGTCCCACCTCTGGTCTCACCTGCACTCCACATCAGCCAGAGCAGGTGACAGAGCAGGAGTAAGTGACTCCCAGGGGGTGCAGAGGGGCTCAGACACTGCTCTGGGGTCTGGGCTGGGGTGCAGAGGGGCTCAGATGCTCCTCTTGACATGGAGCCCTTTCCAGTGAGTGGCTCTGGGGTCCGGGCTGGTCTCCATGTCATTGCCCAGCCCAGCATGTGGCCTCTCGTCGATGTGTGCCATGTGGCCACCAACAGCCAAACCACCCTCAGCTCCTCTTACACTCTCAGGTCAATCACAGCAGGGTTTTTTAGTCCTTTCGTGGTGTCAGAATAAGCTTAACTGTGTCTTAAAAGGACCAGATTGGCTCTGTTGACCAGGAAGGGGATTTTGGCCATGAGCTTGGGTGAGAGACAGCTGGGACAAAGCCCACCAGCCTCCACTTCCGAAGTCAGATCTGGAGGGACCCCTGTGAGGCCAGACCAAATGAAATCTGTCTGGGACACCTCGAAGCAGCTTGTACCAAACACAAGGGACTGTTGGCCCCGGGGATCTGCTCTGGGGGGACCTGTCTGGGTGGCCTGGGACATGCAGGTCCGTGGGTCTCCAAGGCAGAACAGGCAGGGCTGGACAAAGGATCAGGGATGGGGACAATGGAGCTCCTGCATCCAAATGACTGTGCTTGAAATCAGCCTGACAGCGGGGAATGGCTCATCCAAGGGGTCACAGCGGTGCATTGGCAGGTCTGTGTCCTGGGGTGGAGGCAGGGGGGAGAGAAAGGTCGTGGCAACACAAAGAAGGACGGAAAAAAAGAGGAAAATGTGTGGGAGGCACCACGGTGAAAGAACCTGGGGGATGAGTTTCATTGTGACACACACCAGAGTCATTTCAGACTGGAGAGGAACTGATGGGCTGGAAGAAAACCTCTCTCTGGAAGGACAGGGAAAAGCCCTGAAGGATCTTGCCCACAGCGGTGTGAGGGAAGCCCAGACACAGCTTAGGGGGGTTGTGGTCTCTGCAGACAGCAGGACATGGAGCGTGGAGGGGACCACAGGAGCGAGAGACTCCTGGGAGGGATGGGGACATCTTGAGAGGCTCATCCCCTTGGGGACAACAGCACTGTCTCAGCCTGGGGAAATGACAGCCAGCACAGCTGAGCTGATAGGAGTGGCATTGGATTATCCTGGAGACAACTGAATGATTTTTCACAGTGATCCTGCCAAAGCAGCAGGGATGGACACAGGAGCCGAGAGCCGGCAGAGCCCAGCGCTGGGGCTGCCAGTGGGTTGGGAGGAGCATCCCAAGGAGCTGGTCCTTTTGGGACACATCTCACCCAAGGTGACCTGAACTTTCAAGGCCATGGAATGGGACAAGTGCTGTCCCAGAGGCTGCCTGGGCTCCTGGCAGGGAGCTCCTGCTCTGGCAGTGCAGCCGCCCAGCTGCCGGGCCGGCTCTCGCACAGGGTGCCCAGTGGCAAGAAAGAACAATTGGTGCTCTCTAAGGCGGCCACAAAAAGCCCCCAGAGCCTGCGGGTTGTCTTGCAGAATAGCAATGAGCTGCACACCCTGGCCACCCCCACGGCATCTCTGTCCCTGCAGAGACGTCGTTCTCAAGGGTGGCTGAACGGGCAGGGGAGGGGGAAGGGGAGACATCACTGGTGATGCCAGCAGTGAGAGAGAAATAACCCTGAAAGACTGAGGTGGTCCCTCTTACAGAGTCCTATGGGCTGAGGGCTGGTGTGCAATGGGGGCAAATAGGGGAGGAAGGGCCGTGTTTGGTGATGTAGGGAAGAGCAGAGCAGGATCAGCTGCTGGAAAGATTTGAGGCATCTGGGTTTACCCTTCTCTGCACCGTGGGACCCAACACCTCCCCCTTGCACCCTCATCCTCCCTCTCACTGCATTTCCCGTTGTTCCCCCATCCCTTCCTCGCCTGGGCTTTGCCCCCTGGCACTGAGCAGGCAACCATGACCAGCAGCTGTCACAGTCTTGGGTGGTTTGGTTGGGTTTTTGTCAGGTTCCAAAGTCTCTGATCACAAAAACAAGCTGGAGGAGCAGAAGGGATTTCTTCCCCAGCCTCGTTCCTGCGTGTCCCTTGCCAGCCTCCCTCTGTGCTGTCCCTGGCACCGGCCATGGTGCTCTTGCACACAGATCCCACGTACCAGCCATGGCCAGCAGGGCTGTGGGGATGCAGAGGTGACATCCCCCTGTCCCACCCCCTGTCTAGGGTGGCAATATCACCTCTCCATCATTCCTCTAAGGAAGGCCAGGGCACAGAAAGCCAGGACATTGCTGCCATGGCTGTTTATCCACCTTCTCCAGGCCATTTCTCTCCCTGCAACCAGAGACGGGGACGATTTTTTTTGGCCTCCTTCAAACAAGGGAAGTGCCAGCTCCTGGCACCAGGGATGTTTTCTCATTCAGCTTGGTCCATCTTGGCAGATCACAGCTCCCCTCTGCGACTCAGTCTCCCCATCTGTTCACACAGGGAGTGATGCTCTCTCTGTGACAACAGCGAGGGGCTGATGCTGGGAAATGCTGTCTCAGACACCGCCAGAATTAGCACAGTCCTACGGATTAAATTATTTCTTTCTTTTCTGCTCTGGTAACAACACTCAGTGCCTTTACCCATGGAATACACAAACGAAACGCTCGTTTCTCTCGGTGCGAAGGCTCCGTTCTCCACTAAGTGGTCCCAACTGGGAGAGCCAAGGGCTCAGCCTCGGTCCAGATGGACCTGGCAAATCCTGAGCAGAGCCAGCGAAGCCCTGCATGGATGCAGCTCAGATGGGTCTGTTTTCAGGGAGCTCATTCCCCACATTCAGCACTGCTGGGACACAGGTTCCTTATGAGCTCAGGGAGGTTTGTTTGCTCCAAGGGAGCTCAAAGTGGTCCAATAGCAGAAGACCTGGAATCCCAGAATCCAGAAGATGCTGTAGTCAAAGTTTCTTGGGTGTAGGATGGAGCAGTCACTGGGACTCCTTTTCTCCAGGGGATCATGGAATCCTTGAATGGTTTGGGTTGGAAGGGACCTTAAAAATCATCTCATTCCACCCCATGTGACCCACACATGACTGAGGGAGTCTCATGGGGATCCTCCACATTCCAGCCCTGCTCCCCACCCACAGGCAAGCCTGGCTGTGTCAAGGCTCAGGGAGAGGGAAATGTATTTCATAGAATCCCAGCATCCCAGAGTGGTTTGGGTGGGAAGAGACCTCAAAGCTCACCCAGTCCCACCCCCTGCCATGGGCAGGGACACCTTCCACTAGCCCAGGGTGCTCCAGGCCCTGTCCAACCTGGCCTTGGACACTGCCAGGGATGGGGCAGCCACAGCTCCTCTGGGCACCCTGTGCCAGGGCCTCCCCACCCTCACAGGGAGAATTCCTTCCCAATATCCCATCTATCCCTGCCCTCTGGCACTGGGAAGCCATTCCTCCTTCTCCTGTCCCACCATCCCTCATCCCCAGTCCCTCTCCAGCTCTCCTGGAGCCCCTTTAGGCCCTGGAAGGGGCTCTGAGCTCTCCCTGGAGCCTTCTCTTCTCCAGCTGAACACCCCCAGCTCTCCCAGCCTGGCTCCAGAGCAGAGGGGCTCCAGCCCTTGGAGCATATCCATGATCTCCATCCTGCCTGGTCTGTGTGTCCCTCATCTCCATGGCCTGAGCCAGCCAGGCTGCCTGGGCTGCCTCAGGCTGTGTCTGCCCATTGTTCCTTGCCTGGAGTTAAGACCAGAGTAATTAGGAACATGCACAGACTGTAATTTAGGCCCAGCTGAGGCTTTTCACTGCAATTCCTGGTCTTGGGTCTCCACCATCCTGATGGAAATACCGAGCTGCTTCCTCCCAGGCAACAAGGCCCCTCAGTTTTCTACCAAGGGAATAAAAAATCTTTTAATCTAAATGAGAAAACAGAGTGCAAATAAACTTCAGGTTTGCTTTGCATTTGCACTTTTTATTTGTTTTCCTGGTGACAGATTCTCAGAGGTGAGGGAACATTTAATTGTGGTGTTAACTGGAGCCTTCACTTCCAATTTAGCGTTTCATTTGACTGACTGAGATATGCATTCACTGTTCAGACTCATCCCAACATAAACAACTCAATGGCTTTACACACATGTCCTCTGATCATTACTTCTTCCATCTTTATGGTGTGTGGAGGGGGGAAGTACACAGGTTTTGCTCAAGCTTTGTGGGGAGTTGTGTTTGGACAGAAATTGGAAGCCAACTGCAGCCCAAATTGTTACCTCCAAAATTAGTTTCACCAGTTGAAACTACATATAGCCAACTCATTAACAAAAAACTTAAATGAATCCAGCTGCTTTTGCATTTGAAATTGATCTTTTAATCAGGGGAAATATGCATTGGACAGAAGGTGCTGGACTGGTTGTTTTGGGTTACTGTGTCCTCTGAGGTTTAGAAACAGTAGATCTCATCAGCACTGCTAATTCTCCTCTCGGCATTGGGTAGAGAAAACAACCTCCCTCGCTTTGGGAACCTCCAGCCAATATTTCGCTCTTGAATGTCCTAATCTTTGAACTGGGTTAAGTGCAAGAAGAGAAATGTTCCCTTTGCTGTGACAAACTGTGCTGTGAGGATCCTGATCTAATAACAAGTTGTAGCCTAAGAAACTGAGGAGTTTAGTTGTTGACTGCAAAATCAGGAGTCAGGTTAGCAAGAGAAGTGTAAAACCCAAGAAATTAAAAGGCAGCCGATACCATTCTCTTGTTCCAGCTGTAATTTAGGATATCTCTTTTTTTCTGATGAGTCCTTCTGCATTGGAGAGATAAAGACCCACCTCAGCCCTGCTCTGAGGCTTGGTTGGTGCCTCTTAATGGATATTCTATCTCCAGTTTCCTGCCTCCCATTTATCTGGGGAGCACATCTCGATGTCCTGTTGAATGCAGATATAACAACAACAGCAGTTCTCAAGACCCCCCTCATTTCCCTTCTCCTTGGGGTCCCTCATCTGCTCCTACCTTTTAATGGCTCTTGATGCTTTCCAGACTCCCCTGGCCGGAGGCCTCCCCTGGAGACCAAGCTGGCCTTTGCTGTAGCAGTGTGGTGGCGACCGGCAGGGAAGGGTGGTGGCACTGGGCACTTCCTCAGCTGGCACCTCCCTCCCAGCACAGCCGCTTTCCCTCCGCAGCTCAGCGTTTTGTGGGATGGACTCTGAGTCACAGAGGCTCTGGGAGCCCAGTCGCATCACGCACTTGATATCTGCTGTCCCATTTCCATTTCTCAGAGCCACATTTGTCACATTTGGCATTTTAAGTGGCTTTTAGAGCTACTTTCTTTCTTCGTCCTCCCCTCTTCCCCCTCCCTTCTAAATTTCGAGGGCTGACTTTGAGAGTCCTCATTTCAAAGAGTTTCTTTTGCATAAAAAACCAAAATACACAACACATAGAAAAATCAAGTGCCATATGAGCAATAATTGAAAAACCACCACTTTTATCCAGCCAAGCCCTGGATTTGCACTGAAGATTGGCAAAAGCTGCCTTTTATCCCTTCTCCTTTGTACTCAGGGAATACCTCGCCCTCACTTATCCAATCACACAGATACGCTGCTGAATTGGGTCTAGACAATCACCTCCTGGCTAATTGCCGTGGCAGGGAAGGGCTGGTGTGCGACATCCCTGGAGGTGGCCAAATCCACAGGGTGATGGCCCAGCATGGCCAGGGAAGATGACCTGGCCAAACGGGTTGATATCCTACCAGAGCAGTGTGTGAGACACACCTCCAGCACTGCCATAGAATTACGGAATGGTTTGGGTGGGAAGGGGCCTAAAAGCTCACCTCGTTCCATCCCCTGCCATGGCTAGGTTGCTCCAAGCCCCGTCCAGCCTGGCCAGAGAGAGATGCACGTGGGGTTTGAGTGGCTCCTCCTGAAATTGTCTTCTGCTGGAGGTGGGGTTGCTCCCACAGCACAGTGGGCTCATCCCTGACATGTGGTTGAGTGGGAGCCACCCTCAGACTCAGACCCCTCTCCAAGGAGATGCTCACACAGCAAATTCCTATTTTTGACAACGAAACTGTTTAGACACTAAAAATGTCCAGGAAATGTATTGCACAGGGGCAGCACTGGAGACAAGTCCATGGTGCTCATCATGCTGTCCTGCAGCTTTCACAACCTCACCCTCATCTCTTGGGGACCAAGCTGTCCTTCTCTGTGTGTCCTAATTCCCAAAGTCCTGGGGCTATAAAAGAATCTCACCTCCTGCTTCTTCTCTCTTTTAAAGCAGCATTTGTCATACTTTGCTTTGCTCAAAATGTTGTTGCCTGAAAGCAGCAGCCAAAAGACGAGAGCATCACATTTTTTCAGAGAACATCACTGGTTTTGAGATTCTGCAGCTCATTTCATGATTTAGCAGCCTTTGCCAATAGTGTTAAATCATTTCCCTCCTACCTACCTCGCAGTCCTGGAGGAAGAAGCCAAAGGTCCAGGAAAATCCAGGGGTCCTGGAGGGCCCTGACCACACATGGTGGAGCTGGGAGGGAGCCCTGGAGCTGCCTGGGTGCAAAATTATGGCTCAGTGGGACTTGTGCCCCATTGACCAGGGCCATTGGGTGCAACCTCACCTGTCACATGGCAGCAAGAGGGTGATATGTCCAGAGCAGGGTCACCCACTCAGCACCCTTGGACGGACTCAGTGCTGCCCATGGCATCCGGGGTCTCACGGCTCCCTTTGGGGCATGAAGGGTCTGTCTGAGGTTGAAGGGCAGTGCTCACTGATAGACAAAAATTAAATTGTCATCTTCCTCAGGCATTGGATGGCCTGGGCGTCCCCAGCTCCCTGCTTAACTTCTACACACACGTTTGGGATGAGGGGCTGAGCATGGGGTGAGTGGTCCTTGCTGAGAATCTGCTTGTGCAGTGACAGAGTCCACATCAGGGTTCAGCAGTTTGCAAAAAAGATTAGTTTTCTGAGCAGAAAGGATTGATACTGGCTGTTGGGGTGAAGGATGCTGCTGGAGGATGTGAGGAAAATCCTCTCTGAGCAGAGTGGGCACTCCTTCACCTTCCTCGGACAGCAGACGCATCTCTTGCATACCAGGGCAGAGCCTGAAGGAAGGATCCTTCGGTGTGAGGTCTCTGTGCTTTCTATCCTCCCTCCCTGAGATTTCCAGCCCTCCCGTGCTTCCCCTTCCCTCGCAGCCCTTGGTCACGGTGGGAGCCCCGGGATACCCCAGGGGAGCTGTCGGTACCGGTCCGTGATGGAGCCACTGTGGTTACTCAGCCCCCACCTCGGAGCTGAGGACAGCTGGGCAAGTGATCTGAAAGAAGCTCTGCAGTTACTGGAAGCCTGTGGTTTGTTCCCAAAGGCTGTGATTCACTGCCAGAGCCGGGGCAGTCCAGCAGCACGGACACCTGGAGCAAGGCAGGGATCCAACTCCAGGGGGGCCGGGAGCAGCCCCAGGAGGGACGTGGGGAGCTCAGACAGTCTGGTGGGATGTTGTGGCTGCTCCCAGCTCCCAGGGACCAGAGGTGTGATAGGACAAGTCTCCTTGGCTCTGCAGGAAAAGACAATCCTGTCATGGGAACCTGAAATATGGCAGGTTTAGCTCAGAGCCAGCTGGGCCTGTGGGGGTGTGTGGGGATATGGGGGAGCAGGAAAACCTCCTGAGGTTCTGGGTGATGCCCACACGGGAGGTGCCAAGCTCAGGGTCAGCTGGTCTCTGGGTTATGCTGTGCTTTGAGGCTTGGTCCCACTGGGACTGGTGGCATCAGGAGAGTGGCAGAGTTGGGGGGACGTGGCCGGGCTCTGGGTTGGTCCAGGCACTGCTGGAGCTGGGGCGTCACCTTTTCCCACATCTGTAACCACCATGTGGATGGACTTCCCGGATGGACCCTCATTTTGGTACTGCCAGTCTGGGCTGAAGATAACCTGGCATGGCCAGGCTGCCCCATGGAGGCATCATTCCCACTTCCAGCCATTTTAGCACATAAAGCTCTTTTCTACCTTATTTCCTCAGCTTCTTGTGGGGAGGCTTCTGTCCCTGGGGCTGCTTTTGGATGTGCCCACATCCCTCTGCAGTCCTCAAGGATTTCAGGATGCCTCCAAGGTCCTGAGAGATGTGTCAGGGCAGGCTGAACCCACACCAAGGCTGAATCCACACCAAGGCAGCAGCATTTCCCCAGGCCCTGTTTGGAGCCCAGGACAACTGCAAACGCATCAGGTCCCTCCACAACCTTCTCTGACAAAGCCCAAAGCACAAAACCTCCTTTTTGTGTTATTCTCTTGTCATTTGCTGGAGCTGTGACCAGGTCCGTGTTCTCCCACCACGAATGAAGCCCTCACCAAAGCCCTGGGGAGGCTGTGTTTCAGTGTGTGGGGACCAGTCAATTTTGGCAGCAAGAATTTGTTCTCCTCAGCCTCATAATCACCCTCGCCCACATCCATTAGAGAATTACTGGCTATTAGAGGAGATTGCAAACATCCAGAGATCTTGCCAGACGCTTTGCCCGGCCGGAGTTGTTTGTGCTTTGCAGGCGCTCATTGCAGAATGATTCCTACACAGAGTCACCATTTCGGGATGGTAAAACCAAACCCTGGACACACATGGACCAGGGTGGACGGCAGTGGGATGCACACATCCACTCTCCCCCATGCTTTCGGGGTCTCTCCTGGTGGCTTTGGGGGACGTTTGCATCAAGAAGCCTCCTGATGTGGAACCATCTCCTCGTGCTGCAGTGGAGGAGACCCAAAGTGTTTTGGGAGCAGAGATCGTCAAAGAAGAGGCTGCTCATGCCCAGGTCCTCTCTGGGGAGCTGGGAGTGGCTGCAGCTCCAGGTCACCACGTGTGGGCAGAGCTGCCAGGTTAGGAAGGTGCCAGCTGCTCTCAGAGCTGGGCCAAGCAGGAAAGACACCATATGGTGAGAAAATCCTTCCCTGTCTCTCAGTGGGGTGGTCCTAGCCCTGCTTGGATGCTCTGCAGGGCAGAGTGACAGCCAAGAATGCTCCAGTGACAGCCGTGACCCCTGGATCACAGCTAAGAGCACACAGGGACACTCACAGGTGTGGGTGGGAGGACCCAGCAACCATGGGGAACATCCCTCCCTGGACCCCTTCTCAGCTTTGGACCTCCTGTGCCCTCCACTCCTTGTAGCACATGGCCCAGGGAGCACCAGGCACCCACGGCCCCCTGGGCTGACCCAGTGCCAGCTCTGGACTGCGGCAGCTGTTGGTGATGGGAGCAGGGCAGCCCTGACCTGGGCTCAGTGCTTGCCAGAGAGGTTCCAGGTGGAGATTTGAGATGCAGCCCCACCCATGTGAGTGGTGGGTAAAAGGTGCCTATTCCCATTGGTGCCTTTCCTGCCCTGGGAACCCTCCAAAAGTGTGACCTGTAGAAAAGCCACCATTGTCCTCACCCAACTGTCCCTCACCCTGAACAGACAGACATGGGTGACGTACCAGGAAGAGGTTTTCCTCCTCAGCTCCTTTTAAATCAGGTCCTCAAGGCAGAGCCCGAGGCCAGAATTCTGTGTCATGACCATCCAGCCTGTCCCCACTCCCTCTTGTCCCAGGGATCTGTTGGAACTTCTCAGGTTTCTCCCACAGCTCAAATCTCTTGCAGACCAACCAGCCAGAGGTGCTGGGAAGGGACACACACAGGGTCCTCCAGGTCCCTTTGGAGCACTGGGAAGTGGCTCTGTGGTAGGATGCGGGTGTCAGGCTGGAAATGCTGTGCTGATGGAGACTGCTGGGCTACTTTGGTGCAGGACAGGGGCTCCAGCACCAACCAACACCAATGTCCTTGCTGGATGTGGCTCTTCTGGCTCACCTGAAAGACCAGACCAGTTTTTTATGCCTTTACTTGCCAGCTGGCTTTTGACAAGCAACCAGTCTGGGATTTGGGGATCAGGACAATCCCCCACATATCCCAAGGGGGTGCTGACAGGACCAGTCCCTCCATTCCAAACATTTGTAGGAACAAGCTGTCTTGTCCATCCAAATACCAGCTTTGACTGATGCTGGTTGACCTCTGTCCCTCCCAAGGCCACCAGTCGCATGGTGACACACCTACCAGTGGCCGCAAACTCACATTTGCTACCATTCTGTGATTCTATGAAGAAGGAACCAACCTTTCACTTCCAGGATCAGAGGTGACAGAGGCTCTACGATCAGGGTTCCTTCTGCAGCACTTCCCACCTTGTGTGCACCCAGGGACCTCCTTGTCCCAGCCCTGAGCCGTAGCCGACCTCGCCCTCGCAGAACCCAGACACCACTTTGCATTTCTCAGGTTCTCATTTCTGAGCAGCTTTGAACACCAACAATCTGTGTTTTCCCACCCAGCAGCCTCCAGGACACTGAAAGATCTGAAGGGAAGATACAGCCAGGGGAAAGGAGCAGGAATCCAAATCCTCTGCGATCAAAGCACTTTTGTCTAGAGACTTTCAATTAGATCAGGACATGGTCTGGCTGCTTTTTCTTGCTGTGTTCATCGTGCAGATGAGCTTCATGTCAGCTTGGCCTCCTTTCCTCCTGCCACGTTGGCTCCAGCTTCTTTTCATTAGTAATGGTCTGTCTTCATTAGTGAATTAATTTCCCAGGAATTGCACAGCAATAAACTCTCCAGAGCAAAGACCAGCAAAGCCACATCTTGGCACTGGCTGGACAACAACAAGTGTTTTGTGGACAGAAAAACTAATCACAGAACTGCTAAAAACCTCCACATTTTATTCAAACCAGGCCTAGAGTCTTTGAAGTTTTTTCAAACAAAACGAGATGTTCGGTGAGTGTTGGGTTTGGATTGACCTCTGGGTCGGGACCTTGAAAATGAGCCCTCATTTCTCTTGGGGAACAGACCCCAAGGCAAAGGTGAAATCCATGGAAGCAATGAATGCTCCGTTCTCCAGGTGCTTTCAGACATGCCCTAATATCTGAAATGATCACAGGGGCTTTGCCCACCTGGGGCCAGACACCTCCAGAGAAGGGCCTGGGCTGAGCTGGGCTCTCTGGGCTGCAGCAGAGAGGGTTAGAGAGGTCTGGACACATCAAGATGTGGCAGAAGAAGTAGAATTTAGTCTGGGAATGAGGACCAAAGGGAAAGGAGGGTGGGTGGTGTCTTCAGAGTGATGGCCAGGGGGCCATTACAAAAGTCTGGAGTGATGGGACAAGGGGGAATGGCTTCCCACTGCCAGAGGGCAGGGTTAGATGGGATATTGGGAAGGAATTGTTCCCTGTGGAGGGGGGGAGGCCCTGGCCCAGGTTACCCAGAGAAGCTGTGGCTGCCCCATTCCTGGAAGTGTCCAAGGCCAGGTTGGATGGGCTTGGAGCGCCCTGGGCCAGTGGAAGGTGTCCCTGCCCATGGCAGGGTGTGGAAGGAGATGGGATTTAAGTCCCTTCCCACCCAAACCAGTCTGGGATCCTATGATCTCCTTGAGAAAAGGGGCCTCAGTATCTGCTCCATCTTCGGCCTCTTCTGGCGACAGCATCTCTCCCTGGAGAGCTGCTCCCTGTCAGCTCTGTGCAGCCCCTGGGGACAATTTGTCGGCCTCTGCCTCCACCCATCACCTCTTCCCTTCCCCTGGGGAGCAAACAGCTCTATCGATAATTGCCATTTTGCCTCTTGGCATTAACTTCCAAAGCCTCAAAGGCAATTTTGTTCCACACCACAATTCCTGCCCATCCCATCTCATGATGAGGCTGGATGGTCATTGGTCCTTTCTCCTAGACTTGGCAGCCAGGAGGGCTTGGGTCGATGCCCATCTCTCTGGGGAAGGGATGGTGCAAAAACCACCACTCAGGGAGGGCAGGGGGAACATCTACCAATTATGGTCAGGCTCAAACCCCCACAGGCAGAGGAAACAAACCTGAAGTGGATGAGGATGGGGGTGACGATTACTACGGATGTTTTAGTCACAGTTGTTAATAAAAATAATAGCAGTAATAAAATTGCAATGATGCTAGTAATTGCTCTGGTTCTGATGATAATAATAAGATTATTTCTTAACTGTGAGCCATTATCAGCATTTTCTAGTGCTTCTGCCTCCCAGGCCATCC
This sequence comes from Lycocorax pyrrhopterus obiensis, assembly GCA_014706295.1. Lineage (NCBI taxonomy): Eukaryota > Metazoa > Chordata > Aves > Passeriformes > Paradisaeidae > Lycocorax > Lycocorax pyrrhopterus. Next base: position 953,704 of record JACSVZ010000026.1, on the reverse strand, counting down.
CAAACTCCAGCCCTATCATATTAATGCAAAATGAGACAAATGAGAAAAGATTTTCTTTTATGGCATAACCAAAGATAACATTGGGAAGAGCAAAGTCTGTCCCTGTCCCTCTGCTAACTGTCCTCCCACCATGTGGCAGGGGGTGAGAATTAGGTGGGATCTTGCATTTCCACCCTTTACAGAATCACAGAATCAATTAGGTTGGAAAAGCCCTGAGACCATCAATTCCAACCTGTAACCGATCCCCACCTTGTCACCCAGCCCAGAGCACTGGGTGCCATGTCCAGGCATTCCTTGGACACCTCCAAGGAGAATAAAGCGTAAAAGGAATTGAAGTTGGACTTGTGGCCTTCAGAGCAGCTGAGCCCCATGAGAGCTCCATGGTCAGACCCAGTGGATGGATGGACCTGGTGGGCTGGAGGGAGGAGGAACTTGGAGAATTTTATATCTTTTGTCATTCTCTGTGGGGGCTGATGGGGACAATGCGCACAGGCCCCCGGGAGCACGTTTCCTGCAGCTGCCTCTGCCCTTGGCTTGTTGCTTGAAGGAGCAACGAGCTGCAAATGTTGCTGTTTTCTATGGGTTTTTGGTTCACCCACTTTTCCTGTGACCATGTCACACACAGGCTGGAGGATGATGCCCAGGTTTGCCCTGGCTGCTTCTGCAGGTCCGCCCTCAAATCTTGTGGGGAAAAGGGAAGGGAGGAGCAGGGAGAGCCAGGTCCTGCTCCCAAACAGTGTCAGGCCAGGCACTGCAGCAAGGGGTAAAGATGGATATGGACCATGGAGAGGGATGAGTGTGCAGTGAGGAGGGATGGGCCCTGTGTCTGGGTGGTGCCTGCAAGCCCTGGGACTGTGTTTGGGGACCGCAGTGACACCGGGTCTGCTCAGCATCTTTTGTCTGTTGGGCAATGGCTCCCACACAACTCTGCAGGTCAGGGAGCACCCTGGGTGGGAGCATGTCCAGCAAAATCAGTAGAAGACCCTGGAAACCCCCAGGAGTAGAGACATAGGACACAGCTTGCAGGGGTTGCAAAGAGGGAAGGACCTGGGGCAGGGGGATGGTGCTGCTATTTCTGGTGTCACTCCCCAAGCTGCTCAAGTCTGGGGAGGTGGCAGTGAGGTGTCACAGCTGGAGGGCACATCAGCCCTCCCCAAGGACCTGCTACCAGATATGGGGTGCAGGGGTCAGCACACGGCCCCACGGGAGCCTCTGGCATCCTTCTGCCACCCCCTGCTCCCATGGACCCTCCTCACCATTCCCTTCACTTGACCCCCGGTGCCGGTTCTCTCCCACCACCCCTTGCCCTCTCCGTGCCCCAGCTCTCCCTGCCCTGAGCCTTTCTCAGGGTCTCCTGCCCTCTCTCCTCGCCACGAGGAATAAATCACTCTCCAAATCCAGCCCTAGCTCTCAGCGGAAACAGCTGCCCACATTGTCACCTCCTTCCCACGGGACCTGGCTGCCACCAGGATGTTGTGAAGCCTTTCCCAGAGCACAGGAGGTTTGTTCGGGAAAGCAGTCAGGGACCAGTGGCTCTGGGCCCTCTGGACTCAGACCGATGTCCCCTCCTCCAACCTGTACCCGTCCAAGCTCCAACCTTGATGCCTTGCCCATGAGAGGGGTCTTGAGAAAGGAGAGTGGGTTTGGGTCCTCAGCTGTATAAAAAAGGCCCAAAATGTTCAATTTTCATCACAGGTAAAGGCTGCAGACCAGCAGCAGGGAGCTCTGAGCAGCAGGATTGAGAATCCAGGTTTGCCAGCCACCTCCACATGGTCCCCATGGCTGGGTTAACACCAGCGGCACTGAGAGATTCAGCAAACAGCCAGGAAAATGTTCTTTGTTCAATTGCCTTCAGTGGAAAGCAATAACTCTTGGGCTGAGAATCATCTCGGTCTCCAAGGAAAAGCTTTCTGGAGGGCCAGGGGAAAAATCAATCCAGCAGACTGCACTTCCCGCTTGGAGAGCTCTTGAGAGATGAGCCCAGCCCCAGTGGCTCCCCAGGGGCATCAGGGAGGGAGCAGAGCCTAGCCAGAACACGACTCTCCTCCTCCTCCTCCTTCTCCCGCCCCTGGCATCAGCCCATCAAGAAAGAGGGTTTTGTCGATCTGAGCGCATTAGGAGAGGAAACAGGCTGTGTCCAGGAGCTTCCCCAGGGGTCCATTAGCACCCGCAGATCCTTCCACCATCCCAGCGCAGCCCAGGGGATGCTTTTGCTGGCCATTTCCTCCCCAGGCACAGGGCAACTGTCTGGGACAGCGGCCTGGCAGGGTTGGTGCGTGGCAGGAGGAGAGGGTGACGTGCTGCTCTGGGTGCAGGTGCTTGGGTGGGAGCTGGGCTCCAGAGCACATGAACCCCCTCCAAGACATGAGGGTTGGTCACTCAAGCACATTCCAGGTGCTAATGCATTCTCTGGCTTGGCATCATCCCCCAGAGCTCACGGATCGTGTCTGGGGTCTCTGCCATCCCAGGACACAGGCAGGGAAACCAGACTGTTAACACAATTATCAGAACAGGCTGTTACCCACTTCCAGGGGAGGGAGGGAGGAGCATCCTCCTATCTCAGCACAGGCACTGCCACCCCACCACTGCCACTCCACCTGGGGCTACACAACCCCCAAACAGAGCATCCCACCCATGTCTAACTCCTTCCTGTGGCTGTTGTCTCTCCCACAGGTATAAGAGTGTGGTGACACCACGGCGGGCAGCCGTGGCCATCGCCTGCTGTTGGATAGTCTCTTTTCTGGTGGGACTCACCCCCATGTTTGGCTGGAACAACCTCAACAAGATGCGGAGGACTCAGGAGCTGAATGGCAGCCACACGGAGTTTGTCATCACGTGCCAGTTTGAGACGGTCATCAGCATGGAGTACATGGTCTACTTCAACTTCTTCGTCTGGGTCCTGCCTCCCCTGCTGCTGATGCTGCTCATCTACCTGGAGGTCTTCAACCTCATCCGCAAGCAGCTCAACAAGAAGGTGTCCTCCAGCTCCAACGACCCCCAGAAGTACTACGGGAAGGAGCTGAAGATCGCCAAGTCCTTGGCGCTGGTCCTCTTCCTGTTCGCGCTCAGCTGGCTGCCTCTGCACGTCCTCAACTGCATCACCCTGTTCTGCCCGTCCTGCCAGACCCCGCACATCCTCACCTACATCGCTATCTTCCTCACCCACGGCAATTCAGCCATGAACCCCATCGTCTACGCCTTCCGCATCAAGAAGTTCCGGACAGCCTTCCTGCAGATCTGGAACCAGTACTTCTGCTGCAAAACCAACAAAAACGCCACCAGCACCACCATGGCTGAGACGGGGAACTAGGAACCGGGGGAGGGCAGAGATGGGCACCTGTGCCTACCTGGTCCCCAGCTGGACGCTGTTCCTGCTGTCCCAGGAAGGGATAGCTAGGACCCGAGGGGTTCTGGGTTCAGCAGCCCCTGCAGTCTCCACAGCCACCCCAAGGGTTATTTATTCACAAGCATTGTACTGTTTGGATATTGTAGCCTGCACTGTTCCTTTCTGGTTTAGGTTTTTTCCTCCGTTTGTTTTTGTTTTTCATTTTTTTAAGGGTTGCCAAGTATTTAAGGAGAAATTGTACAGAAAAACAAGCAGTTTATCTTCATGCAAATAAAGTCCAGTGATCCAAACCACCCAGGAGGTGCCCTGCCATTGATGGAGATCCTTGGCTCCATGGTGTTGGTGGTGCTGGGGGCACCTCACGCTCTGGCCCCATGTCCATGGACCCACAGGGGTACCTGGGCACTGGGACAAAGGGGTGCCCTGTGGGAGTGAAGATGCTGAGAACCAGGAGAGCCCAGAGCAGCGAGATTTCTGCAGGAATTAAGTTTGCAAGCCCTTTCTTTCCCCTCTGTAACCAGGGAGAGGTGAGCTGGGCTGAGACATGGGAAGAGATAGGAAAAGGCTTCCCATGGCATTGCCAGCACCCATGGGGTGGTGAATCCACCACCCCATAGAGCAGAGGGTCAGTCCCCAGCTCTCAGCATTACCAGAGAGGTAGGCAGAGGTGGGTATTGGTAGGGAGGGTGGGCACTGGTGGATAGAGGTGGGCAGAGGTAGGCAGAGGTGAGTAGAGGTGCAACCCTTAACCACAACCCCAGAGAACTCTGCAGAAACACCTTTTGCTATCCCGATGGCTCCCCATGGGTCCCAGCAGCACCCACCACCCCTGTGAGCTGCACCCAGGGAGTGTGTCTTCTCTGATTGTCTTCTCTCTCCATTTACTCTGGTTTTGAGTCATTTTCCCTCTTTTCTCCCGGCTGTTTTCCGTGAAAAGCTGTAGCAAATCTCTCCCAGGCTGTTTATCTCACATCTCCCATGTTGCTCCCTCCCACGTTGCTCCCTCCCACCTGCTCTGTGCAGCCAAACTCTTTTGACCCAAACATTGTGGGTTAATGCAGCCACCTCCACGGCTCAGGGGCAGAGGGGTACCCGTGTCCCTCTGGGGGCAAGTGGGGGACAGCTACAGGCCACCGTGCAGGTCCTGATGCTGCCACAGGGCACTTTGCCACCCCTGAAGTTCAGCTGCGGGTAGATTTGAGGAGGGGATGGCTGGAGATGGACCATCCCTCATCCAGCTCTGGTCCCTCTGGATGCTGGAAGTGCCAGTCCCTGCTCTGCAGCAAGATCTCCTCCAGGGCTTAAGCGGTGGTGGGAGGAGTTAATCTGAGTTGATTGGGATTTTTTCTTATCAGCATTCCTTGTTCACCAGGCTCCCATTGGAAACACAGGTCCTGTGACCCTGCCCCTGCCCCAGCAGGGTCGTGCCCCTCAGAGGGGACGTCAGCAATGGGCAAAGTGACTGCAGCAAGTTCCCACAGAGACTGGGGGTGCAGAGAGGAAAAGGACCTTGGATGGATGAGATTTATGGGTGAATTTTAACAATGTTGGGAGTGTGTAGCACAGGCATTGGGGCAGCTGGGTGTCCCTTCTCCCACTGCTGCATCCAGCTCTGTTTAGCTCAGGCTGATGAGGAGGGCAGCAAGGAAGAGAGGACATGAAAGGCTCAGCCTCCCACATTTTGCAGCAGCCTTGATGTATTTCCAGGCTCCTGGCTCAGGCCACACTGGGAAAAATGGGAGCAGAGCAGAAAAGTAATGGCAAGGAGAGGAGAAAATCCTTCCCTTAGTCCTCATCACAGCGGAGGTGTCCCGAACACCCTCCCAACCTTCACATGGTGTGGATGGTGCTGTGCTGGTCCTGAGCCCCTGGGAACAGCAATTCCCCATGGACTTCAGCCCACACCCTCCTCCCAGGCACCACCAGGTGCCCTGGGGCCAGCACTGAACCTCTCACATGAGGGTGAGGTTTGTCTCATCCCGGATCTGCCCGATGGCTCCTCTGCCCAGTGCAGTGATTCCCATGCCCCCACCTTGCCATGTCCTGTGCCGGCTCTGGCCAGGGCCGGCATCTCCTGGAAAGGGCGGAGGGAAGTGCTTCAGGTCTCCTGGAGCACCAACATCAGTGGTGTCTGAGGATGTTGCAATCCCAGGTGAGTACAGAGAGGACGCCCCAGGCCAAGGCCGTGGTCCCTTGGCACAGCAGCACCTTGCCCTCAGGTTAGTGCTGCTCTTTGCCTGGCTCTGACTCCCACTTGCATCTTATTTCTGCTGCTTTCTTGGAACTGACGCTTTGGCCTGATCCTTGCTAAGGTGCCCAGGGACCTGGTGACTGGGATGCTCATAAATTAAAAGGCACGTGAATGGTTGCTCCATTAAAAACAACATTCAGTGGATTTTTCCACTCTGTGCTCTCCAGACCTTTCCGGGGGAGTCCTCACTAAAAGTGGATGTTGTCGCCCATCTCAATCCCCTGTGGGGTTACAAACAGTCTGTGCCCTGCAGGACTGAAATAAGGGCCTGGAAAGGGCACAGTGTGCAGCATGACAGACTCCTGGAGATCAGCTCCCAGCTTGCTTCCAGACCCTGGCCCTGAAAGAATCCCACCGGCCAAAGCCATGTGCCCAGGTGCCAGGGACACCGGGGGGGCAGGACACCCACAGCAGTGTCCAGGGCCAGGTGTGAGCATGCCAGGGAAAACAAGCTCGCCACATGCCAGCTGGGACTGCAACCTCCAGCCTGTGGCATTGCCACCACTCCCAACCACCTCAAGAATCCATCCTGACCAGCAGTGGGATAAAATTAATACGACAATGCCCTCTGATGGTGGAAACAGCCCTGGTGTGGATGGCGCTGTGCCAGTGCTAAGCCCCTGGGAACAGCAACACCCCCTGGACTTCAGCTTGGGCTGAAGGTGCCTGGGGACAGATGGGGACAAAACAGAGGGGCTGCAGGAGAGATGGTGCAGAGAGGGGTCTGCTTAATCACAGGCACTGCCCAGCTTTGCTCTCTGTGGCACCAAGGGTGAGATGGCCTCCAATCTGCAGATGCCAGGCTGGATTTGCATCTACACTGGCAGTGCCAGGGCCAGCCAGGACATGGGCAGGACGTGGGTCTGGCCCCATGGCGGAGCTGCCACGCAGCTGGGAGAGCTCCTGCTCTCGTGCCCCCAGAATGAGGGGGAGGCAGTGCTGGTGGAGAGGTCACCCCGTGCCACCGATCCCAGGTAACCATGAGCTCCATGGGTCCCTCTGGGCTCTGGTAACACTCAGTGTCTGCTCAAGTGATGACTCATCCTGCACATGAGCCACCAGCTCACAGGGACAAATCCCCTCCTCTAGATAACACATCAACATGTCCTGCACCCACCGTGGGGAGGTGACAGCTTCTGGCTGGATCACTGCCTCACCGGTGTGGATAAAAAAACTGTGCTTCAATAAAGAAGCATTAAGATGCCACAGCATTGATGTGGCATTTCTTTTTCCCCAGCCAGAATAATTCCCCTGCTCCAGAAGGAAATCTTTCCGCATTCTCCTTCTCCTTGTTGGGCTCCTTCTGGTTCAGTAATCTCTATGTGTGTTTCATAAAGCTGGTCCTTCCTTTCCAAGCTCAAGACCCATCTCCTCCACCCTTGGTTGGGTGGGATCCTACATGACCCCACAGCAGCCCTGGCAGCTCTCCACCTCCCCCCACCCAAGCCAACCCCACAATAAGCAGGACAGAGGGGTTTGGTGGCTTTTATTAGGATCAAAGCCCCTCAGCTGGGTTTGTTTTATTGTCACAGCTAATGACAGCTTCAGAGAGGGCCATGCCATGGCAGGCTGAGGTGCAGCCCCTGCCAGGGAGGGGCAGCCCAGCAGGCAGCAGAGACCGTGGCCAGGGGCATCAGCACCTGCCCCACCACTGCCCAGCAGCTGCAGGATCCACCTGGGAAAAGGAACGAGATCCGAGTCCTGCGAGGGCACCAAGAGAGCCCTGGTCAGGGATGAGTGGGAAACATGTCCCTGCCACGGCTCTAATGCAGGACAAACCCAGCCATATCTACAGCCCTCCCTCCACCTCACCAAGGGACAGGTTTCTCTCAGGTTCATCATCCCACCCCACCCATGCATCTCCAGCCATGGGACAAGGAAGACCTGAAGTGGGACTCCATCAGCAGGTGACAAGTGCTAATCCAGGACACTCAGCCCACTCCAGCCCCCTGAAGTGATCCACTCTCTCTCCATCCTGGTGCCCCAACCCAGACCTACCTTGCTCTTTGTCTTGTCCTTCGATCTGTCCTCACTTGGGCACTGCAGGAGAGCACAGGAGACAAAAACCCCCTTAACTCCCCTTGTCGTACTCCCCTTTTGACTCCCAAAAGTGCCTGTGTGCTCACCTCAACGTGCACCTGCACACCCCATCCCTGCACACACCTGCTCCAAGCAATCCCACACACCACCATCACTGCATGCTCCACTCCAGTCTGGGTGACTCCCAGGTGCTCTGTGTCCCCAGCACAATGCCCAGCTCATCCTCCTTGGCCAACTGGGCTGAGCCCCCAGCGTGGGCAGCAGGGGAAGGGGAATTCTGCACCCTTGCCCCGCTCAGGTGAGACCCCACCTGCAGAGCTGCCTCCAGCCCTGGGGTTCCAGCACGGGAAGGACCTGGAGCTGCTGGAGAGAGTCCAGAGGAGGCCACGGAGCTGCTCTGAGGCCTGGGGTCCCTCTGCTGTGGAGCCAGGCTGGGAGAGCTGGGGGTGTTCACCTGGAGGAGAGGAGGCTCCGAGGAGACCTCAGAGCTCCTTCCAGGGCCTAAAGGGGCTCCAGGAGAGCTGGAAAGGGACTGGGGACAGGGCCTGGAGTGACAGGACAAGGGGAATGGATTCCCACTGCCAGAGGGCAGGGATAGATGGGATATTGGGAAGAAATTCTTCCCTGTGAGGGTGTGGAGGCCCTGGCACAGGGTGCCCAGAGAAGCTGTGGCTGCCCCATCCCTGGCAGTGTCCAAGGCCAGGCTGGACGGGGCTTGGAGCAACCTGGGCTAGTGGAAGGTGTCCCTACCCATGGCAGGGGGTGGGAATGGGATGAGCTTTGAGGTCCCTTCCCATCCAGACCATTCCATTGTTCTGTGACTCTACCGAGCCCCTGCACGGCTGCACTGGGGATGGGCCCGTGGGGCCACAGGACCCAGGCTGGCTGGGTCAGCACTCCTGGAGGGTCCAGCAGCAGCTCCCACAGAGCTGAGCACTCACCCCGTGCCACATACCCTGTGCCACACCAACAGCCCTGGAGCTTCCACAGGGACTGAGGTGCTGGGGCTGCCAGATTGGAACCCTGCCCATGTGGGAAGTGGGGCAGAGTGTGTCTGGGGGCAAGAGTGTGCTCGGAAGCCACGGGAGGGGAAATAAAAGTGTTTAAGGACACCTGGCCGGCACAGGAACACGCAGAGAGTGTGCGGGCAGTGATCGTCCCATGGGCTGAGGAGGGGCTGTGGGGAGCAACGCGGGGCAGGTCTGTGCAAGGGCTGCTCCCGATGCTCTGCTGAGGCAGGGAAATGTGAGCTGGGAAGCGCCGGCAGGATGCCGAGACATAAATCAGAGCAGCCCAGGTGCAGGGGAGGAGGCTGACACACACCCCCCACGCTTGGGACAGGAGCGGGGACAGTCAGTGCTGGGCCAGGCCTCCAGCAGCTCCTCTGGCTCTGCCATTTCTGGTTTCCTCTCCATTTTTTTTCCCATGAATAAGGAAAGGTGATTTCAAGATGCTTCAAGACCATAAACCCAAGAAGCCCAAAGCTGCAGCTCCACAGGGCTCCCAGTGTCCTCAGACTCCCTCACAACCAAGATCAACACAAAACAGGGACAAAACAGAGCACTGGGAAAGTGAGACCAGGAAAAGGCTGGCAAGGGCTCCTGCTCCTCCTTCCCCTCAGCCAATCTCACCTTTCACATCCAGTTTGCAGTCTACTGACGCTTCCCCCAGGGGGTTCACAGCCTTGCAGGTATAGACACCCCCATCGAAAGGGCCAGGTTTGCGGATTTCCAGCGAGCACACGCCCTGATCAATCAGTGCTATGTATTTGGGGTCTTCCCGGATCTCCATCTGATTTTTCAACCAGATGATTTTGGGCTGAAAGTTTAAAGCAGGGAGAGAAAAGAGAAATCTAAGGCCCCAAAATGCAGCCACCTCTCTCTGTCTTTGCCTTGCCCTGCCTGAAGCTTGTGGCCATGGTGAGATTCACAATTAGAAGTATTTTGAAGATCCAAATCTCCCACTTGTGAGCCCTAACCACTGCTCCACCCTTCCTCCCCCAGCACAGAGGAAACAGGACATGGCTTGATTTAAGACCAGTCTCCCATCTCCATGCAGAAACACCCCAAATGTGCCCCAGTTTGACTCAGAGGGCAGCTGCAGCCTCTTTACCTCACCCAACCCTAATCCAACAGCACCAACCATCTCCCAGACACCTCCAGCCACCTTGCAAAAAACCCCACTGATGTCCCCAGGCCAGGGTGATGCTGTCCGTGGAGGAACCACTGACCTGGGGGAAGCCCCGGACGGAGCAGAAGAGGTGAGTGCTGTAGCCCCGCGTAGTCGTTCGGTCTGTCAGGGGCTGCGTGAACTTTGGAGGCTCCATCATGTCCCGCTGGGGGATCTTCTCTGGCTGGTAAGTGGTTTCTAAGGAAATAATTAATTCTAGCTGAGGCAGAGCTCAGGCTCCTGGGCTGACCAACACAAGGATTCAGCACAAGGTACCCAAAACCACTTCTGTTCCCTCACATAAGAAGCCAGATGTCACCTTGCCTGACCCGAGGACCTGGCCCTCAGCTCAGACAGCCCTGTTTCCTCATCCAAACATGACATGGTAGTGCCCAGGCCCTGCAAGGAACACAGGGGATGCCAATCCCCAAACCCACTGACACATCCTGTGTGCGGCAAGTCAGACCCCAGGCCAGGCACACTCTGGATCTCCCAGTCCATCCTCAAATCTCAGTGCACAGAAGTAAGAGCTGGAGGGAATATCTGCAGGTGGCAGAGATCTCAGGTCACTGTGTGCTACCAGGGAGAAGGACAGAAATAGAAGGAAGGAGAACGGGGCTGGTTGGAGATTTGGCCCTGAGCTGCAGGGCCAAAGCCAGGGCTGTTCTGACCCTTCCCAGCTCCTGCTTCCATCTCATCCCAGGGATGTCCATGCCTTGGTTCCTCCCAGGCGGCTGAGCATGGCACAAGCTTTCCCCAAAGGAGAAATGAGGTGCAGAAGGGGGCAGGGGACCTCTGGACCTTGGGGGTGCTCAGCCTCACCCCTGCTGGTCTTGTCCTGGGGACCGGCCCAGCAGCATCAGCACAAGTCCGAGGAAGCCCCAGTGGCCCACTGGTCAGGACCCCTCTTGGCAACCACCCTCCCCAGCCCCTCAGCCAAGGATGTGTCCCCACTTGTCTTCTCGATGTAGGCCACCCCAGAGGTGACGGCAGCGCTGTTGCTGAGCCCGCAGATGTTCTCGGAGAACACTCGGAAGGAGTAGGTGTTGCCGATGATGAGGTCGGAGATGGTGCAGCTGGTGCGGGTGCAGCGCTCCAGCACCGTGAACCATTTCTGGGAGGAAAAAAGGAGGAAAAAAGAGAGTAGTGAGAAAAGACAGCCTGTGACAAGGATAGAGAAGGTGTGGGGGGAGGCAGGGAGTGCAGCTGCCCCTCTCCCATCAGGGCATCCCCAGCAGCAGGAGTGCCCAGGCTCACCCCGCTTTTCTTGTCTGACTTCTGCACCCTGTAGCCCTTGATCTCAGAATTCCCGTTGTCCACAGGGGGAGTCCACTCCAGGGCCACATTAAAGCCCCACACATCCACCAGCTTCAGGTTCTGGGGAGGGCCAGGTGGCTCTGCAAACACAAACGCCCTCAGGGTGACATCCCAGTTTGCTCCCCCCACATTCGGTACCTTGACCATCCCCTCACCTCGCTTTTAATCTCTTCTCACCCTGGTGCAGCACACAAGGGATGAGAAGCTGCGTGGGGCAAGGGCTGGCAGAAACTCTGCATCCTCAACCAGAGGAGTTCACCTGCATGATCCTGTTGAGGATCCCTCTGGAACAGGGACTCCGGGGTCCCTTGCCTTGTTGCTGTCCCATCAGATCCCGCCCAAAACAAGACCTACCCAACTAAGGAGGAGAAATGAGCCCCAGAGTGACCCTGCAGGGTCCCATACTCAGCTTACCAACCACCTGGATGTCCAGGGTAGCCTTGTCCTCGGCTCCGTTGATCTGCACGGTGAGCTCGTACTTGCCCGAGTCCCCACGCTGGGCCTGGCGGATGTAGAAGATGGTGTCCCGAGCCGTGTTGCGGATGTTGATGTGGTTGGTGTCCAGGGGCTGCCCTCCCTTGGTCCAGTTCACCTCGGGCTGAGGCTTTCCCTGGAGCAAAAGGCAGGTCAGGAGCCACTCGGGCACGGTCCCAGCAGGTCCTGCTAGGAAGTACGGGTGGCAGAGCCACCCTGCTCCAGGCAGCAGCAGCCTGGGTGCCACCTCTCCCATCCAGCAGTCCCCGGGAAAGAAGCTACAGCTGATTCCTGTCATACTCACTGATGGGAAGCTCTCAGGCTCCAGGGATGAGGCTGGAACATGCTGGCTCCCCAAGGTCCTCATGGAGCAAGCCCAGCTTTACTTGCCAGGGCAGAGCTGTGCTCTCATGGCCCAGGTGCTGAGCCCAAACTCCAGCTTAGCAGCAGGGCTTGAACTCAGCATACAGGGAAAATTCATGCCTGAAGCACAGCCAGCACAGAGTCCCAGCTGTCTGTGAGACATGGCATGGACAAGTCCCTCAGCTCAGGGGCCTCTCACTCCACCTGCTTGGCCAACACATTTCAGAGCCAGCTGCTACAGTGGAGATGCTCTGGTGATGTCCCAGACAGGATGAGAGAGATCAGCTGAGGAGACGACCTCCAGCCTCACCCACCAGTGTCAGCATTGCTCCCCCATCACACAGCCCTGAGGCTGCCCTGCTCCAAAGCCACCTGGTCCCCTCAAGGGACCCCAGTGCTGTGCTGTGGGGTCCCAAGGGATGTGGCCAGATCCTGGCCAGGAGCATGAGCTGAACTGGACTTACTGGCTGAGACAGCAGCAACAGCCAGCCCATGTCCTGATGTGTTTGGGGTTGTCCCATTGCAGCATCATCAATAAAGATGTAGCAGGGGAAAAATGGGGTCTGGGCAGGAAGAGGAGAGAGATTCCCACCCGTTCACCTACCCTTGGCCCACAAGACACAGGGACCAGGCCAAGTCAGAGCACAGTTGGACCCATGAGCTAACCTGCAGGAGCAACCTGGAGTGAAATGCCCAAGGGATTAAAGCCCAAATCACCCACCTACCTGAAAGGGGATCATGATGTTCACAGCATCCCCAACGCACCTGATGTAAGTCTCCCGCAGGTGCCGAGGCATGCGGATCTTTGGGAGCTCTGGGGACCAGGAATTCACGTTGTGAGACAAGGAAGTCCCATTCCCCAGCTGGCTGACCCCCCTGACCCCGATACACACCCCTGCTTGGCCACCAAGAAAATCCACCCAAACACGGCCACCTTCTCCCTCTCATCTCCTGGACGGTGCTGCTCCCCTGCAGGGCTGTGCTAGCCTATCCCATTGCCTGTACCCCACAGTGACGTCCATCCCTGAGATCCCAGGTCACCAACCCGACGGCAGCATTCCGATGGATCATTCACCCCCCTTCATTACAGCCAGGCCATGGAGACAACATGGGCGTAACCAGAAGAGCCACAGCACAACTTGTATGGTAACAAGGCAGGGAACCGCATCTCCCAGTTGGGAAATATTTCTCCCCCAACTTTCCAGAGGCACACAGCCCAGCTTCCAGCAAGGACAAGGCTCGACCTCCACCTTCCCTGTACACTCCAGCCCGCTGAGACATGAAGGAGGTGCCTGGTCACACCACAGCTGTGGAAGCCCCAGGCTCATGACAAAGGCAAACGTCCCCAAGGCAGCATAACAAAGACAAGCAAAAACCCCACTGGAGAGTGCTCATGGAGGATGTCCCCTTCCCCGGGCAGAATGGAAGCCGTGTAACTCTGCTGGCTCGGTGCCACCCAGGGATCCCTCTGGAGCCCCTTGTAAAGGAGCTGGGAGTCTCTGCCTGGGCTAAATGTGCACGAGCTTAACCCTGGGGAGGGGGCCTGGCCAGAATAAACCAGGCCTGAGCCAAACAGCTGTGAGGGCTGGGGAGCACAGGGACAGGCCCGGCGGTCCCAGATGGCCCCTCTGGCAGCTGAGACGGTCCCTGCTCTGCTCGTGCTGCGATTTCTGCAGGGATCCATCCCCCATAACCCAGTGCTGCCACTTGGGCTCATCAGTCTCAGCAGGGCAGGGAAACCTGACCTCGGGGGAGGAATGTTAATTCATGGGTGTTTTCCCCAGCTCCCGGTGCTTCTCTCAGAGCTATGGGGCTGGCCGAGGTCGGTGGCCCAGGCGACACGCTGTCATGGTGGGAAGGATTTTCCTGCCCTTGTTCCCTGCAAAGTGTGACTCCCATACTGATCCTTCATCTGGTTTCTCCTTGTCCCTCTCCACCTCCCAAGCCCGCTCATCCCACCTGTTGTTAAGCTCCGTGCTGTCCGATTGCTGCTATTTAAAATCCCCTGGGGTGCTATAAATGAACTGGTGAGACGTACAAAATGCAGGCCTGGAGAAAATGTGAAGGCCAGGAGGCAACAGATGGAGAGGAGAGGAGAGGAGAGGAGAGGAGAGGAGAGGAGAGGAGAGGAGAGGAGAGGAGAGGAGAGGAGAGGAGAGGAGAGGAGAGGAGAGGAGAGGAGAGGAGAGGAGAGGAGAGGAGAGGAGAGGAGAGGAGAGGAGAGGAGAGGAGAGGAGAGGAGAGGAGAGGAGAGGAGAGGAGAGGAGAGGAGAGGAGAGGAGGAGAGGAGAGGAGAGGAGAGGAGAGGAGAGGAGAGGACGGGAGGGGAGGGGAGGGAGAGGGAGGGGAGGGGAGGGGAGGGGAGGGGAGGGGAGGGGAGGGGAGCGGAGAGGGGGGGAGGAGGGGAGGGGAGGGGAGGGGAGGGGAAGAGGGGGAGGGGAGGGGGGAGGGGAGGGGGGAGGGGGAGGGGAGGGGGGAGGGGAGGGGAGGGGAGGGGAGGGGAGGGGAAGGGGCAAGGGGGGAGGGGGAGGGGAGGGGAGGGGAGGGGAGGGGAGGGGAGGGGATCAAGTTGTGTGTGGGTCTCTCAGCTCTTTGGGTTTTACACCTGTACATGTGGCTGGGACAAAGCTCAGGCAGCAGGGATGGGGTGTGGGAAGCATGAGCTGCGCATTGTCATCTCATGTCAGTCCCTCACACCCCGGGTTTTCCGGTTCTATGAGGTTTGGTGGGATGGTTTTGAGGTCAGAGGTGAACAGGCCCAGCCATCACCCCTAAGCCACATCCACCTCCTCCAAGCACACTGAGAAGATGGACCCTGCAAGACCCTTTCCACAGGCTGATATTCTCCAAGCTTTTTCCTATGAAAAGCTGGTGGTTTCTGGAATAACTTTTGTTAGTATTACTGTTTATAAGCAGCTGAAAAATCTGATGTGTTGAATAACAGGAAAACTTGAGCATTAATAATTCCTTCTAAAGGCAAAATGAGTCTGTCTTTGCTGTTTGCTGAGTGCAAACCGGCCCTGCCCTCCTGCATCAGCCTCGGCAAATTGGCAGCATCCCGGGAGGAATGAGAGTCCTGCTAAGCATGGGAGCAACTCATTCATTAGCGAGTTCAGCATGATTAAAGTTCCCATGCTCCAGACAACCAGCTCTTGACTTCCCTGAGCTAAATAAACAAAGCTGTCCAATGTGTGCTGTGGTATATTTGGGATGTGACACGGCCAAGGGGAGGAGACGAGCTCAGGGGGAGGTGGATTCTGAACTCCTGCCATGAAACGGGAAAATGTGGCTCTGCCCTTTGAGTCCTTCACCCCCAAAACTTCACCATCAGCAAGATTGGTGAGGTCAGGAAGATTCTCCCAAGGGAATTTGACACAGTCATTGAGAGTAACATCTGTCAAAGGCTGGATGGGACCCATGAGAGGCTGCTCAGGCTGCAGGGATGGATGGAGATTTCACACAGGAATTCTGCCCTCAGGAGCAGTACTCACGGAGGATCTCCCTGATGAGCACTGGCTGCTCCAGAGCGGCCGGGACGCTGGCTCCGCTGGCACTGACAGCCACCACCCTCACATGGATCTTGTCCCCAGAGCTGAGGTTTGGGATTGTGTAGCGGGTGGAAAGAAAAGGCTCCTGGTTCACAGCTTTCCAGTCTGAACCTGCAACAGATGCAGCACAGCACTTTGGATGTGCCATAGACAGACAGATGCACCTGAGCAGCCACATCATGGCCCAGGGGGTGAGACCCAGAGGCAAAGAACCTCTTCTTTGGAAAGGTGGAATGATTTTTGGGGCATCAGCAGAAAAAGGGACCTTGGAGGGGAGGTTGGCCCACCTGCCAAGGAGTGTGGGGTATGAAGTGCTGGCAGGAGCTCAGCACTGGAGCACAAGGACATTTGCAAGTAAGGCATCAGGCCAGCGAACGCGTCCCTGCTGACCAGGTGCATTCCTGAAAGAAAAGATCCTTGGAACTCTCTGCCAGCCACTCTGCTCCTCTCACTGCCCCAGGACAACACTGGGGCTCACCATGGCCCCCACAAACTCCTCCACACTGGGCAAGACCTGCTCAGGACCTGTCCCCAGCCGGATGGACCTCTGCAAATGTTCTTCCTGCTTGGAAGGGTCGTCTCAAACTCAACCCAGAGCCCGGCCCTCCCCCAGCCGCAGCTAACATGGCCTTGCCACGTGCCAAACCTCTCAAGAGGTTTCTCGCTTAGAAAATAAACTGCCCTGGTCACCCAAGGACTGGGTGTCCCATGTGGGCAATGAGAGTGACCCACATGTGCCAGGGTGTGCCAAGCCCCCATGTGCACCTTCAGAACAAGGTTTTCCTGTCAATGTCATTGGAGCAGCCAAATCCCACCAGGTCCTCTTTCCCTTCACCACTGGCATTGCTCAAATCAGCCCTCACTCAAATCTCACCATATTTTAGCCAACCAGAGTCTTGTACCAGCCCAAATACAGCAGTCCCGTGGCCCCTAGATGATGACTGAGGGACTGGAGTTCTCCTGTCCTCCAGCAGACCCAAAACAAGCCAGGAGAGCATCCAGACTGAGCCCTTTGGGTGGCTGTCAGACAGATCCCTGCAGGAATGGCTGCAACCTTCCTTGTCCCATGCAAGGCCCTCCTCACGCATCCCACCGAGTCGTGGTAACCTCTCCACCCCAGCCCAGCGATGGAAGCCTCCCACAGCCAAGAATGTGTCCATCGTGTGTGCCACAAGCTAAACAGCCGAGGATCAAGTTCCCTGAGGTCCATGGGCCACCTGCGTCTCCCAAACCACTCCAGCCCAGCCTCCCCTTGCAGATCCCCCAGCCACACAGACCCTTCACTCTCACCCCAAAGCCCAGCGCGGCTTCAAGAGAGTGCCCAAAACATGAGTCTTATCCACCCACTCCATTCCACCGTCCAACAATGCAACTGGAGAACCATGGACAATTGCTGCCACCTCCCAGCCCACCTCCATCCACCACAGCCACCCTCTTTCCAGACATCATCAAGCTGGCTGACACATGCCCAGGACCCTTTCCTTCCTCATCCTCCTTACCCCCATTCCTTCTATGCTTCATTTTGGGCAAACATGGGAGAATTGAATTTTTCCTCCTGTTTTCTTGGATTACCCTCCCAGCCCCAGATCTCTGCAGATCTGGAGTTCATCAGAGACCACCCCCAGAAGGTGTGTTGGTCTCTGCTCCACACTCAAGCTGGACATAGCAGTGACACTAAGCCTGCTCCAAGCCCCTGCTAAAGACATCACTACTGTCTGAAGCCAATGGGATGCCCTGTTCCTCCATGGATAAGAAATAACCATTCAAAATGGATCCATTTGGGCAAAGAAAGGGAGTTGTTTCTGGGGGAAATGCTCTGCTGGGTTCCACCCAGCTCCATCCCACCCCACAGCTGCACACCATCTCTCCATGCTCGCAAGACAGGAAAAGACCAAACCTACTTCCATCTTTGCAGATCTCCACCACGTATCCATCCAGGCCTGCCCGGCCCGTCTGCTCTGGGGCTTTCCAGGTCAGCGTGAATGAGTTTTCACTCACTTCTTCCACGGCCAAAGACAAGGGGCAGCTGGGTGGCTCTGTAACAAACCCGCAGTGGTGAGGGCAGAGCTTAAGTACCAGGGCTCTTGGAGGGCAATTGCTCAGCCTCCAGGTCTGTCTTCAGTCCACCCATCCTCCTAATCCCCAGCCCCATCCCACTGCAAAAATATCCTTGATGACTTCATCCCTCCGTCCCTTCTCCCCAGCACATGCCCCCTCCAAGCCTTGCTTATCACCTCTCCCCACTCCAGTGCTCCCCACTCACCTTCCTTTGGTTTCTCCGGTTTAGGCTCAGGGGCTGGGGCTGGGGATTCAGCTGGGGGAGCTGGGGAACCTTCTGCAGGTGCTGGAGTCGCTTCTGCTCCAGCTTCCGTGGGGACGGGAGCAGGTTCGTCTGTGGGGGCTGGGGGCTGCTCAGGGGCTGGGGGCTCTTCAGCAGCTGGGGCTGCTTCTTCCTTCAGGGCTGCTTCTTCCTTTGGGGCTGCTTCTTCTTTTGGGGCTGCTTCTTCTTTTGGGGTTGCTTCTTCCTTCGGGGCTGCTTCTTCCTTCGGGGCTGGTGCTGCCTTTTTCTTGGCCGCTGCCGGAGCCGGTTTTTTGGCTGGAGGTGCAGTTTTGCCGGTCATCGCTGCAAAGCCTGGGGGCTGGGGAAGGAGATGTTCTGAGGTCTCTGCTCTGGGGTCTCTGCTCTGTTTTGGGGTTCCTGCTCCAGACAAAAGATCTCTCCTCTGGATCTGGGGTCTGGACTCCGAGGTTGGGGTCCCTGCTCAGGACCAGGTGTCTCCACTCTGGACCGATGGTCTCTTCTCCAGGAGGGCTGTGCTGGGAGGGGGGAACCAGGTCACTGAGCCAGAACAGGGGCTGGGTGACTTTTATAGGCTTTGGCTGGCACTTGTCACCTCCCTGCAAACCAATCTGCCTGCGCAGGCGGGACGGCCAGGAATAGCCACCCGGGACCTGCACATTCAGCAGCCCCCACTGCCCCCTCCTATGGGAGGGCAGCTCATGGGCCCGGCCCCCCAGCGGCCCCCCTGGCCTCACCCAGGACTGGGTAGGCCAGGGCCAGGTCACCTTTCTTTGGGGACATGGCTCCTGTCCCCAGCACCAGCACCCCTCTGGCTAAGGGCTTCCCCACCCCCACTGCCAACTCCTCAGCCACCCATTGCCTCCCAGCCCCGACAGACTCTTCCTGGACCCCTCATCCCCCTTGCCTTCCTTAGCCCCTGCATTAACACCAGACCCCCCCACCCCAGCCCTCCCTGTTAATCCCGCATTGACCCCCCAACCCACCTACTCCCCCTCATGCCCTCCCACAGTCCCTGTGACCTCAGACCCCTCTGCTCCCTCCATCCTTCCCCAGCCTCATCCTCAATCCCACAATTGTTGAGATTGGACAACAACCTCTGGGCTCATCTGGACCAGCCCAGCTGCCCACACCCCTCACCCACATTTCTGGAGAAGACAAATCACTCACCAGCCCCATGCCGTGTTCTCCAGCCTCTGCTCTGCCCAATCAACCATCCTTGTCCATAGAGACTGGTCACCCCAGAACTCATGACCAGCCACCCTACTGTTACCTCCAAACTCAGATTCACCCCAAATCCCCCCAGTGACCCAGGAAAGCCCCATTAACCCTATGGGTCATAAACCACTCACCCCCTGCTTGCTTCTGTTTCTTTACTTGCCCTCATGCTGTGCATGAGACACTACTAAAAGTGTCTCTGTATCCTTAACCTTCCTGCAATTTGGGTTGAGAGAGAGTTTACTCCATTCCCCAGCTAATTCCCTGTCTCCAGGGATGCTGCTATGGAGCAGCCAAGCAAGCCTGGCTGTCCTGCCTGCTGGTCCACAGGCTCACAGTTCTGTGGTCCCCAGGAAACACCTCCAGACGTGGACATCAGGGTCAAGAGGCCTCCCCGAGACAGCCAGAGCACGAGGCACGTTCTCTGCTGGGGCCAGGTGATCCCAGCTTTGCTAACAAGGGGGTGGTTTTCCAGGGGACAGCTGTGGTCACTCAGGAATGGGAGTGAGACAAGAAAGAGCAAAGCCCCATTGGCCAGGCTGGTCCTTAAAGGGATGGTGACATCCCAAAAAAGAGCCTGAGGGGTGTCGCTAGCGAGCAGAGACTGAGGAAAAAAGTGACATGGACGGTTTAGGATGAGAAGAAACCGACCCTTTATTAATTGACAAATTCGCTTATATACCTTAGCACGCTGGACTGACATAAGGCTATTGGTTCACTGACCAAGCACCCCCCAGAGGGATTGGCTGAACCCAACACCACTTACTTCAGATATTTTCTCCTTGGTATCATAACAATACCATAGTTTACAAAATCTCCCAACTGTTTTCCCATAGCGCCCGTGAGAAAGCAAGGCTTTCACACAGACACTGTCAGAAAACTGAGAAACCTCTCTGCAGCCAGGCTTTTAGCATTCACATGAGGGGTGCACCCCAGCTGGAGCAGCATGACCCTCCTGCTCCATGAGGGATATTTTTTCTCTCCTGGTTATTTGGCAGCAGGACAAAGCCAGGGTATCACGAGATGATGTTGGTGCCTCAGGGAGGGTCTGTTTGCCCCAAACTATGTGATAACCGGGATGTTCCTTGATTACTTCCCCAGTGAGGACAAATATGACTAATAAAAGTTCCACCTTCCCCAGAATATCCATGGAATGCCTGAGAGATGAGGTCCTTGAGGCAGGAGAGGGTGATATGGGGCATGCAGGCATTTCTGCTGCCTGCATGGATGGATACTGGCAGTTCCTTTCCTGCCCAGAGCATCTTGGAGTGGCTCAAACTTGTCAAGTGGGTCATGAACCAGAAAATTCCCTGCCGGTGCTCTGGTCAGAGAGAGGACAAGTCCTGCTGCCCAGCATGGCAAGGAAGGGCTGGAGAGGATCATCCGTCCATCCTGCTCCAGCTGTCTTTGGCTCCTGGGTGCAGAATTGGAGAAGCTCTGGTTTCTCCCTACCTTGGCCCACTGGGATTTCATCCTGTCTTGGATGACCTTGGCCCCTCCTTGACTCCTCCACTTGACCCCTCCACATGGCCTGTGCCTTGATGACTCTTTCCATCAGCTCACAGGTGGCCAGTTCCAGACTCCCCCAAACATCTACTCAGGCGTCTTCCCTGTGTCTTTCTCAATCACGAACCAAAAACCACTTCATTGCAAAAAAAGTGGGCTTGTTTTGATTACATGTTAAGAGAAGCAATTTAAAGAGCTCAGAAAGAAAAATAAACCAATACCAAAACTCCAGTTCATAGGGAAATGAGCACTCAGATTTCTCTCTGATTTCAATTTGGGGGAGTACAGCTGAAAATTAAACACTTTGCCCAGGAAAAATAAAGAATATCAGTGCAATAATTTCACCTGAAGTTCTCAATTTGAAAGAAACTTGGGTCTGTCAACCTGTTCCATGACATTTGGATGCTTTTGCTCTGTTGAGTCAGGGGGTGACTAATAGTTTATGAGCAAATGAATCAACACGGTTTATCACCCACTCTTATCTGGGCCACGTTACTAGAGCTTATTGGCATCTTGTTTATTCACATGTTGGGCAAACACTGGGTGTTGAGCAAAGCCCAGCAAGGAAACACTGAGGAGCTGCTGCTGTCGATGGCAAAGGCACCACGGGAGGTTGTCCCAGTTCCAAGTCAAAGGGTTTTCCACAGGCTCCAGACACAGAAATCAACATTTCCTCACCCACCACGATGGCTTCACTTGTGGATTCACAACGGGGATGGGGAAACTGCTGCCAGGAGGTGATTTCAGTACCCAGGACAGGAGTGGGCTGTCCCAGCCCCCAGTTTTGGGTGAGGGAGCTCAAAACAGTCTGGTGATGGAAATGAAGATCACATGGAGGGGGCTGTTCCTGCAGGCAGCCATGAGGGTTGAATATTAAAAATTTAGTGATAATTTAAATATCAGCACATTTTTGCCTGAAACTACAAGTATTTCAGGATTCAGCTGAAATACAGGTTATCCAAGTTTTCCAGTGACAAAAGATCTCTTCCTACATAAAGCTGGTACTTCTATAAATTGGTTTTGACCCACATTTCCAGCCCTCTGAGTCACGGATACATTTCCTTACTTATTTTCCAGGTGAGTACAGGTCTAAATAAGGGAAGTATCATTTATTCCTGAAAGGAATCCTCCTCATGCCACTGTTACTCCAACTCCCCCTGATGACGCAGCACAGTGGTGGATTATTTTCCAGCTGTGTTTATTTGACAGGATCCCATTGCAAAGAGGTAAATTTGTTGCCCCAAAACATCAGATCAGCCCATCCACCCAGACTCACAGTTCAGGAAACCAGAGACCTGCCAGGCGGGATGGGGGAAGCCTCGGGAACGCCTTCTCCACCACAACAGCTGATGTGTCGGTGCAGGGAGATGGAAAATGCCTCCGACAGCTGGGGCAAATCCTGTAGGCGTCCAGAGATTAGGACCATCCCCTAAACAGGGCTCCAGGATTAGACAGGAGGTGGTGAGACCTTCCCACTTGCGCATCATAAAGCAAAGCAGAGATGCCAAAGGCCTGGAATAAACAAGGAGCTCGTGTCATCCAGGTGGGAAGGGCTCCCTGAAGCTGCCACATCCTCTGTGCTCATCTCCTCTTATCCCTGTCCCCGTGAACACCTCTGGAGTTCCTGGTGGGCTCTTTGCACCCCAGCAAGACTGTGAAAACAGCAGGTGGATGTCACACCAGGGCCACTGCAGGCTCTGGGCTTGGCATCATCTGGTCCTTGGCACAGCCATGGGCTTGGTCAGGGCAGAGGACAGAGCTCCAGGGGATCACCATGGGTGTCAACAAGGGGAGTCACCCACAGCCTGTACCAGGGAGAGGAAGGGGACACCCAGGACTGACAGGGTGCCCATTGCCATCCCCAGTGGGACAAATTCAAAGTCACCCAATAGGACAGAGAAGGAAACATCCCCACCTCCCTTCAGCCACATCCAGCCCTGCACATATCGTGTGGACTGCGAGTCCATGGGAGACGTCACAGAAGGCCAGAAAAATGCCCAAACCCCCTGAATTTCAGCAGAAAGGAGGTGCCCAAGCTCCTTCAGGGGGGCTATTGCTTGGTGGTTACTGGAGCTGATTCCTGTGTGGGTCTGTGCCCTCCCTTTAGCTGCTGCTCCTGCCCTTGCCTGTCCCCTTTCCAGGGTTAACTCAGATCTCCAGAAAACCAGGGAGCTCATCTGGAAAGCACACAGCGGTCAACCACAAACACCAGCAGGGCTGCAGCCTGGGGGACTCAGTGCCCTGCCTCCCACCTCCCACCTCCCACGTCCCTGCTCCTGGCTCCGGCTCCAGCTCCCAGCAGCATTTCCAGCCTTGCCGTCACCGCGATATTCACAGAGTACTGAGTCAAGCAGCCGGGGCAGGTGGCAGGTGGGCTGGGACCAAGCGAGGTTTCCATTTGCCTGTCACATGCAAGTGGACACTTACTTCATCCCAAAGCAATGATTGCAGGCAGGGGCTCTAGGGCTGAGCTGGGACACGGCTCCAGTTCCCCTCCCAGAGCCCCCCAGGAAATGGCCTGTCCAGGTGTCACCCTGGGACAGGAATTTTAAGCAAGTATTGCTTAAAAATACCTTGTCTGGTCTAGAAAACACAACCAGCTAATAAAAAGACATCAACAGGAGCATCTCTGAGGTGCCAAGGGGCATCTCTTGCCTGATGGGCATCCCTTGGTGGGCACTGGTACAGGGTTTTAACAGCCACAGGCTCCAGAGCTGTCTGTGTCATTGGGTGCACCCCAGCTCACCCCAGCAGCACTCAGCAGCGCCAGTTTGATTTACTGGCTCTCCAGTAACCCTTTCTTCATGGAAAGAGCTGTCCAGCCTGGCACAAGCTGCCCAGGGTAGGGGTGAAGTCCCCAGCCCTGGACGGATTTGGCAGCTGGGGACATGGTTAGTGGTGGCCTTGGCAGTGCTGGGTTTAAGGGTTGGACTTGATGATCTTAAGGGTCTTTTCCAACCTAATTGATTGTCTAATTCCATGATAAGTAGGGGTTCACCCAGCTCCAGGTCCCCCAACATCAGCTCACGGAGCAGCAGGGTGGGTGCCCGGACCTGCACCCTCCCTGCTGAGATCAGGAGCTGCCGGATGCAGGCAGGGCATGCAAACACCCAGAACCAACTTTCGGGCTGTTATTTTGGGGCCATAATGGGATCATTCTCCTCCAAGATGGATGGATAGAAAATTAGGAAAACCCATGCAAAGATGTCCTGATTTTGCCCCGTGACTGGCTGGGAGCTGAGCCAGGGAGCTCTGTGTTCCCTCCAGCCTGCGACAGCACTGCAGTTGAAAAACCACCACAGAGAGGCATCAGCTGCTGCTCACAGCCAAAATGGTTTCCCCAAAGCCATCTGTGAGGCCGCCACAATCACAGTCACAGCACGAGGGGACAGCGCAGCCCAAGCAGGAGCTGCAGGGCAGGAGCTCCAGGGCAGTGACCTGCAGCAGCTGCAGCCAGGGCCAGCTGGGCCCAAGCGTGCCCGGTCATCAGGAATCCTCACACACCTTGGCACCACAGCTGTCACCTGCCATGTGCCCAGGAGCAATGCCGGTCCTGGGGCACTGCTCTGCCTTGGGTGGGTTTTTTCCAGCCCTACCCTACTTCTGGGCCTGCCAGCAGGAGCTCACCTAGGACAGAGAGCCTGCAGGGACAGGGCTGTGTCAGCCCTGCTCTCTTCAGCCTGCCCAGAGTCACCTCTACCAAGGCTTGGGGACGGCAGCTGGAGACGCCAATAAGGCTCTGTCACCACCTGCCCTGGCTGGCCCTGCTCTGTAGCAGGGAGAGGCTGCAATTAGCAGCTCAGGTTTTCCTTCTTCATTAAAACCAGGAGCTCAGGAAGGCCCAAATTGTTTCAAAGCCCCTTTGCGGGTTTATTCTGAACATTTGCACCCAGGGGCCACAGCCAAACCGGCTGCTTCTGTCTCCTGAGCAAGGAGCTGAGAGGCTCTGCAGGAGAAGGGGGAGGGAACAGCTCAGCCCCAGGCTCCACCAGCAGCAAGGGCGAATTTTACTATGGATTAGGACCAGCAGGGAACTCAGTGTTTGCTCTGCACAAGCACAGGCAGCACTTCTCAGAGCCTGCTTTGCTCATGTCCTCACCTGCAGTCCCAGGCAGGACCAGGCACTGCCAGTCCCCAGGAAGGTGTCCAGCCCTGCCCTAAGGACTTTGAGAGACTGAAACCCCTACCAGGGTGCACCATGACATCGTCCAGTAACAGCCCAGGGTTAGACACTCCCGGTCTCATTTGACCTTCAGCATGCCCTTCATCAGGTCCCTGTACCTCCATCAAGGACTTAAGGCCACCTTGAGTGTCTTCAAGGCCATTGCTCCTACCCAGTCCCTCCTATAGGACCAACACTGGTGTTTCCACTTCCCCTCTCAGCTCTTCCCATATTTTCTCACCTCCAACACCTCCTTTCCTTGCCTTAAATGCTTTCATTGGCACCCTCACCCACCTCCATTCCCTGTGCTCTCCCCATCCCCTCCTCCCTCCTGCTTCCTTCAACCCGCTCCCAGTCCCTGCAGGACTCTGCCAAGCTCCATCCTGGAGCAGCCCTGTTCAGCTGAGAGCAGGTAGGACCAGCAGGATGTCCTGCAGCCAGATCCACTCCAGCCCCAGGGACACTGGTGGCACTGGGACCAGCCATGTTTCAGATGGGGCAGTGATATCCCAAGGAAGTCCTTGAGGCCAGTGAGGTGGTGGCCACAAGGGCTGTCTGCACCTTGCCGTGCCCAGGGGGTTTAGGAAGGGCTGTCCCTTCCCAGGATTCTCAGAAGAAAATGGAATCTGCTCCCTTGATGGGACAGTATGTCCTGGGCCCACCCCACAAACCTCTGTAACCCAAACACCTTTATTTGAGAACTTCCCTACTCTGTCCCCCTCTCTGGAGAGTTTGCTGGGTCAGAGGGGCTATGAGAAGGGTTGGAACATCCCCAAATCCCAGTGACTTCCTCCAGGTCCCAGTAAACTGGGAATACACACCAGTTTGGGTTGTCCAACAGGGCCAGCTGCATCCTTTCCCCGCTGCCACCAGGGAGCATCATGGGGGCATTCAATCTAGCTGTCCCCCTGCTGGGTCTGGCTGAAATCCTCCAGACAGTGAAATCCTCCCGACAGTGAAATCCTCCCAGCCAAGCTTTGGGAATGCCTGGTCCTTGGAGTTCCTGGTGTCCCCATAGCCAGCTGTGGCCCAGCCCTGTTCAAGATGCAGGGGCTCGAGTGCCATGGTCAGGGCACCCAGGAGCTGCTCCCTGCCCTGTCCCCATTCAGCACTGCGTGACAGCCCCGTGCCATCTCTGGGGGAAGCATTTCCCCAAAACACCTCCAGAGCAGCTGGGCCAAGACGTGGCACTCAGAGAACAGAAGGGGGCTGATCCGTTCATCCAATAAAAACAGCCATGGAAGATGCTCCAATCTCACCCTCCTTGTCCGTGTGCAAGTCAATGCCAAAGGGATTGATATTGGATATTTGGAGGGAAAGGCCAAAACCTCCAGCTGGACATGACCAGGGAAACTGAGAGCCAGGGATGAGGCTGGAGGTGGCTTTGGCTCTCACCCATCTCCTGAGGGCTAGGAGGCGGGAGAGGCCCCAAGGGATCCAGAGACAAGAGGAAGAGATGGGGGGGGTCTTCTGCCTCCCAAGTGCTGACTCTTCAGAAGGAGGAGAAATTCTCAGTCACACAAAATCTGAGCGCAGCCCTGGGAGAAGGGCTTGGGGTGTTGGTGCTCAATGTGCCCCAGTTGTGTGCACTGGGCTTCAGAAACCCTCCGAGCCCTCAGCTGAGCCCCCAGCGTGGGCAGCAGGGGAAGGGGAATTCTGCACCCTTGCCCCGCTCAGCTGAGACCCCACCTGCAGAGCTGCCTCCAGCCCTGGGGTTCCAGCACGGGAAGGACCTGGAGCTGCTGGAGAGAGTCCAGAGGAGGCCACGGAGCTGCTCTGAGGCCTGGGGCCCCTCTGCTCTGGAGCCAGGCTGGGAGAGCTGGGGGTGTTCACCTGGAGAAGAGGAGGCTCCAGGGAGACCTCAGAGCCCCTTCCAGGGCCTAAAGGGGCTCCAGGAGAGCTGGAGAGGGACTTTGGACAAGGGCCTGGAGGGACAGGACACAGGGAATGGCTTCCCACTGCCAGAGGGCAGGGATAGGTGGGATATTGGGAAGAAATTCTTCCCTGTGAGGGTGGGGAGGCCCTGGCACAGGTTGCCCAGAGAAGCTGTGGCTGCCCCATCCCTGGAAGTGTCCAAGGCCAGGCTGGACGGGGCTTGGAGCAACCTGGGCTAGTGGAAGGTGTCCCTGCACACGGTAGGGGGTGGGAATGGGATGAGCTTTGAGGCCCCTTCCAGCCCAAACCAGTCTGGGATTCTATGGCACAGTGAGCTGGATGCAGGGACCCACCCTTTGCTCTGTGACACAGCCAACTCGCCGAGGGAGCCCATCCTTTCTGCAGGCTGGAAATGCCCCAGGATCCCACTGGGCAGTGGTGGCCAGAGGCATCCTTCCTGCCCAGCACCTGTAAAGCCCTCAGGATCTCTTGGGGTGCTCAAATGTTGCAGGAATGCCAAGTGACATGCAGGGCTGTTGCCCCCCCCAGCTGGCACTGAAGGTGAGAATCTGATTTATTTTCACGACCTGCAAAGCCCTAGGGAGGTGGACACGGCCAGGCTGGGCACCAGGGATGGCTCTTTTCTGTCCCTGGCACTGTGACTTCAAAGTAAAGCATTGGGACTCTCCAAAAGTTCACATCTTCCCTCAAGCCAGGCCATGACCCAGTCCCACCCCACTGCCTGCACAAGGAAAAACATCCTTGCTGGTCTCTTTTTTAATGCTGCTTGTGACCATGGTTAGGTCTTCTTGTGGGGTGCAGGAGAAGTTGTGATGTCCTTTTGCACCCCAGCACGGCAACCGGGGGGGGGGGACAGGGGGACAAGGAGGGAGCTGCCAGGGCCAGTTATCTGATCCCAGCAGCCCCAGTGTAAACTTAGAATGGCCTTTTGGAAAGTACTTGCTGTGGCAAAACACGCAGTAAATCAGTGCTCTGAGTGCCAACAATATTTCGAGATTAGCAAATCTTAAAGCTCACTTTGGGGTCGTGGGTTGGAGCCCTGCCAGTGTAACTGGGGGGGTCTTCCTCACCTCGCACCCTCCAGCTCCCAGGGATTGCACCAAGCTGCAAATCCTTGCTTTTTGAAGGAGATGGGACAAGGTCCAGGGTCAGCAGTGGGTGTGGGGTCCTGCAGCCCACTCCTGTGGATTCTCACCCTGTGCTCCTGAGAAGCAGAACTGACCCTCTGATTTCTTTGCCTTTGTCTTTCTGAACTACCTTGGAAAATCCCCAGTTTCCTCCCTTTTTTTATCAAATAACAAACCCAGCTCCCACCAGTTGCCCCGACCCTTTCTAGCATCATCCTGTGCTCCCCGGGACAAGTCACCGTGACCTCCAGCACCATCACCCCACCCCTCCCTCCCCAGTGTCCCCAGTGTCCCCAGCACCCCAGCACTGGGCTTTCCACGGTGCTTCAGGGTGAGAATGACCAGGACTTAAAAGCTGCCCAGGAGGTGGGACCCCGGTGCTTCCAGACATGTCACAAGTTTTCCTGGCTCAGCTGAGGGCTCAGTCAACCTGCGAGACAAAGAGAAGGGAGAAGCCCTTGGAACTGAGCTGGAAAAGGGGCATCAAGTACCTGGGAGGCCCAACCAGGAGCATCCCAATGAAAACTCACCACAGGCTCTGCATCCTGCAGGAGATTGACCCCTGAAACACCTTCCCAAGGACAA
Organism: Lycocorax pyrrhopterus obiensis; assembly: GCA_014706295.1. Taxonomy (NCBI): domain Eukaryota; kingdom Metazoa; phylum Chordata; class Aves; order Passeriformes; family Paradisaeidae; genus Lycocorax; species Lycocorax pyrrhopterus. The sequence goes on along the minus strand of JACSVZ010000026.1, from coordinate 925,403 downwards.
AACATCCTGGAAATGGCATTTTAACCCAGGATAAATCACTGGGTCATCACAGGAGGTCCTAGGGAAGATCCCAGGCTACACCCTGAGAGTTCTGTGGCTTGACCCTTTCCAGGCCGTTTTGTAGTTTGGATGCAGCTGTCTGTGTTGAGAATGAAGGAAACCACTTCATCCAGAGCAGTATTCCATCAAAGATCTGGAGGAATGTGGGACTGAAACCCCGATTGCTGCTGTTCTTCCATCTGTGCTGTTTGAGTGAACACTCTGATTTATTCCAGGCTTAGAGCTCCTGTCACTGAGTTCTCAAAAAGATTTGTGTTGGCCACAGAAAGTCACTCCTGTCTGTATCAGGGAGAGCAGAAAAAGTTGCTTGTGAGAAGGACACTGTCAGTGTAGCTGAGCTCCTGCTCCTTGTGGAACTATTACAAAATAAAAAGCTGCCAGGGTCAAGTGCAGCAGCAACACAGGCTGATACTCAAAATAATGTTCCTGCTTACTGGCATTGTGGGATGGCTCCCACCTGTGATGCTGTATGGAACTGACCTCAGAGTGCAGGGAAAAGAATTCAGCAAAACCAGCATGGAGCTGTGTCAGGGCAGGCTCAGGCTGGATATCAGGGAAAGGTTCTTCCCCAGAGGGTGCTGGGCACTGCCCAGGCTCCCCAGGGAATGAGCACGGCCCCGAGGCTGCCAGAGCTCCAGGAGCGTTTGGACAAGGTTCTCTGGGATGCACAGGGTGGGATTGTTGGGATGTCTGTGCAGTGCCAGGGGTTGGACTGGATGATCCCTGAGAGTGTCTCCCAGCTCAGGGGTTCCTGTGATTCTGTGATCTGTGGTTGCCCACGTGCCAACAGCAATGCCAGCCCAGCTGGTGGCCTGTAAGCCGAGATGTCCCTTGGCCAGAAAACAGCCTCGTAGCACTTGCCCTGCACTGTATTTGCAAAGGGGCTGCAGCCCAGCATGAACCCTCCCTGTCCACCCAGCACTGCCCAGGCCCCTCTACCCAACACCACTTCCGTGAAATCCCAAATGTGGATTGAAATACTTGGGGTTAAAACCGTGAGGTGCAAGGAAAAGTGGCCAGACTGGCTTAATTTTCCAGTCCCTGGGAGCTTTGGAGCCTCCTCTACAACCACCATGCAAAAATTGGGCCCTAAATCTTTTTCTGTGCAAAAATGGGCAAATTTTGGGTGTGTGACTTTGACATGGGGGTCTCTGCACCCCAGCAATTGGAACAAGGAGGGTTTTGGGGGGATAAGGGATGTGCTTGGTGTATCATGAGGGATGACATCTTTTTTTCCTTGCCCAGTCTGGGTCTGCTTTGCTCCTGGTCATGGCTCAGACTGTCCCAGCTGAGGCCCCAGCAGGTCGCTCTGCACCCACAGGGAAAGAGGAGCTGGCAGAGGATGTTCCATGGCACCCCATTCTGGAGTGCTGGGAGGGACCACGGACCACGGAAGAGGGCAGAGAGCCAAGCATCAATGGCAGGAACGGTGCTGAACCCACACATCCTCGGCCCAAGCACGAACCTCCCGGGAGCCAGAAAACCAAAGGGAGAAGCCTCTCCAGTGGAGGTTCCCTCTCCCGGAGAGATTTCTTTGCTCTAATGCCGCCATCCAGTGGGAGAAACTCCCTGACTTGGGAAAGGCTGGAAAAGAGGGCGTTGGAGTCCCCACCATCCTCGGGCTGCCCTCGGTGGCCTCCCTGCCGGGGACGCTGCGACTGCACTCCATCCTCCGTTCCTAAGCCCCGATCTCAGCCTGGATGCGACGGGCAAAACAGAAACACCTCACACGGCACCTGAGCTCCTCCGGCACCCAGCGAGGGGATGGGGAAGGAGGGAAGAAGCGCCGGGGTCAGGCGAGGGCTGCAAGCCCAGAGGAGGGGGAGGAAGCTGAGATGCGAGCGGGATCCGAGCGGCGAGGACACCCCGGTCCCAAGGGCGACGCGGCCCCGGGGACACTCCCAGCCCTCCCCTCCCGCTCCCGCGCGGGGTATTTGCAGTCTGAGCGCACGGTGCCTGCAGAAAGCCGAATTCCAGCGCGTATTCAGCAGCGCTGGTGCTTCGAGGAAGGAAAAATAGCCAAACACAAAACTCCCTGGGGCTGATCGGGGAAGCGAAACGGCTTTGGCAGCGGCCGCGGAGCAGCGCGACGGAGAGCGGGGGACGCGCGGTGGCCAGCGGCCCCCAGGTTCCCACAATGCGCCTGTTTGTTGTCCCGGTGGGCGGCCGGATTCCCGCAGAAAGGAGCTCTCAGTGGGAATATTCAAAAGTTCAACCTCTCTCAGCAACGCAAGGTTTGCTGGATTGTGCGATGGCACAAAGGGACAGTGTTTCCTCGGGAGCGGGAGGTTTTGTGGCTGGAACACGGCGCTTTTCTTCCCGCACAGAAGTCGCCTGAGCGGAATCACGGCGTTATCTAGGCGGGATCGCACTCAGAAACTTGCCTTAAAGGGAGAAAGCAGGAAAAAAACGGTGTTTATGAGTACGAAGTCAAAGAATTTGGGGGGTTTTCTTCTGTCTGAAAGCAGCAGCTGTTTTCCTAAGGTGGCGCCAATTTCCACGGAAGCGTGCGTATGCCTGCAAAATCGAGGGGAAAACCCCTAACTTTTCTTTTCCCTTTGTGCCAAGAGGAAATTTGTCCTGGGAACAAGCCCTGTGCGCAAACAAACACGCTGCCCTCTCCTCCGAAAAGCACAAATACTTTCCCACCCACTCAAAATCAGCCAGAAAAATGACTCCTGGACCAGCAATTCCCTGATAACCCCAATGAGGAGGCAGCATCCTGGCTGAATCAGAGGCACGTGTCCCTGTGGGGATAAATTTTGGAAGCATCCACCACCTCTGCAAGCTGGCGAAGGCCACTTCTAGCATCTGCAAACCCATCCTCGAGCTCTAGCCCACACTCGGGAAACGGAGAGGGATGGGAGGTGTTGCAAAATAAAAAAGATGAGGACATTTGGTGTAGGGAATCTGCTCTACAGCTGCAAACGGCCCCACACTGGCAATGAGGCAGAGAACTGTGCACAGTTCATCACACCTGGAGTCTAATAACTAGTAGCTGTGCCCAAGGTTCCTCTATGCGTTTAATTGGGATCATAGAAGGTATTCATTGCTTCAATTTTCGGATCAGGGAATGGTTTGGAACAGATCTTAATTACTGCATAAGCACTGCCCAAAAACAGCAGATGAAATATTGGAGGACAGGCTGAGAATGGAAAAGGGGGATTTTTCTTTTAAAGATATCATTGGTTTTAAAGAGACTTTTCCTGTGGTGTGTGTGGAGCAGTGAAACCACCCGGCAAAGCCGAGCAGCTCCGCAGTGCCCAGGCATGCCCGAGACAGAGAAACCCCCGGATCGCAGCACAAGACACCGCGCTTCCTTCCTGCAAAGAAGGAGGACGGCAACCGGCCTCCAGCCCAAGAGCTGGACGAAACACCTCTCAGTATCTCTAGGAGGGAGGATAAATCTCTGACTGGTGGAGAAATGCCAGCCCCAGGTAAAGCACAACCCGGCCAGCGTTCCCGAGTGGAGCCAAGATGAGCTCGCAGCCCACGGCACTGGGAATGAAGCACGGTGGAGTCACCAGAGCGGGTGATGGACTGACTCCCCATCACATTGCAGAGCGAGACCCCAAAACCTCTGTACCCTGGAGGGAACGGGTCAGTGTCATCTCCAGCCCCGCAGAGGCTGCTCTGGTCCTGGCACTGGCTGGAACCCAGGGAGAAAAGGGCTTGGAGGAGGCCGGGAGGCTGGAGCAGGGTTTGGGCAATGCTGCAGCAGTGGGGAATGAGTGTTTTGTCCGTTGTGGTGTAGGGCAAACCCTTGTTCCCAGGGTCCATGCCCCGATTCCCACCCTGTGCCCAGTCGTGCCCAGTGCCCCAGCCTAGGCTGTGCCGGCTGCCCACTAGTATGCCCAGCCCCGTTTGAGGGGATGCTCAGGTCCCTCTGTGCCCGGTGCTCCAGGTGCCCCCATGCCCGATTCTCCTGGATGCCCCATGCCTGGCTCCTCCTGGCATCCTTATAACTCGGGGTGTTCCCAGCTCCCCCGTTCCCGCTGCCCCCACGACCATCGTGCCCGCGTGCTCTCAGATCCCCCCGTACCCCGTGCTCCTGCTCTTCTGCGACCAGGTCTTCCCGCCTCCCCCATTCCCGATGCTCCCAGAAACCCCGTATCCAGGTTCCTCCCAGGACCTCCGTGCCTGGTACTCCCGACTCCTCCCCACTGCTCCCAGGACTCCCATTCCCAATTCTTCCCTTACCCCCATGTCCTGTACTCCCGGATCCCCCATCCCCAGCTCCTCCTGGCATCCTCGGCTCCCTGCTCCGCTCATTCCCGATGCTCCCGGCCCCCCCATGCCCGTTTTTCCCGGTTTCCCGGGCTACCCCGTGCCCCAGTGCCCCCACTCCTCGGACGAGTCCCCCGTGCCCGGCCGGCGCCAGGTGTTGCCCCGTTCCCCGCTCCTCCTCCTCCTCTCCGCCCCGTGCCGTCCCTCCTCCCCCGGGAAAGCGAAAGCACGGCGGGCGGAAGCCGAGCCTTCCCCGCCGGGCCGGGCCGGGGCCGCACCGGGACCGCACCGGGACCGCACCGGGACCGCACCGGGGCCACTCAGCGCTGCGGCCACCATGGCTTCCATCGGCAACTTCTTCCGACGGAGCCTGAGGCGCGCCGGCCACAGAGGTGAGGGGCGGGAGGGGCTCCGGGAGGTGCCGGTGCGGGTGCCGGTGCCGGTGCCGGTGTCAGGGTCGGTGTCGGTGTCAGTTTCGGTGTCGGGATAGGTCCATCCCCAGTGCCGCGGCTGCGGGAGCCGACGGCTGCCGGCGGAGCGGGGACGTTCCCGGGCAGCGCAGCGCGACTGCGCCGGGTGGAACCGACGGCAGCGGCAGCGGCTCGGTCCCTCCAGCCCTGCTCGTTCGCACCCCACCCCCGCGGAGCCCATCTCGGGCCGGCTGCCCCGGGACTCACAGCATCTCTTGCTCCATTCTCGGGGGTTCAGCTCATCCCGAGAGCTGCACCCCATCCATCCCCCGGGAGCCCACCCCTTCCCAGCTGAGCCCACCCCAGCCCCAGAGGCGACCCCACAGATCCCCTACCTCCCCATATCCCCACTGAACAAGGCATCGCAGGTCATTCTGGCGCATGGCATCTGGGACATCCCTGGGGGCATCCATGGGGGGACCCACGAGGGAGATGGTGCCCCTCAAGACAGTTGGGTGTTGCAGAGCCTTCAGCAGGCAGTGTTGAAATTGGTCCTTTGGGATTTATGAGCTTTTCCGAGATACCGAATGGATCGTCGGAGTTTTCTGACTGCCGTATCTCAAGCCAGAACAAAGCAGTTGGAGCAATCTGTGGATTTGAGGGGCTTACTGCGCTCCCCTCCCCGTCTGGCCCTGGCTCCGTGTGCGCTCGATGTTCCCAGCTCAGCAGAAGAGGTCTGATAAAGCGAAAGCCGTTTCCTCTCCACTGGGGCAGGTGGGCAGCTGGGTGGCACGGGAAGCTGAGCTCCCCCACAAACCAGGCCAGGAAACTTTGGTACGCCAGAGCCCAGGAGTTTTCCAGAAGGAAACAAACCGGTTGTGCCACAAGCAGAGTGGGGCTGAGCGCAGCCCTCGGCGATAAGAAAAGCCCACGGCAGCCTTTGCCCTCTCCGTGCCCGGTGGATGGAAGGGTGAAGATCCACGTCACCGGCAGCCACTTTCCATCCGGGAGTCACGAGAGCCCTCCTGGTCACCCGCCTCCTTCCCTTCCTCGCAGGGGCTGCTCCCACTGCTGGGGGTCTGGGGGTTCTTCCCAAGTCTTCCTGACACGGGCTATGGGAGAGTCATTGGCTCTTGTGACCCTGGCTTATGTTCCCAGGAGATGAGGCACTGTGAATCCTGCCGGTTTGGGGCCACGCTGGGATCTCTGATGCCACATTCAGCCTGCCTGACAGCTCAGTCCGTACATTCCTGGAGCTCATCTTCCAGCCCAGGGATGGGGAGTTGTGGTCTTGGAGGGATTTAGGCTCTGCCAGTGAGGGCTTTGCAGCCAGACCTGGCGCTGCAGGGGGATCCACATTTCCATGTGCGAGGCAGAGCCATAGCTTGGTGTAGCCAGGCTCTCCAGAGCAGCGGGTTTGACTTGTTTGCTTGTAAACCCCACAGACAAGATGGAAATCCAGTCCTTGCTTGAAAACACATCTGGTGTTCTCTGAAACGCAGGATGGGACTGGATAGGCAGGATTTAACTGGACTTTCGTCTTGCCCTGGTGATGGGAAAACAACCAATGCCAGCATCCAGCGCAGATGGGGGACACCAGCAGCCCTCCCATGGCACAGCCTTGTTCCCTGGAGTCCCCCCAACAACAACCTCCTGCCTGGGTCAGACATGGGACTAGACCAAAGCCATTGCTGGAGCATCCCAAGGAAGAGCAGGAGAAGCAATGCACATCTTGTCAACCTTTTCCCTGGCCTGGAGCACCTCGCAGGGCAGGTCCAGGATGATCCCCAATGAGGAGAAACCAGAGGTGTCCTCAGCCAGGTCTCATCCTCAGGACGCTCCCAGGCTTCCCCTGCTGCGAAGGAACCTCTTGGGATGAATTTCACCTTGCCGAAGAGGAAGGACTTTGCATGTGAGGTGGAGCCCCAGGGTGCATGCAGGGGTGGCTTTGAGCATCTCCTGACCCTGAGCTGGGAAAGGCATTTCTGGTCCCTGAGAAGGGACATCCTATGATGGGACTGTGAGTGTCACCTCCTCCTATGAGCCTTCTGTTCCCATCAGCTCCCAGTGACCTGGAGCAAAGGCTGGAGAGGCGTTTCCAGACTAAAGGAGGTAGCTCTGGAGCTGGAGAGACATGTGGGCAGGGTGTCCACCAGCACTGCTTTTGGAGGAGGATGCCATACATGGAGAAGGATAATGGGAGTAGCTGATCACGGCCATGCCTTGCCCTAACCAGCTGTGGCACAACCAGAAGAGCCCAGGGACAAACTCTGCGATCTGGGGACAGACTGCATCCAGCCACATATTTATTTTTCTTGCTATTCCTAAAAGAGCAGCTCAACTTTTCTGCTCCAGCTCCCCACCATAATCAGAGATGGGACAGTTTCTGTGCCAAGAACAAGGGATAAAGGGAGGCACAAGTGGCCTCTGGGAGAGGGAAGAGCTGTGGCATGGCGTGGCTGCAGTCTCTGTCCAGCATTTAACTCCTTTCCAGCCCTCGGATCTCACTGTCCCACTGTGGTCATCCCAGGGCCCTTGGAGATGCTGGATGGGGCTCTTCTCCCTCCTATTCCTGGTTGTTCAGGGTGTGACAGCTGACGCTTCTCAGCTGCCCTCCCCAACCGGCCCGACAAGAACTGGGGTGTAATCTCAGGGAACTGCTTTGCTTTGGCAGCTGTGGTTTAGGGAAAACCCTCGAGTAGCTCATTTGCAATCAGCAGTTCCCAGGACATCTGGCAGGGAGAGGCTGGGATTCATCTGACTGGAGCTTTTGGAGGTGCTCGAACAAGATCTGGGCTGTTTGTTTGCTATTTACTTCCCCTAAGGGAATAAAATTAACTGCTATAAACACATTCCCACACCTCCCTGCAGATGTTTAATACAGAGCCCATCTGCTGTCCCTCATTCCACATGCCCGCTTCGCTCTGGGTATCCCTCTGCCTTCCCTGGGCTGGGGCAAAGGAGGGCTCGGGGTTTCTTAGGATTTTCCCTAAAAGACTCATAAAAGCCTTTCTCTTTCCTTTTCATGTCCCCAGCTGTTCATTTTTGGGGACCAAAAGTCCTGGACACCAGGACCTGGTTCCCTCCAGCCCCTTTAGCCAGTTCACGTGTAACTCTGCGACTCCTCCCTTGCCCTCAGAACACCTCACACCTTTCATTGCACTCTGATCTGACTTTTTGGGGGTTTTTTTGGCTTCAGAAGGAAAAGACGGGGCCTCTGCTGCAGAAAACACTCCCCCACAAGTGCCACAGGGGAAGCCGGGGGAGCGAAGCTCAGTCTTCTACTCTGCTGGGCAGTTCTTCTTCGAGTACCTGGTGGTGGTGTCGCTGAAGAAGATGCCAGATGGACATTATGAACCCAAGATAACCTACCAGTTCCCGAAGGTATTTAAGTGCCGTGTTTCTGATAAGATCCGTTTTCCACATTTAGAGAAGGGGATGTTGTTCCTTCCCCATCACTAAAGCCATGGAAGGAGAAGAGAAAAGTGCCCCATGCCCTTGAGTCACAGCCCCAGACCCCAGGGCTTTGCCTGCCCCAAGCTGGGGTTGCGGGGACCATCTGTCCCTCTCCATGATCCCAGCCCAGGGCCACAAACCCCAGGAGGAAACTCCCAGGGGTTGTCTTTGGCCTCCTGTCCCAAAAGGAGAGACCATAGCAGGGAAATCACACCTCAGGGAGGCAGCGTAGGAGGAGATCCTAGTTTGCAAAGGGTGCCTCTGCTTTGCCTCGCTGTCCATGGGGTGAAAGTCGAAATTTGGATTTTTGGGAGATACTTGTCCAGACATGTGTACACCCCTTCTGCATCATTCTGAGCTGGGAGTCACTTTGGGACAGACCCCATTCCACCCCATCCCACCCCATCCCTGGGGACGATGGGGGCCCTCCATCTCCCTGACTCTTGGCATCACTTCCTTCCAGCGCGAGAACTTGCTGAAGGGCCAGAAGGAGGAGGAGGAACGTCTCCTGCAAGCCATCCCCCTCTTCTGCTTCCCTGACGGCAACAACTGGGCCCCTGTCACTGAGTTCACTAGGTACCTGCCCCACTGCAGGGTCTGGGCTGGGACCCCCACCCCTGTTGGACTCTTGAGGGCTGGAAGGACCAGCTCAGCCCAGCCCATCCCAGCCCATCCCAGCCCAGCCTGTGTTTTCTCTCCTTGCAGCGAAACCTTTTCTTTCGTCCTGACCAATGTGGATGGCAGCAGGAAGATCGGCTACTGCAGGCGGCTGCTGGTGAGCCCTCCCCACCCCACACCCATCGGGGGTGTCACCCCCTCCCCACGGTGGGACACAGCACCTCCTGCCATGCCTGGAGTTCAGCTCTTGGGGACGTGCCTCAGAAAGCCACTGGCCTTGACCAAAGTGATGAGAAGCAGCAGGAGGGTGCCCAAAGGGGGTTTTTGGAGCTCTCTGCTGAGGCGTCAGTTGGATGCTGGATGGAGGAAACAATGAGTGTTCACAGAACATGTGGATGTGGCACTTGGGGACACAGTTTAGGGGTGAATGTGGTGGTGCTGAGCTGACTTTTGGACTTGGAGATCTTGGAGGGCTTTTCCAAACTTAATGGTTCTGTGATTCCCCACTGGTTTCCACAGCTTCCCTGTCTCCTTTGCCTTGTCTGCAGTGGTCAGGATGGTTGCAAATCCCACTTGGGATCAGGATGGGGATGGGAATGCAGCCATCCAGGTGCCAAGGAGCTGGGAGCCCTCAGCCCCATCCCCCCAAAAACTGCATCTGAGCAGTGGCTGTTTCTCAACTCATGGGTTTGACCAGCTCAGGGGCTCTGAGGTGCAATGGTCTTCCCTGGCTGCTGCTTTAAACAGGGACACAAATCCAGGAGGGCATCCCTATGCCACAGCCTGGGGACTTGCTGGATCCCACCATCCCTTCATCCTGGTGAACCTTCCCGTTTCGGCATCTAGGGCTGAGCTCAGGCTGTTGGAGCTGGATGTCTGGAAGGCTGACAGTGCAGAGAGCAAACAGACCCAACGTAGTCCAGTTGGAAAGGGAAAAAAAAGCCAGAGAACTCATCCCGATGGCCCCTGTTGTAGCAGGAGGCAGGATTAACCCTGAGGATGGTTAGGCAGGATGTCTTGGAGAACCTGTGTCTGGGTGGGAGGAGAGTTTGGGAATATGCCAAAGGACTTTGCACCAAAATAATGAACAGCTTGGGCACCCAAATCACCTTCTCTGGGCACCCTCTGCTTTTCCAGCATCAGCTGCATCCTTGGCCTTGGCCTTGGCCCCGGCCCCTGATCTGAAAATCCCCCAGTGAGTGACTGGGAATTTGAGGGGAACAAGTGAGGATCCCTTTGGAGAGCGTGGAGCTGGTGCAGGGGGCTGGGAGATGCTCAAATCCTTTTCCCACACTCTTCCAGCCATCTGGGCGTGGTGTCCGGCTCCCTGAGGTTTTCTGCATCATCAGCTGCCTGGGCTGCTTTGGGCTCTTCTCCAAGGTAGGGACATGGTGGCTCTGGCCCCATGGTGGCCCTGTCTGGCCCAGTGGTGGCCCTGGCAACTGCTCCTTTGTCTGCTGGGCATTCCTGGCTCACTTCTTTCTCCCCCAGATCTTGGACGAGGTGGAGAAGAGGCGCCAGATCTCCATGGCAGTGATTTACCCCTTCATGCAGGGCCTTCGGGAATCGCCCTTCCCAGCTCCAGGGAAGACTGTCACCATCAAAAGCTTCATCCCCGAGTCAGGCACAGAGGTTGGTGGGGAACTCGGGGGCACCTCCTGGACTGCTGCAACATGAGGAGCCCGGGCTGTGTCTGGGAGCATCCTCCACACCTGCAGCACCCAGGGGAGCTCACTGGAGCAGGGCAGGGTGGGTCAGGCTGCCAGGGGGCCTCATCCCTTGGGAATATGGGTGTTATCTCCCTCCTGATCCAGGAGGAGAGCAGTGAGGATGAGGATGGAGCCCATCCCCAGGGGATGCTGCCCCATCTTTGCATCCTCTGCAGCTCCCCCAGCCTGGAGCTGGAACTGCCACACAAAAGCCTCTCTGGACACCGTGCCGGAACTTGCACCGCCCTGATTCCAGAGTGGGATGTCATGCCAGGGGCTGGGAGGGGGGTGTTGTGCCAGTGGCTGGGAGCTGCTCCTGCTCCTGAGCCAGTGCTGGGGAGCACAGCGGTGCCAGGGCTGTCGTGGGCTGCAAATTTCTTCCCAAAAGAGGTGGTCGGGCACTGGCACAGCCTGTCCAGTGCAGTGGTGGAATCACCATCCCTAGAAACATTCAAAAAACACATGGATGTGGCACTTGGGGATGGGGGTTAATGGTGAACATGGAGTTGATGATCTTAGAGGGCTTTTCCACCCCTGATGATTCCATGATTCTACTCTTCTCCATACCACTGTGCTCAGCTCCCAGCCTTGATTCCTGCCTGGTTTAGCCCCCCGGGCCAGGTGCAGGTGTGTGGCAAGCCCTGACTTTCCCTGTGGAGAAAAGATCTGATCCGGGCAGGGATGAGAAGATCTCATCATGCCCACAGCCCAGACTTGCATGGGCACAGCCTTTTAATTTGCTTTTTCTTTCTCTTGTGGCAAAGCCAAGCTGGAAAAATGGGGAAGATCCACTCTGGCACTGGGCAAAATATCCTTAATACTGAGCATCCCCTGTATGTGCCCTGCCAGGGAGGGCCTCAGAGCAGGATACCTCCTCTCTAGAGCAACTTAGCAGCTGGTGATCCAAGCGATTTCTTCATCCAGGGAGCTTGTGCAAGGCTTTGCAGGTTGCTCAATGCTCTGGCCCAGGGCCACGGTTGGGAGCGCGGCCTGGGCTGCCGGAGGGAGGAGGAATGAGGATGTTCTTCGAAAGAGCTGTGCTCTGGGGCTCTGGGCAGGGGCTGGAGCAAGGCAAGGACATCACTGAGACCAGGAAAGGAGGGAAAATAAATCCTGTGTGGGTACTGCATGGGCTGCGAGCTGGGGATGAGGCAGGGTTTGTGCTGGAAAGGGGCTGTGAGGCCCAGCCAAGCCTGATGCTGCTGGCTTGGAAGATGCTGCTTTGGTGGAAAGGCACATGGAGAAGGGGCTTTCCCCCCTGAAGGATGGGGAGAGGGGCCAGGACTGTGTCATGAGCTGCACAGTCCTGTTAACCCTTCAGGTACTCACCGTGTCCAGCTGCCACAGGGCGATTGATGGGATTGGGAGAATTGTCATGGGCAAAGGCAGCTGAGTAGCCAGCCCGCCTGCAAATATCTATTAGAGCCCTCAGTTCTGGGACATCCTAGCCAGGAATTGCCAGGCTGACCCTGCCAGAGAGGCTTTAGAGGAAGGTTTTGTGGCACTTGTAGCAGAAGTCACGCCCTCCCCACTCCTCCATTTCCTGGCAGGTCACAGATGACATGTCAAACACTGAGATGGGACATGTCCTCGCCACCCCCTGCCAGGGACTTGGGAGCACTGGAGAAATGAGGCATTTGGGTTAAAAATCCAGTGCCCAAATAAAGAGCCCCCCAGTGCACATCACCGATGGCTTCCCTGAGTCCTCAGTGCTGCACAGGCTGGATCTCGTGGCAGGATGAGATGGGGTTTGTCCCTTGCACATGGACACGGTGCAGATGCTGCAAACACTGGGTCATTAATTGCTTCCAAATCACCTTCTCAGGGATCCAGGGCAGGATGGGGGGAGCACTGTCCCTCCTAAGCTCTTCCATGGCTCTTCCTTGGCAGCTCATCAAGCTCACACGGCCTGTGGATGCCCACCTGGAGCATGTGGAGTTCCAGGCTCTGCTCCAGCGACTCAGCCCTCACCTCATCCTGCACATCTTCGCCTCCGCCATGTTGGAGCGACGGCTCATTTTCCTGGCTGAGGAGCTGAGGTGAGTCCTGATCTCTTGCCCATAACAATGCCCATAAAAATGCCCTTGAAGTGGCACAGGACACAGCAGAGCTCGAGGTGGGATGTTCCCTCCTCCCCATCATGATATCACCGCTGGCTCCCTGTCCCGCAGTGTCCTGTCTCAGTGTATCCACGCCGTGGCTGCTCTCCTGTACCCCTTCACCTGGGCTCACACTTACATCCCCGTGGTCCCCGAGTGCCTGCTGGACACCGTGTGCTGCCCCACGCCCTTCATGGTTGGCATCCAGATGCGGCACCTGGAGCGGGTCCTGGAGCAGCCAATGGAGGAGGTATTTCACCCGGAGGGGAGGGCAGCTGGATGGAGCCATCAGTTTATCCGTGTCCCCAGGTCTGGCTTGGCCCCAGGGCTGGAGGCTCTGGTTGTGCCCTTTTCCCATTCAGGGAGGCTGGAAATTAGGGCATGTTCCATGCCCCTCCTGTTGGCACCTGGGGCAATACCTCCCCCCGTCCCTGGGAGCTGCCCTGCCCCTGCAGCTCCAGGAGCTGCTGCTGGGGTCATCCCAGCCTTGAAACAGAAGAAAGCTGTGCTGGGACAAGTCACCAAACCTGCAGCAAAAACTGGCCTTGTGGGGAATGTCCTGGTCCCCCTGCCCAGGTTCCTCCAGCAGAGAGGGGCTGATCCCTCTCCTGCCCCCCTCATGGGCTGGTGACACACCAGTCCCATCCCAAAATGGGTGGGAGGAAGGCCAGATGCCTTGGCAGGGCTAAACCTGGTCACTCCCTCCTCTCTTTCAGGCTCTGATAGTTGATCTCTGTGAAGGGAAGATCATCCGGGCGGTAGGTCCTCCCTGTGTGGGTGTGGGGCTGGGGGTGGCCTAGGTAACCCCAGGAAGGGCCTTTTCTCCTTTGGTGTCAGCTACCTGTCAGCTTCCACATTTTTAAATGGCTTCAAACTGCCAGAGGGCAGGGTTAGACGGGATTTTGGGAAGGAATTCCTTCCCGTGAGGGTGGTGAGGCCCTGGCACAGGGTGCCCAGAGCAGCTGTGGCTGCCCCCTCCCTGGAAGCGTCCAAGGCCAGGTTGGACGGAGCTTGGAGCAACCTGGGCTAGTGGAAGGTGTCCCTGCCCATGGCAGGGGGTGGAATCCCTTCCAACCCAAACCCATCTGGGATTTTGTGGTTCTATGATTTTGGGGGCAGAGCCATCTCAGTGCCACCCACCCAGGGGGAATGTCCCATGTGGGAATGTCTACAGCCACTGCACCTGGCTTTCGAGCCAGAACAGCAGGGTCCATGCATGGGATATCCCATACCCACATCTCTGCAGCACATTATGATGATAATTAATTAATGAGCTTTGAAAGCCCCCCTGATGGGCTGCACCAACCCATGGCCCTCTGAGCTGGGTTCCCTCTGGTGTTTCATCGCCCCATTGCCTTCCAGGTGGGTGATGAGGAGGAGATCCTGCCCGGGAAGCTGCAGAACGAGATGCTGGTATCTCTGAACAGGCACAACAACAACAACAACGTGCACAGTAAGGATATCTGTCATGGTAAAATAGCCCTGATCTGCCCTCTCCATGGCTAGAGACCTCAGCCAAGGGGTTTTCCTAAAGGCACCTGGTCTGGGATGTTTCTCTCCCTATTTGCAGGGGTAATCCCTTGGCTTTTCCTCTGTCCTTTGAAACACGTGAGCAGGAACAGATCATTCTGCTGGAAAAATGGATTTTTGCTAATATTTAGAACATTAAGATGCTGCCACCCTGGAAAGCAACACAGCCAGGGTTCCCTCAGCAAAATTAGTCTGATCTTTGATTAGTGGCAGAGGGAGGCTCTAAGCAAGTAATTTCTTGGGATGCAAACACAGACCAGGTTAAAATAAGCCCATCCTGTGTGTGTTCAGAGGTCCCATCCCCACCTCTCGTGCTCCGTGTCCCCTTCCAGCCTCGGAGCAGGTGAACGCCCTGGTGTCCGAAGCCTTTGTGCACTTCTTTGTGCGGCTGGTCGGGCACTACGCCTCCTACATCAAGTGGGGCAGGAGCGGCTCCGGCAGCTTCCAGGAACGAGCCTTCTGCAAGGCCATCGCCTCCAAGAGCTGCCGCAGATTCGTGAAAAAGTTTGTGAAGACGAACATGTTTTCCCTATTTATTGAGGAAGCGGAGAAGAGCAGGATCCCACAGGAAGGTAATGGTCCCGTTTCTCCTCCCCCCCAGTCAGGTGAGCTCTGTGGAACCCTGGGCTGGTAGGTTTAGGGGGAGACACCTCGTGCCTGGTGAGGGATGGGATGCAGCCCAAGCTGAGGGTGCTCAGGGCACTGAGCAGATCCTGTGTGCTCTCAATGGCCTCATTTCTCCATCCCTGTCAAGCAAAAAAAATCCTCACTGTGACTCCCCATCCCTGGAAGTGTCCAAGGCCACAATGGACAGGGCTTGGAGCAACCTGGTCTAGTGGAAGGTGTCCCTGCCCAGGGCAGAGTTTGGAACTGGATGAGCTTTAACGTTCCTTCCAACCCAAACCAGTGTGGAATTCTGGATTCTATGATTCATTTTAGATTGTGTCACTCGCCTGGAGCCAGGGCCGGCTCACTGGGAGCTCTGTGTTGAGGCCAACAAGCAGCAGCAGCACAAACATTTGGCTTGGGCACAGCAGCAGCTGCCGGGAGCCTGACTCAGCTCAGCCCCCAGCTCCATGGCAGCAGGGCTGGTCCTTCCCCCTTCCTGGGGATTTACAGGGCACAGGGCAGAGCTGAGCCTCCTCCCAGCCTGGGACAAGGACAAATGGGCAGTGGAGGTGGAGGAAACCACCCAAAAACTGTACTGGTGGATGGAGACATCCTGGGCTGGGATCTGCCACCCCACTCAGAGGGCTCCTGGCTGGCACTGCCTCAGGTGCTGCTTCTCTGCCCTCTTATGCGAGACCTTATAGGGCAAACCTGGACCTGGGCAGGGAGAGAGGGATGGCACAATCCCTGTTTTCTTGTTGTATTCCCAGCCTACGTCACCATTCTGGCTTTTTGCTGGGTCTGCTGCTTTCTCCCTTCCTTGCTGGTGGGAAACACAAAACTGAACAGGAGTGAACACATGGGTTAAAACCTCTGGCTAACCCAGCACAATAAAGCCTACTTTGGGTGAGAGGGATGGTGGCATTGCAACCACCCCCTTTTCATAGACTTACAGAATCCCAGAATTCCAACAAATTGGGTTGGAGGGACCTTTAAAGGGCATCTCGTTCCACCTGCTGCCATGGGCAGGGACACCTTCCACTATCCCAGGTTGCTCCAAGCCCCGTCCAACCTGCCTTGGACACTTCATTTCCACATTTACCCTGGGTCCTCCCTGGGTGCAGGTGTCCATCACCCAGCACGGTTTGGGGCACAAACACTTCCCAGGATTCGGGCTGTGCAGCCCTGTATCCCCCATTCCAAACACCAGCACCCCACCCGTGACCTTTTCTCCTCCACAGCATATTTCCAGCAGAAAATAACAGAGTACCATGAACAGAAGAAGCACCGAAGGGACTCCTGAAGTCCAGCCCAGGAGCAGAGGAGCAGGACTGGGATTGACGCACCCCTGCCAGCAGCACCACACTGGACTCTGTTCCTGCCCACCTGGGACTCCTGAGCTGCCTGGGCAGCACCGAGCACCAGTCCTACCCTTTCTTCCTCAGGGCATCATTGCACTGGAAAACTCTTTGCACGGAACTAGTGCTGGGCTGGGATTTCTCTCCCAGCCGTGGTTGCTCCAGGGACAGACTGTGACTCCCAGTGCTTGGCCCTGACAGTCATTGTCCCCCCAGCACCTCATGCAGAGGGAGGGCAGCCAGGGCTGGCTGCAGGACAACAGGGATTTAGAGTCATTATTAGAAGGGGGGAAAAAAAAGGGATGAGTAGGAAATAGTGTTACTTCTCATTAAAACAAACCAGGGGTTTGAAAATAAGGAACATCCCATTGAACAATTCCTGAGGTTTTGTTATTAGCAACTGTTTTATATTGTTTTATTGAGCCATTGTTAAACACCAGCAGGAGCAGGTGGTGGGGGGGTGGTTAGTGGTTTCCTCTCTCGCAGCTGCCGCATCTACTGGTGCCACGTAGAGCCAAGTTTGGCTTTCTAAGGAAACAAAAATACTCATTTCCAGCAGGTTATTTATTTGTGCTGGAGCAAACTGTGAAGGCCACGTAGCTGTGGGGTGTCAAGGGGGAAACAGCTGATCAACAGCTTCGGGGAGGGAGGAAGGATTTGTTCCATCCCAGAATAAAAGGTGTCACCATCCTCCTCGGATCTGGTCTTGGTGCCAACTTCTCTTAAAACCTTGCAATTCCTCTCTGAAATGTGATGCCAGCAGCAGATTAAAGCTAAATTATGGTTCTCCTCCTTTCCAAATGCACTCACCCAGGAAATAAATATTGCAGCAAGGAAGCTGGGCTGGGGCTGCAGATGTGACTGGTCCCATCCCAGAGAAACCAGAGTCAGGTACTTCTCCCATCAAAGGCTGGGGATGAAGGCAGAGCTTCATTCTCCTCTCTGGGATCGTACAGCCAGGCTGTCACATCATTTGGTACCCAGCAGGCATCAAAATATCAAAAATATCCTGGAATCATGGAATCTCAGACTGGTTTGGGATGGAAGGGATGTTCATGATCACCCAGTTCCACCCCTGCCATGGGCAGGGACACCTTCCACTAGCCCAGGATGCTCCAAGCCCCATCCAACCTGGCCTTGGACACTTCCAGGGATGGGGCAGCCACAGCTGCTCTGGTGTTCCAGGGCCTCCCCACCCTCACAGGGAAGAATTTCTCCTCAATATCCCATCTATCCCTACCCTCTGGCAGTGGGAAGCCATTCCCCCTTGTCCCATCCCTCCAGGCCCTTGTCCACAGTCTCTCTCCATCCTTCTTGTGGTTCCTTCAGGTACTGAAAAGACACAATTAGGTCACCCCAAAGCTTCTCTTCTCCAGACTGAACAACACCAGTTCTCAGCCTTTCCTCACAGCAGAGCTGCTCCGTCCCTCTACCACCTTGGTGCCTCCTCCCCTGGCTCCAAATCCAGTTTAACACAACTTTTGCAGTGGTATTAGAAGGCCCAAGCAGGGGATTTTGCACAAGCACTGAAATCCAGCAGGCTGCCAGTTGGCTCTTACTCTCAGAGCTGGGCAACATCCACCCAAACGAGAAATAAAGGACACTTATTTTCAAATCCTTCATGCAGTCAGGCACAAATGTGACAAACACGGCTGGGCATAGGGCACAAACAGCAGTGAAAGTCTCCAGCCCTGCTGAAAGAAAATTGTTGATTTGTTGTTCAGCCCCCACATGTGTTTGGAGGGGGAACAGGAATTATTTGTTAGGAAAAAAGGGTATTTTTGGCACTGGGGGTGTCTTCTCTGGCTCCACAAGTTCCCCCTCATGTGAGTGAGAGAGTGGTACAGGGTTAACCACAGGAAATTAAAGGTTAGTGGTAGTTTTCTGTTCTGTTATTTTTTTTATCATATTTATTTTTCAAAGTTCAACTGACAGCAGAAAACGGTGTGGAAAATCAAGGGCACCTATCAGGAATAATCCCTTTGGAAATGATCACTTGCCTCACCCTTCTCCTGCTTGTTCATTATGTCGTGAGGAGATGCCAAACCTTTCAGCTGTGAAGCCAAACACCATCTCATTGAGGAATTGGGAAGTGGTCATCATTTTGGGAGTAGTTCTTTTGGAAACAGTTATAAATCACCCAAGGGACTGGACTGTGTGATTGCTTAATTCCTGCTGGAGAAAAAACTGACAAAAAGTTGTTCCTCAGCTCCTGAAAACAGATACACAAAAACGCATCCTTAAATTTAAAAATATATAAATTTTCAAATGCAGTCAGTGGTCCAACTGCCAGGCTAGGGTAAACTCCAGCAGCAGAAGGGCTGGAGCTGCCTTAGAATCATCAAATCCCAGAATGGTTTGAGTTGGAAGGGATGTTAATGATCACCCAGTCCCACCCCCTGCCATGGGCAGGGACACCTTCCACTAGCCCAGGTTGCTCCAAGCCCCATCCAACCTGGCCTTGGACACTTCCAGGCGTGGGGCAGCCACAGCTTCTCTGGGCAACCTGTGCCAGGGCCTCCCCACCCTCACAGGGAAGAGTTTCTTCCCAACATCCTATCTAAAAATCTTCTACTTCAGTTTAAATTCATTCCTCCTTGTCCTATCACTGTCTCCTTGTGTAAAAAGTCACTCCTGTTTTTAATAGGCATTTGTTAAGTTCTGGCTTTAACACCCTCCCTTTAATGCCCAAAGGGTGGACAGACTGTTTGCTGGGGACACACTGGGAAGGCTCAGCTGGGGCTGCTGGGAGCAGGGACACCAGGGCTGGGTCACATTGCAGCACATCAGCACAACCCACAGCGTATTTTTAAATCCTTCTTCCTGCTAGAGATTTGCCCAACACTTGATCCAAGCCTACAACAGTAAATAAAACAGTGCCAAGAAATGTTTCCCTGAACTGGAAAGAGCTCGTTTATTCTGCTAAATTGTTAACATAGTTCCCAGCAGAGCACTGGCCAACTCACACCATGCAGACAACTGTGGGCCCGGCCGGCAGGCAGCTCAGCCCCGCTGCTGATTTGGGACTCAATCCCTGCTATGCAGCTGCCCTGGGGAAGATAAGTTTCATGCTCTGGCATGTGTCACCCTCTGCCAGCAGCCTCAGTGCCAGCAAACAGCCCTGGGAGGGTTCACCCTGCTGGAGGTGAACTGCTCCAGGGCAGGAACAGCCCCTGCTCCCACCCCACTCCCGGCCCACCAGGCCGTAACCTCTGAACTGCTGCAGTCCTCACACCCTGGAAATGATTAAACTCCTCTGCAGCTCCATTCCACACTCACAGCTGGGCCACAGCAGCACTGGAGGTACCTGGGGCGAGCTGGGTAGGATGGGAAGAGGAGGAAAATACTGCTTTGAAACAAAGCTGACACTCGAATGACACAGAAAGAGGCCCTGAGGTGTCCTGACCTGCCCCTTTCCTGTGTTAAACCCCTTATCAGAGCAAGGAAACTCCTTCAGCAGCTCTTAAAGAGCCAACACAACAGCCGGTGGAAATTTCCAGCTTCTCTTTACAAATTGAGAAGAAAACCTGCAGAGCAGAACTGTATTTTTTTAGCAGGGCATGTTCTCAGTCCCAGGTGCTGCTGCTGCAGAAGTTCTTCCTCCTGAGTGTCTTCTGGACACAACCGAGAGTGAAAGGGCCCATCATGAGATCGGGCTGAGCCCACAAATCCCCTGCTCCCCTTCTCAGCCCCACAAGCACATCTGATGTGACCCATGGCCACAAACAAGGCAGGTGGAAAGGTCATTTATTCCGTTATCTGTCACCATACCCAGAGCCATAGCAGCACTTTAGAGGGCTTGGATTGCCAGCAGTGACTGTTCCCTGATAACACTGAAACTACATCAGCAGAGAAATGGAATTTTTTCTTGGCTGGGGCATCCAAACTTCCAGGGAGTGAAAAGCTCGGGAAAAGGTGCCCTATTGCATTTCCTGAACAGCAGCAGGCTTTAGTTTTGCACATGGAAGTCTGGTCCTACACAGCTTTTTAAAGGCTTTGGTTCTTCTCCAGTCTCAAGTATCAATAAAAAATTATTTGGAGCAGCCTAATCTTGAACCCCTGAGGACTGAGAGCAGGAATCTCGTTGTTTACATGGGTAAGTGGGCATAGAGGTGTTTGGTCAAAGGTTGAACTTGATGAACCACCGGACTGATTCTGATTCAAGGAAACCACTCACACTCCAGGGAGGGACTTTCCAAGCAACAGTTCTGCACCCACTTCGTGCTGATGAAAGGAAACACATGGTTTGTGAAGGGCACTTTCAAACCCTTCCAGGCTCTTCCCTTGCAGACTTTTACCCGCTCCCCTTGAAGAGCAGTAGCAGAGGCTGCATTGTCCAGATCAACCCTTTCCCCATCTCAGTTAAAACTCAATTAATGAGTTCCCTGAATTCCACTTATATCTAACAATGTCATTCTAGAGCTGTCACCTCACACACAGAGATGCTCCTGGCACCAAGGCACTTGGAGCAGAGCTCCAGGACACTCAGAGATGCCCCAGGTGTGTCAGGATGCAGGAACCAAATCCCCTCTCTGCCTCCAGCCTGGCAGGAACCCTGAGGAGACCCTCAACACAAGGCCAGGTGCCCAAAGAACCCTCAGCTGCACTTGCCATAAAGCTGCTGCTCACAAGATTCCAAGTGGGAGTGCAAGGGTGGAGTGGGGAAGCCCTACAAGTCTCCTCCTCATCCTGAGCATGTTCCCGATTCCCCCAGTGCCCCCAGGCTGACACATGACCTCCATCTCACTTGCTGACACGGTGCCACCCTGCGGGAAGGAACCAAGACTCTTCCAAGCACAGAAGGCACAAGACCGGGCACATCCCTGTGCCAAGGCTGAGCCGAAGGACTCAGCACCTCTGCTCCACTTCCAGCACAGCCCAGCAGGGCCAGCCTGGTCTGCCGCCACAAACACTTCAACCACTAAACCAGAGCCACCTTCCTCCATGTCCCCTCCAGTCCTGTCCCTGCCAGGACACAAGGAAGCCCAATATCTCAGTCCACGGCAGTCGGACACTGAGCACTGCCCAGGGAGGGGGAACAAGGGTTTCAAACCTCTCCACGCACTGCAGGAACTGAGTTTTCTCTCCACTTCCTGAGCACATTTTCTAATCACTGGGGTATCACAGGAAATCCACGTCAGCACTTCCAGGAGCTGAGGGAGGTTTTGATTTTGTTACTGAGGTGTGACGTTTTTTGGTTTGGTTTTTTTTCTGAACATGAGCTGTGTTTGATTCCTTCAGAGCCATGTCATTGTCCACAGACACTGCCTTGGCCTGGGCTCCCAGCACAGAGGAGAAGTTTCCTTCCCATCTTCAGAGAGATGCTCCATGGTCAGAGGGCTGGGATTTCAGACATGGGATCCCAGCATTCCAGCTCTGTCCTCAGCAGCTCCCCCACAGCCAAGGCAGATCCTGCTTGGAGACACTCCCTGCTCTGCACGTCAGCCCCTTTGCTCGGGGGCTGAAGTTTCCCTCAGTGCCAGGGCCCGTGGCACCAGGTGAACTTCATTAACATGCAATTAAACCCTCCATTAATCTAACTTGGTGTCCCTCATGCAGTTCACCACAATTAAAATGGTATTAAAACAATGACAGAAAAAAGAAACCCAAACTTACTGCACTATATAGCAGGCAAAGTTCTTGGAGATCCTGGAATGACATGATCCACACAAAAGCACTCTCTAAAGTGCAGGCAGGTTTGTCATTCACAAGTCTAAGCAGGACAGAGCAACACACATCTCAAAGACAACTGTTGCTCTCAGAATTCTTATTTATTAAGAGCAGAAAGGAAATTTTGCTTAAGTTTTATACATAAAAAAGTAAACAGTAATTTTTTTTCTTATAGTCTTTTCCACTGAAGAAAATTGAGAAATAAGTTGTCTTTTTAGATAATGTTTATTTAAAAAAATAAAATTAATTGACAAAGATACCACACTATTTTGCATGCCGGGCACCCCTTGGCTCGCAGGACCCTGTTCAGCATGAAACCGCTTAGTCAGCAATGCACGAGCAAAAACCACCCCAGCCTGGCTCCCACCTGGCAGCTGCTGCAGCCACACAACTTAGTGAGATATCTCTGGGTTTTACCAGCTCAGGTCTTTAGTAAATAAATTCCAAGTGGACACTTAACAAGTATTTCACTAAGAGATGATGAAATATTAAAATTAAAAGCAAGTCAGATTGCAGCTGTAATTATACTACATTAGAAACTTCAGTTGGTGGGGATCCATTCACCATATAGAGATTAATTCGTAATCAAGGTAATTACAAAGACAGAGCATTACTCCCTGCATGCTTTCCCGGGCTTGGAACCAACAGAGTTGACTACGTGGAGAGTTGACTAGGGTGTACTTGAAATTCACTCTCTCAGGCAGGAGACTAGTTAAGGAGTGTTACTGATAACAAAGAAGAAAAGTTATACAACATTGATTATTATAAATTACTTTGTTCTTATCTGCTTTTTGCCTTAGTCTCCTACAAGTCTTCATCCATTCCATAGAAACCCAACTCCTTCTCCATTCCCCTGCGGCAGCTCCCGTCCCTAGTGGTGGTTTGAGTGCGTGGGGCAGCCCTTGATGCGGAACACGTGGATGTGCAGGTGGGCAGCGATCTGGTTGCACACACTGACACAGTATCGGAGCAGGTCGAACAGGGACAGGATCTGCACAGGGAAAAATCATCCACAGTTACACCCACATGTTCCTTGAGTGCCACACAAGGGTATAACAGCCCACACTCCACAGCCACAGCACTGCGGTCCATTGAGCTAAATCTCCAACTCCAGGAATAAATGTGGAATCACAGACTGGCTTGGGATGGAAGAGACCTTAGAGCCCATCCAGCTCCACCCCCACCATGGGCAGAGGCACCTTCCACTATCCCAGGTTGCTCCAAGCCCTGTCCAGCCTGGCTTTGGACACTTCCAGGGATGGGGCATCCCCCCCTAAAGAGTTTCTGGGAATGCTGGGCTTCTTTCCAGCCCAAGACAGACCCTTAGTTCTACAATCAGAGAGTGGAGAAGAGTTACAGCAGCTACACAGATACTGTGAAATGCCCCATTAACTCTGAATGGTGATAACCACACACACACAACATCTTTCCACATCACATCACATCACATCACATCACATCACATCACATCACATCACATCACATCAACACAAGTTTACTAAAAGGTTAACACTGTTTTTGTACATTAAACTTGAGCATTTGATAAGCCCAGACGAGCTGAATTTAAGATCTTTTTCCCGATGGGTGCTGAAGTCACGACGGACATTCCAGAGCTTAAGGCACAGCCAGAGCACCCCTGCACTGCCCATCACAGAGCCCCTGCTAACGAGGCAGCAACACTCATCTGCAAAATATTCTAATCTAAGCTTTAAATATTTGCTACAGTGCTTTAAAATTTTAAACTATCACAGAGTCATCAAGGTTGGAAGAGACCTTCAAGATCATCGAGTCCCACCATCATCCCAGAGCCACCATAATCACCCTTAACCCATGTCCCCAGGTGCTACATCCAGACACCTCTTGAATACTTCCAGGGATGGTGACTCCATAACTGCCCTGGGCAACTTATTCCAATGCCTGATTAACTCCTTCAGCAATTTTTTTTCAAATATCCGACCTGAACTTCCCCTGGTGCAGCTTGATGCTGTTTCCTCTTGTCCTGGCCCTTGTTCCCTGGGAGCAGAGCCCAACCCCCCCGGCTGCCCCCTCCTGTCAGGGAGTTGTGCAGAGCCACAAGGTCCCCCCTGAGCCTCCTTTTCTCCAGGCTGAGCCCCTTTCCCAGCTCTCTCAGCTGCTCCTGGGGCTGCAGCCCCTTCCCAGCTCTGTTCCCTTCCCTGGACATGCTCCAGCCCCTCAATGTGTCTCTTGTCAGGAGGGGCCCAGAACTGATCCCAGGACTGGAGGTGCCCCAGCAGTGCCAGCACAGGGCACCACACTGGGCCTTCTGGACACACCACGGCTGTGACAGCCCAGGGGCCATTGGCCTCTTGCCCACCTGGGCACACCTGGATTCATGTTCAGCCACTGTCACCAGCACTACTAGATTCCTTCCCAGCTTCCCAGCCACTCTTCCCCCAGCCTGGAGCGTTCCATGGGGCTGTTGTGACCCAAGGACAGGACCTGGCACTTGGCCTGGTTGACCCTCCCACTCGTGGCCTTGGCCACAGATCCAGCCTGTCCAGACCCCTCCAGCAGATCCACATCCCACCCAACCTGGTGTCCTCTGCAAACTGACTGGGAGTGCCTCGATCCCCTCACCCAGACCATCCCTAAAGATGGTGCCCAGGACTGTCTCAACACCAAGCCAGGGACACTGTGACCCTGCTCAGCTCTGCACCAGCTTCAAATCCACCCTGTGATGCTCCCTCTCAGTCCCATCCCCTCCAGGGGACTCAGCTGGGCATAGCCAACACAATGAATTAGTGGCAGAGCTAATTAATAAAATGAGCCTGGACTCACCAGGGCAATCCAGAGGACAATATATTCATCAATAAAGCTGTTAAAATACTGGTCAAGGAACAGCAGTGCTGGGCCTATGAATGCTGTGTCATACAGATACATCTCACTCTTGGTCATATGGGCAACCTGCAGTAAAAAAAAGAGAAGTTTAAGAAATAAATATGTGCCAGCCAAGGCAGAGTGATTTCAGAATATACAAAGCCAAAACCGTACAGTTCAAGCCACATTACTGCAAAATATCAAATACTCAAGTGGCAGCAACAATATTGTTTGAACCATGGAGCTCCACAGCTACAGAGATGCAAGGTTTGCAGAGAATGTAGCACAGGAAAAAAAACTAACACGTTTTCCAGCCCACCTGTTCCTCCTGCCACAAACCAAACAGTGAAATGGAAGCGGACTGGTAAATTTTAAAGTTGAGCCTGGAAACAAAAACTCACAGCTGCTGGAGCTTCAAAAGTCAGGGACACTTGGTGTTCCTCTCTCTCCACCTCTTTTTCTCCCATTCCATAAGGATCACCACCTCTGTCTGGTTACAATTTCATGAACATTTTCAGTGTTTAAGTGTGACCTTCCCACCTCTCTACAGACACAGAACCCATCCCACACTCCATCCTCACTGCACAGCCTGGCTGGGATGGGACTGAGCACCAAAGCGAGTCTGGTAAGAAAGAAACTTTTCTTCCACTGTGAGCTTAAACTCTTCCTCCACTATGAATTTGAACTCTTCCATTGTGAGTTAAGTCCAGCACTGACCCAGCTCACAGTAGGCCAACAGAGGCCTGCAGAACTGGGATGGCATTTGAGGCAGGAGCTGTTTAACCCTCATTCATTGACACCTCCGCCCTTGTACAAACCTGTTTAATGATTTTAACCCCTATTTCCCTCCAATTCCTTAAGTTAAACCCTCAGCAAGTGTTCCAAATCTCAGCAGCTCCATCACCTCCTCTCCTTCTGACAAACCTTCCCCCCCTTTGCATCTGAAGGGGATTCCAGCCACCTCTCTTCCAGCCCAGCTCTTCACACATGTGCACAAATACACTGCAAAAGTGTGAATTAACAGCTGGGGAAGGGGGAGAAACAGCTCTGAGCTGTCCTGGTGCTGCCCGTGCAAGCACAGCATCAACTCCAGGTTTCCACTGCCCTTTCAAACAGAAAAAGGCTCTGCTGCACCTCCAGGCTACTTGAAGCAAAGCACGAGTATCTCTTCAGCACACAAACAAGTGCAAGTTACCCAGTGGAATACCCAGAGAGCTCCATAATCTAGAAAAAGTTCTCCTGCAACAAGACTTGGGAAGGTTCTGGCACACTCACCACCAGTTTATTTGTGATCTTAGCAGACACAAAGCCAAAAGTCAGGATGTAGAGGCAGGGGTGCCTCTCAAAGAGCTGCACAGCAGATTTCTTGTAGATCATTGCAGCCAAGGCGATCACTGAGCCAATATGGAGAAAAGGTGAGAGGACACTCGTTCCCTACAGCAAGATTAAAGCATGAGGTTAATAAAATGTGCACATTGCAAAGAAACCTCAAAGAGCCCTTCACGTGGTGTGCAATGAGGGGTTAAAAATAAAATCACATTAGAAACGTCTTTCTGAATGCTGGTAAAAGGAACAAAAAGTGGTGAAACTTGAGCAAGCAGCAGCTGAGAACGTGGTGGAAACTTTCTGGTGCTGGGGAAAAAAATCAGATTTTAGGCAGCAAGAACACTGCAACAGAAGGTGCTTGTGCAGACACCTCCACTTGTTCTTCTACACTGGTAATATGAATAATAGATCTTTAAGAAGGATCAAACCCAGAATCTTCTTGAAAATTTTCCTTCAGAATGGATTTTTGCACAGGATTTTTCCATGAACTCTTCAGAGACGAGTGTATTTGTATAACCTGGGTCTCATTAATTCAAAAAAAATATCGAAGTACAATGAGTACTTTTACTCAAAAATTTTAAAACTCTGACTCCTAAATCTACTATTCTTACACACACAATATTAATTTGTTTTTCCCATGCCAGCAAGGAGCTGAAGGGAAAATATTTCCCATGGAGGAGGGATTATGTTAAATACAGACTGTGGCTGAAGAGCCTCCATGCTGAGGAGGAACTGGCAGCCCAAGGTACTCACTGCTATAGTGGATCCATTTTTGCCAACTCCACCCGTGAAGATCACACCAAAGTAGTTTGTACAGGAGAATATGGTTCCTGCCACAGTACAGAGAGCTGGGAATATTTTCACCTGAATATTCAGTATTGGAATCTTAATAGAAGAGAGACAAGAAGTTAAAATATGCACAAACTCAAATTCAGGTTACTATTTCAGGTGCACTCAAACACTCCACTTTCCAACACAACGTTTGCTCTTCTTTCTCTGCTATACAGAGATTGACATTCCTACAGAGAAAAATGTATTTTCCAAAAAATCCTTCCATGAAGCTTCCCAGAAAGCCAGATTTATGTTCAGTTACCAGAGAAGAGACACCAAAAGCAGAGAAATGGACAGAAACCAAGAACTTGCTCTAAATCATCCCAGGGAAGAGAATCATCACCTTTCCTGAAGCTGCAGTCAAGATCAAACTGGGCAGAGCAAGAGCCACTTGGGATGGTCAGATAAACCCCTTCAAGGACTGGATCTGATCTTCTGGTCAAGGCAAGGCAAGGCAAGCAAAGAGATCAGACAAGTCAGATCGGAGTCAGTGACCCAGGAGAGGAAGGATGAGGTTGCTAAAGAAGGGGAGAACGAGCACAGGCAGTTTCGAAAGTTTCCTTCAGTTTTTAACAGTCATGTTTCAAACAGAACAGGAAAAACTAAAAATGAAGAAGAAAATAGTCCAAACTAAACCACAGGAAATATGTTATGGAAGCAAGGGTTTAGAGATAACTACCCAAAACTTCCCAACTGTATCTATTCAACTACTAAAAGCTCTTCATTCGAGAACTGATGTCATGGCACTCAACTGAATAAGTGCTCGGCTCCCCAATGAGTCCAGCCAGGAACAAGAACTTCAAAGAAGGTCAAGTTTTTTTTCTTTAATTACACTCTCAGAGTAGCATTCAGCAGGTAAATCATGGAATACTATGAGTTGGAAGGGACCCATCAGGAGCATCCAGTCCAACCCCTGTTCCTACACAGACACCCCAACAATCCCACCCTGTGCCTGAGAGTGTTGTCAAAATGCTCCTGGAGCTTGAAGATCATTCTTGAAGATCCTAAGTTTTCTATTCCATTCAACAACTGAATCTCTTGATCTTTCCAGGGCATGATTAACAGGCAGAGGAACTTTAATCCTTCATGCCTTGTTCAGCCCACTCCCCAAACCGGCCCAATTTCACTCAAATATGTTTCTCCCTTGCTAAGGCTGCCCTGCTAAGGCAAAAAAAAAAAAAAAAGGCGTTTTCTGAAAAACTGTAGAGAAAGAATAAAGACAAGTAAAGACAAGTAAAGAGAAGGCTTGAATTGCCAGACTGGAGCACTACCTGTAATCATTCATTAATGTCAGGAGGCTCAGGACTCCTCAAGCTCTTCTAAAAGCACGTATCTGTGCTGGCCTCTGCCTCAGAACTGATACTTTGGTATTTAAAGAAGGGGGTGAATTGGCTTTTACAAGCAAAATCAAACAGTAGCAAACTGCATATAGGAGTCAAAAGACATTAAGGCTGACATTTCCCCAAGACAAGAGGAGTTCGCTGCAAAAAACACCCCGTGAACTCCCAACTACCACTAGAACACTGGAGAAGGATGCTCAGGGAAGGAGAAGATAAGGCCACACTGTTGTAACACCCAGTTTGGCCAGTTTTCTTAACACCCTCCTTTTGGCTTCCACAAGCAGCTGCATCAGTGCAAAACATGTCTGCAGAAAATATTAATGAGAAACAGCCACATACAGAAATTTGGCAGAGGAAAGCCAGAGGAGTGGATTAAAAAGTCAGCACCTGCTGAATTTCTCCGTGTACAAAATGGGAGCAGCAAGGCCAAAAGTGGGAAGCAGCAAAATCAAGCACATATCAGATTATTTTTATTTTTTCCCTCTGCGTAGAGGGAGAGAGGGAAATGTTCCTACAAAGTGGCATTGCAGCCCCTGAATTTTAACTCAGAAGACACTGGAAGACAGCCACAAGGCTTCCCTGTCTGGTATTCCATTTATCACTACAGTCCCTGCAATTATTCTGCCCTCCCTGGTGATTCCAGGGGCTTCATCTGAAGTCACATGCAGGCAGAACTTCCCAAAACCATGTCAGCAATGCAGGGAAGTATCACCAGTCACATCTTTTGCAGGCAAATCATGTTCTCTATTAAACCCTCTGAGACTGATTACAGAGAGAAGGCTGCACTGTCCATAGAGCTGTTGAATCCAGGTAAATCCTGGGAAAGTAGCATTACAGGTTGGACAGGTCTTGGAGCAACCTGGTCTAGTGGAAGGTGTCTCTGCCAATGGCAGGGGGTGCAACTGAATGAGCTTTAAGGTCCACTCCAAACCAAACCATTCCACGATTCCAGATTTTGTTTGGGAAGAGCCCAGGCATGGCAATAACCAAGTGGCAGCAGGCAACAGAGTTGGGAGCGGTTGCCAGAGCCGGCACTAAAGCAAGTCTGGAATATTTTGCCAGAAAATTACTGCCAGGATTCCAGAGTACATTCCATCAGTTTTGTGCAGCATGAATTGGGATTTAAAAAGTAAAATTATGAGGAAATAGGCCAGAGCAGAGCCCAGCTAAGGGCTCGTGGAAGCAGCAGGGAGGAGCATGTAAGAGACCACGCGAGCAGATACGGAGCCGCTTCCTCTGGGAACTCCTCCTGTCACCAATCCCACAAATCCCACAGCCAGCTGGGCAACTCAGACCCTGGAGTCCTTCTCACAGGGCTGGATCTCAGCTGGAGTTTGGAGCTGTCCAGATATACTGCAGTCACATCTGCCCAAGGAACAACTTCCAGAGGGCCGAACTCCAGTTTCATGTTCCCAAAGCATTTGTGCCTTTTTGTATTCCAGACCCTGTGGGAGAAAACCTCAGCAATTGCAGCACTTTTCTTGCTTCAAGCAGGAAAATCAACTCCAAATAATCGATGTATTAAACGAGTTACCCTAAGCTTCCTTGCTTTACTTGCATGTCCCAAATGATTCCAGCTGGGATACTCAGCATCCTGCAGGAATTACCCAGCTCTAGGAGCCTGGGGAGCAGCATTTAACAGGCCTTGAAGAGAATTTACACTGCCAGAAAGGAGGGAGCCAGGACAGGCACACATAGTTTCATGGAATAAAGGAAAGGTAATGAAAGCAACAATTGCCAAAATCCACAACTCTGCATTTCGCCTGTTCAGAGTGTTTTGCTTTTCCCATGAAAAGTGGAATGTTTGAGTACACAACCACATTTACTCCATATTTCCCCCAGACAGAAGCAAATAAAAAATACCAAACCACCAATTTCGCAGTCCCATCAAGTATTAAAGGATTAGAGAGGGCTGGGTGAGATGGGGTTGTGTGATTTATTTTGCTCTGCAAGCAGTAAATAACATTTATCTCTAAATGAACACAAAATCTCACTCATTGAATTAAATAGGATTGTCATGGGAGACCTGACTAAGGTTGTTCTCTGGAGAAATGCTCCATTAAACCAACCAAAATAGTTTAGTATTTTTAGGGGCTGCCTTAGGCAAATGCTGCTGCAACCCAGAACTTCTAATAGATGTCAAGATTCTGCTGAAAAGGGTTATTGAAAAGGCTGTTACAGAGTTATTTAAGCTATTTAATAACAAGAGACCAATTTCTAAGCTCACATAAACACCACTGAATTGTGCCAGAGGTCGCTGTGGCAGCATTTTCCCCCCTTTATTTTTCTTTTAAAAAGGAAACTGAGAACATGAATTGAGAAATTCTCTTTGTAACACAATATTAAATTATAGCTGCATGGGAATGTTTGCCACACTGATATTTTTTGAAAACTTGGCACCAATAAGGTAACGTGTAGCCTCATTTTTATTTTCTAATCAGTCCTATCCACCCTCATTCCCTTTAGATGGTATTTACTTTGCACTTTATATAATTAATTAAGGTCTTTGGGTTTTTAAGCCTGAAAGCACAAGCAGCAAAATCAGGATGGCCACGATTAGCCCATTTGGGATCCTCTCCACATACTGTGGGTTCACTGCTCCCATTATATGGAGCAGATTAAAAATTCATCCATTTGGGGTGAAGCTTTTCAGGGACTTTTGACCATCTCTTGGTGTTATTGAAATCAAGATTTCTTTCTCCTTAAGAACTGCATTTATCAAATACAAAGAGAAGATCAATAACCAGGAAGAAAAACTAGGAAAACCTTCAAGGAAATCAATGCTTTGGATTTTATTTCCAGTAAATTTATATATTTTTAATTTAGGTATGCACATACATGCTTTTCTGTGGACAATGCCATTTTGATAGCTCAATGTGGCTTCAGTAATATTTACTATTGTATTATTATTATTATTATTATTATTATTATTATTATTATCATTATCAAACTGTCAGCTGACATGGCCTGGTGAGCCCATATTATAGACAGATATATACACAGACACATATATATATATAAAACATCTGCAGCCAGGCTGTGCCAGCAACTCATTTAATCAGGATCATCTTAGTTTAAAAGGAAAAATGTGACAATTGGGGGTTTTCCCCTTAAACAAATCAAGAGTTATCAGCCACATTCAGGCCAAATTATCTACTGATGGTTCCCAACTGCTCTCTAAGAGTTTCCCCCAAATCTTCATCCCAGTTTAATATTCCTCCACTGTTTGTTGCATGGAATTCATTCAGGTTTTGCCCAGGATTTCATCAAAGGTTTAAGTTCATGCAATGTTTGATAGCTTTCTACCTGCACGCAAAAGGTATAAAATAACCTTGTTTTAACGACTCTGGTACAGCCAGAATCCACAGCTAATCCCGTGGGATCTGGACTCAAAAATCTGTTTCCGTTTATGAGGAAAAGTGAAACCTTCCTGCAGAAGTGAAACTGTCCCCAGATGTGCAGGAGTCCTTCAGTGACCACGGGATTATTACAAAGGATAAAGTAAGAACATGAACAAAATTACCAGAGATTGCCAAAAAGGTGGTCCTCCAATCACTGCCAGTAAATGCATGATTATTATGAAGATTTGTACTTCAGTCACATCAATTCTGATTAGGTACAAAAAGCCAAAAAAAAAGCAAAATTATTCAAAGCAATTTCAAGTCAGTTATTCTCAAGCTCAGCAGCGCAACTCTGTCATGCACAGTGTAAACACCCCAAAAGGCTGAGAAAAAGAGGAAAAACTCACAAATAATTTAGAAGGCAAAAACATATTTAGTTTTATTGTTCAAATTGAGAGTGATGTGCTATACTTCTGTTTTACTTCACTGCAATAAGAGAAATTCATTTTATCAACAGGAAACATTGGAACTCTTCACTGCCCAGTGGCAGCTGCAGAAATAAATATTCAGTTTTAACCTTGTCCACCAAAAAAAAAAGAATTTAGTATAGATGATAAAATTCTAAAAGTATATTTTTAATCTCTATTATATTCCCTACCCTATTTTAACATGAATATTCTCTGAATAGTATCAAGCTTTGTAAAGAAACACAAATCCCTAAAGGGTTGATGGAAATGGTGCAGTGGCAGCAAGAAGAGAAACCACTTCTGGTTCCAGCAGAGCCAGGATGTGCTACAGGAAAGAATGAGAGAAAACAGGGATTTATGGCTTTGTTTTAAAGAGCATGTAAAAGTCTTGGAGGTAGAAAGAGGGAAAAACGGGTGTACAAATGAATGCCAGAAATAGGAGTGTATAAAAATACAAGTGAAATGAACAGGATGGACTTGCTTGTGTGATATATATATATATATATGGGGTGTATATACATTATATATGTTATAAATAGACATACACATTTTATATATCTCTACATATGCATATAGATGTATGTTATATATAAAAAATATGTTATATATAACATACATATTATAGCCGTATAATAGTATCTTGCCCTGAAGTGCTGCATCAAAAATAATCCTTCAAGTCACTTTGAAACATTTCTGGCTTATCGTTATTTCCAATTAGACACTTCTACCTAGAAGACTCCAAATCACTTCCTGCACACACAGGCTTTGCTGTGACAAAACCCTGCTGATAT
Organism: Lycocorax pyrrhopterus obiensis; assembly: GCA_014706295.1. Classification (NCBI taxonomy): domain Eukaryota; kingdom Metazoa; phylum Chordata; class Aves; order Passeriformes; family Paradisaeidae; genus Lycocorax; species Lycocorax pyrrhopterus. The sequence continues at coordinate 892,723 of JACSVZ010000026.1, read as the reverse complement.
CACTTGCACAGGGAAGGAGCATTATGGGGTGGGCTTTCCTCTGTCTGCCTTCAATGAGCTACAAGACCATGGAATTGATTTTAACATCAACTCAGTGTTTCTCCATAGACTTTGTTCCAGTTTGGGAGTGGATCCTCTCATTTGAGGATCTCCAGTCTGGCCAAAATATCTTTGTTTCAGCAGCAGACTCATATGCACAAGGGATAATTCCGAGGCTGCACCTAAATCCCATGGAGGGCATCCCCCATGGCAGAGGGCGGAATGAGATGAGTTTTAATCCCAACTCAACCCATTCCATGATTCTTTGCTTTGTCATTTTTCTTTTCACTACACAAACCTGGAGATGGAACACCCAGGAAATAACCTTCGGGGCCCTCCTATGTTCAATTTGCTCAATAACAATCCCGCAAGGCAATCACAACTGGCTGGGGGAAAAACTAACTTCCACTGAGGAAAGAATGTTCTAAAAGATCTCTATTTTCAGTCCTGATACAAACACATGGAACCATTGAGGTACCTTGCAAGAAAAAAATAAAAATGCTCAGCAGAGATACACAAACCAACTGATTTAATGCAAATTGCTTCCTCCCAGTCCTTGGGGTCAGGATGGAAATGTGTTCTCAGTGTGTCCAGCCAAGGAAGGGCTGGAGCAGCTCCATTCCAGGAGCACATGAACATGTTTTAGCCCATTTCACTACTTCTGTCAATCACCTAAAGAACAGAAAGAAACTGAGAAAGTTCACAGACACAGTGACTAATAACTCATGGGGGTAACTCCAATTTACAATGTTCCTTGGATAGGAAACCAGGTTTCTTTTGGCAGCAGGAATCTTATGCACAATAAAGTAATGTCATGTATGGAAACCCAAGTTATTCTGCCAGACAAACCTTTGCACAAGGCTGAGAGCCCAACAAATACATGGGCAGCAGTGCCTGGATTGAGGTTAGGGAGACAGTTTTATCTTTACACAGCCATGGCACAACCTTTACTCCCCTGCCCAGGGCTCTGCCCTTCCAACTCAAACAGAAACAGCACCAGGCAGCCAATGATATTTGTTAAAAACTCCTTCCTGACTTACATAAGAATCTCCTATTGCAGAACAAATATGCGTCTTAACTTCAGTTCCACCTTAATATTCTGTATTTTTAATACCAAATGGCTCCTTAAAACAGAAAACAAAAGCATTAAGACCTACTGAGGAGAAACTAAGCACCAAACTATCACCTAAGGAAAGCATAAATTCTTAATCCCATGGAGGAAAAAGGCCCGGGAACATCCCGTGCTCATTAAAACCACTGTCAGATGACTTAAAATGATAGGCTTGATATCACTAAAGCACATGCCTGATGTTGGAATTATTCAATGAATTTTTCTTCTGGATGTCAAATGGCCTCAAGACAGAAATCTAAGAATCCAGGAATCCACAGACCAAAGCTGGACCACAGAAGGGAACAACATCTCGAAGCAGAAGCTAGAGAAAGGAGCACACTGTTCCTCTCTGGGTTTAACTTGAATTCAAGGGAACTGTGCAACCACAGCATGAACCAGATACATCTATGGTGCTGCTACATGGAGCGGTCATCCCAACTTCCTTAAAATCCGACCACTTTCTTCCCCTAAAAACACCTCCTCAGCCCCACTTTCTCTCCTTGGCCAGCTCCATCTCCTGCCATCAGTGGGGTCAGGAGAGTGGCTTGGCTGAAACAATCCGACCAAAAAAGAAGAAATTCCTGTCCCAATTCCCAGCACATCAGCTTCCCTGGTGGTTTTTTTTGTGACCTCGGGAATGTTGGGAGCCCCGAGGAGAGGCCAGGGAAGGTCTGCTCAGCCCCTGGAAGCCACAGAACCCAACATTGAGCCAGTGGGACTGGGCAGCTCCAGACTGGGGAGGAATAAATGGGAATACCAGTCAAGTGGATTGCTACCAGCCTTCACAAAAGTCCTAAACAGCCCCTGAAATGAAAAATAAGTGAAAGAACGCCATTATAAACCAAAGCAACAATGGTGTTGTCAAGAGAGACATGAGCAAAGGAATATCTGCACTGACTGGAAAGCGTTAACACGTCAGGTGATCCAGAAGACATTCTTACACCTTAATGATTAACTTGGATTTATGCACTGTGTCCAGGTAAAATGAGCTAGCAGTCAAAAAAATCCATAAAGTGCCTGGGTCACCAGGCATTGTTTTTAAACTCTGGTAGAGCTGGGAAGTACCTAATAAAATGGGAAGGCAAAAGCAGGGCTGCAGGAAAGCATTTGCTCAGTTTGGATGGAGACTAACCAATGCCTTTCTTTTTGAGGGGAAATACATCCAGCTTGCTTTAGTGGATGGGGAGTTTATTTGCAAAGCAGAGTGGTAATGTTCCTGCTTAAATATGACATCATCAGTACCGTACTTTATTCTACATCAAGTTCCATTGCATATTCAAGTGATTCTTCCATGGTAAAGATTAGAGAAAACACAATTTTGGAGTAAAGGGTCATTTACCAAATTATAGTAGAAAAATAAGGGAAAAAAGCAGAAAATAGGGAAAGGCCTTTGTTCCTGCAGACTGCCTCATTTAATTACTATAATTACATTTAATTACACACAAGCAGGTACCACATACAGAGCTGTAAGAAAGGAAAACCATTTCAAAGCAAGAAGGGAATCAGCCAGTTCAAAGATTCTATTTTCAACTTGTGTTTGTATTTATTTACTCATTTAAATACTACAGTGGAAATCCTAAGAAAAAACAAATGGGAAGAGCAAGCAGCGTGAATTCTGCAAGTGGTTCTTAAAGCCTCTGAACTGGGATATTTTTATTAAGTGGGTTATTTTCAGGCATCACTGGAGCCACACTTCCCCCAAACTGACAGCTTTGCTGCCTGATGTTTCCTGACAACTGAGTCATGTCAGCACTGCCCAGACACTGACATTGTGCACATTGTGTGGAGGATCATTAAGCCCCATGAAATGAAGAAAATGAAACAAACCCTTTTCCCAAGACATGCCCACACTACAATAGATGGATGGAAAGTTATTGTACGAGTTCAGTGGACACAAAGAATCAAGTTCCAAAAATCTCTTCTTCAAATAAACCAGGGCCTTTTTCATCTTCTACAAAATAAACAGAAGACCCTGAACTGAGGTTTAAGATCACCAGGAACATCCAGGCCAAGAACAAGAACAAGAACAAAGAGCTGATGCTGACAACAGAGAAAAGAGCCCAGACTCAATATTTAACAAAATAAAATGCCCAGACAGAACATCCAATGGCAAGGCTGGGGAGAACACTGAAAATAATGCTGAGAAGTACTGATTCTGCAGCAAAGTGATGTTAGGGAACAATAATAACCAGCAGTGCTGTAGAAGGCAGGGACAGGGTCAGGCAATGTCAGCACTGCACTGGAGGTAAACCACAGGCTGAAAAGCAGAATATCTGAGGATTTAATTCAAATAAAGTCAGGGAAGCATAAAAGGTGTGAATTTTTAAATGCACATTTCAAGCCCTCGCTCCCTATCTGCCAAAATTCACAAGACAGGAGAATTCCTGCAGAGCTTCCAGGGGCAGCTGCAATTCCTGTGGTGACACTGCCATGGATTCTCCTGCACACACTGCAGTGTTTTCCTCTATTGACCCTCCTTTCCCTGTTGTGACAAACTGAAATGCAGATTATTTGCCAGTCTACAAACCTGTACAGTTTTCCCACATAAGAGAAGATCCAGAGAACCCCAGCCTGGTTGGAGCTGGAAAGCCCATCCTGTCCCACCCCCTGCCATGGGCAGGGACACCTTCCACTAGCCCAGGGTGCTCCAAGCCCCATCCAACCCGGCCTTGGACACTGCCAGGGATGGGGCAGCCACAGCTGCTCTGGGCACCCTGTGCCAGGGCCTCCCCCCCCCCCTACAGGGAACGATTCCTTCCCAATATCCCATCTAACCCTGCCCTCTGGCAGTGGGAAGCCATTCCCCCTTGTCCTGTCACTCCATCCCTCATCCAAAGTCCCTCTCCAGCTCTCTAGGCAGTGGAAGGGGCTCTAAGGTCTCCCTGAATCCTTCCCTTTTGCAGGTTGAACATCCCCAGCTCTCCCAGCCTTTCTTCATAGGAGGTTTCCATCCTTCTAATATCTTTCGTGGCCAAATATTGTCAGGAATATTATTATTTTAACATTTTGTTTCCTATAAAAGGCTGAGCAGACTCCAGATTGAATCATCCCCAACACCTTTATTTGCAATTCCTTATATTGTTGTGCCAAACTGTATTAAAACAGCCCAATTCTGGTATTTGAAAAATCACCAAGGCAAAATGTTCCAAACCAAAGTCACATTCCATCAGTACAAGAACTGCAGGGTGACACTGTAGAGCTGCAGGGAGAGGCAGGGCTGAAACTCTGGCACTTCAAGTATGAATGTGGGGAATAATGGAGCAAACTTATTTTGATTCACAAAATATTTTTATTTTCCAGTTTTTTAAGCCTTCAGGTTCTTCTAAATAATTTCCCCATAGGCTACAGGGATAAGCAAACTTCAGTAACGATTTAAGACTTTTTCCCCTCCTTGGTGAACATAAAACCTTCCTGCCCAGCAAGTGCAAGGTTTAGCTGTGCTGCAAGAATTTGAAGTTATTCACTTCATACTGTCTCAGCTCTTGTAGTATTTTCAAGACAGGGTTATATTACTATATTTTCTCAGTACAAACATTTGTCACATGAAACAGCCAGACTATGAATATGCATTTTCTGTAGCTTACCCATCTGAGATGTGCAATACTGAACTAAAAATCTGTTCTGCCTGACCTCTGAGTGTGTAAATAAGTGATTGATGCTTGGTGTGCCTGAGTAAAACACTTGGAAGCAGCAGCATCTTTAGTTATGAGTTAAGACTAAAACTAAAGAAGCCAGAAGGCATCTGAAATGAATGACTCATGCCAGAATTTAAATAGATTTTAAAGTCTATCCTGTAAATCAGTGCCTAAAATTGGGTTAAAATAGGTGTGTGAGGGGACTTGTCATAGACAACACTTGGGGTTCTGTCTTAGGAGCCAGTGACAAGAGCCTGAGGGACAGGACAAGGGGGAATGGCTTCCCACTGCCAGAGAGCAGGGATAGATGAGACATTGGGAAGAAGTTCCTCCTTGTGAGGGTGGGGAGGCCCTGGCACAGGCTGCCCAGAGAAGTTGTGGCTGCCCCACTCCTGGAAGTGTCCAAGGCCAGGTTGGATGGGGCTTGGCGCAACCTGGAATGGTGGAAGGTGTCCCTGCCCATGGCAGGGGATGGAACAGGATGAGTTTTAAGGTTCCTCTAAACCAAATCATCCTGGGATTCTATGAAAATGCCCTGCCTGGCCCATCACCTCACACTCAGCTGGCTGTAAAACCAGTGTCACCAGTATCTCCTGGGATGGCAAAGGCCTCCTGTCCCAGGGGGTACTGCAGATGGACATCTCCAGCAGCTCCAGGTCCTCTGCACCTGCCCTTCCTCTCTCCTGTCCCATGGCAAATTGTCCTCATCCAGTTCAAACAACTTCCTTTTATCACCCAATCTGAGTTATTTCCACCCCACAGCTATCACATCAGGGAATGATTTCAGAACTCTGAGTGTTTCAGAACTATGTGATTTGATAATGTTTTCCGCCCAAAGCAACTCTTTGGTCAGTTGAGATGTTGATATCACAGGCCAAAATCTTGATTTAAGATCTTCCTTCCTTTGGATTACTGCTTGCTAAATTACCATTTCCTGACTCCACTTCCAGCCTTTCATAGATTATGAACAAAATATTTTAAAAATTATGTCACTGATGCCACCTGACTTCCTTCAGAGCCACCCAGCTCCCAGGGTCAGCTGGAGACACATTGGGATTTACCAGATTGCTGATGGTGCTGTGTCTAAAGCAGAGCTGGTAATTCATCTTCCTAAATAACCTCCTGAAAGCAGAGATTTTGCCGAGCTACTACACGAAAAAACAAAAGAACTATTAGAAAATAATTAGCATCAACACAAGTTTAACAATGGGTATGTAAACCAACCACCAAAAAAAATAACCTCACTTTTATTTAACATCTGATGCAATTCTAAGAAAGAGATCAAAAAGCTATTCTTATATCCTCAAATATTTCAGGAAAAAGTCCAGGCTAAAAATGCATCAATAATAATCATAATCTATGAGATATTTCAAGGAATCTAACTCATTCACTTTTAATGATAACATTTTATCAGGAGGGGACCTCACCCACATACATGTTAGAAAAAAAAAACCAACAATAGAAAGAGGCAAAATAAGGAAGAGAAAGCCCTTTTTAAGGCCAGCAAACTAGAGAGGAGAAGGATTTATTTAGCACAGACATAAGGAAAAGCATTTTGAAAATAAAGACAAGCAGGAAAGGAAGTTACTTCTTCATGAAGCTACAAGCACAGGGATCAAGTGGCACAACTTAAACCAGACATTTTTAACCACTAACTTGTGACTTTTTAACCACTAACTGGTGGCTTTAAGTTATTACACAAAACACAGCTCCCTGAAAGAGCCAAGAAATTCTCTTTTTTTGGTGGAAAGGTACTGAAATGGCAGCAGCAAAAGAAGTTTCTTTAAAAAGTAGTTCCAACAACATTACGCTACACCCACATTTAGAGCTGCTTCCACAACCCTGCTTGGCTTTTAGGTCAAGCCAAAGCTGTGATAAAATAAAAAGAAAAGTTTAAACCAAACTTTTGTTGAACAGGCAGGTTTTGCTTTGGTTAAGTAAAATGTGATGCTTTCAAAAAAATTTGTTTCCAGTTAAATCAAATTTTTCCTACTTGTTCAAATATTTTTCCTCCTTGTGTTAAATACGAAAGCACTGGTGAAATCCCCTGGAGAAGCTGCTTTTCACAGAGCAGTGCATGACAAAGGTGCTGCCCTGCTCAGTCCATGCCGCTGCCAGGTTAAGGCTTTACCGTGTAATTCCAGAACCAGGGCCCCAGCATTCCCGTGAGGAGCTGGATTGCTACTGTGCAGAGCATGGACTCTGTCACATCAAATCTACATGCGAGGGAGAGAAACAGTTCAGAACATTCTCCTGAGCACTCCTCTGAAGGGGAGCCATTAAAACATCTTCAGTCAGGGTCGGGATGATTCAAAGGGCAGGTCAGGGAAGGGATTAACAACCACAAAACCCAGGAGTATTAATGAATTAACAAAACCATTCTAACCCACATAGTATTTTACACATTTATATCTTCATTTTGAACTTCTGCAATTTACAGTTTTACTGTATCACTCCAACACATGAGGAAAAACAATCATTTGGTGTGCGCATGAGGGAATCAATGAAATTCCTTGCTCTGAGTCATGGTGAATAAAATCCATAACCAAGCACAATCCAGGACTCTCATCTCCTGACCGCATGTTCGTGTCTCCAAATGACACTGAATATATGAATTCTTTAGCTGAAGATGCTCCTGCATGTTTCAGTGGAGCAGAAATGCAGATTGTATTTCAGTTTGACACCTCTGAGGGAAAGGAAGAAGTTCTAACTTCCTTCCTTTGCAGCTCCGTGGCAAATAATGCTCCAAGAACTGAGCTCTGGACCCCTGCTCAGGGGTAATCACACTCCATTCTGTATATATTTATTTTTCATCCCTGACAGAAACGGATGAAAAAATATGCTGGAGCCAACAGAGCCATAGAAACCACCCTTTCTCCCAAAACAGTGCCATAAATCTGCATTTTACTGTAACAAAAGGATTTTAAAATGGGATCAAATTTAAAAAAATATCAAACCATCTAGTTTAAAAAGAAAATAATTCAGCAGCAGCAGCAGGTTCAGCCAGAACACAGCTCCTGTTTATTGCTGTGCTTATCAGAGTATGCTGGAACAGACACCCACTATGCCAAGGGATCAAAAACAGGCAGCACAGAAAGGTCATTGTGGCCCCACTGCCAGGGCTCAGGTGCAGTGATGATGTGCAGACCCCAGGCCTGAGGAGAGGGGCCACTGAAGTTCAGCCTGATAAGCATTTTCAGTTTAATTATCACAGCACATAGTTGGTATTTCACGGAATACAGGAAGAGAAAGCCCCACGTCCAAACCTCACAGCTGCTTCAGTGCTTTATGACAGCTGCAGTTTCTATTCCTTTTTTCCTATGTTATTTTAGGTGATATTTGTAATTCAGACATGGATCCATTTTTTAACCATCATCTGGAAAGTTTAAGAAGGGGCATCGACCTCAACATGTGCTTCACTCCACAGAGATGCTGGCACTGACAATCCCTACGCCTGCTCTGCTGAGAACTGTATCAGGCTGCTGAGTCTGGAGCCAATTAGCATACAGGGGATTAGTGCTGCATCCAGAATGTTCCCGTGTCAGTGCTAATTTACTGAGTGTATTCCATGGGCAATTCTTAAAAGGCCCTGTTTGACTAAACAAGTCATTAGACAATTCAAGAGCCACCAGTGGCTCAGGGCTCAGAGACAGCTGTAGTCAGTCCCTTCCTTGTGCTAACAGGGAACCCAAACTGAATTCAAATCGAGAGATTTCCTGAGAAAACAATCCAATGACAACAGGAAACAGACACTTACACTGGAGATGGCCCTGAAATCAAGTCAATCACTAGCAATACAGCTGATCTAATACAGCTTTTTAAGGCTGTGTGAAACGACGGGGGAGGTTTGTGCACCATCCTGCCCCTCCTCTCCAGCACACAGAACTTCATGAAAAAGTCCCAAATCACAGCAGACAAGAAAAACACTCCTGCCTCAAAAGAAAACAGAAGTTACGGGGCTGGAAAACTCACAGGGATCCATCTACCAGTTAATGCTCTGGTCTGAAAAATGATGATTCTTCCATCTGTCTTGTCCATATCTACTGAGCGTGCAAGTGGGATTACTAAGGCTGGGCAATGAACTGGGAATCTGAGCAGGAGACAAAGGACTGTTTTCTTAATGGAACCATAGCAGCAAGAAAAGAATGTTCAACATCAGAACACAAGAGAAAGAAAGGCTGAGAGTCACATGCTAGAAGTGCAAATGCTTAGTTATAAAGTTATTAGAGCTTTACCCTAACTCATTCCAATCCAGCAGTTTCACTTGGATGCAATGAAATACAATAGCATAAATAAAGCAAACTGTAATGAAAAAATGAGAACATTTATTAGAATTATTCCCAGCACCAGGAAATTCATGTTGAGGGAAAAATAACATTAAAAATGAGCCATAAGCCCCTTTCCTTGTTATAACACACCTCCAATATGTAAATTTTTCCTTCTGCTGCTCACAGAGGTAAATAGAAGTTGCACATGTCAGGCAATAGCCATGTGCTTGTTATGTTGTAGTTCATTATTTCACAGAGCAGTGAGAACTCCAAGGATTTATCAGAACAATCAGGAGCAGCATCTCCACACGTGACCAATGGAATCGTGGCTGAAAATGCTGTTAAGAGACTTGTGGGAGGGAAGAGGAGCAGGATGTGGAAACCACCCCCCCACCCCCCCACCTCTTCCATGAGCCCTCGGCAGCTGCACAGGTTTCTGTGACGCTGCCACTGGGACTGAGGGAGCAGGAGGTGCAACTTACCAGCACCAAACTTCACACCCACCACAAAGACACTGCAACACATCCTGCTTGCAAGCACAGAGAACCCAACACCCCCTGACGTCAACAGAGGCTCTACTTAGCCTCAGACTCTCCTCTGCAAATAACCTGGGTGTAAAAGTTCTCCAAGAAAACTTTTGGAAAAACTCCTAAGATGGAAAGTTTTAAGCTCTGCAATCATGAGGATTATTGCCTTATCTCGGAGTGGAGATCCTGAGGCTGTTCCCAGGAGCAAGAACTCAATGTGCTAAACTCTGACTCGGAAGGTTTCCATCCCTGTACTTCAGCATTTGGTGTGCGTTGTCTATCCAAGACAAAACACCAACTCCTCCTCTGCCAAGGCTGAAGAGGAAGGTTGGCTTAGCCGCTTTCTGAAATCCAGCCTCATTTCATCACCTCTCCTTTGGACTTTAGTGGCAGGAGTGGTGACAGGGCTCAGGCGAACCAACTCAACCTTCTCCCCTTCCTGAACCAACTCACTATCCCACAGGCTCTTGGGCCTGTACAGCTGCTCCAGAGTCACTGAACAGGAATGTTCCCCCAAACTCTCCAACTCTCCTCAAGAAAGGCTGTTTTGTTCAGCAGCCTGAATTCTTTTGCTTTCTTTGGGGATTATTATTCAAACAGCAAAGTAACCATTTTTAACTTTTCAGTTATATGAAAGCTGGTAAAAACTGATTCTTCCTCTCATATTTATGATACACCTTTGTGAAGCCTCCTTGGAAACTAATTTCCATCTCATTGTGTCTATATTTACATATATATACACACAGCTATAATTCCTACCATCACCAACTCTTAGTATTTCCATTAAAAAAGGCTGGAATAAACCAGATAATGCAGTAACTTGTAGGAGAAATGCTGGAGACCATGGTACAACAGCACACTCACATCTCTGGATGGACCCTTGAGTGTTCAGTGCCCACTGGGTTTTTACAATATGATTCAGCACCTCCAGCACTTCCATCACAAACAAGTCCACCAGGACTTTACCTGAGCAGTTTGTGTCTCATGTCTCTCAAGAAAATATCCAGGTTGGACAAGGGGGAATGGCTTCCCACTGCCAGAGGGCAGGGTTAGATGGGATATTGGGGAGAAATTCTTCTCTGGGAGGGTGCTGAGGCCTTGGCACAGGTCGCCCAGAGAAGCTGTGGCTGCCCCATGCCTGAAGCATCCAAGGCCAGGCTCGACGGGGCTTCAAGAAACCTGGGATAGTGGAAGGTGTCCCTGCCCATGGCAGGGGGTGGAACAGGATGAGTTTAAGGTCCCTTCCCACCCAACCAATTCCATGATTCTGTGATTCTGAGCTGTGCTGCAGAATCCAGCTCTGACAGGGATGGATGGCTCTGACCCCCCTGGATGTGGGACAGCCCCTGCAGTCAGGCTGTGCTCTGACCTTGTGCAGCTGGAAACAGCGTGAGCCTGCACACACCCGCTTTTCTTCCTGCACTTCCCGCAGGGACCAGGACCGCTACTGAATCCAAGTGGAATAACCCTGGATTGGGGAAGAACCAGGTGATCACACCTGGGCTCCAGATAACATCAGGAAAATCCTTTCAGGATTTGTGGACCATATTCTCTAATGATCTGTTTTCTGCAGCATGTTCCTGAAGTATCAGATCTGCTTCCACAAGGACACAAGAAAGTCCATTGGGTCTTGCCAGTTTGATTTTTGGGATATGCAGGAAAAAATTCTCTGTTTCCAAAGCAGAGGTGCCCCAGTGATGGCACAGCTGCCCCTATACAGGACTCAACTCATCCTGTGCTGCAGCACAGCAAATCCACAACCCAGACAAACCAGTTCCTGTGCTGGAAACCAGCTCAGGAGAACCAAGTCATTATTTGGGCTGTTTCAATACTGAGTGTCTCTCTGCCACTAAAAATCACATTTTTCTTTTTCAAATGTGCCAAGTATTCCTGTTCTTCCGTAAGATCATTCCCAGATCAGGTGTTTAAGTAAAACTTCTGCATTTACCTCTATCCCTGCTGTTCTCTGCTGCCTTTGAACTGCTGGTATCATTACAGTGACTCTCCTGGAGCCTGCCCCACTTGCCTTGGGAAACTTCCTGCTTCCTCCTGGGGAATTTTTAAGCGATACTGACCTCTAGCTATTTATTTGAGCTGTTCAACACCAGTTGATATTTGAAGAGCACAGTGTTCGCCAGGATCTAATGGAATTATGTGATCATTTGAAGATGGAGACAGATCATAGGACCTTATTGACTCAACTGATTATTCTAAATCCAGGAGTAGCACAGGGACCCCCCACAGCTGTCAGGGAGAAGACAAAGAACCGACACAGCTGATTGATTCAGTAATTGGGCCCAACTGAAGTTTTACTCTTCCACCTGCAGAATTCTGTAGGAATCTCGGAGAATGGATCCCATTTCCTCCTCCCTCAGGGGAACTGATCTTGCCCTGCTGTCTGACATGCTCTGCTCAGCTTCAGGGACTTGCCAAGGCCGGTGCAGTGACAACAGACAGAATCATGGAATTGTTAATGTTGGAAAAGCCCTCCCCAGGATCATCAAGTCCAGCCTGACCAATCCCCACCTTGTCACCAGCCCTGAGCACCGAGTGCCACATCCAGTTGTTCCTTGTGCACCTCCAGGGATGGAGACTCCAAACGTCCCTGAGCAGCCCTTTCCAATGCCTGACCACCATTTCCATGCAGAAATTCTTCCTGATGTCCAACCTGACCCTCCCGTGGCACAGCCTGAGGCCGTTCCCTCTTGTCCTGTCCCTGTTCCCTGGGAGCAGAGCCCGACCCCCCCCCGGCTGCCCCCTCCCGTCAGGGAGCTGTGCAGAGCCACAAGGTCCCCCCTTGAGCCTCCTTTTCTCCAGGCTGAGCTCCCCCAGCTCCCTCAGCCGCTCCTGGGCCTGCAGCCCCTTTCCCATACACGAACCACACACTGTCCCACAAGCACACGCTTTGTTTGACACACTAACTGTCCTGTTTTTTTTAAGGTGGACTTTTCCACCAAGCCAGGCTGATTCTATAATTGAACATTTCAGGCCTGTTTGGAATGAGTGAAATACAGTTTCTCCCTTTAGCACGCTCTGCTCTTCTCCAAGCCATTTGATTATCGAGTTCTCTCTGCACTAAAATACAATTTCTTGGACATATCACAAATAGAGTAAGTGATAACCGTCTGCTCTTTCCTGCTGCTTCAGAATTAAGGCAAGTCAAAAACACCATCATATTCCCCAAAACATCACCACTACACCATCTCTGAGGATTTTTGAGAGTCACTACTTGGGATACACAGACAGAAAAAAGCTCCTGTGCACAAGGATCTTTTTGGGTCCTTTCAACAGCTGTCTCTGATCCCACTTATTCAGGATTAAGGATACCTAAGTCTGTGCACTCCAGTGAATCTGAAAGGGTTGATAAAATACCTTTTTTTCAGTTTTAGATTAGTGAAACAAAAGCTTCATAAAAAAGTGTCAAACAGTCAATCTGTTAACTGGATAAATAGTCTCATGGGTTTTGCATTAAGATGAACATCAGCTTATAACAGTCTATTAACCTTGTGACACAGGGCAAAAGAAGGAACAGATGTGTTTACTACACAGTGCTGTGTTATCTAAATTAATGATGAACACATTTAGGTGCTTATTGCCTGCTCTGAATTAGCTACATATTAACGGTCACCACATTCTTATATCATAAGGCCAGGCAGAAAAATCTAATTTGCCGAAAAATGCCTCCAAAATACAGACTCCTCACAAAGAAACGTTCCAGTGAACACCAGCACTAACCCAAACATTCCTCTGCAGCACAACAGCAATTTGGGGGGGTTGATACTTCCATCTGTAAAGTCAAGCACATGTCAAGGTCAGGCTTTTGTGTTCTTTGATCAATAACCAGAAATCTTTGATTATCAGAGCCCTGTAAAGTTCAAAGGAAGCTAAAAGCATTCAGACCTTTGGTACAGCATGAAAGCGAGACTCCTAAAACAGGAAAATATTTGAGCCACATGTCTTATTTTAAAGATTTAAGTACCAGAATGAGATAGTTGGATAGTTTCAGTCAATCTGCTTCAGTGTAGTCAGAGTGAGAACAGAAATCTAGATTTTCTTCTTTTCTTCCTCCAATAGACATTTAAAACTGATCCAACATCTTAAATTTTTGATCAGAAATACAGAAGTTTCTCAAGAGAATCTACAGTATCGAAACAGTATCCTGCCAATAAAAGCTGTCATATACAAGAGGCCCATAGTTGTACTGTTTTAGCAGTATCTGGGTACCTATAGACCAGCAATTATAGACCATAAGTAAGTCTATTAGACATTTGTATGTACTTGATGTAGAATTGTTTCAAAATCCCACAAACTAAGGGCAAATTTCAGTTTCCAGATGCAAAAAAAAAAATTCTGCAGTGCATTTATTTGAAATACATTTGTTAACTCTATGAATGCAAACACAGAATCAATTCTCAACATAGAATACATTTATTTCCCCATTAAGGTTAGAGAATCCCACAGCTCACCAAGTCCTTGTGTTGCACCTCCCACCCACCCTCATCCAGCAGGAAACAGGATTTCAGCTCCTGACCTTCTCAGCATTGCAATTTTGGTTCCATTATTGACAGAACCACAACATGCACTAAACAAAAGGGACTCAGAACTTTAAATTGGAGGCACAATGGCAATTAATACAGTGTATTTTAAGAGTTATGGTTAATATTAACAATTAACTGCACATCACAATCAAGCAGTATCAAGACAGAGTTCAATGAATGCTAAAGCCAGACTGCCACCATCTGACCAAAGCATTCCAGTCTTGGGATAAAACAGCAGGTACTTTCCATTACTTATTTAGCTTTACATCACATCAAAAGCTCTAATTAACTAACAGGCCAAAAGGATATTTTACCACTCCTGACACAAACTATGGGACATTCACTAATAATTACAGATCCAACAGCTGCCACAAGCTCTAAGTGTGTCTCTATGGATATAAACAATTTGCTACTGCTCTGAGGAGCTGCACTATGCCCACGCAAGGTGCAATTCAGGAGAACAGGGTGCCCTTCCCTTTCTCTCAGCCAGGTACTTACATGCCGAAGCGCAGCGTCCCAGAGACGTACGTCTGCCAGTGCGCGCAGTAAAACATGAATGTCCCAGCAAAACAACAAAAGAACATCCAGTCAGGGTTGGTGCCCAGCTGCACAGCAATACAAGTTCCCAAAACCACAAAGACTGCAGAAGAAAATCAGTCACAGAGTGAAAAGCGTGGATGTGCGTAAGGATCCTCACCAGAAGCAAAGCTAACAACAGGGCCCAGAGGGGGGACAGTGGGAAGGTTATCCTGGCATGGTTATTTCACAGACATAAGAGATTAACACTTCCACTTGAAAAAATACAGGCTGTACAATACAAATTTCAATCCATATCAGTTATTAGAAGTCATCAATATTAAGGGTTTCTAAGTCTCCTACATTTTTATTCCATGTGATGCCCGATCCCATTAAGGGACTTGAGTGATTTCTGCACCTGCAGCAAGTTTTGGGGTTTTCGCCTGCATTTGCCGGACATTTTTCCCTGTTTTCTGAATTCTTCTGATGCCTTTAAGAAAATCAAAGGTCTGGATCCATTCAGGATGCGTAACATATCTAAGCTTTCCCCTCCACCCTCTCCATACACAACTTTGATAAAGAATTCATAAAATTTAAAGCATAAGACCTTTAGAATTTAAGGAACCCAAAACATCCAATCAGGACTTGGACTCAATGATCTTGTGGGATCCTTGCAACTCAGGATATTCTATGATTTTACAATTTTTTTTCAATGGGGTCAAACTTCAGGCTGGCTCAATGAACTCCATCTACCCAGGAAATGACTTGGACAACTCTAATCTTAAACTCTGACTTGTAAAGTCCCACTGCTTAGGCTTAGACCTGTCTTGATATCACTCTGTATCAAGTCAATATGAAATAATACAGCTGAGTATTCTGACAACTTCTTACAGAAAATACTTTAGAACCAAGACTCTGCTAAAGCATCACAGAGAAGCGCTGGCTCAGGTTAAATTAGTCACATGCTTAGTTTTGTTTTCAGTGTAATACAAGAGAAGACATTCAGCTGATCCAGAGCACTGTCTATGGAAAGAAAGGTGACTTTCTTGGTTGAAAGTGATACATTCAGCACTATCAGTTGTCCTTTCTTCAGTAAAGAAGCTTTTTTACTGTATTGTAGATTTGATCCCTGAAACAGAGTAATTTAATCCTCCTACTTCAATTAAAAATGACAACAATACCTGTGGACAGTGAATCACAGCCATGATCAAAAAGCTCTCCTAACGGAGTGCTGCTATTTGTCCTTCTTGCTTGTTTTCCATCTATAGCATCCAGGGACTGGTAGATGAAAAGGCCACAAGCACAAGCAATATATGCCCACGGAGGTGCCTAAGAGAGAAAGGCAATCACAATAAGGTTTAAAAAAATCTTTAGAAAAAAGAGGGCCTGCAGCTGAGCTGTCCCCCAGCCTGACACAACAGTTTTCCCTTTGCACATATGTCCTCCTCACCCAGGGACCTCTCAGCAGCTGGTCCTTGCAAGGACAGACAGAATGGGTTGTGACATGTGGAATGTAAATAAACCAGTGACAGATTAATAGCTACAGCCCCTGCTTTAAAGCAGGAAGCTGCATTGTACAGCTGGAAAAATTGTAATACTACATTTGCAAAGTGGTGCACAACAAAATCCTTGTTAAATACATGCAAGTTGTCCCAGTGATTTCAGAAACTCAGGAACATTTAGCCCCCATCTTCGTCACAAACAGAGCTCATCTTCACCAGCCCTCCACCACTCACCAGTTGAGAACTGTGTCACTGCCAATGACTTTGAGTCCAAGAACACTTCCAGAGCTCTGCAGCACAGCTCCTCCACCACCAACTGTACCCTCCAGTACGAGGCACCAGCAGCTTTGCCAAATCTACACTAAGAACCCTTAATAGTCATGTCCATGATAACAATTTTTACTCTGACAGAAACACAAACAATGCCAAAGCCCTGCTAGAGCAAAGATTACAATCCAAGCTTTTTTATGCTTTTTGAGGCATAAACCCTTAAGAATATAAAAGCCAGAGAGTTGCCATTACTCTATCTCAGTTTACACATCCATAAATCAGATATTATTGGCTATTTTGCAATCTTCACATTTGATCCACTTTACAGAAGTGAGAATTTATGAGCAGCTTTATTTTACAGATCACACCAACAAAATCCAAATACAGCTTAATCAAGCTGACCTGCCTCTCGTAAAGCCCTGGAGTCCAACTGGTTTTGGCCAACACAAGCATGACTAATTTGTAGCACATCAACTTAAATATATTTCCTTCTACAGCTTGCACTGCTCCTGCATTTACCAAAACAGTTCATTCTGCCCCAAAAGCTGCCATTGTGCTCTGCTTTCAGCAGTGTCTGTACAAACAGCACAAGGAGAGAAAGGGGAAATGTGTCACCCAAGAGCAGAGCACCACATTTAGCCAAGGTTCTGATGCCACAGAATTCCACCCCATTTTTATCCCTCATGTACAGATTTTATCTGCCGCAGCTAAGTTATATTGTGCCACCCTGAAGTTTCTCTATAAACTTAAAAATCAGTCTGCTGGCTCTCCTTTCTTAAAAGCTCCTTTCATTAGCAGTGTAGGTGTTTCCACTTAGACCTATTTATATCCAAGTAAGATTTCACAGCTCCCTCTCTATCCAGATAATTTTCCTTTTTTTTTTTTTTTTTAAACTCAGGTACCATTCCATCAGTCAGCACTTTTCCAGCTGGGTCCTCCCAGCTAAGCAGGAAGTATTTGCATCTCCTTTTCTCTCTGGCTGCATGAGGCCCTGAGCAATAGCTCTGCCCTGGCTGCACCTTTGAGCAACAGGAAGGGACAAGTCACTCTTGAAAAAAAGCAGAACTAAGGCTGAGCTACAAGGAGGAGAAAATTTACATCAGAAATCAATAGTGCTTTGGGGGGGAGGAGGAGAAAGTCTGTTCCTGGAGTTTCAGAGCCCCATTTTCTTCCCCAGACAGCTCCTTGACGCTTAAAAAGCGCCTCCCTGATCACGCTGTGCCATGTGGCAAATCAGATCAGGCTGAAAGCTGCTGCAGCACTAAGTTATTTTGCAGTTCAAGTGAGGATCAAATCTCATTCACCTTGCACAAAGTACTGCTCAAATTGTTAAACACCAAACAGTGCTTTAATACAGCAGCCTGCAGCTAACTCCGACTTTCTGATGCTCTGAGTGCAGCTACCCGGGAACTTCAGAAGTTTAATTACCAACCAAAATACAACTGTTCTCCAAATTCTAAATTCTGCTCTGGTTCAGTGACCCAAACCAGCTCTGGGTTCCTGAGAGTCTCTCTATCAAACCAAATTTCAGAGCCTGAGCCCCCACGTAACCCTGCTCAGAAGTAAACACGAGTTAAACCAACCCACATCACAATGCCACAGCCTGGAAAAGGAAGGAGCTGCTCCAAGTATTCCCTGCTCAAACTGAATAGTCACTGTTTATCTTACACCTGCCAAATTCCACAGGTTATTGTGAAACAATTTATTTCAACAGATTTCTAGGAGAGGCAAACATCCCTTCCCTATGTCATACGTGGAGCAGGGATGCAGTGCTGACTGTGCCAACCTACGTGGGGTTTTGGAGTCTGGTGGGGAACAAACTGTGTCCTGCTGGATTCCCAATCCCAGCTGGGAGACTTGGTTAGGAAGGAGTTCGGATATTTTAAAAGCTGAAACTCTTGAGACATTCTCAGCTATTTGGTGTGTAACACATTTCTAATACCAAATAATTCCCTTTCTCAGTATACACACATAAAAGCAGCTTTTAAGATTCAACGTTCAAGTGAAAGCTCTTCCAGAGCACAAAAATGAAAGTCTTCAAGTGCCTTATGAGATAACTGGTGACAGAGAGAAGTTGAAATGCCTCAAAAAGACTTTTGTACCCCTGAAATCAGGTTAAAACAGTTCTGCTTCAGGCGTGTCAGGAGCTTTTAGTGCATTCAGAACAAAGAATAAAACCACTGACTTTTATCTGGCCTCCTCGCAGCACGGCCACAGGTCAGGAACACAACTCCATGTTCCCACAGCTCCACCACACTGTGCCAGGACACAGAACGTGCTGCGGCCCAGGAAGGTGTCCCTGTGGCTCACTGAGCTGGGTTTGGTCACACTCACTTTGATATCTCAAGCGGCACCACTCTGGAGCTCAGTGCCTTGGCTCTGGTGCAGCCCCAGCATGTCCAGCCCACCCAGCTCATGTGGCAACTCAGATCCCAGAGCCAAGGGGGGGGTCAACCTGTCACAGGCACAGAAAGTAAACAAGCACCAACTCCTCCTGCCACGCAGACCAGGCAGCTGCAGAGCCACTGTTCCAACTCCTGGTAGGGCTAAGCTTTGTGCAGCAGGTCCCTCAGGGCTGTTTTGGTGTCAGACCCTGCTCCACATGTGTGTGTTGGCCCCAGGAACTGCTGTCTCACTCCAGCATCCACACGTGCTCTCTCTGCATGCCAGCGTCACAGAGAGGCACAAACATTTACAGAGAACAGGTTACAAGGACGAGGACTGCGGGCTGAACAGCAAGAACCAGCTCTCCCCAAAGCAACAACCCACCCAAAACCAGTGACAGCAATCAAAACAAAGTGTGTCAGGAGTCCATAACTCACCTGTTCTGTAGCTGTTGGGCAGTAACATACTAATAGCAGAGTTGTAAATATATTTATTAACAGTCCGATGATGGTGATCAGGTTGGGGGCAATCCAGGCTGGAACTCTTCCAACTAACCATTCCCAGTAGCCCTGCATGAGGGGCTCAAGCAGGGACCGTCCGGCACTCTGGTATTTGTGCTCCTCTAACCGTTTGAGCTGGTGCTTAGACAGGGGCGGCGTGGGCAGCTGCACCAGTTTGCTGAGCACGCAGCCGGCGGCAGGGCCGTGGCCACAGCCCGCGGGGCCCTCCAGGTGTGACTCCCCACATCGCCTCTTGATGCTCCGGTGCCCACTCATGGATTGGGTGGCCCAGGAATTGTCTTGGGCAGGCAGCAGCTGGGGTGGAGAACCATAAGATCCTGCAACATAAAGGGGCGAGACACACCTGAGCACACAAACAAGATTTTAGGATATCAAAAGTTTCCAAGTGCTGCCTTAAAGAGCATTTCATTTGCCATGAGCAAAGCAAGATAATTTTATAGGATTACCCCCTTGAAAAAGAAAGTTATTTGGAGAATTGCTGAAGGAACGACAAGAAATGAGTGTTCCCAATGCACCTGTAAAACCCTGCATCCACCAGCCAAACTCCAGCAACAGCAGAAACTCCCACCACAGCAGTGAGTTATGTTACAGACTGGGGCACAGCCAGTCCCCTCACACCTCTCCCAGCACAGCAGGTGACACCATTCAGGTTATCAACTGACAGCACTAAAAACTGTACCAATACTGAGAAGTCTTAAGTTAAATTAGTTTGGAGCAGCTTTGTCTCCGTGGTGATGCTGAACAACCACCTAAAAACAGTTACACACAGTTTTTTTTCAGATATATGTTTGTTATTTCAGTTTTGCTGTAGCTTTTTTCCTCTCCAAATTTAACCCAGCTCATTGTCTGTTCAACTTTCAAGATATACAAGAAACATGCAGGAGCTGGAGAGCTTTAGCTGGCCAGAGACACCATGAGGCAGTTGTGAAAAGAAAATACAGGGTCAGGAACAGCTCTTCCAGCACAAACAAGGACCCTCATAATGTTCCATTTCCCTTGAAAGCAGGTGACCAGACAGATGTAACTCTCCACAGGAAGTAGAGGAGAAGCAGTAGAGAAAGGAGATTAAAAATAAGAGTTTGCTATTTATCTGTAGGAGACAACCAGAAAAAAAGAAAAAAAGAAGAAAACCTCTGGTTTATTTACTGGTTGAAGTCCAGCAAATAAAGCAAAGAAAGGAAGAAGACAGAGAGCTCCAAAGCCATCGGTACTGCACAGGTAGAGAAAACAAGCTGTGCAAATCAAAGGTCACCACTGGCCTAAGAACAGGTGCTCTCAGCTTCACTCTCCACACCTTCAGCAAGGCAAATTCCAGCAGTGAAAAGGCACCTCAGGCAGCCCCGTCAGAGGGAGGAGAAGAGAAAGTGGCAGGGCCTTGGCAGTGCTCGATAAGCTCGGGAGGAAGCAGAGCTGCACCTCTCCAATCACCAGGAGACCAGACTTAGTCACCGCGGAGGTCTCTGTGGGTGTTGCCCTGGATGACCAGAAAAATTAGTCCCGGTGCATTAAACTAGGCTCTTCCCTCATCCTGAGGGGATAAGCCAAAGGGAAAACAGCCCAGGAGCGCCTCGAGCTCCAAAACAAACGCCCGGCCCGGCTGCCGCGGGACTCCCATGGGGCCTGGCAAACACCCGACCGGGGAGGGGCCCAGGGCACCCCTGGCCCCGCCGACGCTTCGCCCCCGCCCACGGCGCAGGCCGGGTGCCCCCGGACACCGGCCCAGCCCGGGCAGGAGCCCAGCCCCACCTCGGGGCCCTCCCCGCTTCCCCCGCGCCCTCAGGACTCCCGTCCGGCCGGGGGGAACCCGAACAGACCCCGGCGTTGGCACTGCGGGGCACCCGCGGCATTACCTCCTCTCCCCGCACCGGGCGGCGCTTTTTTTACGCCCCTTTTGCGACGGCCGGAAAGGAGGCGGTGGCAGCGCGCGCCGGGGGCGGGGCCGGGGCGGCGCGAGGACGGCGCGGGAGCGGCTGAGGTGAAGCGGTGGGGGGCGGGGGGACCCAAACTCGCATCGCTCCCACCCCTGTCACCTCCCCAGAGACCCCCCCTAACGTCCCCTTCAGCCCCACAGCCACCTTTGTCACCCCCCAGTGACCATCCCCCGGCCTCCCTGTCACCCCTCTTAGCGACCGCCCGGTGTTCCTGTCACCCCTTGTTACCCCCTCCGGGATCCTCTGTTACCCCCTCAGGGACCCCACTCCATCCCCCTCAGCGACCGTGCGGTGTCCCTGTCGCCTGGTCAGAGACACCCCTCGGAGACCCCTTGTCATCCTCTCAGAGACACCCCCATCCTCAGTGACGCCATGGCCTCTCTGTCAGCCCTCATCACACTTTCAGTGACCCCCCCCAGTGTCCCCTGACCCCCTCGATGTCACCCGCACCCTACTCCCTGCCATGCCCTGCAGTGCCCTTCGAGACCCCCAGGAACCTCAGGTGTCCTCCCTCCCTCTCCTAAAAAATCCCCCTCACCCCCTTTGTGCCCTCCTGTCAGCCCCAGTGATCCCCATCGCCATTCCTGCTGCCCAGTGACCCCCCACCACATCCCCGGTGACCCCCCCATCCCTTCCACTAATCCCTCTGCCCCGAGGACCCCACTGAGCCCCTCTGCCCCTTCATCTCTCTGCCCTCAGGCTCCCCTTTCTCCCTGCCATTCCCTTTCCCTCCTCTTCTAAGTCTCCCTCTATCCTGGTTCCTTTTCCCTTTCCTCTCTGATCGCCCCCAGCACCCCCACTCCCCCTGTGACCTTGCAGTGACTCCAGTCCCAGCTGTCCCATGGGAATCTCCCGGTGGCTCTGCTCTGAGGATTCAGGTGTTTTTAGATGCACTCTGTGGTCAGGCAGTGGGACTGGCATGTGCCATGGGTTCGTCCCTGACACAGAGCTCCTGGATCAGCCAGAGCACCCGGCCACTGTCACAGTTTGCCAGGTGTCCCAAGCAGGCTTGGGGACATCCTGTGTCACAGTGTCCTGGGCCTGGCACTGTTTGGGTTGGCTCCAGGCTGTGCTGTGCCTTCCCAGCCAGGGAACAGGAGCAGGGCCAGAACAGAGACCCCCTGGAAGCTGCCCCCCGGGACTGAAAGATTTCATGGCAACTTTTTTGGTGTCTGTACTGAGAAAACATTCAAAATGAGTCACCTGTCATTACCCTGCAGCAGGGACAGCAGAGGTGACACATTTCCTACTTCCTTACATCAGTGCTTTGAGGATCAGTGACCTTTACCCGTGGCTTATCAATGGGACCTGACAGGCAGTTGTGCAGGCTGTTTGGGCTCAGCCCCATCCAGCCTCTGTTTGCTTAGGAAGGCACAGACAAATTCCTCCATCCTTCCCTCAGCACTGTCCACTGGACAATTTGCTGGAGACAAAAAGGAGTGTCCCTTGGTAGGGCTTTATCTCTGCCTGTCCGCCTGACAGAGCAGGGAAGAGGCAGGCTGACAATCCAGGGATCAGCAGTAATTCAGGAATTTCCCTTTTCCCCACGTACTTCAACCATCTTTGCAGCTTTATCATTCCAGGTAACATAAACTTTCTGCCCTTGATGATCTTGCCCACCTTTCATTTTCCTTTGGAGTTTCTATTCCACATGTTCCAGCCTGGGCAGGATGTGGCTGCATTCCTGCACTGGGAGAAACACTTCCAAGAGGGTTAAAATCTCCTTTGCTCTTGAAACAGTTCCTTCACTTGCTCTTGATATTGGAAACAGTCTGTGGTACTCAAACTGGAGCTTAAAAAAAAACCCCTTAGAACTCCAAAGTGCCTGAAGATCAGGATGTTTAAGAAAATCATAGTTATATGGAAAATTGAGGCTGGCCATTGCTGTTGTATAATCTGCTTGCAAAGGAGCTTATAGCAAAAGGAGTTTGAGTGTGTTTTCCTTCTCCCTGTTGGAAACAATGGGACAAGACAAGGTGTTAATAATAATTTATCTCAGGACCTTGCAGCTGGCACATGGCAATTCTCTTCTGCCTCCTGCTGTTAGGAGGTGCCTCGTTCTGTGCCCAGACAGAGCCTGGGAGTTGGCGGGGACACAGGGCAGCTGCACAGTGGGAAGTTGGGACAGCCTGGAGTACACCATGCCCTGACTGTGCAAAGGGATTTGCACAGAGTGAAGCCTGTGTTGGGGATGTACAGTCTGCCCCCAGAACAGTGGGAAAACTGACTTTATTCCACTGTAAAATATTTAACGGGGAGAGAGGTGAAGGGAGGTAAGAACTCAGGGTAGATCTTGACTGACAAGATGGTTTTTAGTGTAAGGAGTTTTAGTGAGGGGTTTCTTCTGGGGAAGGCAAGAGGGGCAGAGCCAAACTGGTGTCGTCAGGATGAACCTCCTGGGGGGCTACAGATTCCTCCTGAGGGACAGCTCTGATCTCTGCTTCTCTGTGAGCAGGGACAGGACCCAAGGAAAAGGCTGGAGCTGTGCCAGGAGAGGGTTAGGCTGGAGATCAGGGAAAGGTTCTTCCCCCAGAGGCTGCTGGGCACTGCCCAGGTTCCCCAGGGAATGAATGAGCATGGCCCCAAGGCTGCCAGAGCTCCAGGAGTGTTTGGACAAGGCTCTCCAGGATGCCCAGGGTGGGGGTTGTTGGGGTGTCTGTGCAGGGCCAGGAGTTGGACTGGATGATCCTTGTGGGTCCCTTCCAGTTCAGGAGATTCTGTGATTCCGCCAGCCTGCAGCCACACTCTCAGTAAGAAGCTGTGCCTCAGCAGAGTTGCGGGGTATGACTGAAGCCGTTCTTTGTGCCAGACTGCATGAAAACGGTGATAAGTCATGTGCAGGGCTCAGCTCTGGGCTTGGTGATAGCTCAGGGTGCAGAGATTCCCAGTCCTGACAGTGAGGGCTCCTTCTGCAGCCCAGATTGCTTTGGAGCAGACAGCGCTGATGAGCTGCCTGTGTGGACACATTTATTTTGTAGTAAGGGCAATATCCAGGGAGAAGTTGGGAATAGGTGTTCTGCTTTACTAAGCTCATCCTAGCCCAGGTAAATCAGTCTGCACAGGCATGTAAATACCCTCAGCAGGTGGAGGATCTGCATTGTCTGTGAGCTTCACCCCTACAGAGCTTCACCCCCTCTGCATCTCCAAGGCAATGCCCCAAACCTGTGGGAGGAGAAGTCAGGAGTTACGGAATGTCTGATTGAATGGACAGGCTGGATCCGTGGCCAAGGCCAACAGTGGGAGAGTCAACAAGACCAATGCCGAGTTCTGCCCTTGGGTCACAACAGCCCCATGGAATGCTCCAAGCTGGGGCAGGACTGGCTGGAAAGCTGGGAAAGAATCTGGGAGTGCTGGTGACAGTGGCTGGACATGTGCCCAGGTGGGCAAGAGGCCAATGGCCCCTGGGCTGTCACAGCCGTGGTGTGTCCAGAAGGCCCAGTGTGGTGCCCTGTGCTGGCACTGCTGGGGCACCTCCAGTCCTGGGATCAGTTCTGGGCCCCTCCTGACAAGAGACACATTGACGGGCTGGAGCATGTCCAGGGAAGGGAACAGAGCTGGGGAAGGGGCTAAAGCACCAGGAGTCACTGAGGGAGCTGGGAAAGGGGCTCAGCCTGGAGAAAAGGAGGCTCAGGGGGGACCTTGTGGCTCTGCACAACTCCCTGACAGGAGGGGGCAGCCGGGGGGGAGTTGGGCTCTGCTCTCAGGGAACAGGGACAGGAGGAGAGGGAACAGCCTCAAGCTGTGCCAGGAGAGGTTCAGGTTGGATATTTGGAACAATTTCTTCACTGAAAGAGTTGTCCAGCAGTGGCATGGGCTGTCCAAGGCAGAGGTGGAATCACCATCCCTGGAGGGATTTAAAAGCCGTGGGTATGGCACTTGGGGACATGGTTTAGTGGTGGCCTTGGCAGTGCCAGAGGAACAGTTGGACTCGATCTTAGAGGGCTTTTCCAACTTAAATGATCCTATGAAACTCAGGTTGCTCCAGCCCCTCTCCTGCCATATATTTAACATTGCACCGGCAGGACATTGGGATGTGTGTCCACAATGAAATGGGAAGTCTCCGTGTTCTGTTCCCTTCCTGAGGTGAAAGCCGTGGTCTTAGGCACTGGTTTTAGTTGCGTACACTTCATCTCTTGGAAGCTCCTCAGTTCAAGTTAAATTGTTGTATAGACAACTCCTAAAATTAAACAGCCTTAAACACCAGTTTTTCTTCATTTCTACCACCTCACCATACACAAGCTTCACTCCTTAAACCACTTGGAGCACAGGAAAAACATCCTGGGGCAAGCCAACAGTCTAATCTGGTGTCCAGTCAGCAGCAGTGACTAATAGAAGGTGCTAAGAAGAATAAACAAGGCAAGAGGTACAGAAGTACTTCACACGTTGCTTATTTTCCTTTATGTCTCAGAGAGTCAGAAAAATGAAGCGAACGTGGAGCTTCAGCAGAAATATGACCTTGGATTCCCCTTAGTGACGTCCTCTGATGCCCTTTTTCTCAGGTATGTGGAATGTGGTTGGTTGGTTGGTTGGTTGGTTGGTTTTTGTTTGCAGGGGAAAATCTGTTAGCTCAGAAATAAATTTAAGGCACTATGAATATTTAAATGTGAAAGGAAAAGTATATTCAGACTGACTGCTTGGAGTTGGGAATTACATAGCCAGTCACATAACATTTATAACAGAGAACGTCATGCAAAATCTGCGTTTTTCTTTCAAATTCCCAATTTACTCATACTAGAGTAGATTGTGAAGTTACAGT
Organism: Lycocorax pyrrhopterus obiensis; assembly: GCA_014706295.1. Classification (NCBI taxonomy): domain Eukaryota; kingdom Metazoa; phylum Chordata; class Aves; order Passeriformes; family Paradisaeidae; genus Lycocorax; species Lycocorax pyrrhopterus. The sequence continues at coordinate 866,724 of JACSVZ010000026.1, read as the reverse complement.
CATTACTGCATTGCAGTCTTAAAATCATCATCAGATTGCAAACTTTCTCTTTAGCTTAAAAATGGGCAAGAAATTGGGCAACTTGAATTCTGTCAATCTGTTCTTATTCACTACATCTCCTGTTAAACACCTTTACCTGCCACCAACCAGCTTCCTCACAAACAGCTGAAACTTCATCTCTGCAAGGCTATAGTTGTCCATTCTATGCAAGGGTTGTGAAGGTTGACCAGCTCTGATCTCTTGCAAGATTCACCCACTTTTGTTTCAACTTTTTTTCCTGACATGAGACTTTCTAGTCTTGGTGCTTCGTCTTTCTTCCTTTTCTCTTCCTCCTTTCTTTCAGCCTCTCACACTTCAGGCCATGCCCTTCTAAAACCTCTCTGTGCTGTACTTCCTTTTAATTTGTTTCAACATTATTTTGCTTTTCTCACATACAGATCTTTGCCTGGATGCCCTTGGATGTGCACTCTCCATTATTTGCTCTTCACCTTTGTCCTTTTTCATATTCCATTTACAGTCTCCAGTTTTAACTATGTTGAAACGCTTTTTCTCCTCTTCTCTCCAGTGACCATCAGGAAGCACTTTTTCTCAGTGAGGTTGACTGGGAATGCTCATCCCAGGCTGCCCAGAAAGATTGTGGTATCTCCATCCTTGGGGTGTCATCCTGCACTACTGGCTCTGGTGGCCCTGCTTGAGCAGGGGGATGGCCCAAGTGACTTCCAGAGCTCCTTCCCCCCTCAGCCATTCTGGGATGCTGAAATAGCTCTGGTTGTGTTTGAAGCTAGTAGCAAATTACTTCCCTTTTGCAGCAAGAGTAGGAAGGAGTCACAGTTCTCTCTGCGTGGGCTCACCAGCGTGGCACAGCTGCACCTTCTTGCTCTTAGAGAACTGGGGTGAGACACAGATTTGCTGTCAGGCTGGGATTTAGGGAACTGGACAATGTGAGTACAGAGTCATCATTTCACTGCACTGCACATGGATCTTTTCCTCCCACCTGTAAAACAGCAACTGCTGTGAGTAACCCTTGTGTTTGAGGGTTCTGATTGGTAGCAGTGAGCTCAGCTGAGAGCTCGTGAAGCCAGGCTGGATGGAGCTCAGCAACCTGCTCTAGTGAAAGGTGCCCCTGCCCTATTAATATTGTTATTATTGGTATTACAATCCATGGGAAAGTTCTGATTCATTCTCCACAAAAGAATTGGGTTTATGTTCTCAAACCTCCATAAGGTGATATCTTCCAAAAGTTAATTTTACAGCATAGAATAAATGGGGTGATTTAAACAGTACTTCAGTTTTGATTTCATCCAAAATATGGGGGTTTTTTTAATATTTTCACTGACATTTCATCCTAAACATTAATAAATTTAAAAAACAAACTGATTTTAAAAAGTTGTTGCAGAATGGCAAAGTCATTTTCTGTCCTACTCTGTGAGGTACCTCAGCACAGGCTTCTCCTTGGCAATACCCAAATCTAGACAGGATGGGAGGAAGAGATGTGGGGAAATGGAGCTGTTTGCTCAACATTAATGCAGTGAGCTCAGGAAACCCCCCGTGCTTTGAGAGAGCCCATCAGCACCTTACGGAGAGACAAGGAAATGAGTCTCTGAAACAGAGAAGACTCAGAGTGGAAAATAAAACCTATGTGTGTGCAACTAAAGGCTGGCAGGGTTAGATGGGATATTGGGATATTCCTCCCTGTGAGGGTGGGGAGGCCCTGGCACAGGGTGCCCAGAGAAGCTGTGGCTGCCCCATGCCTGGAAGTGTCCAAGGCCAGGCTGGACAGGGCTTGGAGCACCCTGGGATAGTGGAAGGTGTCCCTGCCCATGGTAGAGGGTGGAAAGAGATGGGGTTTAAAGTTCCTTTCAGCCCTGGGACTCTATAACAGATGTCGAGTCACACAGCCTGACAGGGAGTAATTGAGGGCAGGTATTAAAGTAATTTTGGGTCACTTCCTCCATGTCTGCCCCGTTAATTGTTAATGGAAGCTGGAGGCTCCACCACAGCCACCATCAGTTGCAGTGTCAGTGCAGGGACATGTTCTATGTCAGCTCACTCTGCTGACATGGTGTTGTGACACAAGGCTGAGAAGAAAATGGAGTCACTTATTCATAGTGACCCACTTGACCTTCTTCTGGCAGCAACAAATCCAAGCCACGTAGTAAAATGTCAGTACTGGTTTCTAATGATCCTCTAAGAATTTCAGAATTAACATTTCCAGATTTAATTCTGTTTATTTATGATTTCTTCTGTGAGGTCAGTGTTCGCTTTGGGTTTGCAGGAGAGGACTGAAAGCAATATCAGACTGCTGTATGGGAAGCAGCCTCCCTCAAGGAAAGCAAAACTTCAGAGGCTTCATAGTAAAATCCTAGTAAACCTTTGAGAACTCTCAGTAAACCTTTGAGATCTCTCAGTAAACTCTTGAGAACTCTCAGGAAATTTGAAAATCTCAATAAACATTTGAGAACTCTTAGTAAACCTTTGCATTTGGTTCTTCACAGTGTCGGGAGGCAGAAGTCAGCCCTGAAATGTGGTGGTTCCAGCAAGGCCTCTCGTTCCTGCCCGTGGCTCTGGTTGTGTGGTCAGCAGCATCATTTGTGTTTTCCTACATTACTGCAATTGTCCTGCACCATGTTGACCCTTTGGTGCCCTACATCAGGTCAGTGATGTCCACCCTGTGTCAGAGCACTGAACTGACCCCACTCCTGTGAATTCTTCCCAACTCCAGACTTAAATAGCAGTTCTTACCCAACAGCTCCAATTCTAAAGTTACTGTTCATAGCCATTATATACATACAGTTATAGGTGATATTAAACTGACAGAGGGGGAAATTCAGATTAAACATTAGGAAGAAATTCCTTCCCTATGAGGGTGCTGAGGCCCTGGCACAGGTTGCCTAGAGAAGCTGGGGCTGCCCCATGCCTGGAAGTGTTCAAGGCCAGGTTGGACAGGGCTTGGAGCAACCTGGGATGGTGGAAGGTGTCCCTAGTTGGAATGAGATGAGCTTTAAAGTCCCTCCCAACCCGACCCATTCTGGGATTTGTGTGCTACACTACTTAAAGGTGTCTGGTTTTGTGCAAAACTCTTAAGCTTTGGCTCTGTGAACATACCCTTAAAATGATGAACAAGGGAACTGGGGGTGCCTCACCACACCCCTGCTCAGAGTGAAGCCTCTCGCTGTCAACAGGTTTGTTGCACCAGTAAATCCATGCTAAAATCTACATTGCCAACTTTATTCCATCAAGGCTGATATATATATAACTCAAGCTTTGCTCTTTCAGTTTTCCATGTTCTTCATTTTTCTAATTTTAATCCTTTTTATTCACCTTTTATGGAATCCAGATCGATATGAAAGGAACAGTTACTCCAAGCATGATCATTCCCTGCTCCAAGGCTGGCTTGTCTGTACCATGGTGATTTCTACAGCTCTAAAACCAGCAAAGCATAGTTTGAGTAATGAACAATTCAGTGAAAAACATCTGGGAGGGGTTTTTTACCTTTCCTTTGTAGACTGAAATAAGTAAAGTTGTGTTGGAAGTATTTTTAATATAGATAATATAGCATATGTATCACTCCATTTATCTTTTCCAGTGATACAGGGACAGTACCACCTGAAAGATGCTTATTTGGGATCATGTTAAATGTTTCAACCTTCTTGGGTGAGTACAGAAAGCTGTCCTTGGTGAGCTGCAGGCAGTTCTGGAATGCAACAACTTTAAACAAGTTAATTTCCTTCTCCAGATCATTAAACAGCCCAGAATTCTCACTCAAAAACTAAATACTGGGCAATAAATCTCAATTCTCTTAAGCAATTCAAAGTGTGTGTCAGGGATGTTATCGACGAATTGCCAGTATGGCAATTGCGGATTCTGAAAGGGCAAGAAGTGCATTAAAAAAACTATCAGAAAAGTAAAAGCAATAAAAATGCAAATTCAAGGCAGTCGCCTTACCTGTGCTGCAACAATGGAAGGGGGGAAACAACCTAATATGGCTTTTAAATGAAATAGATCAGAAAAATCTATTAATTTGACTTGTTTACCTTTACAAGTTTCACTTCCAGCCTTTCAGCTTTCCTATTTCAGTGTGCCCTAAAAAAATTCTTGTACTTTAAGAGTTGTCTCTGTCACTCAGCATCTTCCCAAGTAAACAAGGACACTGCTCCCCAGCAGGAATCTTACTGCATGTGGCTCTCTTTGGCAGGGATGGCCACCATGTACGTCCGGTACAAACAAGTGTCTGCCCTGAGCCCAGAAAAACCCAAGATCCTCAGGCTGAATAAGCTGGGCCTCACGTTAGGATGGCTGAGCTGCTTTGGACTCTGCATTATTGCCAATTTCCAGGTTTGTGCTCTGCCTGCACTGCTCTGCTCCTGCCAGAGCTGTGTCTGTTCTGAGATACCTGATAATCTGGGGATTTACGGAAAGCAATTTTCCATGGCAAACTGCTTTTTTGTCAAATTCTCTACAGAGAACGGTTAGAAAATACAAGGTTTGGCTTTTAATTTGTTAGTTATTCCTTATATGCTGTGGGACTTGTGGGTAGCTGTTCATGACATTTCAAAACATTCATAACCCCCAAGCTTTGCAGAAGCCATACTTGGATCTCCTTCCAGGCAGGTTGAAAGCCTGAGATCCAGATTGAAAGCCCACAACTGTGGCTCAGGAGAATCAGGTATCAAATAGTAAAAACTTGTTGCAACTAGAAGTAAAGCCAACAAAACCACCCAACCCCACAAGCCCAGCTCTGGAAAACCTGCCCTCTCGGGTGGATTTTCCTTCAAACCTCAAATTCTTGAAAATTCTGCAATGTTAATTCTTCTAATTTTCTCCATCCCAGAGTCACTATTTTTCTTTTTTCTCCCCAATACTTCCCACTCCAAAAAACCCAAGTCTGATATTCTCACCCATCACACCATGAGCAGATCCCCATCATTGCCTTTATGTGCCAGGTGGTTGTACAATTGCCAGCCTTGTTATGTTAATTACCTGGTGGATTTTGGGGCTCTGTTGTGGAGCCTGTAGCCACCACAGGCTGCGGTGTCACCTTGGGCTCCTGCTGGATTAGGGACAGGGAAAACCAAAGAGGAAAAGCTCATGAAAAGCTCCACCTTTTCCCTAGCACAGCTCCCCAAGTGCTTCAGCAGCCCCTGTCTTAGAAACCTCAGCACTTCTCATTCTCAGCATTTTTTCTTTTGGAGGCCTCAATCTATTTACTATTTTCTAGACCCCTCAGAGGTCCCAGCTTCCCATTTCACACCCACCAAGGAGAATCCTCCAGGCTCTGCTCAACTCCATGATTTCTCTCCACTGCCCCTGTAGAAAGGATTTTTCTACTTTCAGTGGATTTCACAATCATCAAAACCCAGGAGGTGCATGTTGATTTGATAACAGTTTGTGTAACATTTAATCTTGAGCAAAACAGAAGTTGGAAGTGATGTACGTGCATATCCCAGGGATACTAAGGACTGGTTTAAAGGCAAAAGGAGCTGAATCCCCCTGAAATCCACTGGCAATTGAAGACCCCAAAGTGTAAAAATGGAGAATTTCTCTCTGCTGACACGTCCCTGCACTGCACATGATTTTGGAGCACACACCTTTGCAACCTGCTTATTTTATAAATAGAAATTCTCACTGTGGATGCAGCACTTAAAATTCATTTGTGCACAGAAAGTGCACAAGGAAAAGCTTGATCTTAAGAGTTACTCAATAAGATACACAGACAACCTCATGTTTTAGGGCAGAAAACATCTGCATGATTGGGGTGCAGGAGGCTGCCAGGCCTTGCTTTGTGCAGCAGGTCAGATGACACATTTTGTTCCCTGTGTCTGGGTCCTGTGCTGAGCTGGGGATGAGAAGAAAGGACTGAATACACATGGGTTTTCAAGGCATATATTTTAATAATAAATTTTTAGTTGAGTTGGTTTTTTTGGAATATCTTCTAGTTTTAGTTATTTTTGCTATTTGACAGTTGGTTCTCCTGGTGGTGTTTTTAAGTATTGCTGCTTGATTGAACCTTGTTCCCTCTGAGTATTCCAAGATACTAATTTGACAAACAATCTTTATTCAAACCAGAGTTCATTCAGAGAAATGCAAAACCTCATTATTTTTAATCCAAAATTGGGTACTAGGATTGTGTTGTCTGTCCTGTATTCAATAATCTTTCATAGATGCACAGGTTCCTGGGGTAGAAATGTTGTCACTCCCATTCTCTGCCCACCTGTAGGGATTCTCTCACCTGATTCCTGTGATACTGTCCATTTATGAGAAGAGCTCTCACAAATTCCTGTAATGAAGGTACAGCTGTGACCTGTAACTTCACCACAAGAGCTTAACAAAAGCAGAAATGCCAGAGGTTGGCAGGTTCTGGCCTCCAGACGTCTCCCAATGGGGCTTCCAAGAAAAGTCTCCTGAGGACTGGCACAGTCCTGATCTGCTTAGCTTGGGATGGGAGAAGGTGACTGAGGGGGTGGATGCCAGGGGTTTACAGAAGAAAATGAAAACAGGTTTTCATGGGCAGTGCATTCTTTCCCTAGAAATGCATTCTGTACTACATCCACGTGCTGGGAGCCTGCCTGACCTTCGGGGTGGGGTCCATTTACATGCTGGTTCAGACCATCCTGTCCTACCTGATGCAGCCAGAACTTCACAGCAAAGACATATTCTGGGCCCGCCTGGCTGTGTTCCTGTGGAGCTCTTCCAGCATCCTGAGCAGTATCCTTTGCCTGGGTGGTGGCACCAAAAACCAGCAGCCTCCACAAGATTTACACCTACTTGAACTGAACCACCACCATGTGCTACAAGAGGCCTGTCATTCTTGATTGTACAGCCTTTAGTGTGCCCTGTTCTATATTCCAACCTGGGAATTTCAGGGAAAATGATTAATTCCTTTAATACTTTTAACATCCCCCCTGGATATTAAAAAAAAAGGTAAGAGGGATGGTTACCACTCTTTCTCCTCCCCTTTCCTACTGCACACCAGAGACTGAAAACAGGAAAAATAAAGAGTTTATCCCCAACAGGTCTGACTAAATAAGGAAAGATGGGGCCAAAGGGAAGTGTGCTTAAGGGATGGGTGGTTTCAATGAGGGGAAAAAAACAGTTAAGAAATAAAAGTGTGTTCCTGAGGACAGGAATGGTGTAGCGTGTTAGAGTTGGATACAACTAAAAAAGAAACCCAGAAAGTAGCACAAGAGGAAATACTCTAACAGACCATATGGAGCAAGGCTGGCTGTGCCAGCTGGCTCTGGAGCAGGGATGATGTACTGGCACTTTCCAGAGAGACAATTCTGGAGCACATTTCAAGGGTGTGTCAGGGGGAACTTTGACCTCTGATCTCTTCCCTGCTCATCCTGCAGTTCAAAATACAAGATATTTCTGACTGGCATTCCCTACCACCTTCCCTCAGCGTCAGAATCCATCATCCCCCTTTAGCTTTGAATTCCAAGTGCTGGAAGCCGCTGTGGGGTTTAAAGAAAGAAAGAAAGAAACACGGAATGGTTTGGGTTGGAGGGACCTTCTAGTCCTGCCGTCTCACAGTGGGAATCCATTCCCGTTTATCCATATATTTATATACCAAATGTGGGCAAACCCACCCAGAAACAGAGGCCTTTTCCCTCTCCAGAATCATTGAAACAGTCAGGAAACTGCACCAGAACAGTGCCCCTGCTCACCACAACGGACCTGAACATTGGATTTAAAAATTAAACTCAGTTTTTGTGTCAAACAGGACAACACCACCAAAGCTTCTGAATTCCAGAGATGCAGGTTGCAAAACCCATTGCTTAAACACTGTCCCGTCTGCAGCTGTATCCAGGCCACTGATTTAATCCCCACCAATCCCACTTATTTCCAGGCTGGCAGCCAATACCAGCACTAAACCATAAGTCCCATTTCCCAAGGTTGGAGCATCTCGCTGGGCTCCCGTCCCTGCTGCTACAGAATTATAGAATGTGCAGGAGTCAGAGGTGCAGGGACAGTGGGGCACAGGCTTGTTATCCACCATGAAGGACCCTCACCTGCTGAGGGGGCTTGGCAGACAGCAAGGAAATCATCCGAGAAACTGGGAGAATTGTTGTCCCTAACAGAAATTTTTGGTATTGGCAAACAAGATTTTCAGCTTTGAATAGTGAGGAACCAAACTGGGGGGGAGCTAAAATGGAACAATGTGATCTGCTGCAAGTTAAGCTCCTCTTACAGATGCCAAAAGCCCACAAACCTCAAATCTTTAGAGGTTTTTGTACGAATGTGGTCTAACCAAAGTTATAGGGAAGTTCTAGAAATAATGATGTGTACATATATAACAATGAAAGGGGAAGAAAAGGGAAATTATTGTTCTAAATTAACAGCTCATAATGTAGTAAGAGAAAGATCGGGACAGGGAGAAGTCTGTGGCCTTGGGTGAAATGGTTGTAACAGGTACTGGAAGACAGAAAGAAATGTATTTTGTGTCAGCTCTGGGGTCACAGCAGGGCCGGGGCAGTGCCCATCCCCCATTCTGGCACTGCTGGGGCACCTCCAGTCCTGGGATCAGTTCTGGGCCCCTCCTGAAAAGAGACACATTGACGGGCTGGAGCATGTCCAGGGAAGGGAACGGAGCTGGGGAAGGGGCTAAAGCACCAGGAGTCACTGAGGGAGCTGGGAAAGGGGCTCAGCCTGGAGAAAAGGAGGCTCAGGGGGGACCTTGTGGCTCTGCACAACTCCCTGACAGGAGGGGGCAGCTGGGGCAGGGGTGTCAGGCTCTGCTCCCAGGGAACAGGGACAGGACAAGGGGAAACAGCCTCAAGCTGTGCCAGGGGAGGTTTAGGTTGGATATTGGGGAAAATTTCTTCCTGGAAAGGGTGGTCAGGACATGGCACAGCTGCCCACTCAAGGCCATGTTTGTGCCAGGAAGTCCAGCCTTGTTCACCAAAATTAATCTTTCATAGCAGGAGGCTCTTGATGTTTAATCTCATTAACAAATGAAGAAGTTAATATCTTAATCCTATGAAAATCGGGTTATCTATAACTTGACGATCCGAGTTTCATTTGTTGTGTTGCAGGAGCACTTTCTTGGGTACCTTCCCTCTGTAAGATGTTGAAAAAGTGACATCAAACACTCCAGTAAGGTCCAGGTCTTGGATTAAATGGGGGATCATTGTCACGTGGGGTGAAATCCAAAGCAGCTCTCAAACCTTGACTAAGAGGGAAACAGAAAAGCAAAAAACCCTCTTTGCTGCAGGTGATACAGAATTCCAACCTGTGGCTCACATCAAGAATTCAGGGTGGTTCAGGCATTGAAAAGCCATCAGAGAAAGCGATCTAGACTTTTATTAGGGTGGGAAATGCCAGTAAAATTGAATTAAAATGCTCCATAAGTGCTCATATATGATCATAGCTTAAACACTTATATGAGAGCGCTGTATTTGATCAGAGGAATAACGAGAGGCAGCACACAGAGAACAAAAATAATGGATTTAGGTTCAGATTAACCTTTTCACGTGACAATAACCAGTGGGTTGGGACAAGCTATAGGCTGAAGGGCATGATGTGAACAGTCCATGGCACCATTACTGCTCCTCAGGCTGAGACCTCACAGCCTCAGCTCGACACAGTCTGCAAGTTCTATGTTCCTCATTCTTGGCCTTGAATCTTCCTTAACCTCTTCCCTCAGTGTTTGTGTCCTCGGTTGTGTTGTACAGTGGCCTGTATGGACAGAACCTGGTTCAGAAGCTGCACTGGGACCCCCAGGAAAGAGTAAGTGATTGGGGGGGAAATGGAGACCAAATCCATCTGAATTTGGAGGGACAGGTGGGAACTTCCTGCAACTCACCACACGGACTGTGGTGAGAGAGGAGACAGCTGTGCCAGCCAAACCAGCCGGCAGCTCCTTGGAATCATGGGATCCAAGGCTGGGGTGGGTTGGGAGGGGCGTTAAAGCCCATCCAGTCCCACTCCCTGCCCTGGGCAGGGACACCTTCCACCAGCCCAGGTTGCTCCAAGCCCCATCCAACCTGGCCTTGGACTTCCAGCGATAGGGCAGCCACAGCTGCTCTGGGCAACCTGGACCAGCACTTGCTGAAGTTCTGATCTCACGAAACTTTGCATCTTCAAGTGTAACTCTAAATTAATTCCTCCTGCATCTTGAGGAGGGCCTTGAAGCTCCCTGCTCTTTGTTAGTTGAACTCTGAATTGAACCTTCAGGTTTTGCAGGTGGGTATTAAATTCCCAGTGGACATCATCCCAGTTGGAGCAGGTGCTTTCCTGGTTGTTCTCATTCTTCAACACTTCATTCTTGGAGACTCCAGATACAATAAGGGATTTTGGTCTCCAGTGGGAATAGGTGTGGATGCAGGATCTCACATAGCATGTCACAAGTCACAAGCCATCCTTGCGCAACTGCAGGTTCCAGAGCAGTTTTCACACAGATTTTTTCCCCTCTTTAACACAGGGCTACACCCCCCACATCATCAGCACCGTCTCCGAATGGTCACTGGCATTCTCCTTCCTCAGCTTCTTCCTCACCTACATCCGTGACTTCCAGGTAAAATGAAGTTCATGTTCTCTTTTCTGAATAGCCCAGTGTGGTACAGCTGGTCAGCCTTAAGATTTTGTGGAATCATGGAATCGTTTTGGTTGGAGAAGACCTTTAACCCAGCATGGATCAGTCACGAGGGCTGGAGACCCATGAGCTGCTCTAAGTGACCCCCATAGAGTCTGTCCCTGCTATGTCACCACAGCTCCAGCACCAGGCTGGCCTTAACTGGCCAGACCTGTCACAGCCACAGGGGCCTTTTCCTCCAGGACAAGGCAAATGGTGGAGCCAGTCCAGAACACAGCTAGGAACCAGGCACGTGGTTCTGAGCTGATCTGTTGGTGTTTCCAAAAGTCTTTAGTATTTCTTCTGGCCACTGAACTTCCCAGTGCCGAGGCAGCAAGGAGCCGCTCACAGGGACTCCCTTTGCTTTCCCTCCACAGAAAATCTCCCTGCGAGCCGTGGTCAGCCTGCAGGGCCAGACCCTGCACGAGAGCCCACGGAGCTTCAGGGCAGAGGAGCAGGCATTGCTTGTAGCGGGGAGCATCTGATGGATGGAGAGAACTCAGCAGAACTCAGGAATTTAATAGCAATAACAGCTGAAATTTCTAAACATATATGGTCTTGTACTCGACATCAAGGGCTTTGCTATTAACCCACAGCAATGCAAATGTTACCAGTACTATGAATGAGTCTGTGACATTTCTACGTTTTCCAATGTCATGAAGGATTAAATGAAGGTTATTAATGAGTTCTGTCTCCTCATTTCTTCCTCCACATCTAGTTTGACCTCCCTCACCCTCCTCTCTCCAGTGCTCCTCAGGCCAAATCCTTTTGGATGGCGAAGCCTCCAGCTTCACCTCTGCTCCCCTTGGGCCCAGGGGGCTGATCCATGCCCTGCACTTTGGGCCAGATGGGATGAACCCCAAAGCCACCCCATCCTTTGAGCAGCCCATAGGGAAAAACCTCTTCACACCACAGCCTGCTCTGGAGGTCAAGAGGCAGCTGAGCAGCTCCCTCCTGCTGGCAGGGCAGCCCTGTGCTGGCTCTGGAGAGGAGTGACAGGAAGCAGCAGGAACCACACAGCCATGGAATCCTGGAAGGGTTTGGCTTGGAAGGGACCTTAAAGCCCATCCCATTCCACCCCCTGCCATGGGCAAGGACACCTTCCACTAGACCAGCTTGTTCCAGGCCCTGTCCAACCTGGCCTTCCCTCCATCCCTCTCGTGGCAGTTGCTGGAGCTGATGGGCAGGTTGACCCAGGAATTCTCATGCCAAGCGTCCCTGTTGCACAGGTGGAAGAGTTGGCCAAGGCAGCCCATGTCCTGTTCCCTCCAGAGCCAAGAGCTGTCCCTTAAACACCCCGGAGGGCAACCCTTGTTCTCGTGTCCTTGACATCCCTGGGTGCTCCCTCAGAGCCTCCAAGCCAAGCCAGCTGCTCTTTCCTCCAGCTGCTTCCAGCAGCTCCCAGAGTGCTGACAGCCCTTATTCCAACCCTATGGAGTGTCTGTGTGCTCCAGGGGCCGAGCTCCATGAGCCTCTCAGTGCCAGACACACCAGCTGGTTCCAGGGTCAATCCATGGGGACAGCCTCCCACACTCCACAGTCATGCCCAGACCGAGCCAGAAGCCTTAAAAACAAACATCTCTAATTCTACCACAGTACAGCAAATTAAGGAGATATTTGATTGCACACAGACCTACCAAGTACATCCACAGCTGCCTCTGAGCCCTGCTTGGCAGGAATAGCTCAGCTCCCTTCCCAAGTTATTGCTCAAGGCTTGTACGTGAGCTCCAGCACATTTCCTCCCACACCAGAATCCCTTACGTTGGCATCTTCCCTTCCTGGAGGGGCAGGCAAAGCACCAGGAGAGGAATTAATCTAAGCTGGAGGCCTCCTGGAAGTCCTAGCAGTTCCCTGGGCAGCTTCTTTCTCCCAGATTTAAATGGGATGTCTCCATCCCTGTTACTGTATTTCCAGCCTGGTTCAGCCAGAGTTCAGACAATCCACTGGGTGTAAACAAACTTTGGGTCCAAAAGCTGCCAAACTACTGAGGGCAGTGGGGTGAGAGGACAGGTGGGTGTGATTAACATGGAGTCACAGAGAACCCTGGGCTTTATAGCCTGGGAAGGTTTCCCGAGTATTGTATTTTAGCTGCTGATGAATCCTTAGGGATCCCAGCCGCCCTGGAGAGCTGCACGCTTGGCCACACGCTTCCTAAGCAGGGAATAGGTAAACTCCAGTTGCTGATTAACTGCTCCAATGTAGAAAATGTGGTGTTTCAGCTGAGAGAATCCTTTGCCTCCCTCAAGGCTCATTAGACAAATGGTTTAAGCAGGAGATGGTCCCAACAGCAATGAGATCCCTGTGGAGAGGGAGGGAGAGAATTCTTTGCCTGGTACAATGGGAGGAGAAGGAAAAACCCAAATTGATTATTTCATGTAGCTCTCAAGGAGGCTCTAGAAGACATCTGCCTGCTCATGGGGCTTTTCTCACCTCCCCTTCACTGCTTTCTCCATGGATCCCTGTGAAACATGGAGACATTATTCCTAACAACAGACATCTGACATGCTGCTCCCAGAAGCAATTCCTGCCCCAGAGAGCAGGAATTTCTTTGTCATTTAGTGTCACTGTGATGAGCCAGCCAGGGCAGACTGAGTTTTAGGTTGGACATTAGGAAAAATTTCTTCCCCAAAAGGGTTGTCCAGCCCTGGCACAGCTCCTCAGGGCAGTGGCGGAGTCACCATTCCTGGAGGGATTTAAAAAACCCACGTGGATGTGGCACTTGGGGGACATGGTTAATGGTGGCCTTGGCAGTGCTGAGGAACAGTTGGACTCCATGATCTCAGAAGGCTTTTCCAACCTCAAAGATTCTGATTTTGCTGCCCAAAGCAGTACATTCCTGGGTTTACAGTTAAACCCCCCAAAGCCCCCTCACTGCTTCCCCACTAGCCCAGCACCACGTGCTGGGATTCCTGCTCATCTGCAGATCCATGGAAGTTCAGCCTCAGAGCATCCAACTCTTCTCTGTTTAACAACCTTCTCAATGCCCAGAAAACCCTTTTCTTGCTCTCTCACCCTTTGCCAAGAGACAGGGATGAGCAGCACCAAGGAGCAGCTCCCTGCTCCCAGCAGCTCCAGAGTTACACACCCCCCATGAATCCCTGCCTTTTCCCCCTTCTCTGCAGCCCCACCAACAGTCATGATCCAGGGTCTGGGTTGGGTCCCACCTCCCACAGAATCATCATGTTTGGAAAAGACCTTCAAGATCATCCATCCAAGTTCACCCCACACTGCCACTGTAGCCCCATAATCACTAAATCACATCACCCAGCAAGATCCAGACACCCTTTGAACAACTCCAGGGATGGTGCCTCCACCAGCTCCCTGGGCAGCCCCTTCCAGCCTGACCAGCCCAGCACCGAACAGACTTACAGGGTCCATTAACGCACCTGAATTGCCCTGACCAGCCCCCGGGGACCTCCTCACACACTCATGGCCCATGAGCTCCATGTGAGCCCAAGCTTGAGCACCCAGCCCTGGCCTGGGCTGTTGTGGGTGGCCCTGGTTCACCTCTGCCCCAGGATTTATTCTGTGGACAGTCCTCAGATCTCGATTCACAGAATCCCAGAATGATTTCGGTGGGAAGGGACATTAAAGATCATCTCATTCGACCCCTGTGTCATGGGCAGGGACACCTTCCACTAGCCCAGGTTGCGCCAAGCCCCGTCCAACCTGGCCTTGGGCACTGCCAGGGATGGGGCAGCCACAGCCTCTCTGGGCACCCTGTGCCAGGGCCTCCCCACCCTCACAGGGAAGAATTCCTTCCCAATATCCCATCTAACCCTGCCCTCTGGCAGTGGAAAGCCATTCCCCCTTGTCCTGTCACTCAATTCCTTGTCCCAATTCCTTCACCAGCTCTCCTGGAGCCCCTTTAGGCACTAAAAGGGGCTCTAAGGTGTCCCCAGAGCCTTTTCTTCTCCAGGCTGAACACCCCCATCTCTCCCAGCCTGGCTCCAGAGCAGAGGGGCTCCAGCCCTCGGAGCATCTCCATGGCCTCCTCTGAACTTTCTCCAGCACCTCAACACCCTTCTGCTGCTGTTGGGCCCCTGGGCTGGAGGCAGCTCTGCACTCAGAGGTCTCACCTGAGTGGGGCACAGGGGCAGAACCCCCCCTCCCCTGCTGCCCATACTGGGGGATCAGCCGAGGGCTTGGGGGGATTCTGGACTGGGGCATGTCCAGCGCTCACCCACCAACACCCCCAAGTCATTCTCCCAGGGCTGCTCCATCTGTTCATCCCCAGCCTGGATTCATCCTGGGGTCACCCCAACCCAGGTGCAGCACTCAGAACTTGGCCTTGTTAAGCCTCCTGAGATTCCCATGGGCCACTTTTGAGCTTGTCCGGGACCCTCTGGGTGACTCTGTCCCTCAGGAGTGTCCCTGCCCCCTCAGCTCAGTGTCACCTGCTCAGGGTGCCCTCGATCCCTTCATTTGTCATTAATAAAGATATTAAATAATGCTGGTCCCAGTACAGACCCCTGAGAGACACTGTTGATCCCAGTATGGACCCGTGAGGGACACTACTGGTCACTGATGTCCGTCGGGACTCTGAGCCATTGACCACGACCACCTGGATGTGACCATCCAACCCATTCCTTACGCACCTGACAGTCCACACGTTAAATCCATCTCTCCAATGTAGAGAAGGATACTGGGGGGGAACCGTGTCAAATGGTTACAGAAGTCTAGAAAAATTACATCTGTAGGCCTTCCCTCATTACTGATGGAGTCACTCCTGTTGAGCTTCTCATCCACCAACACCCCCAGGTCCTTCTCTTCAGGGCTGCTCCGTTCATCCCCCAGCCGGGAGGGAGTTGTGCTTGGGGTTGACCCGACCCAGGGGCAGGATCCCGTCCTTGGCCTTGTTGAACTTCATGAGGTTCACATGATCCCATCTCTCCAGCCCATCCAGGTCCCTCTGGATGCCCCATCCCTTCCCTCCAGCATGTGACCCCACCAAATATCTCACTGTCAGCACCGTGCTGAGGGTGCCTCAATCCCAATGTCCATGTCACCGACAAAGATAGCACTGGTCCCAACACTGACCCCTGGGGACAGCACTTGTCACTGGGCTCCACTTGGACATACTTGTCTACAGCTGCAGACCACAACCCTTTGAGTGCCACCATCCAGCCAATTCCTTATCCACTGAGTGTTCCGCCCATCAGATCCATGTCTCTTCAGTTTTGGGACAAGGCTGTCCTGCAGGACAGTGTCAAATGCTTTGCACAGTCCAGGCAGATGATGTCAGTTGCTCTGCCCTCACCCACCAGCACTGTCACCTTGTCATACAGGGCCACCAAATCTGTCAGGCACGATTTGCCTTCAGAGAAGCCATGCTGGCTGTCACCAATCACCTCCTTATTTTCCATGTGCCTTAGCATAGTTTCCAGAAGGATCTGCTCCATGATCTTGCCGGACACCAGCGTGACTGATTGGCCTGTAGTGCACTGCATCTGCCTTATTTCTCTTTTGAAAAATGGGGTCAAATTTCCCATTTTCCAGTCAGTGGGAACTTCACCAAACAGCCACAACTTCTCGAATATGATGGAGAATGGCTTAGGAACTTCCTCTGCCAGTTCCCCCAGGATCCAGAGATGCATCTCATCAGGTCCCACGGACCTGTGCACCTTCATATTCCTTAAATACTCCTGAATCTGACCTTCTCAAGTCCAGAGAAGGGAATAGAGCTGGTGGAGGGTATGGAGAACAAGTCCTATTAGGAATGGATGAGGGAGCTGGGAAAGGGGCTCAGCCTGGAGAAAAGGAGGCTCAGGGGGGACCTTGTGGCTCTGCACAACTCCCTGACAGGAGGGGGCTGTCGGTGGGGGGGGGGGGGGGGGGTGTCAGGCTCTGCTCCCAGGGAACAGGGACAGGACAAGAGGAAACGGCCCCAGGCTGTGCCAGGAGAAATTTCTTCCTGGAAAGAGTGGTCAGGCATTGGAAGAGCCTGCCCAGGGAGGTGATGCAGTCACCATCCCTGGAGGTGTCCAAGGAATGCCTGGATATGGCACGCAGTGACAATGTGGGGATTGGTCACAGTTTGGACTTGATGACACAGGTTTTGACTTGATGACCTTGGAGGGCTTTTCCAACCTTAAAGGTTCTGGGATTCTCTGATTCTCCCACTGCGGACAGTTCTTCCTTCTCCCAGTCCCCGCCTTTGCCCCTGCGACTCTGGCAGTGTGACTGGGTCACTTCCCAGTGAAGACTGAGGCACAAACATCGCTGAGAAGCTTAGCCTTCTCCATGTCCCGGGTAAGCAGGTGTCCTGTTTCCTTCTGGACATGGCCCACATTTTCCCCAGTCTTCCTTTTATCATCAATGTACCTATAGAAGCTTTTCTGTTGCCCTTGATGTCCCTGGCCAGATTTAACTCTATCAGGGCTTCAGGTTTCCTAACCTGATCCCTGGCTGCTCGGACAATCCCTCTGTATTCCTCCCAGGCTGCCTGTCCTTGCTTCCACACTCTGGAGGCTTCCTCTTTGAGTTTGTTCAGGAGCTCCTTGTTCACCCTCACAGGCCTCCTGGAGTTTTTGTCCTTGGGATGCGTTGCTCCTGAGCTTGGAGGTGATCCTTAAATATCAGCCAGCCATCCTGGGCCCCTCCTCTCTCCAGGGCTTTATCTCATGGGACTGAACCAAGCAGATCCCTGAAGAGGCAAACTGCTTTCCTGAATCCCAGGGCTCACTGTGTGCCCTCCTGGCTGCCCTGAGGATCCTGAATCCACCATTCCATGTTCCCTCAGCCCAGGCTGCCCTTGAGCTTCTCATTCCCACCAGGTCATCCTTGTTGGTGAGCACAAGGTCCAGCACAGCTCCTCTCTTTGCTGGCTCCTCTCTCACTTGGAGAAGTTTATCCTCAATGCATTCCAGAATGTCCTGGATCAATTATGCTCTGCTGTGTTGTCCCTCCAAGAGATACTGGCGTGGTTGAAGCCCCTCATGAGAAGCAGGGTTGTGAACATGACACCGCTATTGTCTGTCCAGAGCTTCATCTGATGGGTGTTCCTGGTTCAGATCCCCTGAAAGCCACCCCCAAGTGGCTTCCTGGGCTGCACCCGGCAATGGCCAGTTCTGGGTCAGTGCTGGGCTCGGCTACCTCAGGTTTAGGTCAGACTTGATGTTCTTGAGGGTCTTTTCCAACCTAAATGATCCAATGATTCTACATCTGAGACAGACCTCTGTGAAGATTTGTGCCTCACATAGAAGTGCTGAGGCTGTGGTGAGTCTCCAGTACAGGAGACAGGCACAGGGGCAGTCCTGGCCAGGGACTCCAAGGCACCAGGTTTGGCTGATGTTGGCAACTTGCCCAGCACCATCTTTGCTTCCTGATCTGTTCTGTCCAGCACTCACTGCTGCCTCTGCTCTTTGTACTCTGAAATTCCTAAAACGTCTTCCACTGGTTCTTCCCAGGTATTTGCTTGAAGTAACAGTTTTAATTCATATCCTAAATCCATGGATTTTGTATGTACTTAGCACAGCAATCCCAGTGTGTGACACCTTCCTGCCAGCCTGGGCTGCACTCAGGGATGGCCACCAGTCACCTTCACTCCTGGGGTGACAGCCAGCATTCCCAGAACTCTAGTTCTTGTCACAGACTCTTCATAGATCGTGGGAGTTCAAGGATGAACAGGGCAGCAAAATCCAATCCGTGCTGCAGATGATGAGTGTGGACGAGGAGCAGCTCCAACAGCCTCAAGGTCCTTGGCTGTCGGAAACCCCTTTGCTCCTCTTGGCACAACTTTCCTCCATCGGCACATCAAGAGGCTTCTCTTGGCTCTCAGTGGTCCCTCCAACCGTGCACTGATGTTGTTCCCAGGAAGATCTCTCTCTTCCAGACTTGGTTTCACTCTGTTTTTCTGAACTGCACCAGGTGTCTTCCATCACTATATTGGACATAGCCCATTCACCTTCCACGAAATCCCGGTCACATTTCTTGAAAATTTTGCAGTGAGGATTCTTCTCCCAATTTTGAGTATTTTATTGTCTCTACAAAAATCTCAGGCAAATGGACTACTTTGTTAGGGTAAAAGAGGTTCTGAAAGAAAGATGGTGCATTGTAGAATGTCAATGCTGGAATCCTCCAGTGCAATGAGAGGATAAGAAAACTTGGCTTCATTATTTTTTTGGAGATCATTGGAAAATAGAGGAAAGACATTTGTTAGAGGACAGTAAATGAGCAAAGCCTGTTGGAAGAGTATCTACCAGGTGACTGCAGCACCAGACACAAGACACAAGGTTGCCTCCATCTACTTCCAGATTCCCACCTCATCCTTTCAGGTGGGATGGAGTCAATGTCCTTCACAGCAGCCCAATGTCACGCTGTGTTTGGGATTTTGAGGAGACTGCTGATCACACACCCATGTTTTGAGGAGAGTTCCCACAACATCCAGGTTTTCTCCTTCTCTCACTGTGCACTCCCCACCAGGCTTGCGATGGACAGGAAGTTGGGGATGGACAAGAAGCTGGGAACAGACACAGCCTGGACAGTCTTTCCAGACTGATCAAAGGGATATTCCATGCCACAGGAGGCCATGCTCAGCAAATAAAAGCCTTATGAAACCAGGAGGATGGAGGGACATTTCTGGTCACAGTGTTTGTCTTCCAAGTGAACACTGCGCACACAGAGACCCTGGAAATGGCCGATCTTCTGCCTGCTGACAGGACGTGGTGACTGAATTCCTGATTTTGCTTTTTGTGCAAGCAGCTTTTGCTTGACCTGTTAAACTGCCTTTATCTCCACTCACAATTCCATCCTTCCATTTTCCCCCATCCTGCAGGAGGGGAGTGATTGAGCAGGTGGGTATCTGGGAGTTGGCCAAGGTCAATTCTGTCCCAAAACACCCATTCTGTACTCAGTGAACCCATGGATACCCACAGTACCACCCTGACTTGCTTGTTCTACCACACTTCCCTCCTACCAAGCAATCTCAACCACTGCAGTTTATTTCCATTATTCACCTTCTCTCTTCACCCACCACTGTGCATCTGGTCCATCACCTTGGTCTAGGCCAAGCTCTCCCCATGCCTGGAAGTGTCCAAGGCCAGTTTGGACAAGGCTTGGAGCAACCTGGGATAGTGGAAGGTGGCCCTGCCCATGGCAGGGGGTGGAATGGGATGAGCTTTAAGGTCCCTTTACACCTCAAACCCTTCTCTGATTCTGTGATTTTTCAAAACAGGAATTTCCTTTTTCTTACCTTGTAAAAACCTCTCCTGCCTCTTCAATCTACTGGATTTTTCACACTGTCAAACCTTACATAATTAAGGAATATGGGACTGAGACAGTCTAAGCTCTCCAAGAAACATCCATCCTCCACCAAAACCCTATAGATAAACTGGGCATCCATGGGATAATAAATGAAAACCCTGCAGATGAAAATTTGATTAAAATAAAACAAAATAAGAATAAAAACAAAAATAAGGACAGTAACAAACAGCCTCCCATGAACACAAATCCGCAGCAGAGCTCTGCCAGGACTGGTGATGTTTAACATAAACATAAACAAACAAGAACAAAACAATGACAAACTCTGCTGGCAAAAAAAGTTATTAATTGGTGGAAGTTATTAATTGGTGAAACTGAAAAACTGCAGAAGGAATCTGCAAGGATCAGAGACATGAACAACAGAGGGCAAGGAAAGGTGTCCCTGCATATACAACAGAGCATGGCGGGAAAATACACACAAAGTTCTATAAAAATTAGGATGTAAAGACAGTCTGAGGGCACATCCCCTCCTACAAGGCAAACTAAGGTACCATCAACTGATGGTGGCAAGAGACATGTTCAAACAACAACAAATTAAAAGACACTCATTGAGGATTTTTAAAGATACCACCCAGGGATAAAGAAGTCTTTTAGCTTCAAGAAATTATTATTAACAGAATTCTGTTTAAAAAAATACATGCCACCCTTCCAAAACAACCCCACAACCACATTTCCACATTGCACAGCTGGCCATGGCCTTATAAAGGCTCACAATAATGACAGGGAGAGCCATGAATCCAAACTGTCACAGGGCTCCTCCTGCCTCTGTCTTCATATCTGCAAGACGTTTTGTATAAATATCTGCATTGTTACTGCCTAAAGTCTAATTCCCAGATCCTTTAAATAGCATTTATTAACCACTCACTGTTGACCTTTTCTGAAAATTGAGAGTTTTCAGGAATTCACCAAAATTCTCATGCACATGAGAAAAACAAACGAAAAAGTATCTACAACTGGGGTTTGCAATTTGCATTCGGGTTCTAAGAGCCAGGCCATGGAATTCGAAAGGGGAAAGTTTATTTGCTAAGACTAATACAGAATCCCCTCTATTCATCATATGGGGAATATGCTGGTAAAAATGCCCTTTGTCTGTGCTCTTGGATCATGTCCCAGAAGTAGAATTTGATGGTCCAAGTCTCTTATTTCTGGCATTTAACAAAAACCTAGAGTTCTCTAAATACACACATACTTAAACTTCATCTAGTTCTTCCATCTACCAGAAATATTCATTTAAGCAAGGGATTTCCTCTTGAAGTCACTGAAAAGGTGACGCAAGAGGTTGGGATCCCCAGGGCGGGCGTTTCAGCTCTGCTGCATTTCCCGACGCATTTCCTCCAGTGCCGCCTCCCGCTCCCGCAGGAGCTGCTTCAGTCGCTTGATTTTTTCATCCCGTATCGTCTCATCCAGGTCCGGGGGAGCCACAGGGAAAGCATCATCTCGGAAAGAACCTTCCAGAACTGAAGTATCCTCTTCAGAAGTCACTAAAACTGAAATCCCTGGGTGGGTAGCGTCACTGTACCAGGGGAACATGTCCTGCTCCGAGTCCCTCCCTCGGGACACTCCAACGGAGCCGGTGGGAACACTTGGCTGTGGTGAGGCTGGGGGAGATGAAACACTCCTGTTAAGTGCACTGGAACCTGAGTTGGTGATTTCTAAACTGGGACTTGTGGCTGATTTGATCGAAGTTCTCCTTCTCTTGCCACTGTCCAACAACGGTGAGGATTTTGTTTTCCTTTTCCTAGTCAAATCCTCTTCCAGATCCACAATTATCTGCAGAGTCAGAAACAGACAAAATTCACTTCTCTTAAACTAGGCATCAGCTACTTTATAACACCAAGTTCTCTAAGCACAAATTACAAGTTACTTGTTGCAAGCTTTTTAGAATTACTGCCCGGAAGAAGTTTCTTTCAGCAAAAGAACAAACATATTTCTGCATTTGATATTTTTCTAGTAAAGATTCCCAGTTAACAATTCCAGAACACTGAATTCCTTCCTTAGTCAACACTGCATGTCTGCCTTTCCTGGGCACGTCCATCATCTCCTGTGGCTGTTTAAGTCAACACTACCGCAAGACAAAAACTTTCTAATTTGATGGGAAAATTCAGTGTAGAAGAATTCTTCATGTCTACATTTCCAAAACCTCAATCTGAGGAGTAATGTCCATTATCAGACTAAATTCCTCCCAGATGTTTTATTATTTGAATCATGGAATCATATCCTGGTTTGAGTTGGAAAGGACCTTAAATCCCATTCCATTCCACCCCCTGCCATGGGCAAGGACACCTTCCACAAGACCAGGTTGCTCCAAGCTCCACCCAGCCTGGCCTTGGACACTTCTAATGGATGGGTTAAAGTTAATGTTAATGTTAATAGCAGCCATGGATCTGCTCAATTATTAGCACTGAATTAGTAAAACCTGAGAAAGTCTTTGACTGAGTTGAGTAGAATCACACAGAAGAAAATGTGGCTGAACAGAAATACTTGGATGGATAAAATCCTTTCCATGCATTAACATGGAAGTTCTTCCTTCCAGAAGTACCCAACCAATGACAAAGTTTAAACCAACATTTGTAATTCTAAAGATTGGACAGATCCACAAGTAAATTTCTTTTAACAAACCCATTCCTCTGCCTGTACCCACTGCACTGCTAGACAAACATAACCATCTGCAGAGGGTTAAATATAAATCAGGATACTAAGGTCTGGTCCCTATTCCAACTAGGACCATCACCACCAGTAGGGACAGTCTTCTCCAAAGCATTTGTTGTTCAAGTTTCCTCCAGTAGAACCCAAAAACGAGGATAAAAATTCCTAGATGGTGTTCGAATCATGCAGAAATCTCAAACAAGTTCTCACAGAGATCCCAACAACTCCTGACTCTCCTGGTGAATCCAGAGGTGGGACGCTCCAAACACCCCCAGCTCCGTACTGACTAAACATACGCTGCTTTCTGAGTGTGTTTAGCACTGAAAAACCCCAGATACCTTTTCCTCTTTAACACATTCCTGATGATGATTCGTTACTTCCACATCCAATGAGGATGAACTGCAAGAATCATTTTTCCTTTCCAAGCTGTCACTGGAACAAACCCTTTCTTCTGGATTCTCACAGAAGGCCCTTAATGGTATTCTCGTAAGGTAAACTCTCTCCTCCTTAAAGAGACCAAATTTTTTCCTTAATTCCAAGTATTGTTTCCAGTGTGGGTGCTCTTGGTGTTTGATTTGAATAACCTTTCCCGGTGAATCCATCTTTTCACATTGGATCTGAAATACAGAAACAGTGAGAGAGCCATCAATCACTCTCTCACTCTCTCTCTCTACATATAAATAGATAAAATATATTAATATACAAAAAATAGGTACTAGGAAGACAGGTGAACATTTATTTCGTCTGCCATTCTCCAAGAGCTACATTTAACACAGGTAACATTTAACACAGATAAGCCAATTTCAATAAATTATATACAAATTATAGGTCTAACACTCGTTATTTAACATCCCAAGTACATTGCAGAACATCCAGAAAATGTCCAGGCCAACCAGCAACCACAAAAATAAAAGAAGCAACAAGAGAATCACCTGTTCTACCCCTTCAAAGTACCTTCAAAGAAAGAGGAGGGAAGAGCAGGCAGTATCCTTACTCTGCAATCCAGGGGTTTGCAAATTTAGGGACAAGAGCACCAAATTTGCTGAGCTATTTCTCACCAAGGTTAAAGCAAATGCAAGTGCTGACACTTGGCATCACACAGCACTGAAGAAAATAAATGGTATTGCAACCATTTTTCAGGTGAGGAACAATAAAAAAGCTAAGTCTTACAGTCTGTTGCAATAATTAAATGTCTAAAATTTGCAAAAATACACTCAGCTGACATTTCTGTTCTGCCTGGACAACATAAACAAGTTTCAGAATATTTTCTCTGGAGACAAATTCATCCTGGCCTCTGGAACTACTAAAAACATGACCACCAATGCTGCGTGGGGAGTTTGTGGGATTGGAGGCTTACAACTTTTAACATTTTCAACATTATGATCTTAAAAGAGTATGTCAATGCAGCCATTAAGGATCTCAAGAGTTCCTTCTGCCTGACGTGGACCCAGGAGTGAAGGAGGTGGATCCCTCCCCACCGGGGCAGGGGAGGAAGGAAACACGGCTCCTGCCCATGGCTGTTGGAGCAAGCGGAGTCTGGAGCTGACAGCGCTACACCAGAGTTATCTCTGGAGGACAAACTCTGCTCTTCCAACTTACTCTCCTCTTGTGAAGATGCAAACTTGACTTTCTCTACCCTACATCACCCCTACAGCCCTAAGGTTGTGCTGTGAGCATGTGGCATCAACATCCAAGAGCCCAAACCATGAACAGCCTCCCTGGAGTTCAGTTATTGCTGATCATTTATCTCAGGAGGAAATCAAAAGCCACCTTTCCTCTGCCCCTTTCTTTTCTATGCATTTCTCACTTGCACAGTGCAAAATTATTAGGAAATAGGCCATTTATTGACTAGAACCAACCTTAGAGCAGCATTTCCAGGATACCTGGTTACAAAAATGTGTGAACTCATCAAGAGCCATTTTATCCACCTAAAACCAGGACCACAGAATCACTGACCAGACACTGAGGTGGCATGTTTATGATTTATTACCTTTGGCCAGTCTTCACTGACAGCACATTCCTGCTTAGCCTGAGGCAACACAGCCCCTGCTGCTCTCATGTCTTTGCCACTTTGCCACACACTTTCCTGCATCCCTACTGCTGGAACTGGGATCGCTCCACTGCAAGAAACGCTCTTGGTGAAGGGAAAACTCTGTCTCTGGATTACACTGGGATCCTGCTGATTAGCACTTGACGTCAGCAGAGCTGCAGGTGTGGATTTTAAGTCATTTCTTAAGCCAATTGGTGATGAATTTTTGGAGACTGTACATGGTTTTGGGTCTTTCTGAGACAGCACCACTGCTTTGCTTTTTGACAACACCAGATTGACCACTTTACTGGTTATTTTATTGACTTCACTAGAATCAATTCGCTTGGGTGTCTCCTTTTTAAGTGAAGCATCAGAAGAGGAAGATGTTTGTTTGTCAGCCTGGGCTGACAGAACATCAGAGCCTCTTTTGGTCAATAAATAGACTTTCCCATTGTACATGACCAGAGCATTATCTTTTAAAGGTGTGATTTTGGTTTGGCTTCCACCAGGACCGTTAGAACAGAGTGGCAAAATATTTGCAGGATTAACTTCTACATTCTTCGTGTCTGACAAAGTTTTCAGGATCTTGGAAGCCACATTATTTGAAGACTTTACAGGGATAAGACAAGCTGCTGAGAGCGGGGCAGTTTCTTGCACGATCCATTTCATGGGAGTTTGCTGGCACTGCTGCCCCTCGGATGTGACCGGCTCGGGAGAAGAACCAGATCCCTTTTGGGCAGCTGTCACTATCAGTGTCTTTGAAACTTCCGTGGCAGGCTTGGAGCAAAAGCTCTGCAAGTGCTTGGGCAGGACTTGGGAGGTTTTCACTGTGTTCACGGGTGACACGTAAATCACCGTCGGCGTTTTTGTACTGTCAGCCCCTCCAGACACGTTGGTGGCTGCAGCTGCCAGGATTTTTTGCTGTATTGCAGGTGGCAAAAGAGACGCTGGGACAGATTTCACTTCCGCATCAGCTGGAATCTGGAGGTGGTGTCCGGAGGGCAGCGCTGGAGACTTGACAGTCACTGGGACGGGTTTGGTGTTCACCACCATGTAGGTTGTGCTGCTCTGGTGAGAGGAGCTCGTGATGGCCACATTCTGCAAGGACACTCCATCCATGGACACACAGCTGCTCTGGCCGTTGGCAGCTGCACTTGGAATCAAGCTTTCCTTTTCAGAATCTGTCCTAACACTCTCCTGCTTGTCTAATGTCCTTGTAAGAATAATCTTTCCAGGATTAGGAGGCTGGAAAATAGGTATCTTAACAGATGAAGGTGCAGCAGTATTGCCAAGCTGTGTCTTAAAAGTAAGACGGACTGGGCTAGAAACATTTGCGTTAGAATTATTTGGCATGGCTGGAGACTGAACTACTGGCACAAAGCTTCCAGAAGTTTTAGAAATGGGAAGCAATTTCAGAAGGTTTGTTCCATCTGGTCCTGTTGTCTGAACGACTCGGTACATACAGCCTGCAATGCTTAACAAAGAAAAGGGAAAAGAGAGAAAAATGAAAGGCAGTGTAAGTGAACAAGCATAGGTACTTCAATTCACGAGCATCAGTGAACTCTACACCCAGGGCTGAAGCAGATTAACTCCTAGAAAATGCCTGAGTTAATTTTCAGGAGCTTCCTACTGACCTACCCGGGTTTCCATTTCAGACCATCACAGACTGTCTGAAAATAGTGTCCAGCTTCTACACCCTAGAGTAGCAAGAAATGACATCTTTTTCATATTAAAAGTAAGTTTAAAGACCCCAGAAAACACCTCACATTACCCTCCTCTTCCCCTCACAGGGCCTTTCATTCTGAAAATGAAACCACTACCTCCCAATTTCCAAGAGAAGCCTTATTTTTCCCTCTCCCATCTCCCTGTTACTATTTATATCCCTCCTGAGTGCTATGAACTATGAATTTCAAGAACACTTCAGGAGAATACAGGCAGAGTAGCTGCATGGCAAGACGGAAGCAGAAACTACTTCAGACACAACAAAGGAATTTGGAAGCAGGATGCATTTATTTTGTGGAACAGGCGGCTCCTGTGCCTCCGTAGCACCTGCCTGGCCATTCTTGAGGCAGATACAGACCACAGAGGTGGTTCATCCTCAAAGAGATGGAAAAAACCTCAAATGATACTGGGTTATAAACATTTTTGAGAACAGAAGTCTTAAGTCTAGGAAGGAAAAGGCTTCAAAACCAAGGAAGAACACATGGAAACAGCACCAGGGACATCTGGAGAGAAAACAGAGATTTCTTGTAGGTGAAGGTAAGAACTCACCAAGAGACAGACAGATCTTGTCAAAACACAAATTAGTTGCGACTGCTCCAAATGCCAAGATTTTTTGAGTCCATGGCAGGACAAAGAACCTTTCCCACTCCAGGAGAGTTTGCCCAATGCAGGCTCTTCTGCAAAGAACTCCTGGACGCTGAGCAGAACAATCTACTGCCCAAAGCACTGCAGAGACACGTGTGGGCAAACAGAGCTGCCCTCACTGAGAAAGAAGAGACCAAATCACTGGAAGTTGTGACAGCAGATCCAGAGCGATTAAAAAGCAGAGCTGCCAACTCCACCTGGAGTCACCAAGAGCACTACGTCCATCCCATCGACTTCCTATGTCAATAAACGCCTTGAGACCACGGACATGGGAGTAGTTCCCAGTCCCATCCCGATGACATCAGTGCTATGTTCTGCTTTCTGTCAAGTAGTTTTGAAGTGGGCATTTTTTCTGTCTTTTTGGGCTTCTGACTCAGCTTGGAGCAGTGCCTGAGAGAGCTCAGTCCTGTGTCCCACCACTGTGTCTGCTCAGGAGTCAGCCAACCTTTGCCTTTTCCCATTAGGTGGGAAGTCACAGGAATGCTCTTCACTCCCAAAGCTGGGCAGTTCCTGCTGGGAGTCACATTCCCCTGGGGGCTGACACAAACACCCCACTACTGTCTGCCCAACACACAAAGCCATCAGACATGCAGAGCTTTCCTTGCTGTGACCTTGGAATTAACTGCCACACCCAGTGTTTTGGTACAATGCCTCATTTCTGGGCACAATGTGTGAAAATAGAGATTTTTACATGAGGTATCAGTGCAGTGGGCAGGAAATTCTGCAGTACTTTTGTTTTTAAGGTACTGAAAATTAAAATATGGGCATTATATCACATGGTTCCTAATGGAAGCTGTCACAGGAGGGCTTATGAGCAAAATGGAGTTGGATGTTTTGGAATCAGAAACGAGAGTTGAGATGGACTAGCACTGACAGGCAATACTCTGACAGAAAACAGTTTTGCTTAAATGAAGAGGAAGTAGAAATATTTGTGTGTTTGAACATAGTTAAAGCAGAGAAAAAAGACTTTTGGAGCACTTTAAACCTCCCAGCACTACTGACAATGCAAATGAGGAACAGCAGCAGCTCCTGGACAACACTTTGTGTCTGGTCTGTGCTTTGTATCTCTCAACACTTCTTTAATAACTCCATGATCTACAGCCTCAACTTTGCTCCTATATATAAGAAGTAAAAGCAAATCCAGAAGGAATTTTTCAGCAAGTCCCACAAACGTGGAACTGCTGAACAGAGAAACAGGCACTTACCTGCACCCCAACTAACTACGGCTGCAAATTGGCACCAAGGGGCAGAAGAAACCTCCAAAGAGGCTCGTTCCTCCACCTGTCAAAGCAAGGGGACACTTCTAACTTTTGGGCAAGAGGAAGGGGAGCAGATCAGAGGGAAAGGAAGCAAGAAAAACAGGGAGAGATGAGCTGAAGATATATTTGCATCAGTATTTTCACTGCCAGTTTCCAGCGCTCATGTCCTCGTTCCCACCTGGAATCACCATTCACCTCCAGCTCGACAGACTTAAAAACTGGTTTTGACTGTGCTACAAAGAGGAACTTTAAAGTAGATTGGGGGAAAAAGCACCAGTAAAAAACCTCATTTGCCTGAACTTCAGATCATTCTGCTTTCCATGATTACAGAAGGCAACTGTAGCTTTTTATCTCCATGAAAAAGTGCAAGACACTCCAAAAATCATAATTTTCTGGGAAATAACATTCTTTAACTTGAAACTAATATCAGGTATTTACACGTTGGGAGAATGACAAAGAGCTAAAGGATACGCAAGAGAGAAGGAAAAGTCCAATGAGATACCAAGAAGTGGAATTCACACAGATTTACTCAATCATCTACAACAGAGGAGAGAAAGGATCACTGCAAGTTTTCAGCGCTCTAAGTTGAAAAGGCTTCATTGTAACAATTTCACATCATAAAGCTTTTCCCAGGTGATACAAAGAAATAACCACAAGGAAGTTTCATGTTACCAGAATAAAATAAAGCACTATCTCCATACATTTTTGAGTGATGAAGAGTTAGAAGTTGATTTACTTCAGTCTTCAGGCTCTTTGAATTAATGAATCTTTAAGAATCTCTTAAGCAGAATGAAAAAACTCCCTCAGTATCCCATTTTTAGGGTGTCAGATTAATTTGGTTAAAGAACAGGTTAATTTCTTTTCCTAAAAAAAAAAAAAAAAATAACAATAGAAAATCTGTATCATGACAGGTTGTCCTTGGGGATTTCTCCCATAGTTACTGAAGTAGAGTTTTCTTTCTCCTCTTCATCCTCCTTCACTTCCCAACCCCTTAAGAATAAATCTCCTCAAATCTCATATATGAACACTCAGAAATAATTGTGTTGTTATGATACTTTAGAAAGGCCTAAGGCAGATCTATGAACAAAATTTGAGAGAAATAAGTTAATGGAAGAACAAAAAAATGGTGGACTGGTAGAAATCTTATTTAACATCACCAGAGAAATGATCAAATTCAATAAAAACAACCAAATAAAACTCTGTGACATTCACAGAGGGATCTGTCAACCAGACGACATTTTTTTGACCCAAAAAGGAGATTTCTTTCAGTGAACAGTCTGTGTGTGGCAACACCGACACCTCCCTATGGATGTGGCATTACAGGAAAGCAGAGAGAACAGAAAGAAACTGGGAGATTTATTTCTTTACTTACTTATTTCAAGACAGAAAAATAAAAAGAATAATTTACATTTCCTTCAGTTCACCAGAATCCCTGTTTTCTTGACCAGACACACCAGTTTTACTGTCTAAACTTCTCTCACTGTTCATTACTCTCAGTAAGCAGCACAAAACACAAAATACTGAGCATTTAAACATTCACCCTCAGTCCTTTATGCTTGCATTAACAAAAACACCCTTGGAATATTATCAGAAAATAGGAATATTTATTTCTGCCAAATAAATTCATTCACCAAATCCAGTGCAACCACCAGCACGATTCCCACAGAAATCCTGACTATGCCATAAAAAACGCATCAGCAGAGATCAAAGAGACAGACTGCTCAATTTTCCTGCAAAGTCGTCAGAAGGAACAATCCCCCTTGGAAGAAATGAGCTACTTTTCCATCCGCCTTTGTTCCCAAGTGTTCCTTAGGCACAACTTTCATCTACAAATGTGAATAAAAAACCAGGGACTATGGGCCACTCCAGAGAACCAACAGAATTTATTTTAATGGGTTCAGTTGGATCCAGGAAGTGGCAAAGTAACAATTTATTGTCAATTGGAAATGTACACCCAGGGACAAAGTAAAATTAATTGATTGTAGTTGATACATATTTATTTTATATAGCTGCATTCATTCCATGGATTATCTGAAAATTGTAATAAAATAATAAGAGTAAAGATAATACTAAATATATAGTAACATATAATCTAGATAATATACAATGATCATAATTATTATCATTATCATCATCTAAAGGAAATCAAGAAATTGATGTTGAATTTGGAGGAATCCTGACCAGAATTTCAGTTCAAGCCATCTCTAATGACCTGAGGTTTTACCGTAAACCAGCAGCTTTCAATAATGGCAGAAAAACCACTTTCTGTTTGACGGTAATTGTTTCTGGGAACTCTTACATCCACTGTGGAATATTCCCTGGAGTACAGATAAGTGTGGATGTGCAAACTGCCAGGAAACATTCCCTGTGCTCTATTATGAACCACAGCTCTCCTGATCCATGACAGGATCCGCCTCCAGCCACAAAACCTCTGGTAGAATCTGCGACCATCAAAAATACCCAACGTGGATCCCACGGCAGCCCCGGGAATCAGAAATCACCCAAAACTCATCCCTGAACACACAAAGCACCCTGAGAACTCCTGAGAGACAAGGAAAGGCATCAGGAGCCAAACCATGGCTCGAGCCGCTGGGCCTGCTGAGCTCCCCAGCATAAATCAGGAATGGAACCACAAAGAGCTCGGCAGCCTGGAGAATTCCCTCGGTACGATTCCAATCAGGATAACCCAGCACAGTCACGTCTACGTGGGATGATCGTAATGAGGGACCTGATCAGTAAAACTGCCCCAGAGAGTCCAGGGATGGGAACAGGGCTGGGGAAGGGGCTGAAGCACCAGGAGCAGCTGAGGGATCTGGCAGGGCTCAGCCTGGAGAAAAGGAGGCTCAGGGGGGACCTTGTGGCTCTGCACAACTCCCTGACAGGAGGGGGCAGCCGGGGGGGGAGGTCGGGCTCTGCTCCCAGGGAACAGGGACAGGAGGAGAGGGAACGGCCTCAAGCTGTGCCAGGGGAGGTTCCGGTTGGATATTGGGGAAAATTTCTTCCTGGAAAGGGTGGCCAAACACTGGCAAAGTCTTCCCAGGGCAGAGGTGGAGTCACCACCTGTGGAAGTGTTCAAAAAATGAGTGGATGTGGCACGGGTTAGTGGTGAACACGGCAGTGCTGGGGGAATGGTTGGACTCATTGACCTTTAATGGTTTTTCCAACGGAAATAATTCCATGACTGTGAAAGGTTCAATTCCTCTCATATCCCCACTCCCCATTTCCCGGCTGCCTCCAGCACACCCCACTCTCACCGCGATGTGGCCACAGTGACAACAAACACCAAGAGCCCCTGACACCAAAACACAACCAAAATACAACCAAAACACAACTGGCATCGAGCCGGAGACGGCACCGCACGTGGGGTGGGGCTGGAACCGCCCCCAGCCTGCTCCGCACCGCCTGGGATGGGAAAGGGAAAGGGAAAGGGAAAGGGAAAGGGAAAGGGAAAGGGAAAAGGAGAGGGAAGGAGAGGGAAGGGAAGGGAAGGGAAGGGAAGGGAAGGGAAGGGAAGGGAAGGGAAGGGAAGGGAAGGGAAGGGAAGGGAAGGGAAGGGAAGGGAAGGGAAGGGAAGGGAAGGGAAGGGAAGGGAAGGAGGAAGGAAGGAAGGAAGGAAGGAAGGAAGGAAGGAAGGAAGGAAGGAAGGAAGGAAGGAAGGAAGGAAGGAAAAGGTGAAAGGAAAGGTAAGGCATGGAAGGGGCAGGGAAGGGAAGGAAAAGGAAAGGAAGGGAAGGAACAAGGAAAGGAAGGGCTAGAAAGGGGTAAGTAAGAAAGGGATGGAAAGGAAGGGATAAGAAAGGAACGGAAGGGAAGGGAACGAATAGGACGACGCCCTCCCCGCCGCCCCCCCGCCCGTCCCGCCGGGGCCGCCGCCGCCCCCGCCCTCCCGTTTCCGCCCACGGGTCCCGGCAGGGCGGGGAGCGGCGGGACCGTACCTGGCGGGGCGTCCCTGCACGGCCGAACCCCCGGGCCCGCCCGTACTCACAACTGCGGCCGCTGCTCAGGGCTCCGGGACATGGCGGGGCGGCCCCGCAGCGGCGCCGCCCGCGCGTCACTTCCGCCCGCCCCGCCCCTGCCACCGCTGCTTCCGGGACGCCGCTTCCGGGAAGTGGCGCCGCCCGGCGGCCGCGAGCGGCACCGCGGGGGTGGCGCTTCCGGTGCGGGCGGAAACGGGCGGGGCGGGGCCGGGGAGAACGGGGGGAACGGGGGGGAACGGGGGGAACGGGGGGAACCGGGGGGAACGGGGGGAACGGGGGGAACTGGGGGAACGGGGGAACGGGGAGAACCGGGGGGGAACGGGGGGAACCGGGGAGAACGAGGGGAACGGGGGGGGAACGGGGGGAACGGGGGGAACGGGGGGTAACGGGGGGAACCGGGGGGAACGAGGGGAACGGGGGAGAACGGGGGAACGAGGGGAACGGGGGGGAACGAGGGGAACTGGGGGGAACGGGGGGAACCGGCATCGCCCACCGGCACCGGCCTGCTCGTGTGTGTGTGAACCACGGGCTGGCCACGGGAGAGCACCACTGAGTGCGGGCGAATATTTAAATAGGCAATTTGCATATGCAAATGTATGTTATAATATGTGCAAGGACAGGTGTCTGTCAGACAGAGAGGGGTGAACACAAATGCTCGTGAGAAGTATTGTATGCTATCGGTGAGCTTTATGTGTTATATATAATCTATTTAAAATAAATAACAAAATGTAATATCTAATATAGTAATGATTTAGTTGTATAATTATAATTAATTGTGATAAAATAATAAATTGAAATAAAAGTGATAAATAATGACATTTATAATAAAAAAATAACATTTTATAATTATTATGCTCTTATATTTTATATAATTTGTATTATAGATAACATAAAGTATATGTATTTTTGTATTATATTACATAGAGGCTATGAAAAGGGGCATCTGAGCCTGCACAGACTACAAATATACATGTGTACATAAAAGGAGACTTTGTGAGGCCGTGGTTTTTATGCATATATATATAAAATTATAGATCATGTTCTAATATAGCAGCATGTATAGTACCCAACAGGAGGCAATAACATGACTCTGTGGGATGTAATAATAAAAATAAGTACAAATAATACACTGCATAACACATAGAACATGGCAGATATAAGCTATCCTGTGCATTTTGTTATATGTTCTGTGTTATTATAGCTATAGAGAGAAATGAAAGAGTGCCTGGCAGTGTGTGCATTTGTAGAGTATAAATATGTGTGTGTGTGTGTGTGTGTGTATAAAATAGTGAGAGAGTGAAAATGATACAAATCACGTTATATATTGTTAAGTGCTCTATGGTGTAACTGTAAGAGACTATAACGCATGGACCTACAGACATGAATGTGTGTGTGTGCAAGTGTATAAATACATATATAAAAAGTGTTTATATATTATGGAAATATATATAATATATAATATATAATATATGATAATATTATATATTGTGTATTGTGTATTATGTATTATATATTATGTTATATGTAAAACTTACAAGGTTGACGAGGTGAGGATTGGTCACAGGTTGGACTCGATGATCCTGGAGGGCTTTCCCAACCTCAACAATTCCATGGTTTGCAATGTAGGACTCTATTCCATGGAAGGGAAGAGTTTCAAAATCACCTGTTAAAATTTTGCTTTCACCAACCATTAATTGCCAAAGTGACACAAAATGCTGGGGACACATTTGGCTGTTCTCCACATGTGGAGAACAGCTTTGGAAGCTGTGTCTCTCCATCTGTGTCACCAGGCTCGTTCTCCCTCTTTGGCACGGATGAGCCTGTGTGGCTCGGGTGGTAAACCAGGACCATGTCAGCCCAAATCCCAACTTCCCAGAGCTTCAGCTGCTTCCCCAGCCCAGAGCAAACACACTGACGATCACCAGTGTGGCCAAACATGGTACTCAGTGTCATGTTATCCATGAAAATAGGCCAAGTTGGATGGGCTTCGAGCAACCCGGGCTAGTGGAAGGTGTCCCTGCCCATGGCAGGGGGTGGGACTGGATGAGCTTTAAAGTCCCTCCCAAGCGAAACCATCCTGGGATTCTGGGATTCTGAGATGTTACAAAACTGCTTGAGAGATTCTTGTCACTGATTTTCATGTTGTTCCTTGGGAACAGACTGAAAAACCCTTTCATATTCTGTCCTCTCTCTCCCTTGCTCCATGACCAGGATCACAGAATCCCAGAATCACTTAGGTTGAAAAAGACTTCAGGACCATCAAGTCCAACCTGTGATCAGTCACCAGCTGGACAAGAGCACTGAGTGCCACATGCAGTCATTCCTTGAACATGTCTAAGCACGGTGACTCCGCCATCAATGGATCCCCCATTACCCTCCTCCACCCCGAGCAAGAGAATGAGTCAAAACTCTCCAGATTTGTGAATGTCCAGATTGTGGTGACAAAGGTGTGTCAGGATGATACAGGAGAAGGTGGATGCGTCCTGAAGAAACCACATCCATCCCACGGAGTACCCACACTCGAGCAGGAGAAATGCAAGGAAGAATGAGCAGCAGAGAGGATTTTTTATGGACTGACCACATCCCCTATTCCCCATTCCCCATTCCCGCTGCACTGCCCAGGCTGGAGGGAAAGAGAGGTTAGGGATGTGAAGCTGAGCCTGGAAAAAAAGTGATTTAAATCTTGTCTTTGTTTCTCACCATCCAAACATATTTTAATTTGCAATAAACTAAATTAAGTTTTCCAACATCAAGTGTTTGCCCATGACAATCATTGGTGTCGCATGGAGATTATAGGAATTTGGCAGAAAATAATCCCCCTGTGTCCCAACTGGTCCTCAGAGGGGCTGGGAACAGCTGGGTTGAATTTCTGATCATGACCAATTGGGCACCACAAGTCTGGTCCCGTTCAATGAGGACTTTCATAATCACAAATTCACAAACAGTAGGAATTTTTGAAACAACAGAAATACAGGTTTGGAATTGCCATAGATAAATGCACCAGCACCAATAGAGTGATGATGATGATGATGATGATGATGATGATGATGAACAACAACAACAACAACAACAACCATAATAATAATGATGTGCTAACATGAGTAATAATAATTGTATGCAAAATGTTACCAAGAAGGCATTCCCAGCTGGGAGGTGTGGAGAGAAGAGTCACCCACCGACTCTCTCCAAGGTCTTCCTCTTCACTAGGGTAATTTATACCCAAACCAATCATCCTCCTCCTATTTTATGTACAGCATCATCCAGGCAAAGAGTTGAGTTGTAAAGTCATCCACAGAATCCTGGAATCATTCAGGTTGGAAAAGCCCCCCAAGACCATTGACTCCAACCTGTGAATGGTCTCCACCTTATCAGCCAGGACAGAGCACTGAGTGCTACATCCAGGTATTCCTTGGACACCTCCAGGGATGGGAACTTCAAACCTCCCTGGGCAGCCCCTTCTAATGCCTGACCACCCTTTCCATGGAGAAATTCCTGCTGATGTCCAACCTGAACCTCCACTGGCACAGCTTGAGGCTCAAGACACAAAGGTTTAGACCATCTTCTGATCTTTATGGTTCCTGATACACCTGAAAAATTATCTTTAGAATTACTATTTCTTTATAAACTAAGACTGAGTTTGGAACCTGCCATGAAATCAGTGGTGGGCTTACACAGAGAGAGGTGTCGTGGGGACACTTGAGGACAGTATCTGGCATGTGACACCAGGCAAAGATACCATGACCGGTCACAGTCTGTCCATGCCACCGCTCTGAGACGATCCTGCACCGATCCAACGCTTGGGCTGCATCAGGAGGTTATCTGGAGAAACACCCCATCATTTCAGCCCAGGAGGGAGCCTTTACAAGAAGTGGGTACTTCTTGGCCAGCAACTCGTCGATGGGATTTGCTTATGCCCAAATTTGTGCTTGTGGATCTCTTTCCATTTTTCTACAAGACCTATAATCCTAGTCACAACCCAGAATCACTGAATCATGGAATCATTTTGGTTGAAGAAGCCCTCTAAGATCATTAAGACCAATTGTTAACCCAGCACTGCCAAAGCCACCGCTAAACCATATTCCCCGAACAGCTCCAGGGATGGTGACTCCACTTGTGCCTCAGGCAGCTATGCCAGGGCCTGACCACCCTTTCCAGGAAGAAATTTTTCCCAATATCCAGACTAAACCTCCTCTGGCACAGCTGGAGGCCGTTTCCTCTTGTCTTGTCCCTTGTTCCCTGGGAGTGGAACTCAACCCCCACCTGGCTGCCCCCTCCTGTCAGGGAGTTGTGGAGAGCCAGAAGGTCCCCCTGAGCCTCCTTTTTCTCTAGGTCCTCCCCTGTGGAGGATCAGGCACAGGCATGATTTGTCTCAGACATTGTGACTGTCACAACAGGAAAAGTGTGATCAGAGGAGAAGGTCGGAGCTGAGCCAACTAACTCCCTGCTGGTGGAGAGACTCGTGCTCAGTTCCACTGCCCCCTCCCCACCCCGAGGAGGACTCAAAGGATTGGCTGTGCATTCATGAACAAAACAGCATGAAAAATCTAATTCACGTAAGAGGTTGCACAGATCTAACTATGAAAGGAAATGGATTGGGCCCCCTGGTTCTCTTTTTCCTCTCTTTCACCTTCTTTGTCTCACAAGCCGAGCTCCAGGAACAAGGTGGGATCTAAGGACTAGTGATATTCTTTGCTCTTTTTCTCTCCTTCCCCCTTTTCTGTCTTTATTTCACAGAACCACAGAATGTCCTGAGTTGGAAGGGACCCACAGGAAGAGTCCAACTCGTGGCCCTTCACAGACACCCCAAAAATACCATTCTGTCCCTGAGAATGCTGTCCAAACACTTCTGGATTTCTGGCAGCCTTGGGGCTGTGACCTGGGGAGCCTGGGCAGTGCTCAGCACCCTCTGGGGAAGAACCTTTCTCTGATATCCAATCTAAACCTCCCCTGACACAGCTTCAGACCATTCCCTCTGGTCCTGTCCCTAGTCACCAGAGAAGAGATCAGTGTCTGCCCCTCCTTTTCCCCTCACATTGAAATTGTAACTGTGATGAGTCTCCCCTCAGTCTGCTCCAGCTGAACAGAACAAGTGCCCTCAGCCGCTCCTCACACAGCTTCCCCTCAAGGTTCTTTACCGTCTTTGTTGTCTTCCTTTGGATGCTCTCCAATGGCTTAATGTCTTTTTTATCTTGTGGTGCCCAAAACTGCCCCCAGCACTTGAGGTCAGGCTGCCCCAGAGCAGAGTGGGACAATCTGCTCCCTGCTCAGCCATCAGTGCTGGGCCTGACGCCCCTCAGGACAGGGATGTCCCTCCTGGCTGCCAGGGCACTGCTGGCTCAGATCCAACTGGCCATCAACCAGGACGCCTGGGTCCCTTTCCAGGCACTGCTTTCCAGCCTCTTGTTCCTCAGTCTGTCCATACATCCAGGTTTGGCCCATCCCAGGTGCAGAATCTAGCACCTTCCCTTGTTGAACTTCATAGGCTGGTGATTGCCCTGTCCTCTAATTTGTTGAGGTCTCTCTGCAGGGCCTCCCTGCCTTTGGGGGAACCAACAGCTCCTCCCAGATTTGTATCATCTGTGAATTTGCTCAGTATCCCTTCCAGTCCTGCATCCAAGTCATTTATGAAGATGTTGAAGAACACAGAGCTGAGGATGGAGCCCTGTGGAACCCCACTAGTGACAGGTCCCCAGTCTGACGTCTCCTCAGTCATTGTCACCCTTTGTGTCTGACCCGTGAGCCAGTTGCTCACCCTCCTGATGTGTTTATCCAGCTGTGGGCTGGACATTTTGTCCAGAAGGATCCTGGGAGAGACAATATTGAAAGCTTTACTGAAATCCAAAAAGATTCCACCAACTGGCTTTCCTGGTTCAACCAGGTGGGTCACCTTGTCATGACAGGAAATCAGGTTTGATAAAGCAGGACCTTCCTCTCATGAAGCTGTTCTGGTTGACCAATGACTGTGTTGTCCTTCAGGTGTTTTTCCATACCGCCCACAGTCACCTTCTCCACAGTTTTACTGGGCACTGAAGTGACACTGATAGGTCTGTAGTTCTCAGGGTCCTCTGGAGTTTAAATCTCCCTTGGCTGCTCCCTTGCTTTGCCTGGGCAAAACATGGTTTTCATATTCCATCCTGTGCTCTGTACGGAAGTTGGTTGTGGGAGTGGGGAGATTGAGTAGTGGCACCATGGCTTGTGAGCCAGCTCCTCTGAGGAGTTTGTTGTGGGAGTTGAGGACCCATTGAAGTGAACTCCACAAAATTAAGAGCTTGTAGCCACCACTCCTGTGGAAGTGCATTGTAAAAATTCAAGAGCTTGTTGGCCAACACCTTTGGAGTCCATACTCTGTACTCAACTGGCTGGTTGCTGGAGTTGAGGCAACTGTACAATAAAAGCACAAGTGCTCCCTGACCTTTGTTCAGCCTGATGAGGATTTACAATGAACCAACCGATGGGTCATGACACCCCCAGCTCCCTCATCTGCTCCTGGTGCTCCAGATCCTTCCCCAGCTCCATTCCCTCCCCTGGACACGCTCCAGCCCCTCGATGTTTCTCTTTCCAGGGGGGGCCCAGAACTGGACACAGCTCTCCAGGTGCCTCACCAGAGCACCTCATTCTACCCAGTCAAAAGCTTTTTCTCCTATTTCCTTCTTTTCCCACCTGGATCCTAGTCCTAAAAAATGAACAAGATTTGGTGTCTGACTGAACTGGAAATACAGCATCCAGCATGTTCTGGATGTCACCTGTCCAGGACAGACAGGTAAAGGCTTTGGGCATAAGTTTTTGCTATTTCCCAGGATCATTGTCTGCCAGCAGTAGTTACCGTTGGTCCTTGTAGCAAGAGGGTGCTGGCTGAGCTCCTGGAAAATTCAAATTCCTTCAGATTTGGGTACTTTTTGCCAAGTCTTTCAAGCTCCCTTTGAATTGGCAAAGTCCTCCAGCCTCTGGAGGTCGATCTTTGCCTTCCTCATTTATGGGGTGCCAGACTAACAATTTCTCTCAGGTTTTTTTCATGGTCAGAACTTTTTCCTCATGTTGAATCTAAACACGTTGAGCAAGGTCTAACGCAGCTTCCTCTAAATTGCCAACCAGAGCCACAGGCTTCAAACCAACATTTTGGGGAGAACACATTTCATCTGTCTCCTCTCCTGCCTGTTCATTTGACATCATTTGGGTTTGACTTTGAGGTCTGGTGTCAGCAGAGACTTGTGTGCAGAGATGATCATCTATTTATTTGTCAGATGTTGGTCCAGTCTGCTCTTCAAGAGCGTTGTTTGGGTCCTTGGTCTGACACTTCAGTCAGAAAGCAGCCGGACAGACGCATCCAGTGCCTGTCAATAGGGATGTTGTGAGCACTTGCTCTTGTCAAATTTGCAACTGAGATATCGCGAGATGGAAAGTTGGTGCCAAAATTCATCTGGCGTCTTGAAAGCACCAAATGATGCTGAGTTAGACTTTACTATGGGCTCCTTATTCAATCCGCGCTACATCCCTTATAAACCGGTTTATGGTTCTCAGTGCAATATTTAGGACTGAGTCAGCAAAGCCACGCCTGTCCTACAAGGGCGGGGCTCCACCTCTTTGGGGACACATCTGAATTCTTATTTTCCACCACGTAAAGCAAATTTTTATATATAAAGTAGTAAGACTGGCTAAATTCACTGCCAGTTTTGCAGCTTGGAAAGGTAGAGTTGGCATTGGACATAGAAAAACCTCATTTAATGTTTTTAAACCATAAAAACTGGCAGAGGGAGGGTTAAATGGGATATTGGGAAGGAATCCCTGGCTCTTAGGGTGGTGAGGCCCTGGCACAGGGTGCCCAGAGCAGTTGTGGTTGCCCCAGCCCTGGAAGTGTCCAAGGCCAGATAGGACAGGGCTTGGAGCAACCTGGGATAGTGGAAGGTGTCCCTGCCCATGGCAGGGGGTGGGACAAGATGGACTTTAAGGTCTCTTCCCACCTAAACCAGGCTGAGATTCCATGATTCCGTTATTTTAATTAAAATCAGACTTCATGAGGGTTCACAAGAATTTTACCTTCCACTTCTGATTTCCAGACATTAAGCAAATGAATGTTTGAAATTCTATTCAAGGCCCACCAAATCCCGGCTCGTAGTGCTTATTTTGTTCAAGATATTTCTTTGTCCAATTCCACTCAACTACAAAGAATTAAAAGTCAAAACTCATCCCAAGTCTGAAATGCCAATAGGCTGTTTGAGGATCCATCACCATCATGCTTGAAGTTTCAGGATTAAGAAAAACCAGTTGAGTAAGAAAGTTGCAATTTTGACAGGACAATTTGGACCATGAAAATAATAAATCATGGGCAAAAGTCCTGTGCCTTGTCTCCACTGCCTCCCACCAGTGTTTACTGCACAGAGAAGGGTGATTATTTTTCCTGTTAATGAGCCCAATAAAATAAGGAGTAAATGACTTGGAATTCAAAATCTCATTTTTTTAAAGTGGTATCTCACTTAACAGTGTAATGTTATGACAAACATTAGGATACAGATTTCTGTGGTCATAGAGTCTAGATCTGGGAAAGGATTTAGATTTAGCTTAGACAGCACATTTTTTTAGATATAAAAACTCAGAAGATTTTATAAAAAATTTATCTTAAACTCATGTCAAAGAGTAATACCCAGAACTTCTCCCACCAGCAGAAGCCTGAGAAAACACAGTTATCTAGAAAAACCCAATCAGTCTAAAACTCAGCTATTTCTCCCATGAACATCCATCCTAAACAAGACAGTGTTGACTGGAGGACAGGCAGGTTGCTCTCCCCTCTCTGCAGCTGCTGACAGTTCAAGGACAGCACCAGAGGCACCAGCCCTGCTCAGCTGGAGCTGTGGCTCAGCGCATTGGGCTCGCAGTGAACAGGTTTATTCCCAAAAGGATCGTCCATCAGAGGCACGGAGAGGTGGTTCCAGTTCAAGGGTCAGCTACGGCCTTGCGTCAGACATCTCCCTGGTGGCTCTTTGCTGCATCACCCCCAGCCAGGGAGGGCTGTTTGACATCCAGCTCTGCGGAAGGGAAGGTGTTGGGACACAAATGCTCCAGCACTGGAAGTACAGCACCACCACGGTTGGCCAGAGCACAGCAGACCCCATGCCTTGGAGGGACCATATTGAGGTGAGGGGGGGATTTCCCTCTGCTGTCACTGCTGGCAAAGATCCAGCTGTCACTATCCAGGAGTGAGCCCTCTGGGATAAGGTTACATAGTTGTTCCTATTTTCAGCCCATGATTTCAGTCCTTCAACACAACCAGTGCAATTGGTTGAACTGGTGAATGTTATTAATCATAGAATCAGAATATTGTAGTTGGAAGGGACCTGTCGAGTCCAATTCCTATGTCTGCACAGGACAACCCTAAGAATCCCACCATGTGCCTGAGAGCAAAGGGATTTCCAGCAAGGGAAGAGCAGATGGGTGGAGATGCAGCTGAGGCAGAGGGAGCAGGGCCATCATGGCATGTCCTGTCCTCAGGGACACCGAGGTGCTACAGAGCCAGCGCCACTCCAAAAGCTCTGCTGTCACCATCATGTGTGACACGGCAGGATGCAGGGAGAACCTGGCTGAGGCTGTCCAGGGAGCAGCTGCTTTGATCCCCTTCCTCTGCCAAAGGAATTGGAGGAATAGAACCACAGAATCTCCTGAGCTGGAAGGGACCCACAGGGATCATCCAGTCCAACCCCTGGCCCTGCACAGACACCCCAACAATCCCACCCTGTGCATCCCTGGCAGCGCTGCCCAAACGCTCCTGGAGCTCTGGCAGCCTCGGGGCTGTGCCCATTCCCTGGGGAGCCTGGGCAGTGCCCAGCAGCCTCTGGGGGAAGAACCTTTCCCTGATCTCCAGCCTGACCCTCCCCTGGCACAGCTCCAGCCCTTCCCTGGCTCCTGTCCCTGCTCACAGGGAGCAGAGATCAAAGCTGCCCCTCATGATGAGCTGCAGCCTCCCAGGAGCTCTGCCCTGTTATGAGCAGTGAAACTTTCCTCAACATCCACAAGGGCAGATGGCTCATCAACTCCACTGCAAAGCACTGTTGGCAAAACACTAAAGCAGCTCTGAAAATGCAGAGCTGGACAGGGCTTAGAGCAACCTGGTCTAGTGGGAGGTGTCCCTGACCATGGCAGGGGGGGAACAGGCTGAGCTTTAAAGTTCCTTCGAACCCAAACTAGTCTGGGATTCCATGAAAGGCTCCGTGGAGCACAAGTGACGCACAACAGGTGACTTAATTTATGACCCACTCTCATTTCCGCCAACGGTGACTCAAACCAAAGGAAACAAGATCAGGAAAGACACTTAAAGCCCTAATTCACAACCCCCAAATGAAAACTTCACAAGATAAGCCTCATAAAGAAGCAAGGATGAGAAAGAATATCACCCGGGCATAGAGAGAAGCTTTGGGCATGTTGGAGAGGGGTGAGGAAGTCAAGGAAGGGGCAGGAGTGGTGAAAAAAATTAAAAAAAAAAAAATCAACACCACCAGACACCTTTCCGGAACTCCTATAGTTAATGCACCTAAGGTGACCCAAATCCAGCCAGAGGGGCTTTGGATCATGTCAGGAATGCCCAGCAAAGATGGCATCACTTGTCTCCACACCCCAGAACTCAGAGACCTGCATCAGGTGCATTTGATGGGTCAATATCTGAACAATTCCACATCAAATCCTGCTGCCTCCAAGGTCAGATCCCCTCAGCAGAGAAAAAGATGCAGAGACAGATACACTCTGCCAGTAATTCATTTTTACAGAGCAAGTGTCTTGGCCATGAGGTCACAAACCAGCTCAGTCCTTCCACGTGGCTGCTGGGGAAAAGGACCTGGGGTGTTTGTACTGGCCATGGTGTGTCCAGCAGGACCATCCAGTGACTGTCCCCCTGCACTGGGCACTGGTGAGGCCCCACCACGAATCCTGGAGTCAGTTTTGAGCCCCTCACCCCAAGAAAGGCCTTGAGGGGCTGGAGCGTGTCCCGGGAAGGGAACGGAGCTGGGGAAGGATCTGGAGCACCAGGAGCAGCTGAGGGAGCTGGGGGAGCTCAGCCTGGAGAAAAGGAGGCTCAGGGGGGACCTTCTGGCTCTGCACAACTCCCTGACAGGAGGGGGCAGCCTGGGCGGTCGGGCTCTGCTCCCAGGGAACAAGGGACAGGACAAGAGGGTTCAGCATTGAAAATACAAGACTTCGCAAGTTGCTCCAGGGGAGGTTTAGGTTGGATATTATGAAAAATTTCTTCCTGGAAAGGGTGGTCAGGACATGGCAAGGACTGCCCAGGGCAGTGGTGGAGTCACCACCCATTAAAGTGTTCAAAAATTGTGTGGATGTGGCATCTGGGAACATGGGTTATTGGTGTAGATGGCAGTGCTGGGGAAACATTTGGACTTGGTGATGTTAGAGGGCTTTTCCAACCTCAAGGATTCTCTGATTCCATGATTTTGCTTCTTTCAGTAACTTCTCCAATGCTACTTTGTCAGCCAGAAGCAGAGGTCAGACTCCAACTGCAATTGCTGTTTCTTGCTCAAAAACAGCTCCTTTGCAGGCCAAGTCCTGCTCCTTCCAACCACA
Source organism: Lycocorax pyrrhopterus obiensis (assembly GCA_014706295.1). Lineage (NCBI taxonomy): Eukaryota > Metazoa > Chordata > Aves > Passeriformes > Paradisaeidae > Lycocorax > Lycocorax pyrrhopterus. The sequence continues at coordinate 823,056 of JACSVZ010000026.1, read as the reverse complement.
GACCATGAAACTGCTTTGCAGTAACAAGAGTCCCAAAGAGACCTTGAAAGGGTGGGGAGGCCCTGGTTTTCCAAAGAAGCTGTGGCTGCCCCATGCCTGGAAGTGTCCAAGGCCAGGTTGGACAAGGCTTGGAGCAACCTGGGCTAGTGGAAGGTGTCCCTGCCCATGGCAGGGGGTGGGACTGGGTGATCCTTGAGGTCCCTTCCACCCAAACCAATCTGGGATTCCACAATTATGCTGTACTACGCAGCCTCAGGACTCACTCAAGCTCAGGGAACACAAAACATTTCAAGGTAGAGACATTTCAGGAAACAGGACCAGCCCCTTCAGGGCTTGAAAGCAAAGACTGTGCCTCGAAACATGAGGCAGGAGCCAGCTCTGCATTCCTGGAGCCTCTGCACTGGGGCCAGGCCACAGACACAGAATCACAGAATAAACTAGGTTGGAAAAGACCTTTGAGATCATCGAGTCCAACCTGTGACCTAACAATACCTTCTCAGCTAAACCATGGCACTGAGTGCCTCATCCAGTCTTTGTTTAAACACCTCCAGGGACGGTGAATCCACCACCTGCCTGCGCAGACAATTCCAATGCCGAACCACTCTATCTGTGAAGACTTTTTTTCTAATATCTAGGCTAAACTTCCCCTGGCACAGCTTGAGGCTGCAACTTCTCATCCTATCACTGGTCACCTGGGAGAAGAGACCAACCCCCACCTGGCTGCACCCACCTTTCAGGGAGTTCTAGAGAGTGATGCGGTCACCTCTGAGCCTTCTTTTCTCTAGACTAAACAGCCCCAGCTCCCTCAATCGTTCCTCATAGGGCTGGTGTTCCAAGCCCTTCACTAGCCTTGTCACCCTCCTCTGGACGTGTTGGAGCATCTCCACATCCTTCCTGAACTGAGGGGCCCAGAACTGGACACAGCACTCGAGGTGTGGCCTCACCAGTGCCGAGTACAGGGGAAGAGTGACTTCCCTGCTCCTGCTGCCCACACTATTCCTGATCCAGGCCAGGTGCCATTGGCCTTCTTGGCCACCTGGGCACAGCTGGCTCATGTCCAGCCTCCTGTCGACCAGTACCCCCAGGTCCCTTTCTGCCTGGGCACTGTCCAGCCGCTCTGTCCCCAGCCTGTAGCTCTGTAGGGGGTTTCACGGCCAAAGTTCAGGACCTGGCACTTGGACTTGTTAAACCTCACATTGTTGGACTCTGCCCATCTATCCAGCCTGTCCAGGTCCCTCTGCAGAGCCCTCCTACCTTCCAACAGAACAACACTCACTCCCAGTTCGGTGTCACCTGCAAATTAACTGATGGTGGTCTCAATCCCCTCATCCATGTCATCAATAAAAATACTGAACAGAACCGGCCCCAGCACAGATCCCTGAGGGACACCACCAGTGACTGGACACCAAATGGATGCAGCACCATTCACCACCAGTCTCTGGGCCCGGCCATCCAGCCAGTTCTTAATGCAGCAAAGAGTGCTCCTGTCCAAGCTGTGGGCTGCCAGCTTTTCCGGGAGTATGCTGTGGGAGACAGTGTCAAAGGCCTTGCTGAAGTCCAAACAGACAACATCCACAGCCTTTCCCGCATCCACCAGGCGGGTCACCTGGTCATAAAAGGAGATCAGGTTGGTCAGGCAGGACCTGCCCTTCCTAAACCCACGCTGGCTGGGTCTGATCCCCTGGCCATCCTGTAGGTGCTGTGTGATGGCACTCAAGATGATCTGTTCCATAATCTTACCAGGCACTGATGTCAGGCTGACAGGCCTGGAGTTTCCCGGATCCTCCTTCCAGCCCTTCTTGTGGATGGGAGTAATCCCTTCAGGGATGCCATAAATCTCTTCAGGCACAGCAAGGAGCCCAGTGACAGAGGGGAGTGATGCTAAGAGGCTTCAGAGCAGCAGATCTCCCCAAAGAAACAAGCACTACCTTGAAATTCTACCTTCCATAAAAGGGGGAGGCAGGAGGCCTTTCATTCTGGCCATCCCTGCAAGTCATTAGGCTTGCTGGAGGGCTGAAGTGTCAGGAAACATGGGCATCTCCAGGAACTTGATGCAGGCTTGGAGCAGCAGGAGGGTCCTTGCAGCTTTGTATTTATACCTCACTGCCCTGCTGCCAGCGTGCTCCACCCTGACAGGTCCTGCAGGCCTCCAGCAGCATTGAAAGATCCTGCAGTTTATGGACTCCTCCTGGTGCTCGTGGTTCCCATGCTGCTCCTGCACTAGACCCCGGGATGCTTCCAGGAGTTTGGATTGCTGCTGGAGCTGTTGTGCTGCCAGGTTTCCCGAGAGGACCAATGGATATCAACTGTGATAACAGATTGCTCCAGAGCCCTTGCATTGTTCATGTCAGAAATAAGTTTTATTTCTTTCCAAAGCCAAAATACTACCTGCAGCCATGAAAACCCCACTGCACTCCCCCATCCCCAAACCCCCAACCATAATTGACTAATCCAGCCTTGTCAAACTTCACAACAACACATTTCAGTGGGAGGGGAAATTTTTCCACGTGGTACATGATAGAATTAATCTCTGCCCTGCAGGTGTAGAGAAATTAGCCAAAGAGGAGAATTATAGTGATAAAGCTGTATATTAGTGAGATATTTAGTAATTTAGTGAGATCTTTTTAAAGTTGTCCTTAAAATGCATAGTAATTCCTACTTATGACTTAAAAACTACACACAAGGTACAAGGGGCTGCACTCTGCTCTGTCTCCCCAAACTGGGGACTACAATCACAAACTGGGAACTTAAAATAAATAATCTGAACATCCCTAAGTCTCTGTCTCTACAAGGCAAGCAAATCAAGCCCTAATACTTATGTGCAACCACATTAATGTGCACATGGTCTTCTGACATTGAGATGAGTATTTATCACAAAATCTATTTAAACAGGTGCATGAAACACGTGGATTTGAAGGATGCTGCAGCAGCAGGCCTTGCCACAACCAGGCACCTCTTGCATTCACCCAACAGCTTCAACCAGTGGTCCAGAAGCCACTCAAAGATAAACAATTCCATCCAAAATAACTGCACTAGCACTACTCAAGATCCAACACTTCTCCTGAGGTCAGGTCACAAGCAAGAAGAACCATTAGCAGGGCAAAGTACAGAGGACAGTGCTTTGGTCAGCTCAGCTGGCCCCTGGCTCTCCCTTCTTGCCTTTTTCTGGTTCCCAGCAGGTGACCCCTGAGGGAATTTTGGTTTATTCTGTTGTCCTGGCCACTTTTCCTTTTGAAACGTTTTCTTCAGAGGAGTCACATTTTACCTTTATTTCCATGGGGTCATCTGCATCATCTACGGCGAGAAGGGAAGAAGGATTAAAGTTCGGAAATTCTTCTCTGACTTCAGTCAGGTGAAGATAACAAAGTATCAGAAAATGCTTCTGTTCATAGGCAACAAGAACCATGGAATCCCAGGATGGATTGGGTTGGAAAGGGCCCTAAAGCTCGTTTCGTTCCACCCCGTGCCATGGGCAGGGACACCTTCCAGACAGCTCCAAGCCCAATCCAGCTCCTTAGCCCTTACCCTATTCCAACATCTGCTCACCTGTATGAGCTGGTTTTCATACTGAGTTGGGTGTGGGGGTAACACTCGGAGTCAGGGACTCCCAAGATTTTGGCTCTACCTATCCCCAGCAGCATGCTGGGAGCAACATTTAGTCCCTGGCACCACAGAGTTGCTGGAAGAACTGCCAGCATACAGTGGTTATATCTGTACTATTCCAGTGTGCAACTTCTTGGACACATTCATAGGTATCCATTCCAGGGTTTGGAACAATTAATTCCCTCACATCAGAGCAGTGAAGGAAGGAATAGTTAAGGTTCCCCTCAGCTGCTGCATGTTGAGTTTCTATAAAATAAAGAGAGGCTGCTGTGGCCCACTGTTAAATAAAAAGGTATTTTGTCACTTAAATTCCATTATGGAGCCAGGCTGGGAGAGCTGAGAGTGTTCAGCCTGGAGAAGGCTCCAGGGAAACCTTAGAGACCCTTCCAAAAGGAGCTCCAAGAGAGCTGGAGAGGGACTTGGGACAAGAGCCTGGAGGGACAGAATAAGAGGGAATGGCTTCCCACTGCCAGAGGGCAGGGTTAGATGGGATATTGGGAAGAAGGGTGAGGGTAGGGAGGCCCTGGCACAGGCTCCTGAGAAGCTGTGGCTGCCCCATCCTTGGCAGTGTCCAAGGCCAGGTTGGATGGGGCTTGGAGCAACCTGGGATAGTGGAAGGTGTCCCTGCCATGGCAGGGGGTGGAAACTGGATGGGCTTTAATGTCTCTTCCCACCTAAACCAGGCTGAGATTCCATGTTTTACTGTGAAGGACTCCTCTGAGCTCAGCGCAGGCCCTGGGATTTCAATTTTAAGAGCACACGTGTCAAAAGTGACACATCTGTGTGACTGGAAATACCTAATTAATTAATTACTTCAGGCTCAGCACAGTTTGAGTGTTCTAGCTTTGCCTGATAACTACCTGTTTGTTATCCATAGGGTTAAGCAATACAGAAAACCAGGCCAAAAGGTAAATTTCTTGGAACAACTCACCTCTCCAGAGCTTTGTGCTCAGTGGGAATCTCAATCTCTGCTATGGCTCAGGGCAGATCATGGTACCAAGGACAAAGAAGGATGTTCTGGTTCATAAGAGGCATGGGCAGAGCTGCACAAATTTCTGCACCTTGGAGACACACCCAGCCAGCCTGGGGCTGGGGAGTCTGGGCAGGTGGAGAAGATCTGGTTTTGGGAAGGCATTTCTGCAGCAAGCAGAAGGATGCTCCAAGGGGAGAGGGAAGGAAGAAAAGGCTCAAACTCTTGTTCTCCCACTTGGGACAGTGTTTTAACAGCAACCAGAAGATCTGTGCATGATGTTGATATCCAAAGAGGAAAAGCATCCTGGAAAAGCACCCAAAGCCAAGCCCCACAGCCCTGGGTTCCTGGGGACAGCCTGTGTGTCACAGCACAGGGAACATGGGTGCTGCAGCACCTCTCACCTCTTGTGAGCTGGGCTGTTCTGTGCTGCTCCTCTCTGACCTGTTTCATCAGCTGCAGGTTATGGTCACTGGCTTCCTTGTGGTTCACCATGGGGAAGGGGTAATCCTGACCTGGACAACACGGAGACAGAGCCTTTACTGGACTCAGCAAGGACATTTCCCCGGATTTAAAATACTTCCAGCTTTTCTTAAACAGAAGTGCCTAATCCTCCTCATCAAAGAGAAGAGCTCCCACTTTGACACAAGAGCCTTCAAAGATGTGTTAGAGCAGGAGTAAAAGCACAAGATGTTCTGATACTATTTAAAGCAGCCAAGCATCCAAGATGGATAAATTCAAAGGCAAAAGCCTGGAGTGATCCAAGAGTTTTAGGACATAAAGTTGAGACAAAAATATGTATTCCAAAATGAGACTCCAATAAAAAAATGTTAATGGAGAATGAACAGAAGGGAGGCTGCTGGATTTGTCCATTTTCAGAAGATAAATGGCTTACGTTGGAAGCGTGATGCTGCCATCTCATACACATTTAATTTGGATAGTTAGCAGCAAGAAAATCCTTAGCAAGGAATGTGAATGAATTACCTATGATACATCCTGCTTGCTTCTGCTCCTCTTCAGATGCTGTCCAGGGCTCGTAGATGTACTTCGAGGGAAAGTTCTTTAGTATAGGCAGGTATTTCCTACAAAACAGGGATAATAGGGGAGTTTATAATCCTGCAGGCAAATATTCATAAAATCAGAGAAGTGTAAACCAACCTGTGCCATGTTAATATTGATATTACAATCCACGAGAAAGTTCTGATTCATTCTCCACAGAAGAATTGGGTTTATGTTCTCAAACCTCCATAAGGTGATATCTTCCGAAAGTTAATTTTACAGCATAGAATAAATGGGGTGATTTAAACAGTACTTCAGTTTTGATTTCATCCAAAATATGGGGGTTTTTTTTAATATTTTCACTGACATTTCATCCTAAACATTAATAAATTTAAAAAACAAACTGATTTTAAAAAGTTGTTGCAGAATGGCAAAGTCATTTTCTGTCCTACTCTGTGAGGTACCTCAGCACGGGCTTCTCCTTGGCAATACCCAAATCTAGACAGGATGGGAGGAAGAGATGTGGGGAAATGGAGCTGTTTGCTCAACATTAATGCAGTGAGCTCAGGAAACCCCCCATGCTTTGAGAGAGCCCATCAGCACCTTACGGAGAGACAAGGAAATGAGTCTCTGAAACAGAGAAGACTCAGAGTGGAAAATAAAACCTATGTGTGTGCAACTAAAGGCTGGCAGGGTTAGATGGGATATTGGGATATTCCTCCCTGTGAGGGTGGGGAGGCCCTTGCACAGGGTGCCCAGAGAAGCTGTGGCTGCCCCATGCCTGGAAGTGTCCAAGGCCAGGCTTGGAGAAACCTAGGATAGCGGAAGGTGCCCTTGCCCATGGCAGGGGGTGGAACTGCACGAGGTTTAAGGTCCCTTCCAAGCCAAACCATCCCAGAATTCTATGAAAAGCAAGAAACAAAGCGCAGACTGGAACCAGGGAAGCTGCGGGAAGTTCTATTCAAATCCTTTAGAAAGAGGAGCCAGCCTGGTGATCAAACACAGTGCTGGAGGCAACAAGTGCTCACAAATGAACACAAGTCCTGCTCAGCCATCACTTGGAACCACAGGTATCTCTCTGCTTCTCCATGCTTCAGTTTCCTCATGAGTTCAACAAAACCATTGCTATGAGTGCTGTTTAACAGGTGTGTGTGTGTTTTGAACTGATCCAGTTCATCAGCTCCTGCTGTCAGAGGAGCTTGAGGAGCTCTCAGGGAGATGGTGGGGTTGGGTGTCCCCTGACCTGATGTAGTTGCCCTGGGGGTCCGTGCGCTTCCCAAAGCGGACAGGGCAGAAGATCCGCGTGTACTGGTGGAAGAAGGCGCTGGCTGACAGCCACATCCAGTTCCCAGCATTGATGCTGTAGTCAGCATCTAAAAGCAGCTCTTCAAACACCTGCACGTCAGGGATGGGACGAGAGAGAGAAACACCCCTGAAATGGCTACATTGCAAAAACTAGACAAAAACAGGCTGGGAGGTGAAGTGTGGGGGTTGCTGCTGGAAGCACGGCTCACAGGCACACCAGGAATGCTCTCCACAAAGACAGAAGGAAGACAGAGCAACCCAAAAACTCTGGGTTTGGGACCTGCTACAGACTGAGCATGTCTCCACCAGTATCCTCATTATCCAAAAATCATGAGGATTTGGGGAAGGGAATGACCTCTCACCACTGCACTGAGTGACAAACCAAGAGATTCCATAAACCCTGAGATCCACAGGAAGGCTCAGAATGAAACCCTGCTCTGCAGAACCCTCCCACTGCTAGACTCAGGCTGTGCAGGGTTTCTCAGGGCCAGGCAGAACAGAGGAAGATAAAAGCCAGCTGTGAACCTTCATTCCTTCTTCCCAGCTGATCCAGAGGTCCCCCCGTGTCAGGAAGCAGGCAACAGCATGCCGAGCCAGGTGATGGATCCAGCCTTCCTGGCGCAGCTGGGTCATAATGGCATCGATCCATGGGAACCCTGTCTGTGCCTGCAGCAGAACAGAAACATCAGCCCTCCCCTCATACACTGCTTTCACAGAATCACAGGATGGTTTGGGTGGGAAGGGACATTAAAGCTCATTCCACCCCCTGCCATAGGCAGAGACACCTTCCACTAGCCCAGGATGCTCCAAGCCCCGTCCATCCTGGCCTTGGACACTTCCAGGGATGGGGCAGCCACAGCTTCTCTGGGAATCTGTGCCAGGGCCTCACCACCCTCACAGCCAAGAATTTCTTCCCAACATCCCATCTAATCCTGCCCTCTGGCAGTGGGAAGCCATTCCCCCTTGTCCTGTCCCTCCATCCCTTGTCCCAAGCCCCTCTCCAGCTCTCTTGGAGCCTCTTTAGGCACTGGAAGGGTCTCTAAGGTCCCCCTGGAGCCTCCTCTTCTCCAGGCTGAACATTCCCAGCTCTCATAGCCTGTCACACCAAGACCCCCTCAAACTGCCAGCAGGGACTGATCAAGGGAAGAGGAAAGCTCCGAGCTCCAGTGCAGCTGCTGTGGCCATGCACCTCATTACCGTTTTCCACTTGTGGAGCCTCTCTGCATCCTCGTACCAGCAGATCTGGAGGCAGATGGGGTTCCCAGCCATTTGGGTGAAGTTGGGGGTTGCTGATGCTACTGTATAGAAGAATTCCCTCCACAACAGCTGCCCTTGGAGTGACACCGGGGGCAGAGAGTGGTGCTTTGCCTGCAAAAGACACAAGGTGACAGCTTCAGTTCATACATATCATTGCAGCCTCACTCATTTTGTGACTGTCAGGCCCATAAAATAAAGATTAATCTGACTACAATATTGGTTTCAAGGCACCTTAACGTTCAAGTCAAGGAAATCAAAGATCTTAGGCAACGCTGTCTGGCCCAAAGCAAAGCCAAACTGCCAGACCTCAGTGTTACCACAAACATTCTCCATCTACCTTCCAAAAGAGTGTCACACTGGGATTTCTTACATCACAAACGTGTTTATTAACATGTTAACTGAATTCAGGTGGCTCAGCCATGTCTCAAGAGATAATCTTAAGATGGAGGTTCAGGAGGACCTTGGTTTTCTTGAGTTGGTTTCAAGCTCACTTTTTCCTAAGAATCAAATAAGATTTCTGAAAGTGGTTTTGGTTTATGCTACAATTTAAACTTGTCTAAGACAAAACCAGTTGATTTCCAGAAACAAAACTGCATAAACTGATCAAAAACTTCCCTTAACCACGGAATCACAGAATCACCAGGTTGGAAGAGATCTTCAAGATCACCGAGTCCAACCCATGCCTTAACATCACCTCAACTAAACCATGGCACTGAGTGCCACATCCAATCTTTTTTTAAACACATCCAGGGATGGTGACTCCCCCCCACTTCCCTGGGCAGACGATCCTAGAACTTTATCATTCTTTCAGTAAAAAACTTTTTCCTAACATCCAACCTAAATTTCTCTTGGCGCAGCTTGAGACTGTGTCCTCTTGTGCTGTCAGTTGTTGCCTGGAAAAAGAGACCAACCCCCACCTGGCTGCACCCACCTTTCAGGGAGTTCTAGAGAGTGATGCGGTCACCTCTGAGCCTTCTTTTCTCTAGACTAAACAGCCCCAGCTCCCTCAATCGTTCCTCATAGGGCTGGTGTTCCAAGCCCTTCACTAGCCTTGTCACCCTCCTCTGGACGTGTTGGAGCATCTCCACATCCTTCCTGAACTGAGGGGCCCAGAACTGGACACAGCACTCGAGGTGCGGCCTCACCAGTGCCGAGTACAGGGGAAGAGTGACTTCCCTGCTCCTGCTGCCCACACTATTCCTGATCCAGGCCAGGTGCCACTGGCCTTCTTGACCACCTGGGCACAGCTGGCTCATGTTCAATTGGCTGTCGACCAGTACCCCCAGGTCCCTTTCTGCCCAGGCACTGTCCAGCCACTCTGTCCCCAGCCTGTAGCAAAACGCAGGACTCGGCACTTGGACTTGTACCACCAGACAGACAAACTAAAATCCTTGAATTTTAGGAAGGTTTTCCTGGGCTTCTGTACTGACCCCGTGTCTGCTTGCTCCCTATTCATAGAACCATGGAATGATTTGGGTTGGAAGGGACCTTAAAGCCCATTTTGCTCCATCCTCTGCCATGGGCAGGGACACCTTCCACTAGCCCAGGGTGCTCCAAGCCCTGTCCAACCTGGTCCTGGACACTTCCAGGCATGGGGCAGCCACAGCTGCTCTGGGCACTCTGTGCCAGGGCCTCCCCACCCTCACAGGGAAGAATTTCTTCCCAATATCCCATCTAACTCTACTCTTTCAGTTTGAAGCTTCCCCTTGTCCTGTCACTACAGCCCCTGATGAAAATATGAATTTAGAATATGAATATCCTGTTCCTAAAACTTAATTGGGAAGAGCTGCAGACATGCACAGGTGTTTCACACAACATGAAGCGACTCCACAGATTTCATGGGACACTGTGAGAAAACATTAACAAATTAGCATTTTTGATACACCAAGTCTCTACCAAGATGATCTGAGTGTTAAATCCTGCCTCCCATGCCAGACATGTCACAGTTTTGGATTTGCTTACTTAGGACCAGTATTTTGCTTACCTGAGCATAAATGTTTGACAACCTATAAAAAAAGGTCCGAACTGACAGACAGCCCATACTGAAATATGGGCTCAGGCCTGTGGTGCTTGGAAGAAGCGAGTTTGGGATTGTCCTTGGTTTAGTAAAACTTGTCACCCAGCCCTGAAATGAAAATAGAAATTTGGGTTCAGGCAGCATAAGATTACAAATGTCCAGTAATAAACAGAGGAAAGCTCTTGGAACTGGCTTCACTATCACAGGGGCTTGTTTGATGTCATGCCTGGAAAACACTCCTGCTTCCCAGAAACCAAGGAGAACAAAACCCAAGCCCAAGCTGCCATCCTCCTCCAAGCCAAGCTGGGCACTGACCTGAGCCCACCTGGAGCCACCACCACCCCCCCTGTGTTCCATCAGGACTGACCTGGTCAGTCAAGTGTTGCTCCAAGCGCTGCAGCCCTTCAGTCTCCCCTCCTCTCCAAGGGGAAAGGCTCTCTGAGGAAATCTTCAAATCCACAGGGAGAGGCACCCTGTAACACTCAGCCAGGCCCGGGTCAGGGGCCCTACATCTCCTGAGGTGAGAGAAAACTCTTTGAAAGGGGCAACAGGAGCCAGGGGAAGGAGGCAGCCCCTGTCCATGGCACACGCCAAGTCTCCTCTGTCACGGTCCAACCAGAGCACAGAGAATGAAAGCACAGCCAGAAATCCCAGGCTGTACTTTCCTGGGGGAGAAGAGCTCCTCCTGCAATTGCTCCAGGGAATTCTAGCCTGAACTGGTGAAAGAGGAACAGTCCCACCAAGTTACAGTGCTCAGAACAGCTGCAGACCCACAGCTCAGACCCCTTTAAGTTCCCATCCCCTACACAAGGCTTGGAGACAGCTCCTCTCCAGTTGCTCCCAGCTGTCACATCCATCCCTAGGAAGGAACCAAGAGCCTCCTCAGATCCTAAACATAATTATGGTGCTGCCTCCAAAGGCCACTCCGGATCCTGTGCCTCTGATGAGAGGTCACTCTGGAGAGGTTTCACAGAATCCCAGACTGGTTTGGGTGGATGGGACCTTAAAGCTCACCCAGTCCCACCCCCTCCACAGGCAGGGACACCTTCCACTAACCCAGGTTGCGCCAAGCCCCGTCCAACCTGGCCTTGGACGCTTCCAGGCATGAGGCAGCCACAGCTTCTCTGGGCAACCTGGGCCAGGGCCTCCCCACCCTCACAGGGAGAATTCTTCCCAACATCTAATCCAAACCTGCTCTCTTTCAGTTTCATAGGAAAGGAGGTAGATCAGCTCCCTGGGCCAGCCTGGCTGCTCGTTCCTAACCAAGGTGGGGGCTCCCCAAGCCCACACCCCGGAGCAGCCCCCCAACATCTCTTCAGCCTCAGTTGCTGAGGCTTCCCAAGGCCTCTGCCCCCCGTAAGGCTGGAAGAGCATCAGTTTGGTTTTTCTTCCCCACCCCGTAAAACAGATGAAGAAGCCCAAGGAAGTACTGGTGGTACAGAGATTTCTCACAACCCATGAATGAACTCAGACATCAACAGATCTTTGTACTTACCTGGACAAACCTGAGCTCAGCCCTGCTGCAGACACCTACAGAGGTGGGGCCAGTGCAGCTCTCAGAGCACTGACATAGCTCAGGCCTGCTGGGAAGCATGTGAACCACTTATCTCTCGTCAGCATTAATTTTAAAAGTCCAAACAAACAAATTAGGCAAGAAAGGGGAAAAAAAAGTGCTAGAAAAAAATATAGGAACTTATATATCCCAGTACTTACATGAGTCTTGTCATCAGACTGTCTGAGGACAAAATTCAGGAGTTAACAGGACTCCCCCAAGATGGGAAGACCCAAGCCTGGGTTGGTGGCACTGAACTGAGGCCATGCAGGAGGAACCTGACATTGAATCCCAAGTACCTGCAGTCCCATCCCAACTCTCTCCTGCCCCAGTCTTACCTCCCTTTGGATCACTGATCTCTCCTCATGCAGAGCTAAACACAAGACATCCTTGACTCTGAGCTTCTTCTCCTGGGAGACATGAGCTCAGTCCCTCTTTCCCATACAGCAGAGGGGAGGAGAGATTTAAAGCCCGGACGGAACAGTAGGATTATTCCACCGAACTTCTTGCATGAAACAAACTATAGTGGTTCATCCAATTCCTATCCAAAATCTTGAAAGGAATGTAGAGTATGTCTTTGAGTAAATTCCCCAGACATTCCTCTGTAGGAGTTTGCCATCTCTTAAAAGCTTTTCTCAAGGTGCCTTGCAAAAGCTTAAGACTTTTATGGAATCACAGAATCATTAAGGTTGGAAAAGACCTTTAAACCATTGAATCCAACTATTATTTCATGAGGTGTCCCACATGGTGGGAAATCTGCTGCACAAATACCAAAAGAGCTGAGTATCAGACCATTCCACCATCTGCTCTCCCCTCCTAACAACAGTCACATCCCCTATATATAGAATCTATAACCCTCCATGCACAGAAATAAAACAAGAAAATGTCTAAAATGCATCGTTATCATTTGGCCCTGGCTCTTCTTTTGGGCAGAGAAAGAAGCCCAGCAATTCCAACTCACTGGCTGATACTTACTGGAAGTCTTCAGCTGTGAGGTTTCGGACAGGCACCTCAGGGTCACCAAGCAGAGACAGAATGTGAAGGAACCTCTTGTAAGTTAATGGGGGACTCCCACCATTTAGGTCCAAAATCCTAAAAAAAAACCAAGATGGCTTTTCACACAACAGAAATCAAGGAAGAAGCTGGAGCTGCCAATGGACAGGAAGGTGACATCACAGGCTATAACAACTCCATTAGTGCAACTGAACGCGGAAATTACAGATTTTACAAGTAAAACTCCCCTGAATGAATGTACATCTATCTCAAGAGCAGTTTCTCAAGACCTGAGACAACAAAACTGGGATCAGGATTCCAGCCATGGCTTCACCTGTACAGCCACACACAGCCAGGACACACAGGACAGGGTGTGGGATGCCGCTGGTGTCACAAAAAACAGGTTCAGGGCAGTAAATAACTGTCGTCTGTGAGCAATCACCTGTGCAAACAGCTTGAATTCAAGACAGCAAGTTACACACCTCCATTCACTTACATAATTTAGGGGTTTTGCACAACTGGAGTGTTAGGGCTGATTTAGTTATTCCTATTTTCCTTCTTAGTAATTTCAATATTTTCAGTCATTCAACACTGAGTAACAGCTTGGATCCAAGTGTGTCCAGACATCAGTGAAAGTTGATTTGAAAGATTTTGAAAAAGTCTGACACCAAAAATTCTTTACCACATTTAACAGAACTTTTATGAGTCCTGTTAAACGTGTTAGAGAATTTCTTCCACTCTGTTTAAAAGAGTAAGTTTTTAGGTGAATTAAACCGCCCAAAAGGAAAAAGTTAACCAGCTCTTTAGGCTGAAATCCTGAAACCTGTGCACAATCTCTTCTGTTCCTTCCAACAGAGAAGCACACAAAGCTTCTCCAGCAAACAGCACCACGTTCACCTCAGCCAGTCCAATTTTCTCCAAACGAAAATCCAAGACACTTGGATTTTTCTCTTCTAAAAAGACCTCCCTGGAGTCATTTGTGGGTTTGGGGCAGTCACGTACCGCTGGGTATTGTACAGACTGTGGCCCACCAAGGAGAGCACTTCAAAGCCCAGCTCTGCCCCCAGGCGCCGGATGTTGGCCTCCATCTCCTTGTAAAATGGCTCCATCGCTGCATCCAGCGTCACTTGCGTGATATTCCACTTCTGGATGTGATCCCTAAGAACGGTCTCGTACTCCCCTTGAATAACCAGCAAGCAGGAGCCCAGCTGGCCCAAGTTTTTGTGAAGATCCTCAAGGGACTGGAGCAGGAAGTGCCAACGCAGGGCCCCAATGTGCATGGAGGAGGTCAGGAATGCTCTGTCCAGGATGTACACGGGGTACAGGGCCTCTGAGGACTCCAGGGCAGCCAGCAGCACTGGGTTGTCGTGGAGCCGGAGCTCCTTCCGGAAAAGGTGAATGGTGCGATGCAGCATCCTGGCTACAGGAGGAAGGGAACTCTTGGCTTTCAGGACACCCAATCCCTATAAAGAACAAGGTCAATTAACAATTAGAAATAGAGCTCAAAAAAAATCCTCTGCAGTTTTTACCACAAACCTCTTGCTTTGATAAGTTTTCATGAGAGAGAAAAGCAGGAACAAGACCAAACCTCTCCTCTGGCCCCACCATTCAGCAGCAGGATCACCACCCAGCTCCACAGAGAATGGTCTCTGCCCCAAATGAGTCACTCAAATCCTTAAATTAAATCCCTCAATGAAATTACATCCCAATAACACTCACCAGAAGGAAGGAATCAAAACAGATGGAGCTGCCAGAGCTCCATTTAGTGCACAAACACTTTTTAACCCCACAGATGTGGCTGTCAGCAAACCCTCTGGAAGTCATCAGCTGATTTCAAGGAAGTCCACAGGAGCAATCAGCTCATCAGAGACCTGGTACAATACTCCCTTTGTCAGGGGATTTTAGTAAGAGACATCTGAATTTATGGATTTCACAGAATCCCAGACTGGTTTGGGTTGGAAGGAACCTTAAAGCCCATCCAGTTCCACCTCCTGCCATGGACAGGGACACCTTCCACTATCCCAGGGTGCTCCAAGCCCCATCCAACCTGGTCTTGGGCACTGCCAGGGATGGGGCAGCCACAGCTCCTCTGGGCACCCTGTGCCAGGGCCTCAACACCCTCACAGGGAAAAATTCCTTCCAATATCCCATCTAACCCTGCCCTCCAGCAGTGGGAAGCCATTCCCCTTGTCTTGTTCCTCTAGACCATTATCAAAAGCCTCTCTCTAGCTCTCTTGGAGCCCCTTTAGGCACTGGAAGGGGCTCTAAGGTCTCCCCCTTTCTTCTCTAGGCTGGACACTCCCAGCTCTCCCGGTCTGTCTCCAGAGCAGAGCTGGGTGTGATAATGACACAAAACTACTTTTGATTCATACATTTATTCCCCTTTGAACCACTTCAGCTGAGTTCAGAGGGTTGGCACGAGCGCTGACCTTGGGTCTCAGGATGAAGTGGCTCAGAGTAGAGTGTGGGAAGCAGCTCCCAAACTCTGGCTGCCCTGTTCAGGACAATGGACTCAGCAGATGCCGGGAAGCAAAGGAGGAGCCCAGCTGCCACCTCGTGTCTGCACCGACCCCAGCAGCGCCTCCCAAACTCGCTCTCCCGTGGAAAATTGGGAAAGTTCAATGCCCACCTCCCAGGTGAGTCCCCACCTTCTGCTAATTTCAAGTGTTACCCCCAGAGGAGAATTCAGAGATTAGGGATTAGCAAAGAACCAAACAACAATCCCTAATCCAGCTCTGCTCTTCCAGCCAAACAGCTCCACTCACCCCCTCACCAATGGCTGCACCAGGCAACTCAGCCCTTGTCCCCGCTCAACCCACATCCAGCAGCTTTTCCATAAATCTGATTTGCTCCGTTCCCAAACACGTGTACTGGCAGCACACAGACAAACCCACTTTATTACGACCTCCCAGTAAGGCCCCAAACTCACGAGCACGGGATGCAGCCCAATGCAGGGCTGGGATGTGTGGGGTGCTCTGCCCTGCGCCCCAGCTCGGCACTGCCCTGCACCCACTTCCTGGGAGAACCGGAAAAACAAGGTGACTCCCGCTGCTCAAGGGAGCACCCAGCTGGCATTTTTGGGTACTAAACCATGCAAAGCATGCTGGAAGAGTTCCCTGCACCCTATGCCCCAGCTAGCCTCACTGAGGGACTGCCCCAGTCAGGGGCTCCAAGGCCCCCCACAGCCTTTGGGGCTGTCCCAAGCCCTGTGGCTCCACATGGTCTGCAGGGTCCCCTCAAATCCAGGGCCCCGCAGCCCCATGAAGCCTGTGGGATCACAATCACCCAGTGCCCCTTGGTCTCACACAGCTGGGACTGCTCGGAGCCCAATGTCCCACACAGTCCCCAGGCTGGGGCCCATTCCATCCCTTCCAGTGGTGGCATCCCTGCAGGAGCAGTGGGGAGCAGGATTACACCATAACAGGCACTGGGCACAGGGCAGGTGGGCCCCAGGCCAGGGCCTGGGTGGGCTGCAGGGTCTGGGTTAAGGGCAGCTCTGAGGATTCCACTAAAGGGAACTGGGGGAATCAGAGCTGGGGCGACAGCAATTTTATTAAAAGAGGCTGGGAGGAGCAGGGGCTCCATTAAAAGGGGCTGGAACTCACTGGGGAGAGAAGGAGCCCAGAGCCAAAGAGGTGTCAAGATGGGATCCCCTACTGGGTGGGAAGGAGTGGGGAGGGGGATCACTTGTGCAGGCCATGGGTGGTGTCAGAAAGGAACTGCACCCTCGGACACTCCTGTCCTGTCAGGAGGAAGGGAAAGATTCTCTGGGATGCTAGAGAAGGCAGAGCAGGTGCTGTCTGTCATTGACGTCATGTTGGGATTTATCCACTGCTACTCTTCCACCTCTCCACGAACCAGTGACTCGAGTCCATTCACCCAGCAAGGCTGGGCAGACTCCCTGCCACATCCGGATCACATCTGTTCCCCAAAAATCAACCAGGCAGGCAGAAAATACACCTCACACTGGATTCATCCCTACACTTTGGGACTGGTACATCAAGACAGAAAGCAGGAAAAACTAGGCCTTACCTTGAGGGTTGCTCAGCTGACACTCCAGGGTCTTTACAACACATCACCCCAAACAGACGAGGTCCCACAGTCACTGATCCTGGCTCTCTCACTGCTGAGCGTTTCTCTCCACAGGCAGAGATGTACTGGAGGGATACAAGGGCTGTCAGTGGCACTATCCAAATCCCACTGTGATGCTCCTGTTCCTACAGGCATCGAGAAATTAGTTGCCCAGGTTTAAACACCCCTAAATACCATAAATATCTGCACTGAGGTGGATTCTGCATCAAAGATGGTCTAAGCCACTCAGGCTTTTCTGTACTTCCCAAGACAGAAGGAGGAGGATTGCAGGCAGCTCCTCTCTGGTCCCACTGGCCCTTGGAGGCAGCAAAGCCAGATGGGGCAGGGACAGACCAAGGCCTAGGAACTGGGAAGAGAAACTTTACAGTTTAATTTCCTCTGTGGGGCACTCTCCATTGTCAAATCCAAACACAGATGCACCTTCACTATATCCTGGCTGCTTCAGAAGCAATAGTAAAACAGTTAAACACAGGTGTCAGACACCTAGAGAGAGCAGCCCCATACCTGCTCTCTGAAACCACAGTTTGGGCTTGGAAAGTGGAATAATTATCACCGTTAAGTTGTTTAATATTATTCTGATTTGACAGGCTTGAGAACAATTCTTAAATTGTTAACAATTCTGGGATCTAAGAATGCATTTTTTGCATAAATCTGGTTCTATAATCCCACTCTCCACACTGAGCCAGACTTGAGGCTACTGTTGATTCCAACCTCTAGGTTCTATTCCCTGCTTGAATACTTTCGGTGGTAAATACGGTACTGGAGACAGCTTTGATGCAAGAAAATGGCATTTTGAGTCAAAGTAGGAAATAAGTTCCAAACCCACCCAAGTGTAGGGGCTTGACTGGGGCTTCTCCTGCAGCAAGTTGAGAACCACCCCCGAGAGTCTCTACCCATGGGGGACGGGGAGGAGGGAAGTGGGGTGCGAGAGACGGGCTGGGACTCCAGGATCCCCTGCCCGGGCCCCTCAGACGGGCAGGGAAGAAGCGAGGAGGGAACGAGGGAGGGGGGCCCCTGCGCCAGTCCCGCAGTAGCTAGGGGCGAACGGCCCGGCCTGGCCCTCCACCTCCTCCCTGAGGTGGCTCCCAGAGCCCGCCTTTACCTCCTTCCTGTGGTGCCGGCGGGCGCGGCGCCGGTTCCTCGCCCCACGGGGCCGGTTACACAACACCACTCGGGACGGACGGGCTATGTAACGACCGTTCCCAGCGGAGCCCTACCGCGGAGGTTTAACGCGGTTACAGGGTGGGTGGGTCCCAGGGCCGGAGCGTCCTAAAGCCGGGGGTCCTGGAGGGTCCCGGAACGGCTCCGGCCCCGCTCCCGCCTCCCCAGCACAACTTCAGGCCACGCCCCCGAGCGGGTTTTCCTAAGGGGCGGGGCTACAGTTCCCGCCCGCAGCGCTCACCCAATGGCAGAGCTCTACTTCGAATGTGGGGGAGGGGCTGAGCGCCGGGGCCGCTCAATCAGCGCCCGAGCCGCGGGACAGGGGGTGGGGCTGTCGGCCAGGCGTCCGCCCGTTGCCAGGTGATAGCGGAAGTCCAGCCCCGCCGCGCGCCGCCTCACGGGCCTGGGGGGCGGGAGCCCGGGGCTTGGTCGTTGTGGGTCGTTAGTTCATTAGAGTGAGGGGTAATTAGTAAGTAGAGAGGGTGGAAGTTGTTCTGAAGGGATTGTGTGAGGGCTCTTGGAGGGGTGAGGCTGTGGGAGGCTGTTCCCATCCGTGGGAAGTAGGATGCAGCTCTTGTCCGTGTATGGGGGCAATTAGGCTGAGGGGCTAATTAACTAGGCTGATGGAGGGGGGGTGAAACGCTTCTTCAGTGGGGATAGTCACGCTAGGGGTGCAGTGAAATTGAGAGGTGCTCGGGCGGGGGAGTCCGTGTGATGTTAATGGTGCCTGAGGGAAACGATAATCCGTGGTGGGGGCAGTTAGACCTAGGGAGGTGTCCCCCCATCCTGAGGGTGAGTGGTTAGGGCTGTAGTGTGTTATCGAGACAGGTTCCTCTCAGGGTGGGCTGGCGGGTGTCCCCATGTCCCTGTCCATGGGGACTGGGGGGGCAGAGCAGACCCCTGTGTTGGGAATGTCGGGGGCGTTGCTGTGGCAGGGAGTCCCTAGACAGCTTTCAGTTTCCCCCTGCACAGGAAGGGGGAGATGGGGCCTTTGGGTGGGAAGGGGCACTGATGGGTGGCCTCAGCAGGGCAGCAGGTACCCTAACCATGAAGGGACATGGGTGGTCCTGGGGCAGATGCTACAGTCCCATAAGGGGTTTAGAGCCTGGTCATGGCCTCCCAGTTCATTAGAGTTTGTTAAACCCCATGGTTTATTAGACTCAGCTGGGGACTGAGGAGATGGCACGGATCATAAAGAGTCTCATTCCCCTCCTCCAGCAGGTGCAAGAGCAGCTCCAGGAACAGGTTCAGCCTCTCTGTGACTGGTATCACATCAGGATAACAGCTCGAAACCCCTGTCTGTAGCCAAAAACAATTCTCAATATAAAGTGCTATTTTTGAAAATCCAGGTTTGTCAGGAATAGAATCCAGTCTCAGAGCTCCAGCACCATGCAGAGAACCTCACGGCTGACAAGAGAGCTCTCGCTCCTGGCTACAGAGCCACCTCCAGGCATCACTTGCTGGCAGAACGGGCAGCTTGATGACCTGCGGGCACGTACGTACCTTGGGGGTTCCCAAAGGCAGGGCTGGGTTGCAATTTGCTGCTAGGTGTGTGCTTGCTGTGTGCTCTGGGCTTTTTAGGCTATGTGGAAGTGTGAGGTTTTATTTTCCTTTAAACACAGCTTGGCCTGTGCCTTGGCTGGTCTGCCCTCAGTTTTGATGCTGTGGAGAGGAGCTGGTCTCACATAAGATGACATTTTTTATTCCTGGATTCTTCCCTGTGAGGGCGATGAGGCCCTGGCACAGGTTGCTCAGAGAAGCTGTGGCTGTCCCATCCCTGGGAGTGTCCAGGTTGGGTGAGGCTTGGAGCAGCCTGGGATAATGGAAGATGTTCCTGGAACTGGGTGGTCTTTAAGGTCCCTCCCAACCCTTAACATTCTATGATTCTGTCACCTGAGCAGCTCTGTAACTGTGGGAGGTACGTGGGGACTGCCGTCAATGAGATGATCTTGAAGGTCTCTTCCAACCCAAACCGTTCTGTAATTCTGATTTTGATGTAATTCTTGTATTTTCATCTTGCTCCTAAAGAAATTTTAGGAGGTGTGGACACACCATATGAGAAAGGAATATTCAACCTGGAAATCATAGTTCCTGAAAGGTAAGTGGGCAATAACATCTAGCTAGATTAATTAAGAAGGAATTCTTCCATGTGAGGGTAGGGAGGCCCTGGCACAGGTTTCCCAGAGAAGCTGTGGCTGCCCCATCCCTGGAAGTGTCCAAGGCCGGGTTGGATGGGGCTTGGAGCACCCTGGGACAGTGGAAGGTATCCCTGCCCATGGCAGGGGGGTGGAGTGAAATGGGCTTTAAGGTCCCTTCCAACCCAAAGCCGACTGTTTCTCTGATTAAGTAGTTGGTGTAGTCCTGCTTTCAAATACGAGTAAACTGATGTAACATATTTGCTGTAAATGCTGACACGTGGGTCTTTCCTTTATCCTCCCAACAAGGAATGGGGTTGAGACCCTTTTTTTAAGGAATGCAATTTTTCCAGTGGCTGATACACTTATTTTGCATAGAACATCAAAGATGTGTGATTGAAAACCTAAAAGTGCAATGATAAGACTTGCCTCATCATACTGTCTCAAGGCTTTCTGGAAAGAGCTTGTTCATCAGTAGAAAGTTTCTTATGTTGTTCCCTTGTGGAAGTCTATCCAGAAAAGTGCTGGTCGGACACAGCTGGAAGCAGCAAAGGCAGAGCACTGCCTCCAAAGATTTGTGGGGAAGGGTGTCATGTAGAGTGAGAGGAGGAAACGATGGCATTGCTTGGGTGGCAAAACAACTGGCCTACAGATATAACAATAACTTTTGTTTCTTAACGCTTATGCCTTCAGGTACCCATTTGAGCCGCCAAAGATACGCTTCCTGACCCCCATCTACCATCCCAACATCGACTCTGCTGGAAGGATTTGCCTAGATGTTCTTAAGTTACCCCCGAAGGTAAGACGGTGCTTGGGTGTGGGTAAGTGAGCCTGGGCAGGATAATGACCTCCTTATCTACTCCTTGTAAAAGCCTGATTGAATATCTGTTTACTCCTGACTTATTTACAGGGAGCAGGGAGTGAAGTTCTTGAGAGGCATCTCCTTTGTTTAGAGCCAGAACATGATGTTCTTTGTTCCATATAAGTTTCCAAGGTTTTAAGGATTGGAGTCAAAAGGCATTAGGTCTGAAAATGAGTTGCCCCAACACAGCAGAGATCCAGCCCACAGAATCGTGGAATCTCCTGAGTTAGTAGGGACACACAAGGATCATCAGGGCCATGAGTTGGATTTGCACAGGACAAGCCCAAAGTCCCACCGTGTGGGAGCTTTTTCCAAATGCTCTTTGAGCTCTGGCCGCCTTGGAGCCATGACCACTGCCCTGGTTGTCAGTTGGGCTTCCTTGGAGCCTTGTGTTGAGAGTGGGTCTGGTGTGTTCCATGGGGCATTAGGTGCTGGAAGTCCCAAGGCAGCTGTGGGCAGGATGGGTTGAAGTGCTGTGGGTTCTGAGGTGTCTCTGGGCTGCCATGTGCTGGTTTCTCTCTCTGAGCTGCTGCTCTCATCCCATTTCCTTACAGGGTGCATGGAGGCCTTCCCTGAACATCTCCACCCTGCTGACCTCCATCCAGCTGCTGATGGCAGAGCCCAACCCTGACGACCCTCTCATGGCTGACATCGTATGTGAGCTCCTCTCCCTCTCTCCTGGCCATGGACACAGGTGGGGAGGGAATGGGGGACTGGATTTAGGCTCAACTTCTGCTTCACTTGCTCTGGATTGACACACTAGGAGCATGGCCTGATCTGGATCAGCTGGGGTGTCCCTGGGCTTCCCTGAGGCAGCTGAGGCCAGAAGAGATGGTCAAGGTCTTGTCTTCAAGCCATTATTGTCAGTGCAAATGGCAGCACGAGTTCTTCAAGCAAACTAAATGGATTTTACACTTTCTGCTTGTTGTGGTTTTAGTGTGGTTTAGGAGTCCTAAAGCCAGACTTGGTTCCAGCTTCTCGATGACGGGTATTCAATCAAATCTCTGTCTTGCTCTTCCCATTTAGTCCTCGGAGTACAAGTACAACAAGCAGCTGTTCCTGCTCAATGCCAGGGAGTGGACTGAGAAATATGCAGGGCAGCTGAGGGTAAGGACCACGCTTTGCTCACTGGGTGTAGCTCCCTCTTGGTCTACGGTCCTTTTGTCTCAGTTTCCTTTTCACAGTTGCTTTGTTCTTTCTTTCTTCCCCTTCTGCTCTGTGTTTTGGATCTGTATTTAATTTCATTATATTTTTTTAAGCTCATTACATTCTCTCCTTCCAATTAAATGCTCATTCACTAGTAACTGCCGTGCTGCTCGAGGAGGAGGGACAGATGGATAAACCCTTCCCAGGGGTCCCGCAGCCCTGTTCTCCCTCATCTGTGTTCCCTGTCCTCCTGTGCCTGATGCCCACCTATGCCTGGTCTCCACCTGCTCATCCATTCACTGACCGGTCTCCCTATTCCCTGGTGGAGTGCAGCCTTCCTCCCATCACCCTTCCTCTCTTCATGCCTCCTTTCCTCTCCATCACCTCACCAGTGAGTTTCATAAAAATAAATCACACTTAATCAGATCAAAACCTCTGCCCAAAAATCAGTTATCTTTGGGCCTTCTCTCTTCCCTAGGTGCCTTCCCTCCCTGCACCTTATTTGGATAACACCCTTTCTGGGATGGGGATATCTTCCCTGCAGGAGCCCTGGCAGTCGTGCTCACTGCTCCAGCTCTGAACCCATTTCCGAGTTAACTGTGCTTGTCAGGAGGGCACAGAGCGAAACCATCCCTGCAACAACACATGGAGCCCTGGAGCAACCCAGCTCATCTATGTGTGTGCCACTGCTCTGCTCAGTCATCTTGCTCTCCTGTCATCTCCCTTCCTAAAATCCCCAGCAGCGGGAGTGGAACAACAAAGGCTCACTGCATAAGAGCCAGAGTACAGTCAGCTCTTACCTTGGTGGGGCACAGGGCATTCCAATGGCTGTAAAATTAAATTATTCACAGCTCTTTTATTTCTTGGGTCATCACAGGCTTCCAAGCCTTTGGAAGAGAAAATCATCCAAAGTGAAATAAGTGCCAGCAGTGAATCAACCATGCAGAAAAGAAAAGGGGTTAACATCAGCAGAAAGGAGAAGAAATCCCGCCCAGATTCCTGAGAGGGTTTTGTTCTCGTGGGGCTGTCACTTTCCCCTTCCCCTCACACAGGTACAAGAAAAGAGTCTGCCTTTAAAGGGCTGCACCAGCTTTGGGTTTCTGTTTCCTTGGCATGGGGGTTTTTTTGTGAAAAGTTCCATTGTATTAATAAAATATAAAGCTTTTATATCTATTTTTCCATTTTGTTGAGTGGAGGTTTTGGAATATTCAAAAGAAAAGGAAAACTGGAAGCACCTCTTCAGCTTCCAATTTCCAACTTTCAGAGACATGGGAAGAGCACCAAGTAGTTCAGTTTCTATTTTCACAACCAACTGAGAGCAGGAGCTGAGCAGCAGACAGGTCAGAACCAGCTGGTGGGAATCCTTTCCTGGGAAAGGCTTAGTTTTCCATGTAACCTCAGGGGCTAAGTCATTAAACTCAAGTCTTACAAGGCTCTCCAGAGCAGTCTGTTAGGTTCCAGTTGGACCATTTAGGATAACGTGGATGGTGTCTTGGCTCTGTTGTGATTCCAGGAGGTGGCCAGTGACAAGAACCAGCTCAGGGCAGGTGAGGAAGAGCCCAAAGGATTCCCGGAGCTCTGGGTGTGGATGGATGTGGAAGAGCGGGGATGTCAGCAATGTGATGTGCAGGGTGAGGAGCACCTGAGGATTGGGCTAAGGAGGACAATTCTCGGTGCTTCCACGGATCCAAAAATGAGGGCTGACTGCAGATCGCAGCGGGAGCAAGTGAGGTGCTCGGCCTCTTGCTCTGCAGGTTCCCTGCTGGGAATTTAACCTATGTCCTGTCCCTGCTTCCAGAAAAGTGAGCCAGGCCCACCTCTGGAGCAGAGACAGGACTCAGCAAGGTTCCCAGTGCCTGGGAAGTGATGAAGCTCAGTGATGAGCTGAGCTCTGATGGGTGAGGAAAGACTGTGTCCTCAGCTGCTTCCAGAGCCCTGGACCTGTCCCAGTCCCACTCAGTCGAAGTTGTAGTAAAGGCAGAAGGCGAAGAACATTGCAAAGATCTGGAATGATGGAGGCGGGAGAGGGTCAGCCCCATGGCAGGGCCGGGCCAGGCTGGGCCTGGCTGCAGTTGGAAGCAGAGAGGGGCTGGAGGGTCCCTGGCCTGGGACCGTTGCTGTGTCCCTCAAGGGGCCTGGGCCAGCTGTCCTGGTGCTGCGCAGGGACACCAGGGCAAGGAGACCCAGGGGAAGCAAAACGAAGCCTCCCCTGTCCCTTCGCCTGCCCCATCTGCAGTGGAGAGTGGGCTCTGTACCCTGAGACAGACCTGAGCCCCTTTGTGCTCTCCTTGCCTACTGAGCAACCCCCCTGCCACAAAGAGGGGACCTTCTGCCTGCCCTGTCCCCAGCCCCCCTCATTACCTCAATGCCCAGCACGGCCAAGCTGCAGGTCCCAGGGAGGGAGATGTACCTCTGCAGGGTCCTGCCGAAGGTGGAGAAGCAGCCCTGGGGCAGGGAGAGGAGGGAGGGGCTCTCTTGTGTTCCCCAGGGCCACAGGGAGCCCAGAGGGGGACTGGGGTGTGGGGGGGTCTTCTGTGGGGCAGGATGAGCTGAGGCCTTTTGGAGCCACTGGACCGTGGAACCACAGCCAGGCAACTTCCTGGGCTCCTGTCCCTTATGCTCTGCTCCGTGAGCCTGGGAAGGGCTGAGGCTGAGACAGGGACACGGACACGGCAGAGTTGTGCCGTACCTGCTCGTGGATGTAGCCAGGGCTTCTGTCCTGACACTGCTCCCAGCCCAGGAGCTCTCCTGCCTGCAGAAGCCCATCCCGGGCACAGCATGCCCGTGGCCATGGTGTCCCTGGGTGCAATTCCTGGAAGCGAGAGCCATTCCCAAAATCTTCAGGTCCTAAAACACCACAACACGAGAACTGGAACAGAAGGGAAACACCATCACCGTGGTCACCCTTGGTGGATCCTGTGTGTGTTCCACACGCCCCCAGGAGCCTCCCAGCTGCTCACCGTGACCATGAGGGTGTTCCAGGCTGTGGAGAAGACCTCGGCACCCTCGTCCCCACCATAGTTCCTCCGCAGCTCGGACAGGAAGCGCTCGGGCTGGACCTGTGGGATTGGTGCCAGGGCTGGGGCTGTTCCTCTCCCACTCTGCTCAGCACCAGTTCCTTTTGAGGGGAGTTGGGCACCCAGTGGACCCCCCCCCCACCTGCTTTGAGGTTTGTGTTGTGGTGATGGAGGTGAGGGGAAGGATGTCCCCACACCAGCCCCAGTTGCCTGGTGGACTCTGAGCCATGGCCATGGTGTGACAGAGGGAGGCTGGCAACACTGGGGCTGGTGCCAGTACCTGTTTCCAGTGCACCAGGAAGAGAATGGCCCCGACAAGCTGCGTGAGGAAGACAAGGCTGACGAGGATGAAGAACTGGAAGGCAGCAGGTGAAGGAGTCAGAGACCAGCCTGATCCCACAAGCAGCTTGCTCACATTATCCCTGCCCTCCTCTGCACCAGCCCTGCCTGTGCCCTACAGCCTCGAGATGAGGGATGTGTGTACAGCTCCTGGGAACAGATGCCACATCTCTGACCACTGTGGCTGCAAGGCAGGTGTTAAAAATAAGCACCATCTGCAAGGGACTGGGGATGATGAAGAAATGGGGGTGTTGATGCTCAAACAGGTGTTTCTGCCCCTCACCAGCAGTGGGGATATCTTGGAAATGCCATGTGGGACAAGCCAGTGGCTTCAGAGAGAATTGACCCCACTTGGTGGCTTTATAAATCCTCTGGATTCTAAATTGAGACTCACAAGGTAGGGAGTGGATGGCAGGATGTGTTGAGGATGAGGAACACCAGCTCCTGGCTCCTCCAGGAACACTTGTATCCCCCACCGCCCTCCAGCCCGTGACTCCTGCCCCCAGTGCCCCTGCCCACATCCTGCAGCCCCTTCCCACCCATCTCCCCTCCCTCACCAGCAGCAGGAGTGGGCGGCTCCGGCGCAGGGCCCCGAAGCAGCCCAGGAAGCCCAGCAGGGACAGGGTGATGCCCACGGCCAGCAGCAGCCACGCGCCTGCACTCAGCACGTCCCTTGTGGCCACGATGTCCTGGAAACCAGCCGGGTCCACGGCCACCCAGACTCCCACGCCCACCAGGCATGTCCCCCCAGCCTGCAGGGGGAGGTCAGGAGATGATCATGGGATCAGGGGATGTCCAAGGCTTGGTCCCCTCCCTGGGATGGGTGTCACCCACCCGAGTCAGACAGAAATGTCACCCCATGTGGATGGGGGATGCTTGAACCCTTGGTCCCCTCCCTGGGACCGGTGTCACCCACCCCTGAGCCAGCTGGAGGTGTTGCTCCCCAGGCACAGGTTCCCTCCACCCCTACACCCCACAGGGCCCAGGTGGACTCACGAACACCAGCACGTTGAAGATGAACATCAGATACTTCATGCAGATCAAGACACCCATGGGGACACCGGGAGGGGGGACACGGCAGTGTTTGTCCCTATGGAGGGGAGAGCAGAGCCCTGGACACAGCCAGCCCTGGCTTGTCCTGGACCCCATGGCTCCAGCAGAATGTGGGGGGATGCAGCCTCCCAAAATTCCCAGATCATTTTGTATCCCCACCATCTCCCATGACACCCCAAAAAGCCCCAAACCTGTGCCCTCTCCAAATTCGTATCCCCTCCCAACAACACATCCCCTTCAAACCCCATGTCCCCAGTCCTACGTCCCCTCCAAACCCTGTGTCCCCACCAAATCCCGTGTCCCCTACAAATCCCGTGTCCCCTCTATATCCTGTGTTCCCTTCAGCCCCCACACCACTCACCCTATGGGAAGAGCGGGTGACCCAGGTACCTCCAACCTTCCCTGGTGCTGCGTGCACCTAGATAACATCATGAAGGTCAGAAAATCCCTCCCCCCTTCCCACTCCAGCAGCCCCCAAGAAACCCCGTCCAGCGGCGAGGCCATGAATGATTGATGGGGAACAGGATCCACCATTGTGCCGGCGGCAGCCAGGAGTCTCCAGCTCTTGTCAGCCAAGGAAATTAAACCTGTGTGCAGGGAAAGACGAGCCGCCCCACCAGGCCGGGGTGACCTCGGCCATCAATTATTGCTGTGGCCATTCGGGGAAGCCCTCAACAGCCATACATGGGACCCATGGGCAGGCAGGGGGTGCTGCAGGGGCTGTCAGCTGTTGGGACACAGGGACATCCGAGATGGATGACTGGGTCTGCTCCCTCTTGTTGCTGATGATGTCTATGTAACTTAGGTCGAAGTAACAAAGTGCTTATATAGTTTGGGTTATAAAATATCTATGTAACCTTAATATCAATATAACCTAAACCATGACTTTTTATCAATATAACCTGAAGCATAGCCTTCTATACTTATATAGCCTGAATCATAGCTTTTACTTATGTAGCCTGAATCATAACTTCTATACCTATATAACCTGATGTTTATATAACCTGAATCATAACTTTTGATACCCATATAATCTGATATGAATAGCTTTTTATACAATGTAATGGCTAGTATATAGTTAACCAGTTGCTTACATGCAGAATACAGAAAAAGAGAAAAAAAAAACTTACCAGGTGTATAGTTTTAGAGATAGATAAGTGTAGTACTAATGAGAAATTGGCAGGCCAAAGCCAATTAGCCACAAAACAAAGAATTTAGGCTGGTTAAGACCAGATGGACCGAAGAGCATTGTAACTGCACATGCCTCAAAGACAAAGTTGAAAAGTTCAAGTGCGAAGAAGACGTTAGAAGCCTTCATCAAAGACCCCCGAAGACCCCCGAATTGGGGAAGTGCATGTGCAGTGCAAAGAATTATCTAATAACCATGAGATCATGCCGTGTAAATTAGTTCCGGCACGTATGTGATGATGCTGTAATGACATAGCAACGTCAAGCAAAATTTACTGTATAAATAAACTGCAGCACTTGACAAAGGGGGGTGAGTTAGGAGGAAAAATCCCCCTCACCACCAGCGCTGCAGTAAACAAACACCTGCTCTATAGACATCGGTGTATGGAGATTTATTTCCAGCCTATCTTTAGGGCATCACTGGCTTTAGGAGCTCTCTGAATACAGAGTCATGTTAGAAAGGAGACATTATTTGTTCTGCATCAGGTGCAACGAGGAGGTTTCCACAAATCAAGCACACCGAGGGGTAAAATGTTAAATCTTTTCTACAGTAAAATTTACATGAACCCACCTATCTAAAGCATATTCTTCGCCTGCCTAATGCGTATTTATTTTGGTGATGTGACTTTACTCAATGCTTGAAACACAAAGTTCCTTTCTTCATTAAAGCATCTTCTGTTGAAGAAGTTGAATTATGTTTGCAAAAGGTGAGAAAATTAATCCTGGGGGCAGATAATTCAACTTGAAAACATCAGCTTGAAGACGGTACCGGTGTCACGGCAGCCCCGGGGCGCTTCGGGGCTCTGTCCCCCGCGGGACCCCCGCGCTGCCAGCAGGGGGCAGCCGAGCGCGCAGCCACAAAGCCGCGCGGCGCGGCCAGAGCGCCTCCCGCCGGCACCTCAGCCGGGCGGCTCGACCAATCGCAGCGGGCGGCGGCCGGCGGGGCGGGAGAAGAGAGAGACAGACAGCGGCCTTGACCAATCATAGAGCGTCATTCCCAGGACGGGGCCCTGTGGGAGCGTGGCCCCGAGGCCGGAAGCGGCGCTGTGCGTTCCCGTTCCCTCAGCGTTGCTTCCGGTGCCGCCGCCGCCGCCGCCCGCGGGATGTAGCGGCCGGTGAGGGACGGGCGGGGGAGCGGGGGGTCCGGGCGCTGCCCGGGACGGGCGGCGCTGCTGCTTCCAGCCCACCGGGGAGAGCCCTGCCGCCGGTTCCCCCGGTTCCAGTAACTCTGTGCTTCTTCCCCCCCCCAGCGCGGCGGCAGAAGGACGCGGAGGGACCTTCACCGGCTGCCTCGGAGCCGCACGGACCCGCCGCCCCGATGGCGTCCCGCAAGGCCCCCGCCGGGGCGGGCAGCGGGCTCTCGGCCGCCGGCCGGGACCGGGACCGGGAGCGGGAACGGGCGCATCTGGAGCTCGCCGAGCTGGGGCCGCTCCTAGAGGAGAAGGGGGACCAAGGACCCACCGGCGCGGCCAGCGTGAGCCCCTCCGAGACCCCCGGGCGGGAGGGGATCCAGAGCCTGGCTCAGTCTCCTCGCTCAGCCCCCGCGGATTATCCCGGGAATCTGCCCGTTATCCCATTAATAGCTGGAGGACTACGGCTCCGTGTCGTTCCTCGGGCCGGTCCCTGCTCCGAGCCTGCCCAAACTCTGCTCCTGCCGAGCAAGCGTGGAGCTGGGATAGTCCTTCGCAGGGATGTCACCGGGATCGCTGTGTCTGTGCCGGGTGTTCCCAGGGTGTTTCCAGTGCCCCAGCATTTCCACAGGGCTGGGAATCACCTTCCCGAACCCTCTTCCGTCTGGGGAGAGCTGGAGCTGTGCCGGGACCCAGAGCGTTCCCAGCTCGGAGCCGCCTCTGCTCGGGTTTCCCGGCTGGGCCGAGCGGCGGTTCCAGACTTGGTTGTAGGGATGAAAATCCCTGGCGGTAATCCTGCCTTTTGACAGGACAAATCTGGGATTAGCCTGCCCCGGATGGGTCAAGCAGCAGCACGTTGCATAAACGAGGGTGACCGGCGGGTCCTGCCTGTCCCCTCGGAGGGATGAAGCCCCAGGTGCTCTCAGAAGAGCAGGGATGATTCCTCTCCTGGGGGCTGGAATGGTTCCTTCCCGGCTCTTGTCCCTGCAGGCCGAGGACCCGCCATGCCCAGCGGCCCGCGAGGAGGAGGAGGAGGTGGTGCGGGTGCTGACCCTGCCCCTGCAGGCTCACCATGCCATGGAGAAGATGGAAGAGTTTGTGTACAAGGTACTGGAGCCTGCGGCGATCCCCCAGTCCGGATTTTGGAGCAGATTCCCCAGTCCCAGGGCTTGGGGTGATGGGATGTGTCCAGATAAAGCTCCACGCGGCCACAGTTGGCTCCAGCTCTGCTGCGCTGCTCCCAGCAGCATCTCCCAGGAACGGTTGTAGGAAGGGGATGGCCGGGATGGGAGCTGGCCCAGCCACGATGGGTGAGGATCTGGGAGCAATCCCGGTGTTCCTGCGGGCCTGGGTGGGGCCCGGAAGCACCGAGTGCCGGCTGGGGTGTCACCCGGTGCCTGCAGTCACTGTGGTTCCTGTGCTTCTTCCCTGATCAAACGGGAATTACTGCAGGGAACAGTCTGTGGGTGGGGAAGGGTTAAAGCTGAGCGTATGAATTGCCCCTGACTCCCTGGAATCACTCCCTTCGGAGGCTGGGAGTCAATCCTTGTGGGAACTGAGTGGGGAATAAAATCACTCCCTGAGGGAACCAGGAATCGCTCCCTGGCCGGGCTGGGAATCACTCCTTGGGGGGCTATGGGGAGCAAAGTGCAGGATGTGGGTGGCTTACAGAGTCCCACAGGGCACCTGATGTCAGAGAAGCCAAACTTCCTCTCCCCAGGGAGCATCCCAGGTCTGGGCTGTTCCCCATGGATTTGGGGCTCTGGGCTGTCCTGATCCCCCTGGTGTGTTGCAGGTGTGGGAAGGGCGCTGGCGCGTGATCCCATACGACGTCCTGCCTGACTGGCTCAAGGACAATGATTACCTTCTGCATGGACACCGGCCCCCCATGCCCTCCTTCCGCGCCTGCTTCCGGAGCATCTTCCGGATACACACCGAGACGGGCAACATCTGGACACACCTGCTGGGTGACTGCAGGGAAGGGGGAGCTCTGGGGCTGGAGGGGCTCAGACCCTGCATTAGGGTCAGGACGGGCTTGCTGCTGGGTCCTCTCCATGCCCAGGGCTCCCTGTATGGATCCTGTGCATGCAGTAGGATCGGACATGGAGTGCCTGGAGCTCCTGGAGCCCCTTGGGAGAGAGGGACCAGGGCTGGGCTCAGCCACTGCAGGAGTGGGATGGGGAAATGTGTCCTGGACAAAACAGGGAAGCCTCAGAGGATGTTCCTCTGAAATGAGTCCAGAGGAGGCCACAGAGATCCTCTGAGGGCTGGAGCTCTTCTGCTCTGGAGCCAGGCTGGGAATGCTGGGAATACTTAGCCTGGAGACGAGAAGACTCCAGGGAGACCTTAGAGACCATTCCAGTGCCTAAAGGGGCTCCAAGAGAGCTGAAGAGGGACTTTGGACAAGGGCTGGGAATCACAGGACAAGGGGGAATGGCTTCCCACTGGCAGAGGGCAGGATTCGATGGGATATTGGGAAGAAATTCTTCCCCATGAGGGTGGGGAGGCCCTGGCACAGGTTGCCCTGAGAAGCTGTGGCTGCCCCATGCCTGGAAGTGTCCAAGGCCAGGTTGGATGGGGCTTGGAGCACCCTGGGCTAGTGGAAGGTGTCCCTGCCCATGGCAGGGGATAGGAATGGGTGAGCTTTAAGGTCCCTTCCCACCTAAACCAGTCTGGGATTCCATGACCCTGTGAAACACAGGGATGCTCAGCAGCTCTTTGCCCTGTGCCTGCCCCTTCCCCTGACCCCAGCCCTGCTCATTTGCACTAACAAAGGCCTCAGCCAAGGACCCACTGTGGGCCACTGAGCACCCCTGGGATACGTCTAGGACCTCCCGGAGCATGGCCAGGGCTGTTCTCATCCTGGCTCTGCTGAACTCTCCCACAGTCCCCCTGACTTCCTGCTCCATGTGTTCCTGCAGGGTTTGTTCTGTTCCTCTGCCTGGGGATCCTGACCATGCTGCGGCCCAACATGTACTTTATGGCTCCTCTCCAAGAAAAGGTGGTGTTCGGGATGTTCTTCCTGGGAGCAGTGCTGTGCCTCAGCTTCTCCTGGCTTTTCCACACTGTCTACTGTCACTCGGAGAAGGTCTCACGGACTTTTTCGAAGTGAGTCAGCATGAGCGTGGTTGTGTGGTCTCCTGGGAGGTTTTGGGTTCTTGCAGCACTTCCTCTTGGAGAGCACTGCGTTCCCAAATGTTTTATCCTCGGGGGAAGGGAGCATCCACCCAATCCAGCATGGAACTGAGGGGGAACCACAACAGGGTTCTGGAGGGCTGTGCCTGAGCACCTTAAATCTGCCAGGTCAGGGGCCTCAGGTGCATGATAAAGATCCTGGGACCCTGCAGCTCCCAAGGGAACAGGATCCTGGCTTCCAAGAGAACAGTCTCTGTGCTCCCAAGGGAACAGGCTCTGTGCCCCTTGTAGGATTGAATGGAGGAGGGGTCTCGCTCTCAGTGGGCAGCTCGCGGCCATGGCCAGTTTGGTAGGTCCCAGTTTACTGGATGCTTTTAAAAACCTCTAGTTTGGATCCAGTTTGGACTGAAACCAAATGGAAAGAAGGAACACAAACAGGATTCCCAGCAGAGTGGGAAGGCTGGTCAGTGGTTTGTGCCTCTTCCTGGGCTGCTCCAAGAGTCAAGCTCCCGGCAGCCTTCGCAGTGAGGCTCTCAAGTGACATTCTGCTCCCACATGGCTGTTAAAGGCATTTATTTGGGTGCTGCTTGCTGGGCATCCTGCCCATCCCCTTTGCACAACCCCCAGAGATCCCATGGGATCCTGTCTCCAGAACAAACCCAGCAGGAATGCCCTTGTGTTCCTGGGAAGACAATGGGTGCGGTGCAAGTGCTATGTTTTGGTGGTGAGTGGAGGACCACAGATCCATGTGCACAGGGATTTGTTCCTGGTGGTTTGAGCTCCAGCCCCCTCTTGTCCCTCCCCAGCATTCCTACCATGCCCAGGCCCTTCCTCCTGTCACACCTGGCCCTGATGGGACCCCAGCACACCCCTCCTGTCCTGTGACTCCACTCAGATGCAGGCTGGGGAGTTCCCACACATGGAGAGGGTGGATTTTGGGGCTCACCTGTGGCTCTCTGTCATTGCATCCTGGCTGCAGGTTGGATTATTCAGGAATTGCACTGCTGATCATGGGGAGCTTTGTCCCATGGCTCTACTACTCATTCTACTGCTCCCCACAGCCAAGACTCATCTACCTCTCCATCGTCTGTGTCTTGGGCATCTCTGCCATCATCGTGGCACAGTGGGACCGATTTGCCACACCCAAGCACAGGCAGACCAGAGCAGGTAGGAGCTCCCTCCTCCCCCGAGTCCTGGGAGGCATTCTGGGCAGATCCCATTTGGGAAAGACTTTGGGCATCTGCTGGATTCATTCCTCCCTGAGCAGCACAACACTGCAGGGAGCGGCCTCCTGCCTTCTCTTGCTGTGCTGGGGATTCATCTCCTGAGCGGAGCCTGGGGTTTGGAGTTTAAGAATAGCCGTGGGCAGGCTGGGGCTGTGCCTTTTCCGCCTTCCCCAGGAAGCAGTTTGGCAGCAGGAACCTGCAGCTGGGGCGGAAGAGGAAGACATCCCTGAGCTCTTCCCTGCCAGGGACATGCTGGCTGCTCCCTGCCTTCCTGGGGGTGGAGTGGGGGGCTGCCTCCAGCCCCACATCCCAATTTACCTCCACGGCAGGTCCCATCAGCCTCCCTGAACACCAGGAGATGCCTCCCTCCCCAGCTCCCAGGGGTCCTGAAGCAAATGTCTCTCAGAGCACTCTTGGCTACATGAGTGAGGAGAGACTATGCTGAGCCAGAGGCCACCCAAGAGCCCTCAGATGAGGGCAGGGGACAGGCAGGACTCACATCCCCATGGCTCCTCCCCACTGCATCCTGTGCCCCCAGCACGAGTAAGATCCAGCTGGGTGCCACCCAGAGCCTCTCCAGGCCAGTGTCACTGTTGTGCCACTTGTTCTCTGCCAACTCAGCAGAGGCCAGAGTTGAACATTTCAGCTGCTGCTGAGCTCCTTCCTCATCAGCTCCAAGAAATAACTTTCCTGGAAGGGGTGGCTGCGTTCCTGGTGCAATCCAAAGGGCTGGCACCTTCCAAAATGTCCATTCCCATAGCCAGGAGCGGGAGCTGCTGCAGCCCTGCATAAGAAATACTGGGTGGATTCTACCCAGCAAGCACAGGGGCAGTTTGCCTGGGATGTGGAGCTGTGGATCCGTGGATCCCTCGTTTTGTGAAGGATAAGCGCCATGAGGATTGGAGAAGTTTAAGGAGTGTTTGGACAAAGCTTTCAGGCACAGGGTGGGATTGTTTGTGGGTCTCCTGTGCAGGGCCAGGAGTTGGACACAATGATCCTTATGGGTCCTTTCCACCTCGGGATATTCTATGAATCCAGTGAAGAAAAGCTGCTTCCTTAACACAGGATGAGGGATCAAGGGGAGTTGGTGGGAGGAGCGGCTCCCCCTCCACACTGAGCTCCTTTCCCTGACCTCCTCTCTGGGCCACAGGCGTCTTCCTGGGGCTGGGGCTGAGCGGGGTCGTGCCCACCATGCACTTCACCATCGCCGAGGGCTTTGTGAAGGCCACCACGGTGGGGCAGATGGGCTGGTTCTTCCTCATGGCCGTGATGTACATCACGGGCGCTGGGCTCTACGCCGCCCGCATCCCTGAGCGCTTCTTCCCGGGCAAGTTCGACATCTGGGTGAGTGTGGGGGTGAACGGGGTGTCTGGGGGCAGCTCTGGGGTCGGGAGAGGGGGCATTGGCTGGAGGCTGGGGGTGTCCTGTTGTGCCTCAGCACATGCTGGCAGGCATACCTTGAACAGGTGCTGTGCATGGGCAGGGCAGGGCAAAGTACAGGGTGGGAGTCACTGCTGGGAGCAACAGAGCGGGGAGCAGAGGGCAGAGGACAGACCTGGAGCAGTGAGGAAGAAGAGGAGGAGGAGGTGTTGACAGTGTTCCTGTCCCCTTTGGTCTCGTCTAAAGGCTTTTTTGCTTCCCTGCAGTTCCAGTCTCATCAGATCTTCCACGTGCTGGTGGTGGCTGCAGCCTTTGTCCACTTCTACGGGGTGTCCAACCTGCAGGAATTCCGCTACGGCCTGGAAGGGGGGTGCACAGACGACTCTCTCCTCTGAGAGCACCTGGTTTTAGTACAAGCTTCCTAAGTGCTTTTTAAACACTTGTCTTTGCTAAAATCAAAGGAAGACTCAAAACCATTTGGGGTTGTTGGTTTTTTTTTTTAAAAAACAAAAAAAAGAAACGGATAAATCCTTTAGCAAAGTTGTTGACCAAATCCTCACCCCCTTCCCCATGCACTGCGCTGGGGCTGCAGGGGGACTCCCGCCTCCTCCAGACAGTGTTTTAGCTGCACCGGGATCACCTGCTGCTCTGACAGCACAGGGAACAGCTCCCTGCTCCCGCACAGCCGAGCACATCCCACTCCTCATGCACCAGGAGTTCTGCACATCCCCCGCGGCAGTGCCTGGCTGGGGCAGCCCCAGGCACGGGCACACACTCATGTAATTTAAAGTTTTAATTGTCCTGTTTTGTTTTGTTTTGTTTTCCTTGACAAAGTAATGTAAACATAAATGAAAGAATATTTAATATTTAATACTAAGCTTTAAGACGATGCGCTGCCACCGCAGTCCTCAGCTCCCTGACTGTCGGGAGGAGGGAGGAAGGACAGTGTTGTAGGGAATGTAGAGCTGCCATAGCTGATTGAAATAAAAAGGTCAATAGTTCAGTGTCACTGCTGTGTCCATGTCTGTTTTTGGGGGAAGGGGAGAGAGGGCTCTGGGCACCCCCAGGAGCAGGGCAGGAGTGCCCTGGGGCAGTGGGATCCCTCCAGCTGCGGTGGAGTCTGGACTGGGCTGGAATAAACTGGAAAGTGGGGTGTTGTGGTGATGACAGGGCAAGAAACCCAGCCCTGGCTGGTGACAGCTCCAGGGCTATGACTTCCCTTGGGGCTCAGCAGGGCAGGAGAGGTGTCACAGCCTGGCTAGGGTGGGGGCAGTGCAGGACCATGCCCCAGTCAGTGGCCTCTCCTGGTGCACAGGGGACAGTGACTGTCAGGGTTTTAGAGGGGCAGAGGCCAGCACAGCCCCTGTGCCACCTGTTCCTGCCATCCCCCACAGGTGCGGGTGTCCTTTTGCTGAGCTGTTTGGATGTGGCCCAGCTTTGGAAATCCCCCAGGCTGGGGCTGGCAGGAGCCCCCAGGACAGGCAGCAGCAGGTCCTGCATCCCCTATCCCACCTGGGCAGAGCCTGACCAATCCTGTATCCCACCTCTCACCCAGGCTGAGCCTGCTCCCAGACACAGCATTGCTGGGAGAGGTCACCCTGTGCTCCAGGAGGTGACATGGATGAGTGTCCACCCCGTCTCAGCAAAGCTCCATGATGCACAGCCAAGCCTAGGACTGGCACCCTGAACTCCACATGGATCTGAACAACACCCAACTGCTCCTCCTCTGGAGGTTGGGAAAACACTAGGGATCTGAACACCCAAGTGTGGATACACAGGGAATCTGCAAGTGTAATTGTCTCTCAGAGCACAGACACTCACCTGAAAACAGAAGAGATGCCACCTGAGTGACACAGGTCAAGAAAACTGTCTTCAAAATCTGCCCGAGGAACCAGGGAAGTGGCAAAGCAAAATGAGCCTTCACACACACGCAACACAAACACGCAAAAGGCGCTTTTGTGTGTAAGGGTTTGAAAATTACAAACCAATGGTAACTCTAAGGGATGAGACACAAGCCCTGGTAGTCCTGGGGTGATTCTGGGAGGTAGGGGGGTGGAAGATGTCCCTTCTAAGGATACAGGAGATGATCAGGCTCTCATACGTGCATGCACACCTCATGCAACCCTAATCTACCCACTTGTCAACATTACTGCAAGCACTTCTGTTCCTTCCATCCTCTGCTTCCACTACATGGCTGACTTGGTTTCCTCCTCCCTGGGCAGAGGAAAAGCCAGGACTTGCTCAGATAACATTACTCAAGTCTTTCTGGATACTGTATCAGGAACTGCAAGCGCACAATAGCATCAATGCGTTAATTAACGAGTTGCAACAGAAGACCCTGCTGGATGTTATTTTGTAACTGCTGGCAAGAAGGAAGGGGCCTCCATTGCTCGAGTTTAAGGACAAAACCGCAGAGCAGATGCGGTAACTCTGCTCAGGCCAGGATCCAAGATGAAAAGCAGGAGGCTGTGCTGGCAGGAGGCTGTGCTGGCAGCAGGTGCAATGCTTCCCCCTCCTGCCCCATAACCTAAATCCGACAGGGAAGAGGCTACATTCCAGCTCCATTCACTGCAGGTGCAACATCCCAGAGGAGACTCCAAGACTTTCACTCCAGTCTGTGTCCAAAGGATGACAAGAATCTGTTTGGTCCTTGTCTCAAACCTCCTTGTATTCTACCAGACATGTGTAACATTACAGCAATGGAATATATCAGGAATAAATAGATTTTCTTTACTAAAAGTTCTCCTGAGCAGTTTGACATTAAGAAATGCTGCAGGTCCTCCTGGTATGGTGTGTAAGGGACGACCAGTGGTGTTAAGCACAAACCCCCTCTGCATCCTCCAGGTGGGACCGCTCAGGACCAGGGAAGGAAGTGGAAGAGGAGGAGGAAGAGGAGGAGGAGGAGGAGGAGGAGGAGGAGGAGGAGGAGGAGGAGGAGGAAGAGGAGGGGGAGGAGGCGGCAGCTGGGGACCATCACTGGTACTGTCGGTAGTCGCTGAACGGGGGTGGCTGGAGCTGGGATGGATCCTCTGACAACTGTGGGCCTGGAGCAGGGACAGGGGAAAAGGCAAATGAATACCAAAAGACAAGAGATTCTTCTTATTAACAGAATTCACAGCTGGTTTGTTTATATAAACCCCTCTTAAAATTAATCATAAATCCTGGAATAGTTTGGGTTTCATAAAAAGTTTCAAAAATTGCATAGAATCTCAGACTAGTTTGGGATGGAAGGGACCTCAAAGCTCATCCCATTCCCACCGCCTGCCAAGGGCAGGGACACCTTCCACTAGCCCAAGTTGCTCCAAGCCCAGTCCAACCTGGCCTTGAACACTTCCAGGGATGGGGCAGCCACAGCTTCTCTGGGCAACCTGGGCCAGGGCCTCCCCACCCTCATAGGGAAGAAATCTCCCATCTAAGCCTGCTCTCTGGCAGTGGGAAGCCATTCCCCCTTGTCCTGTGACTCCTGGCCCTTGTCCAAAGACTCTCTTCAGCTCTCTTTTAGGAAAAGTACACTGTGCAAGCTGCTCCAAAGACAAATCACTTCTCTCCAAGTTTCATAGAATCATGGAATTGTGGAATGATTTGGGTTGGAAGGGACCTTAAAGCTCATCTTGTTCCATCCCTTGCCATGTGCAGGGACACCTTGCACTAGACAAGGTTTCTAACAGGGAAATTAACTAGAGCAGGGAGAGGGAAATATTTCCAGTCACATAAAGAAGCTGGAAACTTGCACGTTAGTGCCCTTGAGGTGACCTAGGCCCCTCTAGAAAGGTTTAACCACAGTGACTTGCCCGACAATAAAGCAACCAGTGAAACGGAACAAGTGTGGAGTCAGCTTCCTGATCCACTGCCTGCTGCTGGAGGGAGCAACACAACTGTGGTGGGACAATCCAGAGAGAATTAATCATCATGGACAGATGATACACTTTCTCCAAGGCAGATTAATTTTCAAGCATCTTTAAAGAACAGAAATTGTCATAGTTTAGGTTGGATGAAAAATATTGGTGAACAAATCCAGGAGAGGATTCACTTGGGAAACAGTGACCTACTACTCATCCAACACTAGTGGTCTGTGTTCTTCCCAAAATAAGGTGGAGCATTTATCCTACGACAAAATGCTGGGAGAGCTGGCAATCTTAAGCCTGAAGAGCAGAAGGCTCCAGGGAGACCTTAGAGACCCTTCCAGGGCCTAAAGAGGCTCCAAGAGAGCTGGAGAGGGACTTGGAACAAGGGCCTGGAATCACAGGACAAGGAGGAATGGCTTCCCACTGCCAGAGGGCAGGGATAGATGGGAGATTGGGAAAAAAATTCTTCCCTGTGAGAGTGGGGAGGCCCTGGCCCAGTTTGCCCAGAGAAGCTGTGACTGCCCCATCCCTGGAAGTTTCCAAGGTCACGTTGGACTGGGCTTGGAGCAACCTGGGATAGTGGAAACTGTCCCTGCCTATGGCAGGAGGTAGAATGAGACGGGCTTTGAGGTCCCTGCCACTCCAAACCAGTCTGGGATTCTGTGACAGAGATATTTAGGATTTTTCACAGGAAGCATTCAGACAACAGTTTCTGACTCAGTGAGAGCCCTGCTTGCATTTTACTTGGGAAAGAAGAAAGGGATGTAGATATTGAAGCAGTTTAGAAGAGAATCACCACCACCCTTTTTGGAAATCGTGTATCTGTATCTCCCAGGTCTTTATCATCTCTTTTACCCCGGGGTTCCCCACACAGACCACGGCCTGCCAGAGCCACCACTCTTTTCCACAACTTGCTGCCTGCCATTCCCTCAAACCATTGTGTCCCACCTCTGAGTAAAACCCTTCTGCCACCATGTGCCAGGTGTGTGGCAGAAGCCAGGGACAGCAGGGACATTCTTGCTCTCAGCCATGCCACCTCCAGTCTCCCAGCAGGAAGCAGCTGGTGATAATCTCATGTCATCAGCACCTGCAGCTCGTCCTTGGCTTTCCACAGCCTCAGGAGCTGGCAGGGCAGTGCAGATTCACTCTAAGATAAGAAGATGACTGCCAGGGACACATCAGCAAAGCAAATCCTTGTGACACATCTTCTGTTGGCCCCTTACCGTTTGGGAACTGTGTGGAGGCAAATCTTGTCAGCAGAATTCCTGCTCCTTCAATCAAGGCCAGGAGAATTCCTCCCATCGCGGCAGATCCGACCATGGCAACAGGGCCATCTGGAAATGAAAAGCACAAACCAATGCTTTTAATTTCTTTGCTACATGTTAGAATCTATTGAATCCCAGGATGGTTTGAGCTGGAAGAGACCTTAAAGATCATTTCGTTCCACCCCCTGCCACGGGCAGGGACACCTTCCACTATCCCAGGTTGCTCCAAGCCCTGCCCAACCTGGCCATGGACACTTCCAGGGATCCAGGGGGTGCCACAGCTTCTCTGGCAAGGGCACCCTGTGCCAGGGCCTCCCCAGCCTCTTCGTGCAGTCTTAATCTCTCCTAAAGCAGACTCAGAGCAGTAATTTTGCATCCATTAAGCTGCATTAAAGGATAATTACTGGGCAACTCCCCCCGCCCTCCCTTCAAGGAACACCAAGAACATTTGGGAGCCTGATTATTACTTTCCTAAGCACAGCAGAAAAGTTTCAGATTATTTTTCAGCATCTGAGACAGCAAATTCCAATTTGGGTGTCACAGAGTGTTGCTTTGCTATAACAATGAGAACTGTACATTTAGAGAGCACGAGGTTTTCAACTGATATCCCTAGTTTCTTACTTCTTGCAGCTAAAATGGCTCCAGTCAGGGCTCCACTCGTGATGGAATTCCAGGGATCTTCCTTCCCTCTCATCCTGACCATACTGCAGTCAATCATGGAGAAGAGACCTCCCCAGACAGCAAAGCTCCCTGTTCCAAATCAAACCAAAGCCACTTTGGAGAGAGCAGAGAAGCCAGTTGTGCTGCACAAGAGGTGCAGTGGTGTTACTGTGCTCCCTTTCAGACATGAAGTAAATCCAAATTCATAAAGAGCTAAATACAGGTTAAAATCAACACAGGAAAATTTCCAACTTGTAATTATCCCCCTCTCCCCCCATCTTATATATCATCTCACTAATCTACAATTTTAATTTAAATATCATCTCATTAATCAACAGAAAGTTTATCAAACTGTGATTATAATGGAACTTTCATCCTAACAAAGTCAGATTAGCTAAAGGAACTTCCAGATTTATCCCTTTTTAACGTATTTCCTCACAGACAATGATGCAGAATCATGTCACATGTCACCACACCACACCCAACCCTGCTCCTGGGGCCTCAGGAGCTCGGCATCCTACAGCACATGCAGGGACACCCCCATTGTTAATCTGGCACTTACCTACAAGCACAACATTACTGTCTATTTTGATCCAAGCTGGATCACTTCTTGTAATGAGTTCGTTTTATCTTAACCCCCTGCACACCATGAAGAGGCTCCAGGGAGCTCTGCTGTTTATGACCAGTTATTACTGCTGGCTTGTTTGAAGCACAGATTGTTTCCTCCCCAACCAAACTCATTTTGGATATATCAGAACTGTATTTACTCATTGCTTGGGTCAACCAACCTGCTGAGACTCAGCTCAGGTGTCAGT
Organism: Lycocorax pyrrhopterus obiensis; assembly: GCA_014706295.1. NCBI lineage: Eukaryota > Metazoa > Chordata > Aves > Passeriformes > Paradisaeidae > Lycocorax > Lycocorax pyrrhopterus. The sequence goes on along the minus strand of JACSVZ010000026.1, from coordinate 781,911 downwards.
GCACCTGCAACGTGTTACATTTCCAAACTCTGTTATCTGCCAACAGTCAATTCTGTGCAACAAAACCCCAAAATTCATTACCTCCCAGTTGTGGAGCTCTGGTTTTAATGGCTGTCAAACTGCCACGCAGCCGGTGGTTTACACCCTAAAATAAGAGAATTTAGTTAAAACAGTAAAATCTTACAGCCAAGCCGAGTCTATATTGCAAAAACCTGCCACAGGCCCAACACACTTCTGAGCCCCCTCAGCAGCTGTGAGGAGCTGAGACAAAGCGTGCTTTACACCTATTTCACTATTTATCACTCCCTTACAATATTCCTGTCAGGTATATATGGGAATCATTGTCACCAGGCAGGAAACAATTTGGGTTCACAGTCTGAGGGGCCCAGTGTGACTGAAGGAGGCATTACAGTAACATTTTAGCAGGATAAGCAGCGAATTTTCATATGTATCATTTTTTCTTCCTATCTGACGAGCAATCCCACTAGCTGTCCCAAGTTTAGTCATTCCTGCAGGTGGAATATATAGTCTTTGTAGCCAAGAGAAGCAAAGTCATGCTGAGCCTTCCAGAGTCCAATACTCAACATGTCACCCAGGACCCCACAGAATAATTACACATTTTCCCACACCTTAACATAGTTTAAAGAATATCCACCAAGTTTTGTTTTTGTTACAATCACGCAGAAGTGGGGATAGGTATATTTAGCAAGTCTTAAGCAAAATTAAGAATCTAATTAAGCACACAGTTCTTTTCAAGTGAAGTGTCTGCAAGATCTGACTAGTTCGGAAACAGTTATTCATTAAACCCACCTCAAACCAACAGCTAATTGTCAGAGTAACACCAAAAACACCTTTTATATGAAGTCAGAGAAATTTTAAAACAAATGTTCAAGTAGCAATTAGATCTTAATTTATCAAATGTCTCTGCAATGGGTTTATAGCCAAAATTTTGCAGCAGATACCCTGAAAGTGAAAACCTACTTGCATCAGCAAAACTTCACTTCCATGTTTACTCACTCCTGCATTGAAACCAAACCTGAGCATTAAAAAATTGAGATAATAAAAAGGGCAATGATTAAATAAGAGATTAATTAAAGAAAATTATACTCTTTAATATAAATCTGAAGGAGAAAAAGACTCTTTCTTTGAGTCGTTCCATGTTTCAAAAGAAAGGAAGAGGCCAGGAGAGGAAGGAGAGCCCAGGCTTCATGTCCCTCCATGCAGACAGAACCACAAGCAGATCAGCCAAGGTGGATGTTTCCTGCTGCACTTCCCCATCCCAAGGGAAACGTTCATCAGTTAGGGAGCAACAAGCTACCAGTGTCCCATTGCAGCCACCAGAGCAAACGGGGAAGCAGCAATTTTATCCCAAAAAACGAAGGACCCCACAGATCTTGAGCCAGGACAGATTCTCATGGTCTGGATCAATGATGTACAGGTCTTTAATCAGCCCTGCTCCCTGCACAGGGATTTATTCTCCTTCCCCTTCACTGCCACACTCCCTGAGGAAGGACAGTGGAGGCAAGACTGCAGTCAATGCACCTTCAGAGGATTCTACTCACCACTGGGGAATTTCGGAAGCCTTTGATAGCCTGGAAAATGCCCCCTCCTATGGCCCCCATGGTGAAGGCCCCTCCGCAGTCATCCACTATCCTCCAGGGACTGGAAAGAAAAATAGAGATGAAAATATTAAATCCCATCATGTTAAACCATGTAAGTGACTGAGATGGATCCAGCACTTCAGCACTGGTATTAACTGGGGTGAAGATCGAGCCTGGTGGCTATACTGTTTCACGTCCAGCTCACTGAGCAGGCAGCAACAAAAAAAACCAAGAATATTACAGCAAAACAAATTCAACCTTTGCCAGAGTCTTCTGGCCCACTTCCCTGGAGTGGGAAGTACCAAATATACAGAAATGCCTGAACTCCTCACACAAGGCAGAGACATACTTCCATCATGGAAAACTCCTGCAGAATTCCAGCTCTGCCCTACTTACATAGTGTAAATAGCTTTAAATTCCTTGATCTCATTCTTCTCTTGACCTACAGAGAACTGAGGTAGCAAATTCCATGAGAGTCTGCTCCCAGTTGGCACAAAACGCATTTTCTGGAATCACTCACCCTTTTCATTTGTTCTGCTTATTTAAGTGAGACTTCAAAGTTACCTTTGCTGAGCTGGAAAGGTTTTTCCTGATGCATCCTGGGTCTTTGAAGTCCACTCAAACAAAACAGAGATCCCTTCAGAGGTATAGCAGCCACAATTCCTGCTCCAATACCACAGAGCAGCCAGGAAAACCCTGCACAGAAGCACCTTCCTGCAGCACAGGCTGTCAGCATCTGCCAGGGGAGCCTTAATTTGGGGTTCAGAACCTCTGCCAAGAACTGGAGCCTTGCAACCCTAAACCAAACTCCTAGATTAGGTGAGCTTTAAGAGGCCATTAACTTCTGTTGTCACCATGGGTAACTTCAGAGCATAAAATAACAAAGTTGTTTGGTTTCTTTCATCTTGTATTGAGATCTTCCAGCCAAGCACTCAGGTAATTTAACTCCTGCACTGCCAATAACCAGAAAATGCAAAAATCAGCCTAAAATCGCATGAAGGTCACAAACCTGAGCACCATGGCAAGCTCAGTGTTTATGTCAGGCAGGAGCATCAATGAGCATTTCCAATTTCACTCGGAATGTCCTGTTTCTGTTCCTGAGGACCCCCTACAGCTTCCAGCTCCTGCACATGAGGACATCATCCCTGACCTGCCACTTCCCCATCTTACAGACCTCCTCTAGTGAGGGGTGACAAACCCCCCTCACTGTGCTGCAGGCTTTGCCACAAGGTGTTTTCTTCCTGAAAAAAGTATCTCTAATTTGCAGTCCCTCCTCCTGCATATTCTCCCTGGCTCCTCATGTTCATGACCTACTTCCAAATCTCCTCCTCCACAGACACTCCTGCACCCTGCCCAAGGGAACTCCTGTGTGCACAGGTCACACTCAATGTTGGCTTCGCTTTTGTACGTTGTATCGATGGGTTGTTCCCAAGGCACCAGGACCCCATCCAAGTGTCACCACTGAGTGTCCCCAGTGACAGCCACATCCAGCTCCCAAACCCACGTGGCCTCAGGAAGCAAGGCAGTGTATTTTATCCTTCATCACCTCCTGTTTGTCTGCCCTGCCTGCATATGGTCTCGTCTTACGTCGTTACAACCCCCTCAGCCCTAACTGCATTCAATAATTCAACAGTTTATTTTCCTTCTGCTCTTCCCTGCATCAGTAAAAGGTTCCAGGCGCACTCTTGTCCGAGATGCCAAGATGAAAAGCAACTCAAGTCTTTCTTCTCAGGGATTTTTTTGTTGTTTTGTTCTCACATCTCCTGTGCAGATTTTGATCTCCTCTGTTATGAATAAAACATCTCATCCCAATTCTCTCCCTTTGTTAACTCTCTAAGAGTGATCTCGTTAAAAGACTTTTTGGAAATCTAAATGGATTATGTAAAGCGGGCTTCCCTTATCCACAAAGTCAAGGAATTCCAATCTACAAATCATGGCTGCTTTTTCCTGAAGCCTAGTTAATGAGACCCCATTCATGGAATGCTTCCCTCTTTAACCTCATTAGCTGTTACCTTTGAGGTTCCTAATTTTCCTTTTAAACTACTTTCCAAGCTTTTCTGAGCAGCTTTTAAATGAGAGAACCTCTTTGATCCCAGCACAGCCAGCCCATATGTCAGTTCTTCCAAACTCCCTCAGAGCTGACACAAAATACCCCCAGCCCTGCCACTGCTTGACCTCATAAAGAATTGGAGGAGAAGAAAAGAGATTATTCCATTGCTAATCTGGCACTTACCTACAAGCACAACATTACTGTTAATTGTTTCCCTGATTCTGAGGGGAGCCTCAGCTGCAGGGAAATGACATGTGGATAAGGTCGGGTCTCTGATGGCACCAGAGATTTCTCAGAGATGAGGAGAGCAGAGGGCAAGACTTCACTTTTCCCAGGGCTCCAGGGTAGCCACATACCAGCTCTGGATGCCTGAGAGAAGGGTGAGTCCTCCCTCCAACCCCCATGGCATCCTGAAGTTCTCCTGACAGCTGGAAAACGACTGGTATCAGAGGCCACCACACTTTAAACGAACAAAGGGGCCTTTTCTCCGTGCCAATGGCTCATAGGGAACGAGCCTGACCCCAGGACAGCAGCTCCTGGGGGCTGGATAACAGGGTGACCAGCAGCAAAGGGGTCAGAACAACGGAGGACACCAGCAGCCTTACATGGCTTGGCAGCAAAACATCTCTATTGCACAGCATTAAGGACACAAGTTCAAGCTGTGCCTGGGGAGGGTCAGGTCGGATATCAGGAGGAATTTCTCCACAGAAAGGACTGTCAGGCATTGGAAGGGGCTGCCCAGGGAGGTGGTGGAATCCCCATCCCTGGAGGTGTTCAAGGAATGACTGGATGTGCCACTCAGTGCTCTGGTCTGGTTGACAAGGTGGAGATAGGGCACAGGTTGGACTTGATGGTCTGAGAGGTCTTTTCCAATCTCAGTAATTCCGGGATTTCCTGGAGCCCGCAGCAATCTTTTAATAAATACAATTTACTTTGCTCATGTCCCAGACTTTATGCTGTAAACAGGCAGGGGTGGCATTTATGGAAGAACTTAATATATATCAACAGAGCAACCTGCAAAGTTTGGGAAAAGCCTCGTGCACAGTCGCAGGTCTCTGCAAAGGCGAGCAGAATCTCAGGACGATTTGGGCTGGAAGGGACCTTAAAGCTCATACCATTTCACCCCCTGCCATGGGCAGAGACACCTTCCACTAACCCAGGTTGCTGCAAGCCCCATGCAGCCTGGCCTTGAACATTTCCAGGCATGGGGCAGCCACAGCTTCTCTGGGCAACTTGGGCCAGGGCCAGGGCCTCCCCACCCTCACAGGGAAGAATTTTTTTCCCAATCTCCCATCTAAGCCTGCCCTCTGGCAGTGGGAAGCCATTCCTCCTTGTCCTGTGATTCCAAGCCCTTGTCCCAAGTCCCTCTCCATACTGAGAAAGAACTCTGCCCAGGATTCAGTAACTCTGCACCCGAGCTTGCATTTAATCCTTTTATTACTACAAATACAACCTCTGAATTGCAACCAATGTGGTTTGTAGGTCTGCAAAGACAGTGCTGAACCATGACAAAATTCAGACACTGCCAGCTTGGCATGGAGCAGGCCAGGGGGGCCGAGCTAGGCTTATGTAAATAGGGAAGGAGAGGGGCAGGGCAACTGGGGGGTGAGGGGAGCCTGGGGAAGCCAAGGATGAGGGGGGAATTGGGGGCTGAGGATGAATAAAGGGTGAGAGAAGGCTGAGTGGGGCATGGGGAAGGCTGAGAGTGAGGGGGGCTGTAGATGAAGGAAGGCTGAGACGGGGTGCTGAAAATGGTGGCGGTGAGGATCGGGGGGGCTGTGGATAAGAGGAAAGACTGAGGACGGGGGACTGAGATGGTGGCTGAGGATGAGGGGAAACTGAGAATTGGAGGGGCTGTAGATCGGGGGGAGACATGAGACGAGCTGAGAATAAGGGGGGGATTGAGGATGGATAGTCTGAGGATGACGAAAGGACTGAGGATGAGGAGGGGAGCTGAGGAGGGGAGCCTGTGAATACGGGAGAGACTGAGAATGTGAGGAGCTGAGGATGAGGGGGGATTGAGGACAGGAAGGCCGATGATGGGGGGCTGAGGCCGAGGGGGCTTGAGGATGAGGAGGCACTAAGGATAAGGGCAGGCTGGAAGGGAAGCTGAGCATGAGGGACAGAGATGGGGCTGAGAATAAAGGGGTGCTGAAGGACCGAAGCGCTGCCCGACGTGGGACCGTCACTGCAGCGCCCGCCGCCCCCGGAGGCGCATGAGCGGCGCAGCCCGCAGGGTCCCGTCGGCTCCTCGCCGCTCCGGGAGGCCGCGCGGGGCTCGGCAGCGGCGGGGTTTGGCTGCCCAGGCCCCGAGCGGGCCCCGCGGAGCGGCCTCCGCCGCTTCCCTCAGGGGGCCCCACCAAGGTCAACCCCGCCCCCCCGACGGGGAGCGGCCCCGGGGCGCGCCCGCTCCGCTCCCCCGCCTCTTCCCGGTGCTTGCGGATCCCGATCCCGATCCCGATCCCGATCCCGATCCCGATCCCGATCCCGATCCCGATCCCGGCCCGGGCCCGCTCCGCTCCCCTCACCAGGGCTCGCGCGCGTACTCCTCCATCTTGCCCGGCCCCACCACCTCCCCGCGCGCGATTGGCTACGGCGGCCCCACGCCGGCCAATGGCAGCGGAGGGCGGGACGAAGCGCGAGGTAGGGAGGTGTCTGCGTGTGCGCCATGCCCTGGCCCCGCCCCCCTGCGCTGATTGACAGGCGCGGTGATGGTGGGGGTGTCGCCGGGCCGTGAGGAGAGAAATCCCCGAGCGCGGCATCCATTGGGTGGGACGGACCTTAAATCTCATCCAGTGCCACGTTCCGCCATGGGCAAGGACACCTTCCACTAGCCCAGGCTGCTCTAAGCCCCGTCCAACCTGGCCTTGGACACTTCCAGGGATGGGGCAGCCACAGCTTCTCTGGGCAACCTGGGCCAGGGCCTCACCACCTTCACAGGGAGAGGAATTCCTTCCCAATATCCCATCTAACCCTTTGTCCGTGGGAAGCTCTTTATCCTGCCACTCCAGGCCCTTGTCCAAAGTTCCTCTCCAGCTCTTTTAGGAACAGTACCTGTGCAAGCTGCTCCAAGGACGAACCACTCTGCTCCAAGTTTCATGAAATCATGGAGTTTGAAGGGACCTTAAAGCTCATCCCGTGCCATCCCCTGCCATGGGCAGGGACATCTTCCACTAGACCAGGTTGCTCCAAGCCCTGTACAACCTGGTCTGGAACGTCAGGGCCCAAGCCCACGTCATTCCCGATGCTGCTGCATGAGCTGGGCTGACCTCACATGTCCCAGGGGATGCTCCTGTGGTTCTGTGTATAGCTCAGAGCTGTGATGTGATGTCCCTACCACCAGGTCAGTTCCCTGGGCAGGCAGAGCTGGAATCCAGAGAACAGTGTCTGTGACGGCAGGAGATTCCCGGGCAGCTTGCAAAGCTCTCAGCACAAGATGAGGCTGTTCCCTTCTGTCCCATCACTTGTTCCCTGGAAGCAGAGCCTTACCTCCACCTGGCTCCACCCTCCTGTCAGGGAGTTGTGGAGTGCGAGAAGTTCCCCTCCCAGCCTCCTTTTCTGCCCTGGAGCCTTGCCCCATCCAGTGGTTTGCAGCCACTCTAAGTTCTAAATTGCTTATTCTTTTCTACTCCTAATTTAACATTACACGCTCTGCTATCCTGTAAGGGCAGCAAATCATTCGGTAGCAAAAACTGAATGCGAAACAGGTTGTTCTCCAAGGACCTAATTGTTTTAATAAATCATGGGCTGAAGCACCAGGAAGGAGCTAGAATGCTCCACCTGCTGTGTTGGGTTTTGATGCTTTAAAAGACTCCTAGGGTTTCACGAACAGGTGTGTTTAACCTCATTTAAGGTGGGGGGTGGTGGGAGTCATGCAATTTTGGAGATTCCTGGGAGGTGCTATTGTGACTTCTGCTTTGGCAAAGAAGGGGAGATGGGAAAAGCAGGAAATCATGGCCTCTCAGCCACCAGAGCAGCTCTCCCCACTCCTGTGTCCTCTGGTACTGCTGTGATTTCATCCCCCTGTGCGGGGCAGTGGTGAGGCAACACCTCCAGTCCTGGGGTCAGTTCTGGGCCCCTCAATTCGAGAAGGACATTGAAGGGCTGGAGCATGTCCACAGAAGGGAACAGAGCTGGGGAAGGGTCTGGAGCACCAGGAGCAGCTGAGGGGCTCAGCCTGGAGAAAAGGAGGCTCAGGGAGGACCTGCTCACTCTCCAAAACTCCCTGAGAGGAGGGTGCAGCCGGGGCACGGGTGTCAGGCTCTGCTCCCAGGGCACAGAGACAGGACAAGAGGAAACAGCCTCAAGCTGTGCCAGGGGAGGTTCAGGTTGGATATTGGGGAAAATTTCTGCCTGGAAAGGTTGGTCAGGCCCTGGCACAGCTGCCCAGGGCAGTGGTGTATTCACCATCCCTGAAGGGATTTACAAAACATGTGGATGTGGCACCTGGGGACATGGGTTAGTGATGGCCTTGGCAGTGCTGGGGGAACTTAGAGGGCTTTTCCAAACTCAACAATTCCATTATTTTGTGACTGCTCCCATACTGGTCTGACCCTGCTCGGGGTGGCAATTCTTTGCCTAATGAGTGGTAGGTTAATTAAATCAGTCTGAATGGTCACTCTGGTCCCGCCTTTCACAAGCTGTGGGAGAGCTGGTGAAACATGGTGACTCCATGGGGTGCAGGAGCTTCAGCATCACCCAAGGGACCTGGTGGCACCTGTGGGACAGGCTCAGGGAAGATGTTCAAGGGCTTTCTGGGATTTCTGAGTTTCCCCACAGCCAGGATTTGGTTCATTTCCCAAAATATATAGTCTTCTCCACTCTTGCTGTCAAGTGAGCATGTGTCTGGAGATGAGGTTTTGGATAAAGATGCATTGGGTTTGGGAGAGATGTAATTTCTTTCACTTGCCGCAAGACACCCACCGCCTGTTGTGGCCAGGCAGGGAGATGTCACTCTTCAGCAAACAGCTTAGAAAATGATAAAAAGATCAGTTTTCAACCTCTTCTCCTGCGGGCTCTGAAGGAAAGAAAACAGAATAGAGGAATCCATCCAAATATTAATCAGCTAATAGGGAAAAATAAAGGCAGATGGATGGTCCCAGGTGGCAATGAGAGAGGTGGGGGCACAGAAAGCTTTCTCAGCTCTGCCTGAGTTTGTAAATATGCCTGGAAAAGCTGCCTAATCTGCCTCTGTCTCTTTCCCTCCTCTCTAATGGCTTGTTGTGGTGCTTCAAAGCAAGTGGTTTGGAAATATTCATTAGTGCCCTCGAGATGTTGGTTGCTATGGAGATGGGAACCCGATAAATCCAAGACTGACAGATTCAGAGCTGCCAGGAGCTCCTGTGTGCCAAACTACACCATATCCCACTGCTCTGAACCTCACAGGGCCTGGACCATTTCTCTGATGAGGAGAGACTGCAGGAACTGGGCCTTGTTAGTCCAGAGAACACTGAGAGGGAATCCCATCAATCCAGACAAATATCTCCAAGGGGTGTCAGAGGATAGTGCCAGACTCTTTTCAGTGGTGCCCAGTGACAGGATGAGAAGCAATGGCCATAAACTAAACCACAAGAAGTCCCACCTCAAAATGAGGAAGAACTTTCCACGGAGGAGGGCAGAGCACTGGAACAGCTGCCCAGGGAGGGTGTGGAGTCTCCTTCTCTGGAGATACTCCAAACCCACCTGGAAGTGTTCGTGTGTCACCAGGTAACCCTTCCTGGGCAAGGGGGTCAGACTGAGTGATCTCCAGAGGCCCCTTCCAACCCCAACAATTCTGGGGTTCTGGGATTCTGTACTTCACTATTCCACACCGTGGTGGCTGGAACCAACTCTGGAGCATGGCCCGAGGGTCCCCAAACATATCCCCAGTCCCAGTTGTTGGTAGCCCATGAAGGACCAGTCAGTGCAGACATATCCAGAGCTCCTCTTATTCTGGGGTGAAAATACAAAATTTCTTTCTAGTGTTTTCTTTCTACAGCCTCAAGATCCCTGTGGAATATGGTCTAACAGAACTGTGCCAATATCCCAGTTAAAAAGGGCTGTGTGATAGCCAAGATAAATCACAGTGAGACCATCCACTCTAAACCGTGACAAGTTTAGGATGTCCCCTGCTTCTCTCCCAGATTTTCTGCTAATGTAGGAATATTCCCCCACAAAAGTATGCTCCGTGCTACCTCTGCCCGGCTCTGCGATGCAGGGGAGGAGTGCGCAGCAAGATGTGGACTCCTGGATCAGGAAAGGATGAGTGATACTTCAGGAGAAACTTGGAGTCTCCCAGGCCACATTCACAGCTTCTTAGGGAATTTGGTGTGTGGTACTTCTCATCACAAGAATCAAGGTTCAGGAATGACAAAATAGAGATTTTTTCAAGGTGTTGGTAGTGATTTTATTCTGTTGAAAACCGATTTACAACATGGGATAGTTTGCAATGACTTACTATGAAGGAAAGGCAGATAGAGAAAATTCCAGATTTCCCTTTTAAGTAGAAGGATTCTTTCTCTGGCGTAGCATTGCAGATTGTCCCTGGGGCTGTCTACATGTCCAGTCCCTGGAGCCAGGGTTGGCACACCTGGGAATGCTTGGATTGTTCCAAGAAGAGGCAGACATAAAGATGTGATTCCTCACTGCCTTTTTGTTGTGTGCTTTCCAGTTGGGAAATGAGCTTCCAGTTTGTTGCTCATCTCTTATAAACACTTGATGACTGAGCACAACAATGCTGTAGAAATACTGGAGTGTTGGACATTTATAGAATAGCATAATGGACTTGTTTAGGTTGGAAAAGATCATCAAGTCCAACTATTCCCCCAGAACTACCACTAACCCAGTAAATTCCTCCAGGGATGGGGACTCCACCACTGCCCTGGGCAGCTGTGCCAGAACTGGGCAATCCTTTCAGAGAAGAAATTTTCCCAATATCCAACCTAAACTTCCACTGATGCAACTTGAGGCCATTTCCTTTTGTCCTGTCTCTTGTTCCCTGGGAGCAGAGCCTGACACCCACCTAGGTCCACTCTCCTGTCAGTTAATTTCTTCCATCCCCAGATTCTGTAACTCAAATGTCTCTTCCAAAACACACAGTGTTAAAACATTTCCAGCCTTGTATCCTGAAAAGTGACCAGACAGGACATTAGAGAGGTCCAGGGCTGTATTAAGGTGGAACAAACAAGACACTCATTTGGCTTCTTCAGGCAAAGACAGCACCAAATGGGCACCAAACACTAAATTCACTGTGGTTTCTGTTGCCCTCAGCACTGTCACAGCTGTGGCAGTGTTGGGGAAGGAGAGTCAAGGAAGATGGAGAGGGACTTCTCATCAGGAACTGGAGTGACAGGACAAGGAGGAATGGCTTCCCACTGCCAGAGGGCAGGGTTAGATGGGATGTTGGGAAGAAATTCTTCCCTGTGAGGGTGGGGAGGCCCTGGCACAGGGCGCCCAGAGCAGCTGTGGCTGCCCCATGCCTGGAAGTGTCCAAGGCCAGGTTGGATGGGGCTTGGAGCAACCTGGGCTAGTGGAAGGTGTCCCTGCCCACGGTAGGGGGTAGAACGTGGTGAGCTTTAAGGTCCTTTCCAACCCAAACCATCCCATGATTTTCTGCCTGAGGCCAGCTGGGAAGAGAATGGCTGTGTCCCTCCCAGTGCAAGTGAGAACCAAGACCAGGGTTGCAGGATCAGGGAAACAGAAGTGATGGGGGTGGAATCCACCACAGCAATGTTTAAGTTTGTGCACTTGGAAACTAAACCCAACAGTTTCTACTACAATCTGGAAAAAATCTCAGCCGTGCTGGTGAATCATAGGAAGGATATGAGCAGGACCTGGGCACTGCAGCACTGGAGATAAAGGAAATCCTGGAATGCACCAAGAATGTGCATTTCCTGTCAGGGGAGTGTCTAGTTTGTTACACACGGCACTGGGAGACTCACCTGAAGCACCCAGTGCCTGTGGATGGGATATGGCCAGGATGGGATCTGGCCAGGAAGACAGACAGAGGAGATGATTAGGCTGAGGAAATTCCTAGGGGAGCTTGTTTTGTCAAAAAAGACCAAAGGGCTCCTTGCTTGGATAAGCAGAGAGAGGCCTGAGAGCAGGCAGTAAATATTAGGAGGATGATAAAGGATGAAGAAAACCAGGATGCAGCTGGCAGGATAACAAAAGGGTACAAAATGCTGGACATGGGGTAAAGCTGCCTGGAAACTTGGGGAGAAGAGCCTGTCTCCTATCTCTGTGGGAGAACTCCCAGGTGCCAGTAGAGCTTCTATATGGATTAGGGAGATGGAAAGTTGGTGCCGCCAGCCAAAGCCCAGGCTTAGGGCACTGCCTGGACCAGGAGCAGGGGAGACTCAGGAATTCCATCTGTGCAGAAGGAGGGATGTCTTTGGGGCTTGGCGAGGGGAAGTGGGAGTGTGTGAGGAAGAGCAGCTGCAGGAACAGCCCCTCAGGGTCTGAGAGTCGGTGGGAGCTCTGACAATCCTCGGGGGGTTAGATCTGCACAGCAGGGAGCGCTCGCTTCCTGCTGCCTCCATCCCTCCGATGGAACCAGTCTGCATCAACACCACCACCCCCACCTCTTTCCCGAGGGGCTGAGCGCTTCGGCTAACGGCACCAGTCCCAGACTGCAGCGGGATTAAGAGGAAAACTTCCTCTGGAGTGGGTGCTTCCTTACCGATTTCAGCCAAGAGCTGTCACTGTCACAGCAGAGGCTCCCCCCATCCCTTCGTAGCTACGCTGCCCACTTTAGTAGCCCCCCAGCCCCCATGGCACAGGCTGGGGCTGCCTCCTCCACCCACCATCCCCGGCCTGCCGGCTGGTGCATTTTTCTCTGTTTTCTCACTAGGTTGGCCCATTGCCTTTAAAAGGCGAAATGCTTCGGACTAAATTTGGTCATGTAGCTCTGCATGGTTCCCTGGAATGTCCTCGGGTTTCAAGCTCCTCTGATAGCACCATTCCCCGCCTCCTGCCGGGCTCCATTGGCTTCCCAGCACCCGAACCGCCGCTGGATCCTGTTATTGGCCAACTCTTGGACCGAGGGGTGTCCCCTCTGGATAACCACGGTATCCCGGGCTGCAGAGCTGCTGAGATTTAACACTTCAGCACCTGCTGCCGCTTGGGAAGCAGCCTTGGAGCTTCGGCTTCTGTTTTTTTCTCCTGCTTTGGGTACCACACAACCGCCACCGTGTCTCGCCAGCGAGCCAAGATGTCCAAAGTGGCCAAATACCGGCGACAAGTTAGTGAAGATCCAGATATAGACAATTTATTGTCTACTTTGTCTCCAGAGGAGATGGAGGAGCTGGAAAAGGAGCTGGATGTGGTGGATGCGGACGGGAGCATCCCTGTGGAGCGCAGTCAGAAAAACCAATCGGAAAACTCCTCACCTGGCCCACAAAACTGTGACACGGCGCTCAACCACCACGACAAGGACACCAGGAGGGTCCTGCAGCGGGAGCACTCGATAGACGTAAGTCACATCCCCCACTGCTGCTGCTGGAAAGGTGGGAACACACCTCAACCCTCCCCCCCGCCCCGGGCTGAGTGAGGGACGAGATGGAAAACACAAAACCCGAGAAAGGCGTGCACTTGCTGAGGAGGAATAGCTGTCCCGGAGGGACCAGGGAGCTGGTCCAGGCACTCCGGGAGGGAACAGGGTGTCCCATAAAATCCCGATGATACTAGCAAAGTCAAAACCTGTGCTGGTGCCAGGGATCTTTTCCCTGCCCCTGCTCTGACATCCCTGGGCAGGGCTGGGAGCGGAGCTGGGATTCCCAGGAGGCTGCTGGAGGAGCCGGTGCAGTGACAGCGATCCCACAGGCTGCATTTCTTCCTTTCCCCCCCCCCCCCCCTCTTCTGGAGGTCTCTGGACTCCTGGTCCTTTCAATTCTTCTTGTGCAAAAGCTTAAACAGTCTCTGGTTCTCGTGGAATAAAAAAGTTTGCTGCTTTGTGGAAATTATGTCGAGAAGCAGATTTTACCCCGTGCCGTTTGTTTTGCATTCATTGTTCACTTTAAATTCCTTCTTTTGCTTTGTTTTGGGTATATTTATCTCCCTCTCTGCACCTGGCAAATCCTTTAAGAGTTTGCTTGGAGCTCGAGAGCTTCATGTCAGTCCCTCTCCTCTTTTTATGCCATGCCTTACTGGGAGCCAGTCCCGCTTTTCTGTAACCTCAGCACTAAGAATATTTGGCATGTGCTTCGTGCGTGGAAGCCTGGGAAGCATCTGGTTTCCCTAGTTTTTCACGGCAGGCTGCGCCAGAAAGTGAAAGACAGCGACTCTTCAGCGATTGATCCATGTGGTCATGGGCTGGTTTCATGTCCCAGGCGGGATTCGCATCTGCTGTGCCGGGGCTGGGCTGGGGAGCGTTGGCAGCACAAGCAGAGCCAAGGATTATGCGGATACCCCTCTGCTCTGGCTCTGATTCCAGATCTATTCCAGGTCACCCAGCTGTACCCTGGGTCTTCCAGCTGGGTAATCAATCTGTAACTACACCAGAGCATTTGGAAATTTCTCTTTCTGGATATTTATGGAGTTTATATAGGAGGGTCCTCTCTTGACTGTTGCCCGGGCACCCTTATTGCCTTCTAAATATTGGGAGGAGTGGGAATGAAAATTGCACCTATAGGAGAAATAACTGAAGGTTGATTTTGAAGAGCTGAATAAGGGGTTAAATTGTTCCCCCCCACCCCTGTCCTGGGCAGCCTGGGAGCTCCCTCTGGCTCTGAGGACAAGGCACAGCTTTCACCTTCTATATGTGGCACTTCGCATGGGCTGGGGGACAGTGAGTACCGTGCCCCTCACCACAAGGGCTCTGCCTTGATTTCCTCACCAGCGGAAAATTTTGCTGTGGTGGGGAAGTGCAGGTGCTACAGGACAAACCTGCCTGGAGAGGGAAATGCTGTTATGTGGGACCAGTCATCCCAGTGACCGCTGGTTTGCAGATGATCCTGAGAGGTGACACTGGAAAATCTGCTTTTTCGGGTGGGGGGAACCCTTGGGTTTGACATCACTTGTGTTGCTATTTCAGTTTTAACTGTTGGAACATGAGGGGTTGACTGGAAATTGGCATAGGGAAGTGTCCATGATCAGGAGGAAGGGAGGATTTTGTTAAAAAGAGACCTGGTTAAACATAATGTTGTTTGGAAATGCCTGAGAGTGTGTGTGCAGTGGGAGAGGACCTGGGATATGGAAAGGGATGGCCCGGGGAGGAGAGACACCTGGGAGAGAATGTAGGGCTCTGGCTGGAGGGGAGGGCAGCACGGAGGTCCTGGAAAAGCTCCTGCTCCTCTCTGAGTTCAGGAGCTTCAGGCTGTGGAAGACAAAGCACACTTGGCCACAGGTCAAGTTTGTCGGTGAAAGTGGCCCAGTTCGATTTCAGTGCAGTAACTGGATAGGGAAGAACTGACTTTCTTCTTCTATTTCAATCCCTGGAGGCCAAGAAAAAAATATATCCTCCACCCCTTCCTCCCTGGCATTGTTAGGATCTGGGATTAGCACCTAGAAAATGCCAGCTTGCATTTCTGGCACATCAGATCATGCTGGTGGTGGAGCAGGGCTGTGCTCTGCCATGGGGCCTGAGGATGGGGCGGGATGGGGTGAGATGAGATGGGATCATCAGACCACAGGAACAGTCACAAAAAACAGTGCAGGAAGCCAATGGTCCCTTCTGCCTGAGGAAGCCCCAGGGCTGTGTTTTGCTTCAGGATGGAATGAGAACATGGAGCCATCCAGAGCACTCCAGGCAGATGCCGAGCTCTCCCCCAGCTGCTCAGAGCTCTGAGGCGTCCGATGACAAATCCCTCTCATGTGTCAGCAGATTTCGTGTTGTGCCAGCCAGCATAGGCATGGTGGCCACACTCCCACAGGGTTGGCATTCCCCCAGGGTGTGCAGGCATCACCCCGTACATGTCCATCCCAGCCCCTCTCCATCAACAGCTCCCAGTATTCTGAAGCAAGTCCAGAGGAGGCCACAGAGATGCTCTGAGGGCTGGAGCCCCTCTGCTCCAGAGACAGACCGGGAGAGCTGGGGGTGTTCACCTGGAGAAGAGGAGGCTCCAAGGAGACCTCAGAGCCCCTTCCACGGCCTAAAGAGGCTCCAAGAGAGCTGGAGAGGGACTTGGAACAAGGGCCTGGAGTGACAGGACAAGGGGGAATGGCTTCCCACTGCCAGAGGGCAGCGTTAGATGGGATATTGGGAAGAGATTCTTCCCTGTGAGGGTGGTGAGGCCCTGGCACAGGGTGCCCAGAGCAGCTGTGGCTGCCCCATGCCTGGAAGTGTCCAAGGCCAGGTTGGACGGGGCTTGGAGCAACCTGGGCTAGTGGAAGGTGTCCCTGCCCGTGGAGGGGGTGGAATGAGATGATCTTTAAGGTCCCTTCCCACCCAAACCATTCCATGATTCCAAGAAGTACGGACAGACAAACTCTCTGTAGTTCAAGGACAAGAATCTGCCCTCCTGTCCCTCCCTATTGAAGAGACATTGCAGACACAGTGCCTGGCATTTAAGGCATCAAGAGAAACCTTTGCAAGCCAGAAGCAGATGGGGGGGGGGGGGGAGAGAAGCACAGGGACAAGGGCAGGGAAGGAATGGGAGGTAATTCCAATGGGACTGGCCCTGTGAACACCTGGAAGATGTTATCCTGTGTCTGTTATGTCTCTTCAGCAGGGAGAGACAGGAGGGCAGATTCTTGTCCTTGAACTACAGAGAGTTTGTCTGTCCGTAGTTCATGGAATCATGGAATGGCTTGGATGGGAAAGGACCTTAAAGATCATCTCATTCCACCCCCACCACGGGCAGGGACACCTTCCACTAGCCCAGGTTGCTCCAAGCCCCGTCCAACCTGGCCTTGGACACTTCCAGGCATGGGGCAGCCACAGCTGCTCTGGGCACCCTGTGCCAGGGCCTCCCCACCCTCACAGGGAAGAATCTCTTCCCAATATCCCATCTAACCCTGCCCTCTGGCAGTGGGAAGCCATTCCTCCTTGTCCCGTCACTCCAGGCCCTTGTTCCAAGTCCCTCTCCAGCTCTCTTGGAGCCTCTTTAGGCACTGGCAGGGGCTCTGAGGTCTCCCTGGAGCTTTGTCTTCTCCAGGCTGAGCTCCAGCTCTCCCGGTCTGTCTCTGGAGCAGAGGGGCTCCAGCCCTCAGAGCATCTCTGTGGCCTCCTCTGGACTTGCTTCAGAAGTTCCATGTCCTTCTTATGTCCTCCCTGCTGCTCTTCCATGCCTCATGATGCGAATCTATGTATGGGACATTGTCTGCTAGCTGGGATGTGCAGGAATTCCTCCAAAGTGCAAAATAAGGTATGTCGTAGGGAAAGGTTGAGTTTCTGCCCATCTCACTGTTCTTGCAGTCATTGCCCTGTTCTTGGACTGGCTCCAGGCACCTCCATTTCCACCTAAATATTGGGAGAAGTGGGTATATTTAGAAATACTGTAACTACATAATAACACATCTTCTTAGTGATGAAAAGGGCAAACTTGGGTAACTAGGAAGCAGACTATAAACAGCCCAAAATAGACATGAGCTTTGCCCCAACCTTTCCACACTGGGCAGCCAAATTCCCATCTTGGTGATGCAATAATAAATTAATCTTAATTTTGTGTTGCTAATGAGGGGAAGTACAACCCAGCTCAAGGGTGGGGCTTGGGCCAGTGCCCCTCTCTGGATGTACTCAACAAGGTCCATGTGTCACAGGAGCTGGAATTAAATGAATATTCATGAGTAGATAAATGAAGAGATGATTTCTATTCGCTCATGGCTCTTTACTGTCACAGGCAAAGACATAATGAGAGAAATTCCAGTTAGAAACATGCTGTGAAGTTGATGCTGTGGTATTAAACAGCCAGAGGGCAGGGTTAGATGAGATATTGGGAAGAAATTCTTCCCTGTGAGGGTGGGGAGGCCCTTGCACAGGGTGCTCAGAGCAGCTGTGGCTGCCCCATGCCTGGAAGTGTCCAAGGCCAGGTTGGACGGGGCTTGGAGCACCCTGGGCTAGTGGAAGGTGTCCCTGCCCAGGGCAGGGGGTGGAACTGGATGGGACTTAAGGTCCCTTCCCACCCAAATCCATCTGGGATTCCGTGAGTTACCTGGGGCACAACTGACTTGCTGTCACTTGAAATCCTTGTATCATGCCCTGGATTTCTGTCCAGAAGAGGAAAGGCTGTGTGTGCCAGGGCACAGGGGCTCTGTGCAGCTGTCCCTGCAGGATGAATTTCTCTGAGAGCTGAGCTGTGTGAGGAGATGGAGTCTGTGGGAGCTGGTCCAGTTCCTCTTTTGTTGGTGACATCTATAAAAACCACGTGTCTATGCAGAGAGCACATGGGAACACCCCACCCATGGGGTCTCTTCCATGGTGATGTTTAAGGGAACAGTCTTTAAGGTCCCTTCCAAGCACAACCATTCTATAATTCCATTATCTTTTTCACCGGCATTTGGTCAGCCCTAAAACCTCTGCCAGATGGCACCTGGATACAAAGAGCTATTCCATGGGAAGGATCTCCATGTAAACCACACGTGCCACGGACTGGTGCTTTGCTGGATGAGTCCTCCTTAGCAGTTTCCAAATCCACAGCAGGAGGTTTTACTTTTCAAAGCATTCCACAAAATCCACCTGCAGCTGTTCTTAGGTCTCCTTGGATTCCCACCTGGCCTCACCACAGTGCCCTGGTGGCTCCCCAAACACCGAGCACCTGGTGACAGAGGCAGCCCTTCTTTGTGCTTTCCCTTCTCCAGCATCACCATCTTCCCTGGGAATGGATGGAGCCTCCTTCCCTCAGCTCATAGAATCATGGAACATCCTGAGTTGGAAGGGACCCACAAGGATCACTGAGTCCAGCTCCTAGACCTGTACAGGACAACCCCAAAATCCCACTGTGTGCTTCAGAGTTGTCCAAATGCTCTTTGAAGCTCACCTGTAAGGGGAGGACACCTGGATGTCCCAATCCCACCAGAGTTCCCAGCCCTGCCTCCCAATAGGGCTGGTTTTGATTTGATTTCATGCAGCTTCAAGCACGGATGGCTGGGAAGTGCAGGGAAGTTGCATGAGGGAGCATTATCCTGCTTATGGAGGGGAGTCATTCCAGGGCCACAAACCCACTTCTTTTAGGAAGATACTCAGGTTGTAGGTGTCTCTTTCCATGGAAGCCCAGGAACCAGTTTCCTGGAGGAGAAGACTCTGAACAGGGGATGCTGGATGCCAGGGCAATTGTGCACAGCCAGAGCCAGATGTGTGCAGCCAGGGCCAGATGTGCAGAGTACAGATGGTCCCTGTATTTTTGTCTCATGAAGGCTGAACCCCCTTCCCAAAGGAGGAGCTGAGATGGTTCAGTTATCTTCCAGCACCTTTTCCCTTCCTCTCGGATATTCCACTCCCCAAGCGCACTCCTCTGCAGGCAAGACCCCCTCCTGTTCCAGGTCCATGCATCCTTATCCCTGCAGGCTCCTGGGAATGTCTCCATGTCCCCAAGCTCTCCTCATGGAGGCTGGACAGGCTCTTCATGGCCCGGTTTGGATGCAGAGGGAAAAGCAGTGACCTCAGAGGGTTTAATTAATCCAAATTCTGTGTATCTGAAGGATGCCGGTGCCAGAGGACAGCAGATCCTATTGCCGTGGAGAAGGATTTCTTTTTACAAGACCTGGGGAAGGTCTTGTAAAAAGTCCTGCCTTCCTTTCTAACTCTCTCAGGCTTGGGACTTGCTGCTGAGTGGTTTTTAATCCAGTGACTTGATTTCCCTCCATGGAAAGTAGAGATCCTCAGCAGTGAGCCCTTCTTCAACACCACGGGCAAACAAGCCGGGATTTAAATTTCTTATTAATGCTCAAAGGTTGTCATTTTTCATGAAAATATCTGGAGGGAAAACAAGCTCCGCATTTAACTCACTGGTTCAGACTCAAGGGAATTTGCAAACAAGGGTATAGCAGGGGTTATATCATTCCTTGAACATCTTCCCAGTTTGTCCCTAACACATGTGTGCTGAAACTCTGCTCTTCTGTTTATCAGCTGGTTCTGTCGACTGCCAAGACCGTTCCTCCTCCCTTCTGAGAGTCTTCACTAATTCCCAGCTCTTGCCTTTCTTTTAGCCATGGCCTGACCTGGTCTCTTTTCCCTCATCAGAGAATCTTTATGATTGGAAAAGACCGCTAAGATCCTCAAGTCCAAAGAATCCCAGAATCCCAGACTGGTTTGGGTGGGAACGGACATTGAAGCCCATCCCATTCCCACCCCCTGCCATGGGCAGGGACACCTTCCACTATCCCAGGGTGCTCCAAGCCCCGTCCAGCCTGGCCTTGGACACTTCCAGGCATGGGGCAGCCACAGCTTCTCTGGGCACCCTGTGCCAGGGCCTCCCGACCCTCACAGGAGAGAACAGACCAGAATATGTTGTTCTGAACAGCTTCTGGCCTCCAAAAGAGGTGAAAGGGGTGGGTGACACCAGGACATCCACCCAGAGGCTTCTCCAGTGGCTTCTGGCTCATGGAATGGGCAGTGGGCAAAGATGTGGATCCTTCCACCAGCACACAGAGGAGACTAGAGCTAGCAGCTTGCTGGACTTTGCATTCCTCCATGGATGAAAGCCAGGGATATCCAAACTAGTCACACATTTGGAAAGAAACCAAAGGTATTGAGCCGTTCCTATTTGGTCCTTAAAGGAGGCCACAGATGGTCCCTCCAGCTGCACAAGTCACTCTCAAACTCCCTGACAGGAGGATGGAGCCAGGTGGGGGTCGGGCTCTGCTCTCAGGGAACAGGAACAGGACAAGAGGAAGCGGCCTCAAGCTGCACCAGGGGAGATTCAAGTTGGACATCAGGAGGAATTTCTCCATGGAAAGGGTGGTCAGGCATTGGAAGGGGCTGTCCAGGCAGGTGGTGGAGTCCCCATTCCTGAAAGTGTACAAGGAATGCCTGGACATGGCACTGAGTGCTCTGGGCTGGGTTACAAGGTGGGAGGATCGGTCACAGGTTGGATTAGATGATCTCAGAGGTCTTTTCTGACCAAATTGATTCTGTAATTCTGTGAAGTCCAGGAGATCTCTTTTATTTGTCACCTTTTATTGCTCAGAAATGAAAACTATTGTCTGTGCTCTGGTGTTTCATTCTGAGTTTCTGAAAAAGTCCCAACCCTGTCACAAGAGGGACGAGCAGCAGAAGCAGGAGTTGTTACCTGCTGCAGATGATAAAACAACCCTCCAAGGTGAACACAGAAGCAAGAACAATCCCATGACAGCTCCCAGAAGGATCTGCAGTGTGGAGAACAGCTGAAAAAACTGAAGTGAGAACACAGGCATCTTTGAGCTGCATTCCTAAAAAACTGGTGTGAGAAAGATCTTCACGGCTGGATTGGTGTTTTTGCAATGCCCTTGGGGTCAGAAGCCTTGCTTTCCTTGTTTTTCCTCTTGTGATCAGGGCAAGTGGCAGCACAAAGCATTCCCAGTGACACGGAGGTCACGCCAAAGGCACACACAAGTCTGGGAGATCCACGGTCCATCTAAGGGCACAAGCAGGGAAAAAACGTGGATTTCTAGTCAACTGGAAAAAAAAGAGTAAAAATCTGAGTCCTATATTTACATAAAGCACAACTGGGATGCAGATAAATCCATGGAAATGTTTGGAGTGTTTAGCTTATATGGGCTGAGCTGCCCAGGAGGTTTAGTATGTGTTTATGTTGAGCTGATAAATAGACATGGAGGAGGAGAAGAGCTGGGTCCGTTATGTGTCCCTCTCTTTCGCAGCACTGTGACATCACTTGTGTGCTAAAACCATCTCAGTGACTCAGCTCCCAGCAGGATGCTGGGATTAACCGGTCATATTGCTCCATCCCACCCTTTGCTGTGTGGGAATCGTGGCAGGATGGAGCAAGAGGATCTCAGTGTTGGGGCACATGTTTTGAAGTCAAGATGTGGCTGACAGGATGGCAGGGGACAGACACACCATGGAGGGTCAAGAGTTCTGCTCTGTCCTTTCCTCTGCCCAGAATGTGGAGCAAACAGGGATGAAAACAGAAAGGAAAAAAACCAAACAGAAAGCTGTGGAAACAACAAGAGCCTGTCACAGCCATGCTGTGGCAGCAGGACCAGGGCAGTGCCCATCCCCTCTGCTGGGCACTGGTGGGGGTCACACCTTCAATCCTGGGAACAGTTTTGGGCTGCTCAGGACAAGAAAGTCATTGAGGGGCTGGAGCATGTCCAGAGAAGGGAACAGACCTGAGGAAGCGTCTGGAGCCCCAGGAGTGGCTGAGGGAGCTGGGGTGGCTCAGCCTGGAGAAAAGGAGGCTCGGGGGGACCTTGTGGCTCTGCACAACTCCCTGACAGGAGGAGGCAGCCAGGTAAGGGTCAGGCTCTGGCAGCACCAGGGAACAGGGACAGGATAAGAGGAAACGGCCTCAAGCTGTGCCAGGGGAGGTTCAGTTTGGATATTGGGGAAAATTCCTGCATGGGAAGGATTGTGAAGCACTGGCATGGGCTGTCCAGGGCAGAGGTGGAGTCACCTTCCCTGAAGGGATTTAAGAGCTGTGTGGATGTGGCTCTTGTGGACTTGGGTTAGTGGTGAACATGGCAGTGCTGGAGGAATGGTTGGACTTGATCTTAGAGGGCTTTTCCAGCCCTAGTGATTCCATGATTCAGTGATTTCCTGAAACACAACTGGAGAGGCACCAGCCCAGGTCACAGAGGTGTTCTGTGGAGCCCTTTCACCATGTGCTGAGCAGCCCAGGGCTTACACAACAGTATTTGGGTCAGGATTTATGCTGCATGCTGCTGAGGGCTCCAAGGGGTCCCTGCTGCTGACAGGGGCACCATGGCATGTGTTGGACATGCCTGGCACAGGAATGAGCACCTGCACAGCCATGGGAGCCTCTGCCAAGGAGAGTGAGTTGCCGTTTGCTTCCTTACAGGGAATTCCCCAGTTCCCAAGAACCAGAGATGGTGACCCCTGGCATGCCCGGCTCTCTCCCACTAAGTGCTCTGTCCTGGGATGCAGCTCCCATGTGGTGCCAGAGCCTGAGGAGCCAGTGTTCCTGTTTCCCACAAACTATTTAAGGGAATGACCAGCAAACCTGGTTTGATTTTCCAGGGAGGCACCTGGAGCTTGGCTCTTCTCACCTGCTTCAAGGACCTGGAATCATCTTCCAACACCAGGTGCCCACGGCCGGGGGCGTCTGTGATAATCCCATGGGCTGCTGGATGGGATCCATTGGACACCTGCACCAGCAATGGGCCTGGAGATATGTCCATGTGTTCCCACAAGGCTGGGAACAATGTCCTGCTCCTTGAGCATCCAGCCTTTATGACACAGAGGATGGAGATAGGATTAAGACTCGCTAGGGCCGAATTGCAGTTCTCCTGTTCTTAAAAATCCGAGGAATGCTTTTTGTGGGCTTCCCACAAAGTGCACTGGGCAGAAATCCAGCCCAGAGGTGTTTGTGGTGTGAATCACTGGCATTCCCTGCCCTTTTCAACCCCTGATGAAGAGACAACCAGGGAGAAGGTCTCATTTTGGGAATATCCAGTTCAGCCATGGCAGTGCCAGGAGAAGGGCTGGGAATACAGTAAATAGAAGAGAAAAACCTAGACTTCTAAAACCAGATTTTGTTAGAGGAGCAAAAGTTTCCATTTGCAGAGTATACAGTGGCTTTACAGCTTTCTGGAAAATGGCTGTGTGTCTCCATGGAAGGGCTGGAGCTCTTCTGTTAAAGGAAACCAAGTTGAAATATATATCGGCCCTAATTCAGGAAAAAAAGGCAAAATCAGGGCCAAAAGCTGCCCAGTCTCTGGAGAACAGCTCTGCATCTCAGAAAGGGGACTTTTTAAAAACATTGGCCTGAGACATGCAAAGACACAGTGATATTTGGGGTCAGATAGGTCTGGGCAGAAAGGAAGGGGAAAAGCTGAGTTCCTCATTAAAATGACAGGATAATATGTGAGGCAGGACAGGGCAGGGAGTTGCTTACATCTCTCTGGGCTTTAGCACACAGAGCATGGCCAGGGGCCATGTGTGTCCCAGTGCTGGAAGCTGAGGTCCTTTCACCCTTCCTTCATGCCAAGAGTCCAAACGTACCAAGAGAGAAACTCTTTGCTGCCTGATCCTCTCAAGGAGCCCTGGAGATGTGAGCAGGGTCTCCCACAAAGCTTTCCATGGTATTTGCTCTCAGCTGAGGAGCAGAAGGGTTGTCCGGGGTGTCCCAGGGTCAGCAGAAGTCTTGTGGTCCTGCTTCCTCTGCAGGTCTCTGGCAATCCAGGTTCAGCAGCTCCCAGGACTCAGCCAAGGACACAGCATTCTTTCCGGGAATGTCCTTGGCTCTGAGTTGTCCCTAGGTTACTCAAAACTGGTTGAGGAATGGAGGAAAAGAGCTTGGGCAGCTTGTTGTGGTTTGGCTTGACTCTAGCAACCCTCTCCAGGAGCAAGTACCCAAATACCAGGAACATCAAACAACCTGCAACCTCCCTGCCTTTGCCCCCGGCCACCTTGACAGCCTCTCCGTGCAGTGGGACAGTCTCAGAGGACATCCCTGTCCCTGGGGAGCTCTCACAGGGCTCGTGCTCAGCCTCCTCAGCCCCCAGGGTCACACTGAGGGGTGGCGGGATGCTGGTGCCTCATTCATGGGCTCTGGCTGGGATAGCTGGGTGGGACAGAGGGAACATGGGGGTCCTCAGAGTCTGGCAGGTAGGGAGGTGTCTCCAGAGGGTGATGCCCAAAGTTAGAGTTGTGGATTCAATCCCAGAGTCTTGTGGTGGCTCCAGAGACTTTACAGGGCTTGGCAGCATATGTAGGACAGACTGAAACCCCTCAGGCAGTGAAAGCAGATTGGCTTGTTAGTCATGGATCCATAATTATCCCTAAACCTGCTCCTTCAAGTAACCCAACCCAGCTTCCTTCCCTCACCAGTCTGGTCTGGGACCCTCACAGCTGACCGAGAGATTTTGGTGAATTGTCTCTCTGTGTCTCAGACGTCTCCCTCATCCCTGGGCTTCCCCACTTCCCCATTTTTCCATCTCCAAAAGCCAGTCAGGATTTGTGTGGGACCGATGGAGTTATGCTGGTGTTGTCTAAGCCATGTCCTGCCAAGAGATTAATTGGAAAAAGTCCCATAGGCTGCAGGAGGAATTTATCATCCCAGCAGAGGCTGGGAGAGAGGAACAACCCCTTGGCCTGGGCGTTATTCCCAAGTCTGCAGCTCTGGAGGGATTTCGGTTGCTTTGCAAGGAGCACAGTTCTGGGGGGACAGTCTTTGTTGGTGGCCAAATCCACATGCCAGACAGCCAGCATGGCCCTGCCAGGGGAGCTGCCAGACAAGAGGGAGGCAGCGGGTCCGCGGAGAAGAGTTGTGGTGGGCTCCAGTGCACGTGCAGAAACCACCATCAGCCACCTTGGAGCTGACCCTGGATTTCCCAGCAGTATGGGTTATTGCAATGGGGCTGATCCTGGCTCAGGTTTCCCCTGTTGTGCTCCTGAGGTTCTCATCACACTCAACTTCCAGAGGCCCCCAGAGCTGCAGGTGACATTAGAGACAGAGCCAGTGTCATGGCTGCAGGCTGAGTTCACTATTCCTGGAGCCACTTTCACAGGAGCTGCATGTGCAGGTTTGGCCTGAGATCTTTTGCTGACACGCCCCTTTCCTCATGGGGACCAGCATGACCCATGTCCCCAGCAGTCACCCGCACAGAGGATCCTCCTGGACTCTTGAATCATGGAATGGTTTGGATGGGAAAGGACCTTAAAGATCATCTCATTCCACCCCCCTCCACAGGCAGGGACACCTTCCACTAGCCCAGGTTGCTCCAAGCTCTATCCAGCCTGGCCTTGGACACTTCCAGGGATGGGGCAGCCACAGCTTCTCTGGGCACCCTGTGCAAGGGCCTCCCCACCCTCACAGGGAAGAATTTCTTCCCAACATCCCATCTAACCCTGCCCTCTGGCAGTGGGAAGCCGTTCCCCCTTGTCTCGTCACTCCAGGCCTTTGTCCCAAGTCTCTCTCCAGCTCTCTTGGAGCCTCTTTGGGCCGTGGAAGGGGCTCTGAGGTCTCCTTGGAGCCTCCTCTTCTCCAGGTGAACACCCCCAGCTCTCCCAGTCTGTCTCCAGAGCAGAGGGGCTCCAGCCCTCAGAGCATCTCTGTGGCCTCCTCTGGACTCACTCCAGCAGCTCCATGCCCTTCTGATGTTGGAGGCCTTCTGGCTTCCCCCTTTCAGCCAAGCCCTCCTTGAACCCCAGTGGGGTACTCCTCCCTGGAGCCAGCATGGAGCTGCTCATGCCCCCGAGATTCCATCCTCATATCTTGTTCTTTGGCTGAACCAAGCACATCCTGTTGTGGTGGGACCGTGAGGGACATACCCAGGACATATCTCTGAAAATAACTGCAGGCTGGGGAAAGCTGGCCCCTTAAAAAGACAAAACTTCTGCAAACTTATTTCCCTATGTCCCCTCTGCCAGGGACTGATGTAACAGGAGTGCCCCTTCCCTCATCTTGGCTACAGGATTTGTGAATCCCTGGGTAACACATCCTCTCCTCTCCTCTCCTCTCCTCTCCTCTCTTCTCCTCTCCTCTCCTCTCCTCTCCTCTCCAGTGTGTTCCCCTTTCCCTTGGAAATCTGCTCTGGGCACAGCAGGGTGACTGTGCCCATATTCCACCTGCTGAACAAACAACCGGCTCAATAACTACCATTAAACCAGCAGTTTTCTACCCCAAAATGAGCTGTGGGGTTTTCGGGGCAGGAAGTGAGACCCTCACTCCGCCTCCAGATTCACTCTCCCCATCCCCAGCTTTATACCCAGCCCCATCCCTTCCTTGCTGAGTGTTGGAGCGACTGCTTGGATTCCAGGCAAGAAGTTCCCAGTCTCCTTTGCCTTTTAAGGCAACATCGGAGTGGGTTTGAGGGTTACAAATGCTAACAAGCCATGGCAATGCTCATTTTAGTCTATTTAGAGGAAACGGGAAGGCATTTCAGTTCATCAAAACACTGGTGATTAATCAACTGAGTACCAGGCTGTTTTCATTAGGCTTATTTTTAAAGGTCTGACACGCTGTGTAAAAATATTCCCCTAATAACTGTGCTTGTGGCAGAGGGAATGGCACAGAGGGGGTGCAGCTGCACTGGTTTCCAGGTACCCAAGGTAAATATGCCAGTGGGCAGAGAGGAGTGAGCAGGCAGGACTCGGGATGCCCATGAAGAGGGGACAGCTGGCCCTGGGCTGCAGGAGAAGCTGTGCTGGTGGCCACAGGGACAGCCAGGGTTTCCAGAGCAGGGGAAAGTTGCTTTTCTCTCTCCTCTTCTCCATCCCCTGCTATGCAGCTCTGCCACCAAGCTCCACTTCCAGTTGCACTTCCAGCCTGGAGGTGAGGACTTTGGCATTGTCACCAGCAGTGGGCTGGTGACACCTCAGGCTGGCACCTGCAGCAGGGCTGGGCCAGTGGGACACACCGACAGCCCAGGGATGGGTGGAAAGTCAGGAGGGGACAAGGACACGTTCCCTCCTGGGCACACATGTGGCCTCAGGCAGGGCCCAGAGCAGACCTCCTTTGGAGATGTCCCCAGGCTCCAGCAAGGGATGGAGATGGGCCACAGTGACCCTTGGTTTTAGAAACACAGATCTGGTTTCTTGCCTGAACTTTTTTTCCTCCTGATTCCTCCCCCTCTGCTGCCACTGGAGCTGGGCGCTTGCCAAGGACTCTCCCAAGGCAGCTCTGCAGGAGATGAAGCAGCTTGAACTCTCACCCCCTGCGACCATCCAGCACTTCTTCCAGTAACCTGCAGTTCTTTGATGGGATCCTTCTGATTTATCCCAAATTTGCTGGATGCAAATGATCCCACAAGCGCTACCCACAGTGGCAGAAACACACGTGATAGTCACTGCATATCTGCTGCGTTCCCTTTTCCCCATTCTTGGGGCCATAGCTGGCTCCTTTTCTCCTGGCTTATTTTCCCTGACTTCTCTCAACTCCTTTCCTCCTGATTCCTTTTCCCCCACCTCTTTTCCCACATCCCATTCTCTGGCTCCGGGTCTCTCCTCCCCCAGACCTGCCCCACACCACAGCACATGGACACGTGGACACACATCCATGGATGGAAGCTTTAATGAGATAACAGGACATTCCCAGCATGTGCTGCAGCAGCTTTTCCAAGCAGGGATTTGCCATGGATTTAATTTTCCTCTAGTTTCATTTGCTTGGAGTAAACCATCACCTTCTCCGAGCATGGGAGATGTTGCTGGTCATTCTCACCAGGGTTTTTCTCCCTTTCTCCAAGATCTGCTCATTCCTGGCCAAAGCCTTTGCTCTGTTTGGTCTTGGATGTGCCCAGGGTGCTCAGGGGAGACTCAGGGGTCCCCAGTGTCAGGCTGGGTGAGCTTGGGCTGGGAAGGAGAAGATTTTTGGAGCAGTTGGCGTGGAGATGAGGCTGCTGGCTCTGACTCAAGGGGTGCTCAGCCTGTGGTCACCAAAGGGTCGCAGAGCCCTGAGGGGGATGGATGTCCCTTCTCACAGGAACCTGCAACCTGGGCACTCCCAAACACCTTGGAGAGGCCCTGTTGGGCACTGGCAGTGGAACAACAGTGTCCTCATCTCACAGTCCTCCTGCCAGGACTCTTCCTCCACCAAGGTGCTTCAGGATGTCACTGAGCATCCATGCACCATCCTGGGAACAGGCCACAGCTTGGTGAGAAGGACCTCTGGCTCAGTGCCAGAGGAGGTGGCATCACCTGCTCCCTGCAGCCCCCAGCACACCTCTGGGAGCCCTGTCCCTGGTCCCTGCGGTGGCAGCAGTGGGGACTGTGCAGACACCAGGCCAGGCTCTGTAGGGGTCTGGCATGAGCCTTCCTGTCCCTGTTCAGCCTTGTGCCAGGGAGCCAAGAAATCTCTTAACTAAATAAACAGCTCTCTCGTCCCCGATGGCAGCTGTTTATATGCCAGGTACAAACAGTCCCCAGGGCTGCCCATGCACAGCCAGTTCTTTCCACAAAAAATCTGTCCCTGAGGGCTGGCAGTGCTGCACGTGGGGAAAGCTCAGCCACATGCTGCCTCAGCATGGACACGATGGAGTCCCAGGATGGACAAGAGGAGGAGGCCAGCCTGACTGCAGACTGGGGTGTCTGGATTCAGATTTGGGGGTTTTAGGCACCGGGTGAAGCCACAGTGCTGTCCTAATCGTGAGAGGGTCCAGGGAGACTGTAAAGGCATCACAGCTGCATCTCCCAGAGGCATCTTCCTTCCTGCTTTCCCTGGAGTCGTAAAATCCCCCCAGCAAAGATGATGAGCCAGGCCAGTAAAGAGGACCTGTGTGTTCCCTAGCTGTGGAGGAGGGAGAAGGAGGTTTAAATTGCCAAACCTTGATGTGAAATTTATGGTAGGATCCTCCACTGTGCAGCAAACTTGGTCCCAGTGTCAAGTTCATCTGCCTTCAGCCACCTGAAGCATTGGCTCCTCTCCCTTGGGAATGGATGTGTTTCATGTCATGGAGTCCCACACTTGTTTAGGTTGGAAGGAACCTTAAAGCTCATCCTGTTCCACCCCCTGCCATGGGCAGGGACACCTTCCACTAGCTCAGGTTGCTCCAAGCTCTGTCCAGCCTGGCTTTGGACACTTCCAGGGATGGAGCAGCCACAGCTGCTCTGGGCACCCTGTGCAAGGGCCTCCCCACCCTCACGGGAAAGAATTTCTTCCCAATATCCCACCTACCTCTGCCCTCTGGCAGTTTAGAGAGAAGGATGGGAACCATATCAAAGGTCATACCAATGCTGATGGAGACCCCTCCCACCCCCTCAGCCTTGGGTGAAGGCTGCAACAAGGCATTGGCTGTGTCCCCAAGCTGCTGGAGCTGGTTGTGGCCAGCAGCAATGCCCAGGACAGGCTGTGCCAAGGGCAAGGATCAGGTGCTTGTAAAAATGACCAAAACTTCTTTCTGACCTTCCCCCAGACTCTCCAAGTTAAGCTCTTCCCTCTTATAAAGTCTTTGGACACTGGGAGCACATGTGCTGGGAGAACCTCATGCATGAGAAAGCAATAAATGCCATGCTCCCATTTCCTCGCTTTTCTGCTTAAAAGTGCAAACTGCCGTTGAAAGGAGAATGGTTTCGGAGAGCCCAGGGTTGGAGTGACTGCTGGGTCAGCAGTGTCACTTGGGACGCTGCTGTGGGTGCTCCCGTCCTTGCACACACATCCAGGACAGTGTGGGAAGTGCTGGGCTACAGACTGTGAAAGCCACTAAGCATCCAGCTGGAAACCATTTAGGAAAGGTGGGAAAGCACCTGGGACTCACAGGGAGACAGGCGCTACCTCCATCCCTAGTTAGAACAATGATTAAAAAATGATAATTTGTAGGGGGTATGAGAGGAGGTGCCTCCCGCAGCTTGTTAGTTTACAGCCTGTTAGGGAGGGTGTCCTGCAGACCTCCGAGCCTTTTGGGAAGGGGCTGGAGGCAGAAGGAGAGCAGAGCTGCCTTGGAGAGCTGCAGCAGGATCTCATCCCACCTGGGTCCTGCAGGCTCTGCCTACATTCAAGGCACTCAGATGCTGAACCCTTCCCTGGAGCTGGGACCTCGGCTGGGCCAAACATTCCTCTTCCAAAGGCCAGCCACATGCTGCAGGATGTTCCCATGTGACAGAGGTTGGTGACAGTGAGACTGGGGTGGCGAGTCTGTAGGTCAGAGGCATCTCTGTACTTCTCAGGTGTTTTTCTCTCACTAGGAAAGCAGGTTGAGCAAGAATAAGGGAGACAAAAACGAAGAAGAAAAAGGAAAGGAATCTCCTTCCAAAGACCTGGCCCAGAATCGAGATACTAAAGTGGGGAAAGACTCTAAAAAGGAAGAAAATGTTCAGAAAACAGACCTGAAAGGTAAAGCTGAGACTGAGACCAAGAGCAAAGAGAACAAAGCCATGAACGATAAAGTCAAGGCCATGGAGAAAAAGCTGATGGGGAAGGACAAGAAGGAGGAAGAGAAGGGTTCAGTGTTGAAGAAGGACACGGGGAAGGACAAAAAGGAGGAAGAGAAGGGCTCAGATTTAAAAAAGAAGGATGCAGGGAAGGATAAAAAGGAAGAAGAGAAGGTCTCAGCAGCAAAGGAGGAGACAGAGAAGGAAAAAAAGCAAGAAGAAAAGGATTCAGTATCAAAGGACACAGGGAAGGACAAAAAGGAGAAGAGTTCAGAATCAAAGAAACAGGTAGAAAAAGACATAAGAGGGGAAGGTAAGAAAGAAAAAGATAAAAAAAAAGAGGAAAAGGGTTCAGCTGTGAAAAAATCCAAGGCAGATGAGAAGGATAAATCCCAGGCAGAGCCAGAAAAGGCAGAAAAGGTGGAGGAGAAACAGGAGGCCAAGGCAGGAGCTGGGAGCAGCCCTTCCAAGCCTTCCTCCAGCAGCTCTGCAGATCAAGCCAAGGATGATGAAGCCTCCAGCATCTTTGACGAGCTCATCGAGAAGGTGAAGAACAACGACGCCGAGGTGACCGAGGTCAACGTGAACAACTCAGACTGCATCAACAACGAGACCCTGGTGCGTTTCACTGAGGCCCTGGAGTTCAACACAGTGGTCAAGGTGTTCGCCCTGGCTAACACCCGCGCTGATGACCATGTGGCCTTTGCCATTGCCATAATGCTCAAGTCCAACAAGGTGCTGACAAGCATCAACTTGGACTCCAACCACATCACGGGCAAGGGTATCCTGGCCATTTTCCGGGCACTGCTGCAGAACAACACGCTGACAGAGCTACGTTTCCACAACCAGCGACACATCTGTGGGGGAAAGACAGAGATGGAGATCGCCAAGCTCCTGAAGGAGAACACCACACTCCTGAAGCTGGGCTACCACTTCGAGCTGGCTGGGCCACGCATGACCGTCACCAACCTGCTGAGCCGAAACATGGACAGGCAGAGGCAGAAACGACTCCAGGAGCAGAAACTGGCACAGGAACGGGGGGAGAAGAAAGACCTTCTGGAGGTGCCCAAGCCTGGAGTGCTGCCGAAGGGGTCCCCCAAGGCATCCCCACAGCCATCCCCCAAGGCTTCCCCTAAAAGCTCTCCCAAGAAAGGGGGGGCACCCACCACACCACCCCCACCTCCTCCCCCGCTCGCCCCACCACTGATGATCAACGAGAACCTGAAGAACTCACTCTCGCCGGCCACGCAGAGGAAGTTGGGAGACCGGGCGCTGCCAGTCCAGGAGAAGAACTCTCGGGACCAGCTCCTGGCAGCTATTCGTTCCAGCAACCTCAAACAGCTCAAGAAGGCAAGTGCAAGGCTGGGTGGGGCCCACCCACGGGGCGGGGCTGGGGGCTGGGGGCTGAGGTCCTTGCCATTGTCACTCTGGCAGTGTCCTTCTCTGGAGTGGGGTGTTCATGCTCCCAACCCCTGCAGATCCAGCCCTTTGCCAAGCACATGGGGAGGGAAGATCCATCCTTTAACACCATCCCTGCAGAGCAGATGGGGTCAGCAGATCCATCCTTTGGCAGAGCATCCAACAGGAGATCCATCCCTTGGCAGAGCTCCTGTGTTTGGCAGATCCGCCAGGATCCAGGGGTTGGGACACAAGGAAGAAGCCATCCGTAACTCATAACTCACTGCGCTCTTGATATCTTGTTGTTGTGGCTGAGCCCACACCCCTGGGGTGGGAGGTGGCCCCAGGATGGCTGGAGAGGCTGCATCTCCAATGCTAGTCCTAGCATGGAGCCTTGAAACCTCTCACACACTCCAGGTGGTTTGTGTCCCTGCTGGGCTGTCCATGGGCTGGAGTGTGAGCACAGCCAGCCTGGCCAAGAGAAAGAGGTCATTGAATGGTTTGGGTTGGAAGAGACCTTAGAGACCGTCTCTTTCCTGCCATGGGCAGGGACACCTTCCACTAGCCCAGGTTGCTCCAAGCCCAGTCCAACCTGGCCTTGGACACTTCCAGGGATGGGGCAGCCCCAGCTTCTCTGGGCAACCTGTGCCAGGGCCTCCCCACCTTCACAGGGAGGAATTTCTCCCCAATATCCCATCTAACCCTGCCCTGGATGTCCCTGGACCACATCAGAGACATTCCTGCAGCCCCTGCCATTGTTCTCCCAGTAACGGGGTGTCCTTCCCTGCAGGTGGAGTTGCCGAAGCTGCTGCAGTAGGGAGCGGGAGGATTTTTCCCCTGCAGCCCATGGCAGACCCCCAGACACTCACCTTTCTCATGACTGTTTCCATGACAAGCCCTTTGGAACCTGCAGTGACTGACGCCAAGGAGCAGGGATCTCTCTGGGACACGAAGGACGGGCCGGGCCCAGCACGACATGATGGAGGACATTGTATTTATTTTTTGATGGCTGTGAAGCCTTCAAGCTCACTCTTCTGCCAGCACCGTGCCCCACCGGAGATGCCAAGAACAGAGCAAGGGTCTGCAGAGCTGATCCTTATGGAAATCCCCCCTCAGAGCGCAATGAAGGGGTTTGGCACCCTCTATCCAGGGTCCAGCCTGGGGTGAGTGGG
Source organism: Lycocorax pyrrhopterus obiensis (assembly GCA_014706295.1). Lineage (NCBI taxonomy): Eukaryota > Metazoa > Chordata > Aves > Passeriformes > Paradisaeidae > Lycocorax > Lycocorax pyrrhopterus. Next base: position 748,851 of record JACSVZ010000026.1, on the reverse strand, counting down.
AGTACCCCCAACCTTGTGGGGGGAGTAGGGGACACCTAGACCATCATCACATCACCACAAGGTCTCTAGGTGGCCAGCAGAGTTTTGGGATTCAGGCACAGCAGTGGCTGCAGAGTCGGGGGTTTAGACTAGATGTCAGGAGGAATGGGAGGGTCGGAGAAGGGAGCAGCCAGGGAGAGAGGAGGCATGGAAGTGGTGGGACATGGGGAGGCAGGCTGAGGCCAGGAGCTCAGGGCATCTTTTATGCACCCACAGCACTGCTGGGGGAGCCCCAGAACCTCAGAGCATGGAAACCAAATCCGTCCGAGGGAAAGTAGGGAAAGCACCGGCTCAAGGAGGGTAGTGGGTTTTTGGGTCATGTGATGCCCATCCTTCCTGTCGTGACGCCTTGATCACGATTTGTATGACTGCGGCCACTGCATCAGCAATAAAGCTCACCCGACGCTTCCCGTGCCTCCGGACAGCTCCACGCCCCCAGACCCCAGACCGGGGTGCAGGGGGTGTCTGGGAATGGGCTCAGCAACCTCAGCCAGGTGCAGCTCTTCCCTCTTCCACACCCACAGCCCACCCTGAACTGGGCACCCTGGGACCACCTGGACACCCCAACCTGGGTGTCCCACCCACCCAGAACCCCCCGAAATGGGGCACCCAGGACCCCCCAAATGGGACACCCAAACCCCCTCAAATGAGGCACCCTGCTGCTGCTAGACACAGACAACAAGGCACCCAGAGCCATGCAGACACCTCAAAACCCTAGAGTCAGTCAGAACTGGGCACCCCAGGACCACCCCACAGACACCCCAAACCCTTTGAGGCCACCCAGAACTGGGCACCCTGGGGCTGCCTCATGGTCACCCCAAAACCCCGGGGTGACCCCAAAACTGGGCACCCCAACCCCCGGGGTCACCCATAACTGTTCTCCCCCCTGGCACCACGGGGCCGGGGCCGGTTTGGGGGTGCAGCAGCACCCGGATGTCCCCTGGGAGGCTCCCCCTGTCCCGGGACACCCACGTGCGTGGCTGAGAGGCGGCTCCCGGTACCAGCGAAACGCCGTTTTGGGGGGCATTTCTGCAGCCGCGCAGCGCCGTGGGCCCAGCGGGAGGAGCGGTATCGGTACCGGGAGGTCCCCACACCCCTTGCCCCCGCGCTCCTGCCCCTTGGGGCGGCCCCTGCTAACGCCGGACCTCAACCGGCCACCGCGGGGCCATTGAGACATCCCACACCGAGCATCCGGCCGGCCCCGGGGTAGGAGCACCAGGGGCATCACCCAAACACCGGCGGTGTCACCTAAAACCACGGGGGGCCGGGGCGGACCGGGGCAGTGCAGCTCCCGCGGGGGGGGCCGGCAGGTGGCGCCGTTAACGCACCGGGGCCGCCGTTACGAAGTGGGGGCGGAGCGGCGCGCGGCGGGGCCGGTAGGGGGCGTGGTGCAGCCCCGGCCCGTCCGCTCCGTCCCGGCCCCGGTAGCGGCGGCACCCGACGGGGGCTGTCGGGGTCGTCTGGCCCCGCTCCCCCCGCTCCGTACCGGGGAACCGGCGCAGGGCACGAGGCGACGGCGATGGACGGCGGGGCGGCGGCATGAGGCGGCGGCGGCGGCGGGGAGCATGGCGGCGGCGGGCGGCGGCGGGGCGCGGCGGGGGCTGCTGAAGCGGAAGCCGAACTTCACGCTGCAGGAGCTGGAGGTGCTGATGAGCGAAGTGCTCCGGTACGAGCCGCTGCTGTTCGGCGCCGCCGCCGGTACCGTGAACGCGTACGAGAAGCAGAAGATCTGGTGGCGGATCACGCACAAGGTGAACGCCGCCGGCCGCCACCAGCGCGACATCGGCGAGGTGAAGAACCGCTGGCGGGGGCTACGCCGCCGCGCCGGGGACAAGATCAGCCGGCACCGGCTGGAGCGGCAGGGCCCGGCCGGCAGGGCCGCCGCCAGGAACGGGAACACCGGGAGCACCGGGAATAACGGGAGCAACGGGAACGGCGCGGCCGAGCCCGGCCCAGGGCCCGCCCCCGCGCCCGGCTGGGGACCTCGCGGCGTCGCCGGAACCGACCCTCCGGTGCGCAGCGCCGAGGGGTTGGCACAGCACGGTGAGTGCGCGGGCAGCGGCGCGGGGACGGGGCAAGGACACGGGGATGCTGGGGCCGGGACAGAGGAGTGGAGAGGCGGACATGGAGGACCAGGGCACGGACGTAGGGGACGGGGACTGGGACTAGGACGGGGAGAACGGCGCAGGGTCACGGGAATGCTGGGACCGGGATGCGGGAGGACCGGCACACAGACACAGGCACTGGGACTGGGACAGGTGTATGGTGGGACAGGGACATGGAGGACCAGGACACAGACATGGGAGACATGGTCAGGGACTTGGTGGGGGACCGGGATGGGACATGGGGGACCAAAAAGAGGCCATGGATGAGCTGGAATGGGACAAGGAGAAACGGGATCAGGAAGTGGGGACAAGCGACAGGTACATGGGGACACTGGGACCGGGACAGATGCATGGAGGGACAGCGTCACGAGGGACAAGGACCAGGACCAGGATATGTGGGACCAGGACATGGACATGGGAAACCAGGACACAGACACAGGCCACTGGGACTGGGAGAGGATTGGGAGGAATGGGGACACAGAGGACCAGGACCAGGATGTGAGGGGATCAGGATACAGGAGACCAGGACAGTGACATGGGGATACTGTGACCAGGATGTGGGGGTCCAGGACACAGACATGGGGGACTGGGACTGGGATGCAAGAGAGCTGAGACTGAAACAGGTTGCTGGGACCAGGACAGGTGCATGCAGGGACACAGAAGACCAGGACCAGGGTGGGGGGGATCAGGAAAGGGACACAGCCAGACCAGGACACAGGGGCAGGTGCATGGAGAGATGGCAATGGGGACTAGGGGGACCTGGACCAGCACCTGGGGAACCAGGACACAGGGCATTAGGACGGGAATATGGGGAACTGGAGCAGGGACACAGAGGCACTGGGACCAGTACAGGGACATGGAGTAACCAGGACACAGGAGACCAGGACCGAGAGCAGGGGACCAGGACCAAGAAACTGGGAATAGGACAGGTATGTAGAGGGACCAGGACAGAGACACAGGAGACTAAGGCCAGGACAGAGACACTGGGACCATGCTGTGGGGGACCAGGACATGGATACAGGGGACAATGGCAGGGAGATGGAGGATTGGGAAAGGGACATGAGGGATATGGGGGCACTAGGCCTGGGAGAGGTACATGGAAGGACTGGGACACAGATCTGGGGAAACAGGGCAGGGATGTGAGGGGACTAGAACAGACATAGATATGAGGGGACTGGGACCAAGATGTGGGAAAAACCAGGACCAGGACACTGGGACCAGTACAGGTGCATGGAGGGACTGGGGCAGGAACAGTGGGGCAGGGACACAGAGGGAACACAGAGTCAGGGCAAAGGGACAGGAACATGGAGTACTGGGACAGGGACACAGGTGACAAGGATGTGGGAGGACCAGGACAGGGACATAGAAGACACAGAGAATAACAGGGGCACCTGGACCAGGACAGAAGGGTACCGGGATCAGGACAAAGATATGGGTGACTGGGATTAGGACAGGGACAAAAGGCAGGGGATACTGGGACCTGGACAGGGATAAGACGGGGCTGGGAACAGGGCAAAAACATGGTGGGATTGGGACAGTGACATGGGGCAGGACCAGGACAGAGACAAGGAACATGTGGGTACTGGGACCAGAACAGGGACATGGGGGTACCAGGACCATGCAGGCACATGGGGACACCACATTCAGGACAGGGGTATGGGAGTACTGAGACCAGGAGAGGGACAAGGGACACAGGATGGAGTTGAACCACCATGAGGGACACAGGACTGTGGAGATATGTATAGATGGAACCAGGACTGGGAGCAGGAGAGGGGATGTGGGAGCACAGAGATGGAGACAAGAGGGTCTGTCACTTGGTCCGAGGGGCACTGGAGACACTGGAGATCCCTTCAGCTGCCCTGTGCTCCCCGTCCCTCCCACAGGTGTCAAGGAGGAGCCGGTGAAGGAGGAGCCGGTGGAGGTGAAGACTGAGCCCTTCCAGGGCCCCGCTGCCGACGGCATTCCCGGCCGCGGCTCAGACCGCCGGCTGCCCCGCACCGGCATCTGCCCGCCCAGCGAGCTGTGCGAGGGCTGGAGCCGGAGCCCCCCGCGTCCCGCACCCCCCGAACTCTCCCTCGGCGACCTAGGCGGGCAGCAGGAGCCGCTGGGCTCCGACTTCCCGAGTCTGCTATTGGAGCAGGAGGCCGAGCAGCTCAGTCACTGCGGCGCGGGAGAGGCGGGGCCCCCCGGGGCGGCGGGGCTGGACGGGACCCCCGAGTGCCCGCAGCTCAGCCTCGTGCAGTCCAATGAGCGGCTGGTGCAGGAGATGCGGGCGTTCCGCCGGGAATACGCCGAGAGCCGTCGGGAGACCACGGCGGTGCTGCGCAGCATCGCCCAGGCCCTGGGCACACTTAGCCGCAGCCTGGCCGAAATCCGTGACCTCTACCTCCGGGAGCGGGGGGTCCCCAGATCCTGAGCCCCCCACGCAGCTGGCTGTGTACACATACCCCCACCCCTCCCCCCAGCACCCACCTCGCTGCTTTTATTATTATTTTTATTATTATTTCTTTTCCTCTCCATCCCACTTCAATAAAACTTGGAGCTGCACCCCCTTAGCTCCCCCCACCCCGGGCTCCTCAGAGGGGTTTTGGGGGTGATGGGATGCAAGGGCCTGGGAGATGGGACAGGAGTTTGTCCCTCCAGGCGGGTCTGCCTGGCTTTGCTCCTGGACTGATGGACTCTGGTCCCAAATTTACGCACCGATGGTGGGGGGGATGAATCCCACCAGGAACAACCATCTGGGTGACACACCACCCACCCACCCTCCCCGCGCAGGGACAATTCTTCTATCCACGCCCCCCTCCCCACTTATTCCTCTCCAGGGGAGGGGGGCGTGGATAAAAGAATTGTCCCTGCGCCCACAGTCCCCATCCCGGTGCTGAATTTGCTGTTTTCTCACCCAGAAGATGTCCAGGGATGGTTTCATGCCCGCATTTTGAGTGAGGGGGGCTGGGTAGGCTGCAGCACTCCAGGCTGGCTCATCCAAGTGGCTGATTTGGTAGGAATGACCCATCCCAACACAATTTTGGGATGGAGAAGTCTCGGGAGCAGAAGGAGCAGGGCGGAATTCATGTTCCCCCATCTTACAGCTCGTGGGAAGGGGTTGGGGGTGTTGCTCTCCCCTTCTTTCCCCATTACAGAGTCACCGAGACGACACCAGGCTGTGGGCACAAGACGTGGTTTAATGCCAGCCCCGGGGGGGAAGAGCCGGGGGTGAATCCGGAAGTGGGCGTGCAGGGAGACAGCGGTGCACGGCCCTCGGGGGACCCTCCTGGGGACCCCGCCGCGGGTGCTCGGGGCCGCTGGCACCCAGAGCCGGGGGGGTAGGCACCCACAAAGGGCCCAGTGTGCGGCACAAGGGCCGCCCTGTTCTGCTGGCACCGGATCACCCCAGGATGGCCGAGAAGAGCCCGATCCAGCCCCAGCTGGGGCACCCCTCCAGCGGCAGGGGGGTCCCGGGGGTCCCCAGCCCGGCCCCACTGGCCGGTGGTGGGTGCAGGGGTCCCGGCGGGGGCTTATGCTCCGGGGTAGCTGGGCTGTGCCGGGACGTAGGGCGGTGGTGCTGCGGGGGTAGCAGATGGGGTGTCACCAGGCCACCAGGCCCCCCAGGAAATAGGGAGGGTCCCCGTTCCCCCCGCGGTGCTCACCTGTGGGGTTGTAGACAGGGGGGCCGGAGGGGTACATGGGGTAGTGGGCGGCGGGGCTAGGCGAGGGGTACATGGCCATGGGGGCGAAGCCAGGCTGGGGAGGCATAGGGCCGGCTTTGGGGTCCACGGGGAAGGGAGCTGGAGGAGCTGCGGGGGGATAGCTGGACAAGGGGATTTCCGGGCCTGCAGGAGAGATTGGGGAGGTCTGCGGCACCCCAGCACGGGACAGGGACGGTGCCTAAGGGTGGCGGTGGTCCTCGGGGTGGTGGGCGCCAGGGTAGTATCAGCAGCCCCCACTCCAGTGCCCGATTTTCCCCCTGCATCCCTTCAGGTCCCACCACCTCACCACCCCACAACCCCTCTACCCTGTACCTCAGGACCTCTCCTGTTCCACCCATCCTTGTACCCCACCCTGCCTCCTACACCTCCATCCCTGAAGTCCACCCCCCACCCTCCCGATCCCCCCCTGCATTCCAACAGCCCCCGTTGTCCTTGCCTCCCCCACCACCCCCCCCCGCACTTACAGGACCCTTCCGCTCCCCCTCATCCCTTCAGCTTCCACCCTGCACCACAACCTCCCACACCTCTCCAGCCCCCCGCCGATCCCTTCACCCTGTACCTACAGGATCCTGCACACCCCCATCCCTGCAGCTCCCCCCTTCCACCCCCAGGCCTCCCTGCATTCCTCGAAGCCCCCTCAATATCCCACCACCCTGTACCTCAGGAACCCTCCTGCACCACCCCCCATCCCTGCTGCCCAACCCCCACACTCCGAAATCCCCCCTGCATCCCTCCGGGTCCCCCCTCCTTGTCTCTTCCTAAACCCCTCCACCCTCTACCTACAGGACCCTCCTGCACCTCCCATCCCTATAGTCCACACACACACCCCAATTCCCACAGGCATCCATCCAGGCTCCCCCAATCACTCATCCTGTACCTACAGCACCCTCGTGCACCAAGCCTCCTCCTGCACCCCCCATCCGTGCATCCCCCATCCCTGCACCCTCCCATTCCCCCAGATCCCCTCAACCCCGCACCCCCTCACCTGCAGGACCCTCTTGACCCCCCCTCCTCCTGCACACCCCCAACCCTTCAGCCCCCCACCAGACTCGTTGCCCCTGAATTCCTCTAGGCCCCCTCAGCCCCCCTCCACCCCCTTTACCTACAGGACCCTCCTGCACCCCCTTCTCCTGCACCCCCGTCCCTGTCCCCCAGCCCCGCACCTTGCAGGGGGGTGGGGGGGTGCCACCGGCGCTGGTACAAGTAGCAACAGGAGCACATGAAGCAGCAGACGATGGTGGTGACGATGGCGATGAAAAGCACCACGGCTGAGGCGATGCCCGCGATGGTCTTGGGGCTGTGGGACCCCCCGGGCGTGGGGAGCAGGGCCTGGGGAGCACCCGGGGCACACACCCCCAGCCAGCACCCACTGATACTGCCCACTGCCCAGCACCCAGTGGCACTGTCCAGTACCACTGCCCAGCACCCAGTGACGCTGCCCAGTGCCCAGTACCAATGCCCAGTGACACTGTCCAGCACCACTATCAGCACCCAGTACCAGTGACCATTGCCCAGCACCCAGTAGCATTGCCCGCCCAGTAGCAGTGGCCAGTACCCAGTGCCAATACCCTGTACCAGTGCCCACTGCCCAGTGACCGGCACCCAATAGCAGTAACCAGTGCCCAACACCAGCACCGCTGCCCAGCACCCAGTGCAAGTTTTCAGTACCAGTGTCCGGCACCCAGTGCCAACACCCAGTACCAGTGACCAGTCCACAGCATCCATCTCCCCCAATGTGCAGTGCCCAGTATCAGTGCACAGCATCCCGTGCACAGCAACCAGTGCCCAGTACCAGTGTCCAGCACTCAGAACCCCAATACCAGCACCTGGTACCAGTACCCAGTGCACAGCACCCAGAGTGCTCAGCACCAATGCCCAGTACCAGTGCCCAGGGCCCAACAACCCAGTACCAGTATCCAAAACCCAGCACCAGTACCCAGTGCCCAGTACTCAGTGTCAGTATCCAGCACCCAGAGCCAACAGCCCAGCAACCCAGTAGCACTGCCAGTGCCCAGTACCACTCCCCAGCGCCCAGAACCAGTCCACAGCACCCACATTCAGCATCCAGTAACAGTGCCCAGTGCCCAACACCCAGTGCCCCTGCCAAGTACCAGTGCAGAGCACCCAGCATCCAGCACCCGGTGCCGCTGCTCAGTACCAATGTCCAACACACAGTACCACTGGCCAGCATCCAGAACCAGTGCCCAGCACCCAATACCAGTGCACAGCACCCAGCATTCAATATGAGTGCCCAGTAGCAGTGCTCAGCACACAGCACCACTGCTGAATGCCCAGCACCCAATACCAGTGCACAGCACCCAGAATCCAGCACCCAATGCCCAATACCCAGTACAAGGGCCCAGATAACGCTGCCCAGTACCCAATACCAGTGCCCAGCACCCAGCACCTCTGCCCAGTGCACAGCACACAATGACCACCACCCAGTACTAACGCCCAGCACTCAGCCCCAGCACCCAGCCCCATCAGCCCTGGCTGTGGCACCTGAAGGCAAGGCAGTGGCGCTGCTGGCGCTCGGTGAGCAGGCGTAGAGGGTCTCGGCAGCAGTACCGCTGCTGGCATGTGCCACAGCAGAAGGTGGAGAACTCGCAGTCGAAGCCAGGGTGCCATGACCCGTTTCTGTCCACGTACCACAGGCAGTCCTCGCCCCCGGCCACTGTGGATAGCCACCCATCACCGGGGCCTTGGGGCACCTGGCCATCACCACCCTTGGGGGCATCAGCAGCACCCCATGCCCTCCATCCCCCACATGAGCACAGCCTGTACCCCACTGTGTCCTATTCCCTCGTACCCTGGTCCATCCTGCCCCATGAACCCCCAAAGTGTGCCCCTATATACCCCCAAATACCCTGTTCCTTCCTGTCCCCCTGTCCCTCATACCCAGCCCCACATCCCCCATACCCTGCTCCATCCTGTCCCATGGACCCGCAGACTGTGCCCCTACGTATCCCAAAACACCTGCTCTGCCCCATCCTGCCCCATATCCCTTAAAACCCTCTCCATCTTGCGCCTATGTACCCCCACACCCTACTCCATCCAGCCCTACACCCTTGCAGACCCCCCTCCAGCTTGTGCTGGAGCCCTCCAGGATGTGCCCCCTACACCCTTGCAGACCCAGCTCCCCGACCCCTCCAGATCCCTCCAGATCCGCCCAGCTTCCCCCCTTCCGCGTGTTCCAGTGGCACTTCCCGCTCTATTTCTGGCCAGAGCCACCTGTCTTCCCAGAAATAGCCGCGGGCCGAGGCCCGGGGGCGGCTGGAGGCGCCGGGGCAGCGGGCGGGGAGCCACGGAGATGGGCTTTGCGGGGGCTCACATGGCATTCACACACTCCAAAATGGGACCACGGCAGCTCAGGGGCAAGTGGGGAAACTGAGGCACGGGGTTCGTGCTTGGGAAGCCCCCAGATTCCCCGGGGCTGGTCATCCCGGCTCGGTCAGCCACCGTCTCCGTGCCTGCTGTTCCCGGGGGTCAGCAGCTACCGGGGACACCCCGAAAGCAGCAAATGGGAGGTGGGTTTTGGGGGGGCCGGGGGGGAAGGTGGACGGAGCGCCCAGGGGGACATTTTGGTGCAAGCAACCCCTGCTCGAAGGGGCCCTGTGTGGCACGACTCACAGTCACGGCTGGTGGCACCGAGTCCCACCCAGCGGGATCCCCGTGTTACGGACGGTGGCACCGTGTCCAGTCGCAGGGTGGCACCGGATCCCCCGGCCCTCCCCGGCCCCCGTATGTCTCTTACCCATCGAGGCGGCCACGGCCACCAGCAGGGTCCCGGCCAGGGGCCAGCCGCTCCCGGGGCCGCCGGGTCCCATCCCGGGGCCGGGCCCGGTGTCCCCGCTCAGCGCTGCCCGGGACAGGGGCGGCGGCTGCGCGGCGGCACCGGGACCGGAGCCGCTCCCGGGGCCGGTCCTGGTGCCGCCCGGTGCCAGTGCCGCGGAGCCACTCCCTCTGCCGGTGTCTCCCGGTGCCGATGCGGGGCCGGCGCAGGCCCGCAGTGTCGCCGCAGCCCGGCGGCGCTCGGTTGCTGCCCGGTGTCCCCCCCTCTCCCGCTCCCCCCCCGGCGCCGCCTCCCGCCGCAGCAACCGGCCCCCGCCCGCCCCCACCAGGAGGAGCGGCGCCGCCGGCCCCGGGCACTGGCAGGGCCAGGCGGGGATGCGGGTACCGGAGTGGTCTCTCTGGCACTGCCCCCCTGGCACCCCTTATTTCCCCTCTTCCTGCATCCCATCCTTTCGCTCGTCCTTGCACTGCTCCCCCGCACCTCCCCCGCACCCCATCCCCTACATCCAATCCCTTCCCTACCCCCTGCTCCCCAGCATTTCCCCTCTCAGCACCCCTACTCCCACCTCATCCCGCCCCTGCACTCCTTATTTGCCTCCCCTGCACCCCATCCCTTCCCTGCACCCCATCACTTTGGTTCACAGCACCCTTTCTCCAACCCCATCCTTTCCCTGAACACCTTATTCCCCCCACTGCACCCCATCCCTTCACCGATCCTTGCACCCCTCCCCTGCACCCTTCCTTTCCACCCTCCTGCACCCCAGCCCTGCATCCCTCACCTCCATTCCATCCTTCTCTTCTACTCCTTGCCCCTTTCCCAGCCCGGGTCACTGGGTGCTAGGGGTGCACAGCTGGATCTGGGGCACCCTCTTGGCACTGGAGTCACCCCATTACTGCCCTGAGCACAGCCAGACCCCAAATATGTGGAATCCCATCCTGGCAATGCCAGCTGGACCCAGGGATGGGGGACCTCAGAGGGGACATGGAGGTGACACATCCTGAGGGTGACGTATCCCAAAAACCACCTTTATTAGAGACCAGAACCTCAAATTCAGGATCATGGTGACACCAAGGTCACCATAAGCATTGGGGTCACAGTGTTCCTATCAGCATCGCAGTGCCAGTGAGGGAACACAGGGTGGGGGCCAGCCCCTGCCACCCTGCTGTGGCTCCCGTCCATTCCCCCACGCCGGGGTGGGGAGGCGTGAGACATCCCCGCCGTCCCTGGGCCAGCCAGGATGTGCCCCCTGCCCCAGGGTGGGGGTGTGGGCACTCACACTTGTGTGACGATCTCACCGTTCTCGGGCACATAGACCTGCACAGGCATGCCGGCTGCTGAGCGTCGCAGCACCTGCATCGGGGGGCCCTGGGAGGACAAAGACCCTGTGGGTGTTGGCACCTCACCCGGTTTGGGGGCACCACCAGGGGCACATCCCGGTACCAGCGTTGGGCTGGGGGAGTTGTGGGGGCATGGCTGCAGGTCCCCACTTGCCCAGCATTTGTCCCAGCAAGACCCCCAGGAGGAGAGCAGAAGATGGCCCCTGAAATGTCTGCAGGGACCCTTCTCTGCTCAAGCCCACCCCAGCGCTGCCCCAAGGACCCACATGAATCCTTCTTGTGGGAAACTGGGTGTGACAGGAGGGACCCACATAGGTCCTGCCCTAGGGACCCCCTTGAAGTCCTGGCCCTGCCCATGGGACTCTCGTGAGACCCCAGTCTTGCTCCAGTAACCCCATTAAGATCCTGGTCTTTCCTGTGGGACCCCAGTTCTGCCACAGGCACCGCCACAGGGTCCTGGTCTTGCCCTTGGGACCTTCAACAGAAAGTAGGGACCTACATGGAACCCCAGTCCTGCTCCAGAGAGCCCCTTAAGGTCCTGACAGACTCACACAGGACCCCAGTCCTGCCCCAGGGATCCTGGTCCTGCCCCTGGGACCCACATGGGACTCCAAACCTGCCCATGGGACCCTTAGCAGGTCCTCATCTTGCCCTGAAGGACCTTAAAGGACCTTATTTCTGTTCCCAAGACCCTCACAAGACCCTGGTCCTGGCCGTTGGACCTCCTCAGGAACCCAGTTCTGCCCCAGAGACCCCTCTGGGACCTGAATTCTTTCCCTGTGATTCCCCCAGGACCCTAATCTTCCCACGGGGACCCACTCAGGATCCTGGTCCTGCCCCAGGGACGATCAAGGACCCTGCAGACTCAACCTATGGGACCTTGGACCTGCTCAGAGGACCCTCAGAGGGTCCCGATCCTGCCCCAAAGGATCTTAAAGGACCTTGATCCTCTCCTCAGGATCCTCCTGAGACCATGGTCCTGCCCCAGGGTCCCTTCTGGGATCCCAGCCCTGCCCCAACAACCCTCATAGGACCCCATGGACCCCCTCAGGACTTCACTCCTGCTCTAGAAATCCTCATGGAACCCCACCAGAGCCACATGTCCCTACACTACCTCAGGGTGGCAACTCATGTCACCTGCAGGACAGCACCCAGGGGGTCTCCCTTCTCCCACATGACCACTCCCATCCAAACCCTAACCAGACACTGTGTCCTACCTGAACCAGTGACAGGACTCCATGAGCAATGGGCCTGTCCCTAGTGGTCCCACCATGAGGTCTCCGGAAAGCCCCTTGCCGGTCGAGGGAGTGGGGCCGGGCACCCCTCAGCTGGGCACGCTGGTGCCACGACTTGAGCTCCTCAGTGACAGCGGCCTTGGAGAGCCCCCGGGCTCCAGCAGGCGCATGGTCCTTGAGCGAGGGTGTGCGCACAATGCGGCTACGTGAGGGCACCAGGCGCTGGTACCGCAGTGGGGCCAGATCCTGCTCATACAGGAAAGTCGGGGGGCCAGTGGGTGGCAGGAACTGGAGGGCACCTCGCGGGTAGTAACCAGGCTCAGTAAGGGGCAGCGGAACTGCAAACGACACATCAGGGCTGCTGCTGCCTGGGGAGGTGGCGTAGGAGATGCTGGAGAGGTCGGAGATGCTGTCATCGGAGTCAGAGCGGCACGCAGGGCCGGGGGTCAGGATGCAGGAGGTGGGCACGGTGACTGTGTAGTAGGTGGGGCGCCGGCGGGGTGCAACGCTGCGGCCCCGTGGCTCGGCTGGCTGCCAGCACGGGTCCACCCTGCAGGCAAGACACTGCAGCTGCGGGAGGACCCTTCCCCTTGCCCCAAAACCAGGGCGAGCCCTGGGAAAGGTGCACCCATGGGTGTGGGGCGCAGCCACCTAGTGGGGAGACATCCAGCCTCCTCCCATGGGATCAGCTCCATCTTCCCTGTGGGGCAGTCTCCAGCCTCCTCCCAAGAGATTAGTTCATCCTCCCCATGGGGCTGACCTCCATCATCTCCATAGGGTTACTTCCATCCTCTCCATGGAATTATCTCCAACCTCCTCCCAATGGATTTCTGTCCATCCTCCCAATAGGGTTTTCTCCCACATCCCCACAGGATTATCTTCATCCTGTCTCTGGGATTATCTCCGTCCTCCCCATAATATTGTCTCCACCCTCCCCATGACTGAGCTCCACCATCTCCATGGGGTTAGTTCCATCCCCTCCCTATGGGATTATGTCTGTCCTCCCCATAAGATTTTCTCCATCCTCCCCATAGAATTAGGTCCACCCTTCTCTTGGCATTCTCTCCATTATCTTCTCCATGGGATTATCTCCATCATCCTCCCCATAGCTTTAGCACTATCATCTCCATGAGGTTCTCTTCATCCTCTTCCACAGGATTACTTCCATCCTCCTTCCCACAGGGTTAGCTCCAGGGTTACTCCCATCCTCCTTCCCACAGTGTTAGCTCCATCTTACTCCCAGTGGGACTATCTCCATCCTTCCTATGGGATTATTTCCAACATCCCCCCCATGAGCTGAGCTCCATCATCTTCACAGGGTTATTTCCATCCTCCTTCCCATGGATTGAGTTCCATCCTCCGCATGGGATTATCTCCATCCTCCCTTGCAAGAAGCCCTTGTCCATCTTCCCCATGCTCAGGACATACCTCAAAGACTGAGTCTGTGCCCGCCGTCCTGATGGCTCTGGGGTGCTGGGAGCGCTGGAACCTGCCTGCCGGCACAGCACCAAGGTCCGGATGGGGATGAACCGGTAGGGAGGGTCCCCTGTCCTGGATACTGGGGAGCCTGTGGGGTCAGGGCTGCCGGGGGCCAAGGAGCTGGCGGGGGCAGCCATCAGGGACCCAAGATAGCATTGGGAGCTCTGGGTTTCCCCATCCTCAGGGTCGACACTGGGATTTTTGGCCCCCTCATAGGGTCCGTCCAGGCTGGTCTCCCACCAGGGAGTGGGGGGGGGCCGTCAGAAGCCCCAACTCCGACTCCTCCTCGGCAGGGTCCTTTGGAGATGGGGACCTCCGTGGGGTGGCAGGTCCTGGTGGCTGTGTGTCCTCTGTAGGAGAGATGGAGGGTTGGGATGGAGGGGACACAAAGAGAGGGTTGGGATGGAGGGAACAGGTGGATGGTTGGCATGGAGGGGACATGTGGGGGGTTGGGATGGAAGGGACACACAGGAGAATGGCACAGAGGGGACGTGGGGGGTTGGAAGGGACACAGAGGAATGGCATGGAGGGGACACATGGCAGTGGAGTGGGATGGAGGGGACCTGTGTGGGTTGGGATGGAGAGGACACAGAGAGAGTCAGGATAGAGGGGACACAGGAAGGGTGGGAACGGAGGGAACATACAAGGGGTACCCTGGTGTCCCCCCTGGTCCCAATAGCCCCCTCACCCTCCTCCAGCAGGCCGGTGTCAGACATGGAGCTCTCATCGGAGGCACTGAGCTCTGTGGGGCAGGGCCCTGTGAGAACGGAGCTGGGGCCGCCTCCGGGTGCCAAAGCGCTCCCACGGCCCCGCCACCACCCAGCGCGTCCCCGCGGGCCTCCGCTCCCCTCTCCCACGCTGCCTGTCCCAACATGCTCCAGGACGGCGGCGATACCGGCCAGGCCGGCTCTACCAAGCCGCGTGCAGTTCCCAGCCTGCCCAGGATGGGCAGGTTGGGGGTACCAGCAGGGAAGAAGCCACCTCTGCTGCTGTGGTCCTGGTCCTTGGAGGGGACAGGGACGGAGAGAATGTGGACGCCCTTGGATGGCCGCCACTGGGATGGGGACACGGCAGCTGGGCCACATCCTGCCTCCCTTTGGGTGCAGGTGCAGAGGATGGGTGATCAGGGATAGTTATGGGGTACAAGCGGCAAGGGTGAAGTATCAGGGTACATTCAGGGGGATGCAATCAATGGAGGTGAAGTACTGGGGTGGATTCACTGGGGTACCGCTGGGGACGGTTTATCGGGGTGCATGCACTAGGGACGGAGTTTTGGGGTGCATGCAGGGGGTGCATTCACCAGGGATGGTATGTTGGGGGGCATTTGGGGGGGGCACATTCATTGGGGGTGTAGAACTGGGTTGTGTTCACAGGGGATGGAAAGTTGGGGTGCATCCAGGCAGGTGCATTCACCAGGGACAGGGAACTGGGGTGCAGGCATTGTGGATGGCATATTGGGGTGCATCCAGAGGGGTGCATGCACGTGGGATGAAGGACTGGGCTGCATCCAGTGGGGTGCACAGGGAATGTGGAATTCAGGCGCATTCCCCAGGGACACCCAACCAAGCAGCACTCCATTCTGCCTCACTGCCCTCCAGCATTCCCCCACCAGCTGGGGGGTTCAGGGGGCTCACCCTCAGCAGTGCTGGTGTCCCGCTGCCCTGCCAGGAGCCGCCGCTGGATCAGGACCTGCTCCAGGTCCCGCAGCTTCTGCTCCTCCCGGAGTGCTGCCGTCTGCCGCCTCTTCCGCACCTGCCGGCCAATGTTCTCCTCGTGGCAGAGCCGACGGGAGGCCTCGGCAATCTGCAGCTGCAGCGCCCGCTCCCGTTCCAGAGGGTCCTGGGGGCGGGGGACATGCTCAGAACCACACCTCGACACCCCAAGCCCCCCATCGTGCTTAACACCTCAACATCACCCACAGCACTTGGGATCCCAAACCCTCCCAACATCTCATCTGGGACCCCAACACCCAGCACCACTCTTGGATCCCAACACCACCCATCATGTTCAGGACCCCACCACTACCCATAACATTTGGAACCCACCTCTTCCCGTAATTCTGGCACCCTGATACCACCCATCACACCTGGTACCCCCCCCACCCATCACCTTGGCACCCCAACTCCACGCATTATGTTTAGGACTCCATGATAACCCATTAACTCAACACCCCAACACCACCCATCATGCTTGGAACCCCACTTTGTCCCATCCCCTGGGGACCCCAACACCAAACATCACATTCAGAACCCAAACACCTCTCTTCACTGGGGCATCTCAGCACCCCAATACCATCCATCATGCTTGGAAGCACCCCCCTGCCCCTCCCACTTACAGCACTTGGCATCCAACCACCACCCATGGGATGGGGATGGTGACATTTCCAGGTGTCCCTCAGGCAGCTTCCACAGGGGAGGGGAGGGGATGGGATGGGATGGGATGGGATGGGATGGGATGGGATGGGATGGGATCCCCACCACCTTTTCACCCCAGGGACCCCCTCACCACCCCACGCAGAACGATGATCTCATCCAGCTTGAAGGCAGCCCCGATCCTGCGCCGGACCTTGGGGGGCTTCTCGCCGGCTTTCAGGGGGTACTCACGGGGCAGAGTCCCTGTCAGCTCCTGAGGACGGCACAGGGACACTGAGCAGAGCCATGGCAGCATGTGAGGGCAGGCAGAGGGTCCTCGTGCCCTGCTCACCGCCTCACGCAGGCACAGCCGCCGCAGCTCCTGGACACAGCCGTCGAGCCGGGCCTCCAGCACCTGCTGCTGCCGCCGCCCCTCCTGCACCCGCTCCTTCGGGGGGGACACCGGGCTGTCAGGGCCTGGAACGGACACACGGATGTCTAGAGGGATGGGAGCACCCAGGTACCATCCCCCACCACCCCGCAGCCTCCCTGCCGTAGTTTCCCTCCACCGGAAGAGGAGGAAAAAGCAGCCATGACCCTCCTAGCAGCACTCATGGGTGCTCCAGCTGCCCCAAAGCAGCTGTGCCTCCCTTCCCCCCCGGCAGCACCCGTGGGTGTTCTGACTCCCCCGGGACACCTGTTTCCCCCACCCAGCAGCACCCACTGGTGTTCCAAGCCCCCCAGGGTATCCAGAACCGCCCCCCCCCCCCCCCCCCCCAGCAGCACCCATGGGTCCTCCAATCCCCCAGGGTATGCATGAATTCCCCAGCAGCACCATGGGTGCTTCAGCCCCCCCCCTCCCCCGGGACACGTGTGACGTCCCTGCTGGGAAAGGGGGGGCACAGGAGGAAGGTTTCAGTCTGACTCAGCCATCCCAAGCCAAACCCGTCTGAGTCAAATCCTGTCCAGAGCACCCCCACCACACTTGGGGTGCCTCCCCAAACCCAGGGGAAGCCCCCATTCCTCTACCCCTTCATTTCCCCAAAGCTTTCCCCAAGCAGCTCTTGTGTGTCCCCAGAGTGTCCCCATGCACCAAAGTCCTCGGTTCTCTGCCTGGGAAGGAGGGGCACGTCTATCAGAGCACCCATGGGCGACAGGGGCACCCCAAAACCTCCTTCACCCCCCAACCCCCCTTCTCACCCGAGTGCAGCATGATCCCGCTGTCCGTGTCACTTGCCTCCCCCATGCCGCGCCGGGACCCTGCGGGCAACAGCGGAGACACACCTCGTCCCCACGCCCCTAGCCGGGCAGCACCCATGGGTGCCCCCCACCCTGCACCCCCAAAATCCCTCATGTCACCCCGGGTGTGCCGCGATGGCGCCGGCAGGGAGGCGAGGCTATGTTTGCTTTGCCTTCTTGTAGGTCCTACCATAAATAAAGGGTGCGGACAGCGCGGGGCGGGGGGAGGGTGACACTCTTGAAGGGGTCAAAGGTGGTCGGGGTGCGGCGGGGGCGGGGGCGCAGGGGGCCCCTCGCTCCCACCCCAGCTGGTTTCACTTGGCACCTCTGCCAGTTTTCCTTTCTTTTCCGTCCGGGCTGGCGGCAGATCCTGGGGTGGGAGCGACCGCCGGCCTGGGAAAAGGGGTTCCCCAGCACCCCACTGCCCCCAGACTCTTGGGGAGGGAGTGAAAGGGGGGTAGTGGGGCGGGGGGGGAAGGGGGTTCACACCGCTTTTCCAGCTCTGTCGCCTCGCTGTGCCTTAGTTTCCCCAACCCGCTACAGGTCGCACTGGGCGGCCAGAGGCAGGGCAAACGTCCCGGGGGTCCCGACGGGGTGGGAAAATCCCTTACCTGGGCCCGCCACCGCTGCCTGCTCTGCTGCACCGGGGCACAGACGCGTTTGGGCTTGAGAGGAGGGAGGAGCGGGGGGAGCAACACCTGCCCTAGTCCCCGCCCTATTCCGCTGGACGGCCCCCAGCGGCTGCACCGCACGGCACTGCACGGAATGGAATGACACTGCACGGCACGGCATGGCACTGTGTGGCGTGGCATGCAATGGCATGGAATGGCACTGCATGGCACAGCACCGCATGGCCCTGTATGGTATGGAGTGGGTGGCATGGGAACGTACAGTGTGGCATGGCTCATGGTGGCATGGCATGATATGGCATGGTATGAGATGTTTTACCATGGTTTGGTTCGTGTTGACATGGTATGGCATGGTATGGTGTGGTTCAGCCTGATACAGTGTGGCATGGCATAGAACTGTGTGGTGTGGGATGGAACTGCGGCATGGCATGGAATGGCATGGTACGGTATAGATGTGTCACAGCATGGCCTGGCACAGTGCAGCATGGGGTGGTGCAATTTGGTGCGGTGTGGCACTGCAGCCTGGCACAGCCTAGCATGGTGCTTGTTGGAGGCTCCATCCTTAGTACCATGTAGGCATGGGCCAAGCACAGGAACCACTGTCCCCATCTTTGCCCTGGCCATGCACAGCAGGACAGTGCCAGGACAGTGCCAAGATGGTGCCAAGGCTCTTCCAGGCCGTGGGAAGATTATGCTGCAGCCACTGTGGCCCCTCTGTGCTGGATTGGGGTGAGTTGGGCATATCCTACATTGCCACACCTGGCAGGGTGGGGAAGAGGCTCATCCCCATGGGATGGGGCTGGACAGGATGGGTGAGAAGGCAGGGAATAGGCAGAGTGCAGGCAGGGGGATGCAGGGAGCAGGCAGGGAGCAGGCAAGGGATGCAGGGAACAGTCTGGAGGTGGGGTGCAGACTCCCTGGAACAATGGCCTGTTTTCCCCTTGGTGCCCAGGGTGGTGCTGTCATCCTGGGGCTGTTGATGTGAGATCTATTCAAACCTCCTCTTCCTCTTCCTTCCCAGCGGGCTCCAGCTGCAGGTGGAAGGGGCAGGAGTGAAACACGTTTAACTGTGGAAATGGAAAAAAACACCGGGAGAAGACAGAGGAGAAAGGAGAGGGAGACTGAAGGAGTGAGGAAGGCTCTGTGCCACCAGGGGATGGCTGAAGGCCTCGGATGGACACCAACTGCAGCTGGGCTGGTGGCACCACCGGCAAAATGAGCCAGTGGCCACCACGACCACCCTCCATCCCCACCATGCACCATCAGCCCATGGCAATGCCACCTTATCCCTCTGTCCCATTTCAATCAAGAAAAACAAATAAAAGACTTTATTTGATGTTTTCTGGTTCATGGAGCCAGGGTCAGGGGGAGAGTGTTGCCTGCATCCCCCACATCACCCATGGCACTGCCCTGGCTTTACCAGCTCCTTCCAGCCCTGGCACCCTGGTTGTCACTGGCATGGGGACACCAAGGCTCCAGTACTCATCCCTGACCACAAGCTCACCTAGAATGGCAGCACCGGGTGCTGTTCCCAGTGCCAGGGTGTGCTGGGGACGGGGGCAGCCCAGTGTGTGCCAGGGGGCTCAGGGAGCTCTGCTGGGCTGGCTTCCACTCACGTCTGCTGGGCACTCACCTCCTCCAGCTTCATCTTCCGCAGGCTGTCCCGCACCAGCAGGAACTCGGGACGAGGGTCCGGCTCTGGCCCAGCCACCTCCCGTTCATGCTGCAGGAGGGGCAGCCATGGGGCCTGGCTGGGATGCCCCCAGCCCTCCCCATGACCAGGCTGTCTCCTGAACCAGGTGTTTCCTCAGCTGTCACCATGACCTGGTCACTGTTGGCCATCCCTTGACCTGTGTCCACCCCGTCCAACTTCCCTCCGCCACCCACCAAGTTCCCTGGATATTACTCAGCCCAGCTGCCCCAACAGCCCGATCAGCATCTGACTGTCCCCAGGGAAGGACATAGATAGGTAGCTGGATGGACATGTGGAGGATGGATGGATGGATGGATGGATGGATGGATGGATGGAGGGAGGCAGGGAGGGAGGGAAGAGGATGCATGGAGAATTAATGGATGCATGGATGGATGCAGGGATGGATGAGGAGGGAAGAATGATGGAGGGATGGAACATACAAGGGCACATGAATGGAGAGACGGATGGATGGATGGATGGATGGATGGATACATGGATGCATGGAGGTTGCATGGGAGGATGGATTCATGGGTACACGGATGATGGATGGATGCATGCTCGTATGTATGGATACATGGGTGGATGAATGGATGGATGATGGTGAGGTGAAGGCAGGAGGGTTGGCCTGGATGCAGGGATGGAGGCTGGGACAGAAGGACAAGGACAAAGAAACATCACAGACCTCCTCAAGTCTCTGGTGGTGCTTCCTCAGCTGCTGCTCCAGGTCGGATGGGGGTCCCTGCAGCTCCTCCCGCAGCTGCCTCAGCCGGAGGCTCTCCAGCACCCATGGGAGCTTGGCCCTGTGCCAGGGCAGGATCCCCCTGTGGGGATGGACAGACTTCAACTGGCCATCCCACCCAGCCACCCAGCTGGAGGCAGGCCCACCCCTATGCCCACCTGCTGTGGCTGAAGAGTAGCTCCTGCTGCAGGTCCCAGTGGCTCCGGGACTCCCATATCAGGTTTGGCACCTTCTTAGGCTGAATGAGGCCCCTGTGGCCATCAGGGGCCAGGTCCAGGGAGAGAACATCGCTCCTGTCACCTTCTGGAGGGGTAGGGGGATCAGCGGGAGATGGGAGCACCAGGGGGTGGATCGCCAGAAGCTTGAAGTCACCAGTGGGAAAGGGTCACCGGGGAGGGGGTCATGGGGGGATGGGGTCACCACAAGAGGCGGGACAGTCTGGGACAGGGTCACCAGCAGGTGAGGAGGAGCCACATGCCAGCACAGAGTGAGATCCTGGACACCAGCCCCTGTGTCCCCCAGCCCCTGGAGTCTTGTGGTGACACTGCCCAGAGTCCTCACATGCTGCCCCCAGCACCCTAAGGGTCCCTGTGTACAAGTGTCCCTGACCCAGGTCAGCCTGTGGTCCCCATATCCTCCCATCACCCCTTGGGGTCCTCATTATCCCTGGTGTACCCACCACCCATCAGGTGCCCATCACCTCTCAGGTCCCTGTCGTCCCTTGGGGTCCTCATTGTCCCTGGGATCCCCATCACCCCTGGAGTGTTCACAATCCCTCAGGGTCCTCATTACTTCTTGGGGTCCCTGTCACCTCCAGGGTCCCTGTTGTCCCTGGGGTCTCCCTCACTCCAAGGTCCACCCTGGTGTTCCAGTGTCCCTATGTCCCCTTCACCCTTGGGGTTCCCAACACCACTGGGGTCCCCATCACTCCAGGTGTCCCCATTGTCCTGGGTGGCCCCATAACCTTCAAGTCCTCGCTGTCCCTGGGATCCCCATCACCCCTGGGGTGTTAATCATCCCTCAGGGTCTTCATTACTCCTTGGGGTCTCTATCGCCTTCAGTGTCCCCATTGTCTCTGTGTTCCCCATTGCTCCTGAGGACCCTAGGTTCCCATCACCCTTTGGATTCCCACCACTCCCTGATCCCCATAACATCCAGGTTCCCATTGCCCCTGTGTCTCCATCACCCCTGGCATCCCCATTGTCCTTGGGGTATCCGTCACCCCCCATCCCCATTCCCCTGGGTCCCACAGCCCCATGTCCTAGCACCCACCCAGCACTGCGCTACTCCTCGAGGCTTTATCATCACCCTGGCAAAGGCAAAGTTGTCACTAGTGGGGACCAAATCAACCCCTGATGTCCCTCCCGCTGGGAGCCGCACCTGACCTTGGTGGGAGCAGGAGGAGAATGGAAATTCTCCATGTTAGATCTGGAACCTAAGGAGGGTGAGAGGTCCCCAGGCTAAACACCAGAGGACAGGCAGATGTTGGCCCTGGGGATGTGTCTTGGCGTGGCCCCTGTTGTCCCCTGCCACCCCCAGCACAGGTGTCCTTGTCCCCCTGGCATCCTACTCACCCTCTCGCTCTGTGAAAGCCTCCATGTCCTCAGTGCCAGCTCTCCTTGTCCCTGCACCCTGGGGGCTGGGGGTGCAGGAACACAGCCGGGGCCAGCCCCACAGAACCAACGGATCGTCCCTGTGCCCTGCCAGTGACAGTGACGGAGGCAGTGACGGTGATGGTGGCCCTTCTCCTATCAGCAAAAGGCACTAAGCCCCGGGATTAGCCCTGACCGGGTTGAAGGGATGGTGACACATGTCCTGCGCTGGGCTGCTGGCACTG
Organism: Lycocorax pyrrhopterus obiensis; assembly: GCA_014706295.1. Taxonomy (NCBI): domain Eukaryota; kingdom Metazoa; phylum Chordata; class Aves; order Passeriformes; family Paradisaeidae; genus Lycocorax; species Lycocorax pyrrhopterus. The sequence goes on along the minus strand of JACSVZ010000026.1, from coordinate 726,668 downwards.
TGTCCACAGCTGCTCCTGGGGGCACTGGGGTCACCAGTCCCACTCTGGACACTGGAGTCTGCTGGGGGCACTGGAAGCACTGAGGGGAACTGGGACCACTGTGGGTGCACTGGATGTGCTGGGGGCACCAGACTCAGTGGTGGAACTGGGAACACTGATGCTGGATACATTGGGAACACTGGGGGTACTGGGAACACTAGGTCTGTAAGGGTACTGCGACCACTGGGGGCATTGGAGTCTGCTGGGGGCACTGGGAGCACCAGACCCACTGGGGGAGCACTAGGTTGACTGAGGGCACTGGGAACATTAGGGACATTAGGAACACTGGGTGTACTAGGAGCACAGGGTTTGCTGTGGGCACTGGGTCTGCTAGGGGCACAGGGAGTACTGGGAGCACTGGGACTGCTGGGGGCACTAGGGCACTGGGGGCACTGGGAACACTGGGAGCCTTAGGTTTGCTGGGGGCCCTGGGAACACTGGGAGCACTGGGGACTGCTGGGAGCACCAGGACCGCTGTGGGGACATTGGGGCCACTGGAGGCACTGGGAACCCTGTGGGTACTGGGGTCACTGGGAAGACTGGGACAACTTGGGGCACTGGGACTGCTGGGGGCACTGGAAACACAGGGACCACGGGGGCCACTGGTGGGCACCGAGAACCCTGGGGGCACTGGGGATTGCTGTGAGCACTGGCAACACTGGGAACGCTGGTGCTGGGTGCACTGCAACTGCTGGGTTATGTGGGTTACTGTGGGAGCTGAGGGTTACTGGAGAAACTGAGTTGGGGACTGGGTGCACTGGGGGTCAACTGGGAGGCTTACTGGGGATACTGGGATGGGGATTGGGTGACACATGATGTTACTGGGAGACTGGGGTTACTGGAGGGACTGGGATACTGGAGGCACTGGGGTTTATCGGGGGACCTGGGATTACTGGGGGGCCTGTCAGTTACTGGAAGAGCTGGGATGGGGACTGGGTGCTTGGAGAGGGGGCCTTAGGTTTAGACTGGGAATTACAGGGGAACCTGGGGGTCAGATTGCACTGAGGGGTTACTGGGAGGACTGGAACTCACTGGGGGCTGGAATGGAGACTGGTTGCACTTGGGTGGTACTGGGATACTGGGAGGACTGAGGGTTACTGGGAGGACGGGGGCTTACTTGGGGCTGGCATGAGCACTGGATGCTGGAGGGTTATGAGGAGATTGAGTTACTGGGGAATCTGGGGTTCACTGGGGTCTGGTTGCATTGAGGGGTTACTGGGAGGACTGGAGATTACTGGGAGTACTTGTGGGTTACTGGGAGGATTGGAATGGGGTCTGGGTGCACTGTGGGGTTACTGGGAATACTGAGGCGTCTCTGGGGCACGGAAATGGGGACTGGTCACACATGGCTGAGCGCACTAGCAGCTCCTGAGCGGACGGGGCACCAGCAGCGCTCGGGTTCACCGGTGCTGCTGGGCGGGCACTGGGCGATACTGGTGCTGCACACGCACCTCCTCCAATAGGCGCTCGATTGAGGCCGCCTGCTCCTCAGGATCCGCGTCGGGCGGGTCGGCGCGCGGCTGGCCGTGCCTGTCGCCCGCTTCCGCTGTCGCGTTGGCGCCGCAGGGGCCCGGGGGGGTCCGGGGGAGTCCGGGGGCGCCATGACCAACGGTGGGAACGGGGGGCCTGGGGGTCAAGGGGAACCGAGGGGGGCCTGGGGAGAACCGGGGGCCGGCATAACCAATGGTGGGAACGGGGGAACGAGGGGTTGTGGAGCGACGGGAGGGTCCGGGGGCCACCATGACTAGTGGTGGGAACTGGGGAACGGAGGGGCCCGGGGAGTCCGGGCGGATCCGAGTGAGTCCGGGGCCTCAAAGACTAACGGGGGGGCGGGGGGGAGGGGGAACGGGGGGTTTGGGGGTTCCGAAGGCGGGGGGGGGCTGATGGGGCGCCGTGGGGGAAGCACTGAGGTACCGGCGGGCGGCGGGGGAGATGGGACCGGGGGGGTGGGAGGGGGGCGACTGGATGGGGCTGAGGTGGGGGAGGTACTGGGAGGGGCTTTTGGGAGACGACTGGGAGACTGTGTCCCTTTGGGGGCGGGGTACTGGGCGGTCTGAGTGCCTTCGAGAGGGATACTGGGAAGTCTGTGTTCCTTTTCAGGGGCATCCTGGGAAGTCTGCATCCCCCCCATAGGGGCAGAGCTGGGAGGCTGGTCCCATGGAGTGTGGGGGTCCCCTTGGAGGGGAGCTGAGCAAGCATCCGGAGTGCCCCCTGACCCCCCCCTACCTCCCTCCCCGCAGTTTACTCCCTGGACGGGCTCCTGGTGTTTGGGCTGCTCCTGGTTTGCACTTGTGCGTACCTGCGGAAGGTGCCCCGACTGCGCACCTGGCTCCTGTCCGAGCGCAGGGGGGTCTGGGGAGTCTGCCACAAGGGTGAGGAGCACTGGGGACACTGGGATTTGGCGCAGGGGGGTCTGGGGAGTCTGCCACAAGGGTGAGGAGCACTGGGGACACTGGGATTTGGCTCAGGGGTGCTGGGAAGACTGGGATGGGGGCACTTGGAACACTGTGAGCACTGGGAACACTGGGGCATAGGGTGGGGGCACTGGGATCTGGGATGAAGATATTGGGAACACTGGGAGTTGGGATGGGATCCTGGAGTCTGGGATGGGGTACTGGGGACAGTGGGGTACAGGATGGGGATGCTGGGATCACTGAGTTCAGGTCTGGGACGGGGGCATTTGGTCCAGGATAGGAACACTGGCTTCTGAGATGGGGATACAGGGGTCTGGGATGGAGACACAGGGATTGGGAATAGGAACAGTGGGTCTGGGATGGGAACGTGGAATCTGAGATGGGAACATGGAGTCTGGGATGGGCTCACAGAGATTCAGGATGGATCTGGCATGGGGAGACGGGGTCTCACCCCACTCTGTCCCACCTGCAGCTGCTGTGATTGGGACCCGCCTGCACGTGGCTGTGTCTGTGTCCTGTCTTCTCATGGCCTTCTACGTCCTTGTGGGGAAGTGACCACATGGGGACCTGCTGGTGACCTGAGAGAGACCCTGGGACTGACTAGAGATCCTGTGACTGATTCTGGAGACCCCAGTATGGACCAGAGACCCCGGTACTGACCCCAGTGTCCCAGTACCAAGCAGAGACCCCATTGCTGACCCTGGAGACCCTGGTACCAACCCTGGAGACCCCAGTATTGACCCTGAACCACCCCTGGTCCTGCCCCTGGCAGCAACCTGGATCCTGTGTGTGGCAGCCTGGGGACCATCATGGCCCATCACCCTCCTTGAACCTACCAAGGGCAACTGTGAGGGCCACCAGGGCACCTTTAGACTGTTGGAAAAGGATTCCTGTTAATTCTGTAGAGAAGTGAGTGAAGGGACCCCTAGGGCTGGAGGACCGCGCTCTGCCCCGTGAGCCCCTTCTCTTGATGCCGAGCAGGGTCTTGGTGGGACCATGGCAGGCTGTGGGGCCCACACGGGGCCCCCCCCCCATCAGTGGGATCTTCCCACACCCCTGCAGCATGAGGGCCCTCAGGGGGGTCTCCCTCTGCAGTGGGGGGTTGTGACCCCCCCGGGCTGTAAATACTGGACCACCACATGCAAATAAAGTGGGGGTTCCTCTGTGGCAGCACTGCCTTGGGGGTCCTGTGGGGTGGGGGGGGCTCCTGTGGGGTTTTGGAGGGGTCCTGTGGGGCTGGTGCCCTGCCTGGGAGTCCCATTGGCCAAGGAGGTACTGTGGGGATGTTTCCTACGGGATGGGGATTCCTGTGGGAAAGGGGGGTTCTGTGAGGCTGGTGCCCTGTCTGGGAGTCCTGTGGTGTGGGGTGGGGGTCCCATTGGGTATGTGTGAGGAGGTCCTTGGAGGCTGTCTCCTATGGGGTGGAGGGTTCCCATGGTTATGGGGGTCCTGGGGTGGGGAGGATTTGTGCAAATAAAGTGTGGACTCCCCTGCGGGTGCCCTGGCGGGGCTGTGGGGTGGAGAATTGCTGAGTGGAGCCTCCTCGCCCGGTTCCTCCAGCCCTCTGGGGCCGGGAGCGATGCAGCCTCTCAGTGAGGGCACGGGCGGCTGTGCCCTCCCCCAGGTCAGTGTGCCCGGCGCAGCCTGTGCCGTGCGGGGGCCCGGGGACGGGTGCAGGGCGGTCCTCCGGCCGGCGGGGGGCGCGCCAGAGCGCCGCGTAGCTTTCCCGTAATGCTCCGCGCGGCCACGGTATATAAGGAGCAGGACCGGAAGTGGCGGTGGCGCGGGAGTTTGTGTGTGCGTGTGTGCGCCTGTGTGTGCGCCTGTGTGTGCGCCTGTGTGTGTGCCTGTGTGCGCGCGCGCGTGTGTGTGTGCGCGTGCGTGTGCGTGTGTGAGGCTGGCGGGTGTGCCCTGTGCGTGTGTGAGGCGCCAGCTACCCTCCCCCCTACACGTTGATCTTATTCGATCGGCCGGGCCCCGCCGGGCCGAGGTGAGAAGAAGACGCCGCGAAGCCCCCGGGCGCTGTGCGGCTGGGCCGGGCGGGATGAGTCGATCAGATAGGCGAGGCCGCGGCCGCTGAGCGCCCTGCGATTCTGACCCGTGCCCACGTCCGCAGCCCCGGGGCCGGCACAGTCCCGGCCCAGCCAGCGCCGGGCCATGTGGGGATGCGGGAAGTGGGCCCGGCACCAGGCTCCGTGCGGTCTTTGCGGGGGGCTGTTCCAGCTCGGCGGGGCCTTGCACGGTCCGTGCCACGCTGGGAGTTGTTCACTGGGCGTTGCAGTTGTGTGGGGCACAAAGGCTCTGCACAGAGCTGTGTTGGCACCATGCCAAGTGTGTGAGCTGGGCACGGGCCCTGCAGAGCACTGGGGACTCTTAACGAGACCTATGAATTCCATGCAACACGTTGAGTGTGACACCACAAGCGTGGCCTCTGTTTTATTGGGTGTGTGTGGTGATGGGGACAGCCATGGTGGTGACAAGAGGATGGCCACAAGGGGACAGCCGCGTAATGACTGGGGGATGGCCGTGGTAACAAGAAGGACAGCCATGGTGGTGACAAAGCTGTGATGGTAACCAGGGGACAGCCACGGTGGAGACGAGGACAGTTGTGCTGGTAATGAGAGGACAGCCGTGGTGATAACAGGAGGATAACTGTGGTGGTAGCAAGAGGATGTCCACGGTGGTGACAAGGGGACAGTAGGGTGGTGACCAAGGGGTGGCCACAGTGGTGACAAGAGGATAGGCACAAGAGGACAGCCACAGAGGTGAAAAGGGGACAGCTGGGGTGGTGACAAGGCCATGGTAGTGATGAGGGGACAGCAATAATTCTGGCACTATTGGGAGAAGCAGCTGTGGTGGCTGCTGGTGGTGGCCCTGCTGTGGGGACACTCAGGGTCACCAGCTTAATGGTGCCTGGCAGGCTTTGTCTGCCAAGGTGATGCTACAGATGCCGTGGGGCATGGCCATTCCATGCCACTGTCTCCAGCTGTGGCCCAGTACATCTGGGGTTGTCCCCATGCTGCCATGGGGACAGGCATGACCCCTCCCTGTGGCTGTGTCCCCCATGCCCATGGTACCTGCTGGCATCCCTGTGCCACCACAGATGGACAAGTGTCACTTGTGCTCCCCAACCCACAGGGTGTGCCACCAGAGTTGGGACCTCTGTGTCGCCTTAGCAACTCTGTTCCCCATGTCCTCCTGTATTCCCCTATGTCCCCTTGTGACTGTGACTCCCATATGCCCGCGTTCCCCATCTCCCTATGTCACCATATCAGCTGTGTCCTCCATGTCCCTCATGTTCCCATATTGCCTGTATCCTTCATGTCCCCCTATGTCCCCCATCTCCCTGTGTTCCCATATCAGCTGTGTACCCAGTGTCCCTCTGTAGCCCCATATCAGTAGTGTTCCTCTATGTCCCCCATGTCCCTCATGTTCCAATATCCCCTCTATCCCGTGTCCCCCATGTTCTCATATCCCCTGTATTCCCCTTGTCCTGTGTCCCTGTATTATCTCTGTACCCACTGTCCCTGTGTCCCTGATGTTCTTGTGTCCCTCGTGTTCCTATATCCCCTGTACCCCCTATGTCCTTCGTGTCCCCCATGTCCAGAACACACAGCCACATGTGTCCCCTGTCCTGTCCCCAGTGCACTGGGGCTGGCACAGCTCTGTGAGGACATGGTCTGCGGGGCACACGGGTGGGACACAGTCCCCCGTGGGGTGGAGGCAGCTCCGGGGTGCGGGGGGCTCATGACCCCCACTCGCCGTGTCCCGGTCCTCCCCCAGCCCCGGGGGGGCAGGAGGAGGGGATGTTCCCGGGGGCGGGGAGGCGGGGGCGTGATGCCCCGAGACGGTCCCAGTGCTGTTCCTGGAATAACATTCCCAGTTCTGTTCCCAGGGATAAATTCCCGATGCCGTTCCGGGGATTACATTCCCAGTCCCGTTTCCGGGGATACACTCCCAAGGATGATGGGGTTCCCGGTGCCGTTCTCATGGATAATGCCCCCAGTGCCGATGCCCGGCGCCATTCCCGGGATACCATTCCCGGGATCCTGTTCCCGGTTCCATTCCCGGGTATAACCTTGCCGGTGCCGTTCCCGGGAGTTCCATTCCCGTGTCTCTATTTCCGATACCGATGCGCGGTGCCGTTCCCATGAATAACATTCCCGATGCCGATTCCCGGTGCCGTTCTCATGGCAAGCGTTGCCGGAGGCGATGCCGGCTGCCATTCCAAGGGGTTCTATTCGCGATCCACTGCCCGTGCCCGTTCCCGTTCCCTGGGGCGACGCCCCGTGCCTATTCCCGTTCCCGGGGGCGGGGGCAGGTGGCGGCAGGTGCGCGGAGGCCGGGCCGTTGGCGGGGGCGGGGCCGCGGCGCCGGTGCTCGCACCGGCCGAGCCGCCGCCGTTGCCAGTGCCGTTGCCGCCGCCATGGCCGGTACCGGAGCCCGGTGGATGCTGCTGGTGCTCTGTCTGGCTGTCACCGTGTCACCGGGACGCACCGGGGAGCAGCTACACGTCTGCAAGGAGGTACAGGCACCGGGAATGGCGGAGGGGAGGGCAACCGGTAACACATCACCACCCCCAAATTCCCCCCACACACCCCGGAGATGAAACGGTGTCCCGGAGCACGGAGAGGCCCGTCCCTATGGGATGGGGGGGACAAGGAGGGGACAGGTAGGGGTCGGGGGTCCCGGTGGCACCGGGGGTGGGGTGTCTCCTATAGCAGAGAGGGACTGGCCGACCCGCTGGGAGCCCAGGGAGGGGTCTTGGCTCGGCCAGTCCCAGAGGGTCTCCTTGGGGACCCCAACTGGCATCGTCCCATCATTGTCCCCAAGTCCCTACCCCTTAGATCCATTGGGGTCTCCCCAAACCCTCCCTGAGTGCTGCTGGGGGGTGACAAGGAGCGGGGGGGACAATCCCAATGGCCACCTGCCATTCCCAGCCCAGCACACGGTGGCCAAAGTATCCTGTGAAGAAAAACTAGGGGGGATTTGTCACTCACCAGGATCTGTCTGCCTTGGGGACAGTGGGTGAACCCCCAAATGCCCTCCCTGGGTCGTCGTCCCCCCCCTCCCCATTTTCCTCCCCCCTACTCAGAGCTGCGGCTGCTTTTAATCTGGGCCAGGAATTTTTTTTTGCTGTGATCCAATTATTTTTTATCGTGTTCCACGATCCGGAGCTGGAAACAATAGACTGGGGCTGGCACCTGCCCCAGGAGGGATCAGTCCCCCAGAGGGGGTGTCCCCTGTCCTTCACTAGGGACAGCCCTTCTCCCTCCCCTGGCCAGAGTAGAGTGACAGTGGCAGTTTGGGGTGCCCTCCACCTCTAGAGCTACCCTGGGGCTGAATTAGGTCAATTTACCTAGATTAAATAAAAACCTGGAAAAGTTTGGGAAGAGAGAAAAAATACCCTCTCCCCAAGGGAATCCCTAGGGACTGAGAGCAATGTGGTAGTTCGGGGCTGCTGAAAGTTGGGGCGACCCTTTAGGTACTCCCAGGGTGGTGGTGACCTTCCTCTGAGTCCCCATCCCAGGGCCGGGGGAGCTCCGTGCTGCCTGTACATGGGCATGGGGTGCTGCAGGCACCTCTCTGTCCCCCCTTTTCCTTCTCCACCCCCCTTTTCCCTCTCCAATCCCTCTTTCCCCTCCACACCCCCCCCATCCCCCTCTCTCCCCCGACTGCCGCGTTTCCAGCTGACGGGAACATCAAAGCAGTTGTTTTCTCATCAACCTGCCACGCTCCAGCAGCCGCTGGGAGCATGAAGCCACAGCACCGGCTCTGACACCCCAGAGCTGCTGCGGGAGGTGGAGAGCTCCCACTGTACCCCAAACCCCAGCACCACCACCAGATGTGGCCTTCACCCTGCCCACGCTATCTGTCCCTGGCGTCACCTCGCCAGCCTTAAGCCAGCCCCAGCTTGGTGCAGCTGGCAGGATGGGGGGGGGTCACAGTGCCCCTGCTGTCCCCAGCACTTCCCAGTTCCCCCTAGACCTCCCGTGCTTGCCCCTTATGCCCGGGGTGCTCCCACACCGTATCCGGGTTGTGCTGCGGCCGTTTGATGAGTGAAGTGTGTCACAGCCACGCCAAGGCACACCGAGGGGCATGACAGCGCCATGTGCTCCCAAGAACATGGGGGGCTGCGGGGGTTCACCCCCACCCCGGGGAGGGGGTGCAGGGGTGTCACTGCTCTGAGGCTGTCTTGTCCTGTAGGCTGTCAGGGAGATCCTGAGTGACCCCCCAGCACTCTCTGAGGGAACATGTCCTGGGGTGGGGGGGTCATGTTACCTGAAGTGCTGCCTGCAGCAGCCCCCCAGACCCCCCCAACCAGGCAGCCCCCCACCTCCAGCATCCCTATGGCCCAGGGCCCCCCACCCTGGGCAACCCCACCCTGAGCACCGCCTGCCACAGCACCCCCGTACCCAGATCATCCCCCCACCCACAGCACCGACATTTCCCAGCATCCCCCCATACTGACCCCCTTTGCCACAATACTCCCCCACTCTGAGCACCTTCCCAAGCCCCTTTTACCAGGCCCTGGGCACCGTGGGACATTGCCACACCTTAACTCAAAACTATCCCTTCAAGGCATAGCTGGGCCCAGGTGCCAGGCCCAGCCCCTCTCGGGGGGCACGGGGTGTGGGGGCAGACCAGGGGTCTCAGGGTGCAGCTCCCCACCACGTTCCCTCTCTGTCTCCTGCAGTCCGAGTACCACTACGAGTACACAGCATGTGACAGCTCGGGCTCGCGCTGGAGGGTGGCTGTGCCACACACGCCTGGACTGTGCACCGGCCTGCCCGACCCTGTCAGGGGCACTGCGTGCTGTGAGATTCCCACCAGGAATGGGATGGGGTCAGGTTTGGAGGGTGGGAATGACGGGGTGGGAAATGAGGGCGAGAGGAGGGAGAGAGCAGGGAGACAAGCACAGCCATTGTCAGCTCCAGTGCAGGCAGCAACAGGAGGGATGGAATGGGATCAGTGGGATGGGAATCCCCCTGGGATGGGATGGCAGAGGAACTACAAACACTGAGATGGCATGGAATAGGAATCACACACACAGACTCCCTGGGATGGGATGAGAGGGATGGAAATCACACACCACACCAGGATAGCGTGGGATGGGAATCACATGCACAGGCACTGGGATAGGATGAGGCGGATGGGAATCACACCCAGGCATTGGCATGGGATGAGATGGATGGGAATCACATGCACACATGGATAGGATGGGAATCACACATACAGTCATGGAATGGGATGAGAGGGATGGGAATCACACACACACTGGGATGGAAATCCCCTCACCCCACACATGCACCAGGACAGGATGAGCGAGATGAGAATCCCCCTCACACAAACTCAATCACCAGGATGGGATGAGAGAGATGGAAATCCCACTCTCATAGTGGGATAGGATGGGATGGGAATCCCATACACACAAGTACTAGGATGGGATAATAGGGATGGAAATCACACACACACTTGCATGAGGATGGGATGGGAATCACACACACAGTCACCAAATGTAATGAGAGCCATGGGAATCCCACCACACACATTGGGCTGGAAATCTCCCCACCGAACACAGGCACCAGGATGGGATGAGCGAGATGAGAATTCCCCTCACACAAACTCACTCACCAGGATGGGGTGAGCAGGATGGGAATCCCAAACACATGCCCCCAAACCTTGGGGATGCCCCAGCTCCATGGCAGAGGGTTACATCCTGCCTGGATTGGGCAGAGCTGGGCGTCAGGTGCCAAAACTCATGGATGGGGGGGTTGCCTTTGTGGAGCGGTCAGAGTGGAGGATCCCAGCACCTCCACCAGCTGGGAGCACTTGGAAATGCGGAGCTGAGGGTGATGAGGCTGTAGCAGCACCAGGGGGATCGGGGAGTGACCCTCCATGCTCCACGCCCCCCTGTCTCCATTGGCAGCATTCTCCTGCAAGGCGGGCGAGTTCCTGGAGATGCAGGCACAGATGTGCCGGCCCTGCGCTGCGGGCACCTACTCGCTGGGCACTGGCGTCCGCTTCGACGAGTGGGATGAGGTGCCCCATGGCTTTGCCAACGTGGCCACCAACCTGGAGGTGGATGACGGCTTTGGCGATGCGGCAGAGAACTGCACAGCGTGAGTCACTATGTCACTGTCTGTGATACCAGCATATGGGCACCCAGCACGTTAGGACTGGGTGCAGGGCACAGCGAGCAGGATGGGTGCTGTGACACCCTTGTGCATCTATAGCACCCCGTTGCCCCAACACCCCGTCCCCTTCTGTCATCCTCCCTGGGAGGTGACACTAGCAGGTCACCCTGATCACAGCAAGGGAACACCCAGCAGCATCACCCCCACAGCAGTGGCAGGATCCCAATCCCATGGGACCCCCACATCAACGCTCCTCAGAGACAGAGCACCTGTGGAGGTCTCCACAGCACCCATGAGGGTCTCCATACCCCTGTGCCACCAGCCAGTGCCTCTATTTACCACCACGGCCCTTTGACCCTCACTGGCAACCTCTGAGCTCTTTCAGTTGTGCTGGCAGCCACCAGACCGTCCAAGTTGTTCCACAGCCATTAAACCTCCTACCAGCTGGTTGTACCAGCCTAAACCTTCCTGGATGTACCAACAACCACTGCACCCTCATGGTTGTACCAGCAGCCACCAAACCCTCCTGGTTTTACCACAGCCTCTGAACCCTCCCAGTTGTACCAGCAGCTGTTGAGCCCTCCCAGTTGTACTGGCAACCTTCTGATGAAACCCTCCCAGATATACTGATAGCCACCAAACCCTCCCGGTTGTACCACACCACTGAGCCCTCCCAGTTGTACCAGCAGCCTCTGAATCCTCTCAGTTGTACCAACAGCCACCAAACCCCCCTGGTTATACCAACAACGACCAAACTGTCCCAGTTGTACTGCAAGCCTCTGAACCTTCCTCATGGTACCAACAACCTTGAAACCCTCCCAGTTGTACCAACAACCACCAAACCCTTGGTTTTACTGGCACCATTGCACTGCCCCATTGTGCCCCTCTCAGCCATTCCCTACTCCCAGCAGCATGTTCCTCATCCAGCCACATTCTCAGAATGGGGGGACCCCCACTCTACTCTCCTTGCAGTCCACATGGCTCTCAGCAGGCCAGGGGATTCTCCCCAGGGATACGTGTCTAGCCACCACACCTTGCCATGTCCTCAAGCTGTCCCCAAGCCCTTGTGCCCCCCATTTCCCTCCTGCCTCCTGGAGACCCTCCCAGCTGTCCCTACAATCCCTGTCCTGCTTGTCGTGGGGTTGAGAGTGGTGACAGAGTCCCCGGGGCCATGTCACTCGCCCCAGGTCAACATGGGTGCCACTGGGGGACTACGTGGCCTCCAACACGGATGAGTGCACGGCCACCCTCATGTATGCTGTGAGCCTCAAGCAGTCGGGGACTGTCACCTTCGAGTACATCTACCCTGACAGCAGCATCGTCTTCGAGTTCTTCGTGGGTGACAGGGTGCAGGGGTGGAGGGTGTGGGTCCCCAGGGACATGGGAGGGTCCTTGGGGGCATGGGAGGGGTCTCTTGGGACATGGAGGAGTCCATGTATGAGAGGGGGTCCTTGATGGCATGAAGGGGTCTCTAGGGACATGGGAAAAGTCTCTTGTGACCTGAGTGGGCCCCTGGGGACTCCTTAGAGGTCCCTGGGGACATGATGTTTGTCCCTAGGGACATGGGAGGAGTCCCTGAGAACATGATGTTTATCCCTGGGGACGTGGCAGGGGACCCTGGGGACATGGGAGGAGTCCCTGAGGGGATCTCTGGTGATGTGACAGGGGTCTCTGGGAACATGGGGAAGGGGACCCTGGGTATATGGGAGGGGTCCCTGGGGATATGGTGGGGGTCCTTGCAGACATGGAGGGGTCCCTGAGGACATGAGAGTGGACCCTGGTGACATGAGAGGAGCCCCTGGGAACATGGCAGTGGTTCATGGAGACATGAGGAAGGGTCCCTAGGAATATGGGAGGGTCCCTGGGAGCATGGGGAGTGTCCCTGGGGACATGCGGGGTCCCTGTGAACATGGGGTCCCTGACACTCTCCCTGCAGGTGCAGAACGACCAGTGCCAGCCCACGGTGGAGGAGTCCCGCTGGATGCGGACGACAGAGAAAGGCTGGGAATTCCACAGCGTGAGTGTCCAGAGGGAGGTGACACGGGGGGGAGGTCCCTCGGTGTTCCCCCGGCGTCTCTTGCCCCGCCCCTGGGAAGTAGATGCTCCACGAGGCTGCGGAGGGGGCGGTGGGTGGTGACAGACGGGAGTGCCACGCATCCCCCTCCACTGGTTCCAGCCCCCTCCTCGGCAGCAGGACCCCTACCCATGGTGCCAAACCCGTCCCTGGCAGTGGGATTACCCAGTCCCCTGGGATCCCTCTCCCAGGTGGAGCTGAGTCGCGGGAACAACGTGCTGTACTGGCGGACCACCGCCTTCTCCGTCTGGTCCAAGGTGCCTAAACCGGTGCTGGTGAGGAACATCGGCATTACAGGTGGGTGGAGGCAGGAAGGGGAGTCTCGGGGGTCGCGCACCCCCCTCCCCGCTACCTGAACCCCCTCCCGCTCCCAGGGGTGGCCTTCACCTCCGAGTGCTTCCCCTGCAAACCCGGCACCTTTGCCCCCACCGCCGGCTCAACTGCCTGCCAGCCCTGTCCCGCCGACACCTTCTCTGGCAAAGGGGCCACCGCCTGCCAGCCCTGCGACCCCGACACCTATGCCGGTGAGAAGGAACACCCGGGGGTACCCCCTCCCAGAGCTGTCCCTCTAGTATGTGCCCCTGAGAAAGGGAGGGGTGATGTGGGGAGTAGGGGTGACCTGACATCCTCTGGTGGGGACAGTGTTAGGGCCCCTCACAAATCTGACACCTATGCTGGTGAGAGGGGACACCCTTAGGGGTCTCTTTGTTCCCGCACTCTGTGCTGCAGAGGTGGCCCTGGGGGAGGGAGAGGTGATGTGGGGAGCAGGGAGGACCTGTTTTCCCATAGTGAGTCGGGGACATGGACACCCCACAAGGTGGGGATAGTGTTGGAGTCCCTTCATGAACCTGACACTGCCACCAGTGAGAGAAGACACCCAAGTGTCCCTCACCCAGAGCTGCTATCCTTAGGGGTCCTCTTGTTCCCCCACTGTGGGGGTGCCCCTGGGGAAGATAGTGCAGGAGACAGGGATGGCCTGCTATCCCTTGGTTGGGACTGGGGACATGGACACCTCATGTGGCAGCATTGAGGTCCCCTTGTGAGCCTGATACCTACTCCGGTGAGAGAAGACCAGGAGGTCCCTACCCACGAGCCTTGAGGTTCCTCTTGTTCCCTCACTTTGCACTGCAGGGGTTGCCCTGCGGGAGGGAGAGGCGATGGTAGGGACAGGGAGGACCCGTTTTCCCATGGTGAGTGGGGAGACAAGGACACCCCGCAAGGTGGGGACAGTGTTGGAGTACCCTTGCGAGCCCGATGCCTCCACTGGGGGTCCTCCCACCCAGGGCTGACACCCATAGGTCCCTATGTCCCTCCACTCTTCCCTCTCTGGGGGTCCTTGGAGAAGGTAGAGGTGATGTGGGGAGTAGGGAGCTACTATCCACTATCCCTTGGCTGGGAGGGAAGACGAGGACACCTCGCGTGGTGGGAACAGCGCTGCGGTCCCCGGGCCGTGCTGGCTCACCCGCCGTGTCCCCCCTCGGCAGAGCCCGGCTCGGGATCCTGCAAGCCACGCCCCCCCTGCACGGACAAGGATTTCTTCTATACCCACACGGCCTGTGACGCCGGCGGGGAGGTAATGCGGGGGCACCCCGGGGTGGTCCCCCTGTCCCCCGGTGTCCCCCCCGGCTCACCCGCTCCCGCGGCAGACCCAGCTGATGTACAAGTGGGCAGAGCCCAAGATCTGTAGCGAGGAGCTGCCGCAGGCAGCCCGGCTGCCACCCTCGGGGGTCAAGACCCGGTGCCCCCCCTGCAACCCTGGCTTCGCCAAAGGCAACGGCAGCACCTGCCAGCCCTGTCCCTACGGCTCCTACTCCAACGGCTCCGGTAAGGCGGCCCTGTCATTGTCCCCAAAGTGTGACTGGGGCACCCCGAGCTGCCGGGGGAAGGTGGGTGTCACTCCGGTGCAGGGTTGTCCCCTCCTGTCCCCATGGCTCCAATAAGGACACCTCCATCATTGTCCCCAAGGAGTAACTGGGGTCCCCAGGGCTGCCAGGGAGAGGTGAGTGCCACCTCAGTGCAGGGTTGTCTCATCCTGTCCCCATCATTGCTCCTAAGGGGTGACCACGGCACCCCAAGCTGACAGAGAGGAAGGTGGTACCACCCTGGTGCAAGGGCTGTCCCTATGTATCCAGTAAGAACATCCCAGTTATTGTTCCCAAGAAGTAACTGGGGTCCCTCGAGCTGCCAAAGGAAGGTGGGTCTCCCCTCAGTACAAAGCTGTCCTCTCCTGTCTCCATCATTGTCCCCAGGGGGTGGTTACCAGGGCACCCCAAGCTGCAGGGAGGGGAATGTGGTACCACCCTAGTGCAGGGCTGCCCCCTCTTGTCCTCATCACTGGCCTCAAGGGGTAAGCAGGGCACCCCAAGCTGAAAGGGGGAGGTGGCTGCCACCCCTGTGCAGGGCTGTTGCCTCCTGTCCCCAGCCTGCCTCAGCTGCCCAGCGGGCACTGAGCCAGTGCTGGGCTTGGAGTACAAGTGGTGGAACGTGCTGCCCCCCAACATGGAGACCACTGTGCTCAGCGGCATCAACTTCGAGTACAAGGGCATTGCAGGTAGTGGCAGAGGGTTGTCCCTTCCCTGTCCCCTCCCGGGGGACTGCCAGGGACCCCTCTGAGCATCACTCTGTCCCTGCAGGCTGGGAGGTAGCCGGGGACTACATTTACACGGCAGCTGGAGCGTCTGACAGCGACTTCATGATCCTCACGCTGGTGGTCCCTGGCTTCAGGTGAGGTGGGGACCACCACCAGGGTGTCACCAGGGAACAGGGGGGACATGGCCATGGGCCAGAGCTAGCAGTGTCCCCACACTGTCCCCAGCCCTCCGAGCCCAGTGCTGGAAGACACAGAGAGCAGGGAGGTGGCCAGGATCACCTTCGTCTTTGAGACGCTGTGCAGCGTTGGCTGTGAACTCTACTTTATGGTGGTGAGTGGGGGGACACAGCAATTTGGGGGGGCCACAGTGAATTTGGGTGCCACCATCTCCCTGTCCCCACAGGGTGTCAACTCACGCACCAACACTCCGGTGGAGACGTGGACAGGTTCCACAGGGAAACAATCCTACACCTACGTGGTGGAGAAGAACGCGACCATGAGCTTCACCT
The DNA here is from genome assembly GCA_014706295.1 of Lycocorax pyrrhopterus obiensis. Lineage (NCBI taxonomy): Eukaryota > Metazoa > Chordata > Aves > Passeriformes > Paradisaeidae > Lycocorax > Lycocorax pyrrhopterus. Next base: position 710,904 of record JACSVZ010000026.1, on the reverse strand, counting down.
GGGCCTTCCAGCGCACCCCCTACCACGAAGCGGTGAGGGGCAGGGGGCCCTGCTTTGGGAGGGCTGGAGGGCCCCCACTTTGGGGGGCCAGTGGGAGTCGGGGGCGTGATGGTGACGGTGCTCTCGGTGCCAGGGCCGGCGGTTCACCAGTGATGTGGCCAAGCTGTACAGTGTCAACGTCACCAATGTGCAGGGGGGGGTGGCCTCCTTCTGCCGCCGCTGTGCCCCCCAGCCTGCCGGGTCCTGCACCCCATGTTCCCCTGGCAGTGCTGTGGACCCCGGCTCGGGCACCTGCCAGCCCTGCCCGCCTGGCACCTACCTGCGGGGCCACCCCTCCGACGAGACACCCACCTGCCACCCCTGCGGCCCTGGCACACGCAGCAACCAGGTGACTGGGGGTGGCAGGGGGTCCAGGTGTCCCTAAGTGTCCCCATGGGTGATGCCAATGGGCCCCAGAGGAGTGACACCAGCCTCGCCCACACCCAAGATGTCCCAGATGGTAGCACTGACCAGCACCAGGAGGGCGATACCATTATGGGTGGGTGACACCAGCCCCCCCAGTCATCCTGGGTGCATGACACTGTGTCCCCAGGGAGGTGACACCAGCCCCTTACAGCCATTCTGGATGGGTAACAGGATGGGTGGCAGTATGGATGACAGTATCTGACCCTGGCTGGGTGATGCCTGCCCTTGGCCATCTCCAGGGAGTGACACCAGCCCTGTGGCCATCCTGGGTGGGTGACAAGGTGGGTGACAGTGTCTAATACTGGGTGGGTAATGCCAGCCCCCCAGCTGTCTCCAGTGAGATGACACCAGCCCCTCCCAGCCACCCCAGACGGGTGACAGTATCTGACACTGGTGGGTGGCAGTGAGTGACCCTGGTGGGTGCCCTGCTGTCTCTGAGGGGTGGTGCCAGCTCTCCACAGTCCCCACAAGGGTGTTCCCAGTGGCCCCATGGCCATCCCTGAGTCCCCTGTCCCTTTCCCTGTTCCCAGCTGCGATCACTATGCTACAACAACTGCAGCCTGGCACTGGCGCTGCCAGGCCAGATGCTGCACTTTGAGTTCCCAGCTCTGGGCATGGGTGCCGGGGTGGGCACTGGGCCCAGCTTCACCCCCAAGGGGCTGCGCTACAGCCACTACTTCCGCCTCAGCCCCTGCGGGCACCAGGTGAGACCCGTGCGGGCAAACACGTGTGCACACATGGGAACATGCCTGAGCATGCAGGAGGTGGTCATGGCCACACAAATGCAACCGTGGGCACATGGGTGTGCACTCAGGAGAGTGGGTACACGTGGGCAGAAGGCTGTGGAAACATATATGCGGATATGGGAACACACCTGGGAAGGCAGGTGGGTGGGCACGGGCACACAGGTACAAACACAGGCACAGGAATGCAGGTGCACACATGGGCACACACAGACAGGAGGGCACAGGAACATGCATGCATGTATGGGAACACACCTGGCTACATGGGCGGGTGGTCACGGGTACACAAGTGCAAACATGAGGACACATGGGGGTGCACGTGCACACACGGGCACATGAGTACAAACATGGGCACACAGGTGAACGTGCAAGTGGGTGAGCACGAGCACATGAGTGCGAACATGGGCACATGGGTGGGTGCTCAAGAGGGTGGGCACAGGAACACAGGTGGGCACACTTGGGCACACATGAGCAGGAGGGCTCGGGAACACACATGTACACATGGGCATGTGGATAGGTGAACACGGGCACACACCTGTGCATGTGGATGGGACAGGGGCATGCAGGTGGGCAGACATGAGCATACATGCATACGTGCATGTCATGCAAGCACAAGGACATATATACAAGCACACATTCACACACGCAGGTGTGCAAACACAGGTGTACATGCAGTCATACCTGCACACACACACACGCTCTTGTGCAGTCACGTATGCACAGTCACACACACACCACAGTTGTACAGCCACACGTGCACACTCATGCAGCCACACCTGCACACTTGCAGCCCTGCACACACAAACACCTGTCCCTTGCACACACATTCCCACCCCATGCACGTGTGTTATGTGTGTTGCCACAGGGCAGGAAGATGGCCTCATGTGCTGACAATGTGACGGCAGGTCGGGGGGACCCTGCCCGTGTGGTCACCTCTTACGTGTGCCAGGCCATTCTGGTGCCCCCTGACATCACCGGTGCCCGCACAGCTGTGTCTTCTCAACCCGTCAGCCTGGGCGACCACCTACTGGGTGAGGGGGCACTGGGACACCCCGGGGTCACTGAGACACATGGGCGAAACAGACAATGGAACACCTTGGTGGTGCTGGGACACTATCACTGGGACACTCCATTGGGACTGGGATACAGGTGGGACAAGGACTGGGACACCCTGGTGGCACTGAGAGTGGGATACCTAGTTGAGCCTGCGACACCCTGGCAGGACAGGGACCAGGGCATCTCAGTGGCACTGGGACATACGTGTGGGACAAGGAGTAGCCTACCCCAGTAGCACTGGGATGCCCTGGTGGGACTCAGACACACAGGTGGGACCGGGAGCAGGACACCCTGGTGGGACTGGGACACCCCAGTGGCACTGGGAGTGGGATACCCTGGTGGGATTGGGACACTGCTGGGACTGGGACACGCATTAGGATATTTCAGCAGCACTGGGATACCCTGGTGGCACAGGGACACCCCAATGGGACTGAAATACACCCTGGTGGGACTGGGACACTGCAGGGGCACCTTGTTTGGGATTGGGACATTGTCACTGATATACCTCGGTGGGATTGGGATACACTGCGGAGGGAATGGGACACAGTGGTGGTACTGGGACACCCCAGTGAGACTGGGACTCCTCAGTGGGACTGGGACACCCTGGTGTGCCTTGAGACACCCTAGTAGGACTTGGACTCTCTGGTGGGACTGGGACACTCTAGTAGGACTGGGACACTCTGGTGGCACTAGGATACTGGGACATACCCCAGTGGGACTGGAGACACCCCTCTCTCCCTGCAGGTGTCACCACCAGCTCCGTGCTGGACGGCATTGTGTCTCCCCCAGAGCTCTTCCCCCCCGGCCACCCTGACCTGCCTGACATCATCTTCTTCTTCAGGTGCAGGCAGGTGACAGGGAGGTGACACCCACACAGTGCCCCCACTGTCCTCTTGACCCTCCATGTCCCCTGGCAGGTCCAACGACATGACACAGCCCTGCAGTGGTGGCCGGGCCACCACCATCCGCCTGCGCTGTGACCCCCTGCGCCTCGGCACTGGCACCCTGGCTGTCCCCAGGTGGGGAGGGGACACTGGGGACCCCAAGGAGGGATTTGGGTGACCCAAATGTCTCCTGTTGTCATGGGTGGGCATGTCCCTGAGGTGCTTTGCTTTGGGGATGCCACTGACACAGTGTCAGAGTCCCTCACCCTGAGGCGTCATCCTGGCTGTGTCATTGGCACCCTGCGTGTACTCAGGTTGGCAGTGGAACAAAGGAGACCCCAGGGGAAGTTTAGGGACCCCCAAGGTCTCCTGCTGTCATGGGTAGGCACTTCTTTTGGGTGCTTCACTTTGGGGATACCACTGTCATGGCGTCCTCACCCTGGGTTGTCACCTTGGCTGTATTCCCCACTTTGGGGTGTTATTGCCACCTGAGCCCCCCCTTTTTGTCCCTCCCCAGCAAATGCCCCGAGGGCACCTGCGACGGCTGCACCTTCCATTTCCTGTGGGTGACGGCCGAGGGGTGCCCCCGCTGCTCCAGCTCCCACCACCGCCCCATCGTCAGCGCCTGTATCGGCGGCTTTCAGGTACCGCCCCGTGCCCTGGGCTGGGCTGCGGCTCCCACGGCCCCTGAACCCCCTTTCCCCCCCACCAGAAAACCACCTACGTGTGGCGGGAGCCCCGGCTGTGCCACGGTGGGGACGCGCTGCCGCCACAGGTGATCCAGGCATGCCGGAGCGTGGATTTTTGGCTAAAACTGGGTATTTCCACTGGGACGTGCGTGGCTGTCTTGCTGGCCGCACTCGCCGCTTATTTCTGGAAAAAGACTCAAAAGTGAGCAATTGGCGATGGGCTTTGGGGACACGGGAGCTAGCACTGTCACGGGGGGGGTGATGGCACTGCCTGCATTCCCAGGTTGGAATACAAATATTCCAAGCTGGTGATGGATGCGGCGGCCCGGGAGAGCGAGGCGACGTCGCCCGACAGCTGCGCCATCATGGAGGGGGAGGACGCAGAGGATGAGCTGCTCTTTGCCACCGAAATGTCACTTTTTGGAAAACTTAAAGCCTTGACGGCCAAGGTGAGCGGGGCGGGCCGAGGTGGGGGGGGGGGGAGGTTGGTGCACAACCCTGGAGTAGCCACCGGAGAAGCCATGGGGGTGGGATTTGAGGATGGTCCATGCCTCAGTTCTCCCACCCTGGGGGGCTCTGTGCCTCAGTTTCCCCACCCCGAGGGGGCTCCAGGCCTCAGTTTCCCCACCCCGAGGGGGCTCCAGGCCTCAGTTTCCTCACCCCAGGGGGCTCCGGGCCTCAGTTTCCCCACCACAGGAGGGCTCCGGGCCTCAGTTTCCCCACTCCACAGCGGATGCCGGATGGATTTGACTCGGTCCCGCTCAAGACCTCATCCAGCAGCACCGATCGGGAGCTGTAAGAGGATGGGGGACACACTCGCATCCCTCAACCCTCCCAGGAGCTGTGATGGGGCAGGGGTGCACCCACAGACGCCCCACCCCCGGGCAGCTGTTAAGGGAAGGGGGGATACCCACGACCCACCCCCCCGTGCCCCCCAAAGTGGCCTTAGGGACCCGCTTCGGACCGGAGCTTCGTTACGGCTTTTGTACGTGTTTCCCCACCCGTGGCCCCGCTGTGTCCTCCACATCCCGAGCACCCAAAAATACCAAATACAGGAGTGGGGTTTGTACAAGGGCTCCGTGTGTGTGGGCACACGGGGGCGCAGAGGGGGGCACGCGTAGGGGGTGCAGGGAGCGGAGCGTGGGCACCCAAAATGGGTGGAGGGAGGGTGTGGAGGTGTGCACGGGGTGTCACACGTGGGAGTGGGTACCTAGGGGTGGGATAGGGGTGTACGCGTGGCGAGGGCAGCGGAACTTTGACTTCCACCTGCACGCCCCCTCAGGGGGGAAGGGGGATAGGGTCCCCCACATGGGTGGAGGCACCAAGACCCCGCCGGGACCCCCAGGGAGGGGACAGTGGGGTGACATGGGGTGACATGTGGTACCATGGCCAGCCACGGTCGTGCCATGGGGTTCTGTAGAGGGGCGTGGAGCAGCCTTTGGGACTCCCGTGAACAACTGGGGTGCGGGGCGTCCTCGGGTAGGAGGCCCCCACAGCCCACCAGTATCCCCGGAATGTGGCTGAGGAACCCCGGGGGTGCTCGGGGTGCGCGGGCAGACCCGCGGAGACCCCTCTGGGTGGGGGGGAGGGGCTCAAGGATGCTCGGACCGCTCAGACTCCTCCAGACTCCCTATATCCTCCCCAAACTCTCTCTTACCCTCCCGATACCCCAGCCCTCCCACCGTGCCAGGGCCTCCAGACCCGCTGGAACGCCCCTTTGGCGGGGGTCAGGGATGCTCGGACCGCTCGGGCCCCCCCCAGCCCCCCCATATCACTCCCATACTTCCCTTGCCGCCCCATACCCCGATTCTCCCGTCCTGCTGCGCCACCTCCAACCCACCAGGGGGCGCTGCTGCCCCCGCCGGCATCGCCGCGGCCGCACCCCGGCCACGCCTCCTCCGCGCACGCGCGCGGAGCCGCTGTCCCCGCCGCCGTTCCCGGTGCCGCCGCCGCCGCCATCACCGGTCATGGTGCTGGACCTGGACCTGTTCCGCGCCGACAAGGGCGGAGACCCCGCCATGGTGCGGGACATGCAGCGCAAGCGCTTCAAGGACCCCGCGCTGGTGGATGCGCTGGTGCGAGCGGACGGCGCCTGGCGGAGGTGTACGTGGTGGGGGGAACCTCCGGGCTGGGGGCTGGGGGACCCTGGAGGGCTTGTCACCCCCTTGTCACACGCGGGCATGTCCCCCCCTCCCTGTGCCTTTCCCCCCACCCCGTCAGCCTGGTGACCAGTCCGCAGGTGATGGGACCCCCCCACCACCGCCCCTCCTCGGGGATGGGGGATCCCCTGGGGGGTCCCTCTCTCCCCTTCTCCCTGAGGACCTGGAGCCGGCCCCCACACTGATCCCCGAACCTCCTCGCTGAGATGGGGTGACCTTTAGAGGAGGTCTTTCCCACCCTCCCCAGCTGTTTGGTGGTCCCTCCCCAGCCCTTGGGGATCACCTCGGTGGATCATTGCCTTCTGGTACTGGACCCTGTGGGTAGATCGCAGCGAAGACCGAGGGTTTGTCCCTGGGTGGATCCCCCTCGTCCCTAATCCCAGGGATTGAGGTGGGAGAAGTTCTCCCACTAGACTCGCCTTCCCTCCTCCCAGGCTGAGGAGCAGATCCCAGGTTCCCCTTAAACCGCATATGGATCCCGTCCCATTGCGATCCCCAGGGATCCGCTCCCTACACTGCCGCAGGATCCAGCTGGGCGGGGGGGATCCTAGGCAGTGCCACCCCGAGATTTGGGGTACACCCACACCTGGGCGGCTCGGGGGGGCAGGAGCCGCCTCCCCGTGGCTCCCGGCGGGATATGGGGCAGCGGGATCCGCATCCAGCTCCATCCGTGGGTGCCAGATGTGGAGAGGGGTGTGGAGGGCGGCGGGAGGGGTGGGTACCCCCAAACCCCGCCGTTCCCAGGGCACCCCAGCATTCCACTGCTGCGGGATGAAAGCGGCGCTCGGGGCTCCCCTTTAATGCGTCCGCCTTGATGTCCTTGTGGGATCTTGCCCTAGCTCCGGCCGTGCCCTCGTTTTACCCCAGAGCGCTTCATCCCGCGGGATCACCCGCTTCCCAGCCCCCTTCCCGCGGGCTCTGTGTCCCCGGGACGGCGGTGCTGGAGGATGGCGGGGGGCTGCAGGAGGTGGCAGGGTGACGCAGGCTGGCGGGGCGCGCTGGCTGATGCAATCCCGCGGCGCCGGTGCCGTGGAGCCCGTGCTGTGCTGTGTCCTGTTGCGTGTTCCCTGGCTCTGGATCATCCCCTGCGGACTGATCCCTCCCACTGATGGGGTGGCACGTTCTCGGCGTTGGGTGTTCCCAGTTTGAGCTGCCCCGGGTCCTGGGCTCTGCCCCTTCCAGCTGTGGGGTCACATCCATGCTCCCCTCGTCCAACAGCCTCTGAATCTCGTCACCGTGGCCCCAGATCCCAGGATCTGCTCTGTCCTTAGCAGTCCTATCCTGCTGAAGGAGGGGTTTCATCACAGTGTGGGGTCCCAGCGCAATGTGGGGGTCCCATCTTGGTATGGGGGAGTCCCATCCTGGCAGGGGGGTCCCAACCTGATGTAGGGGTCCCAGCGTGGGGGGGCTCCGAGCCTGTGGAGGAGGGGGTCCCACCCTGGCATGGGGGTCCCAGTGCAGTGTGGGAGTCTCATGCTTTTGGGGGGTCCCGTCCTGGTGTGAGTGTCCCAGCCCAGTATGAGGGTCCTAGCCCAGCATTGGGAGGGATCCCAGTGCAGTATAGGGGTCCTATGCTGATGTGGGGGGTCCCCTCTTGGTATGAGGGTCCCATCCTGGTGGAGGGATTCCCATCTTGGCAGGGAAGGGTTCCCAGTCCAGCATGGGGGTCCCAGCCCTATGTGGGGGATCCTAGCATGGGGCGGGGATCCCATTCCAGTTTATGATTCCCAGCCTGGCATGGGACATTCAGCCCAGTGTGGGGGATCCCATTTTGGTGTTGGGGGTCCCAATGTGGAGGTCCTATCCCAGTGTGGGGGTCCCAGCCCAGCATGGGGAATCCCAGTGTGGGGTTCTCATCTTAGAGTTGGGGTGTCCCATCCTAGCGTCAGGAGGTCCCAGCACTTCATGGGGGTTTCCAGTCTGGCATGGTGGTCCCAGTGCAATGTCACTCCAGGGGTTTTCCAATGACGTCCCTACTCCCTGCAGCTCTCCTTCCAAAAACCCCAGGGCTGGTGCCTGTGGGTATTCCTGGAGCTGCCACCCCTGCTCCTGCTCCTATGGGGGCTCCATGTTACCTCTCTGCACCAGATGGGCACCCCAGCTCCTTTCCCACTCCAGCTGACAGCCCCTGCCTTCCTTTCCAGGCAGATTTCGTGCCGACAACCTGAACAAGCTGAAGAACCTGTGCAGCAAAACCATTGGGGACAAGATGAAGGTGGGGCACGAGGGCCCTGGGTCACTTCATGGTGGGACATCACCAACTGGTGACATCTGCCCTTCTCCCAGCCCTCCAGCCTCTCTCTTGTGTCACTGAGGGATGTTTTCCCCGTGGAATTTTACTCTTTAACTCTCCCAGGGTTACTTTTTCCTCCCTCTGCAGAAAAAGGAGCCAGTAGGGACAGATGAATCGGTACCAGAGAGTGCACAGAACCTGGATGAACTCACGGCTGATGTCCTGGGGGTGAGTGAGACCCCAGCTTCCCCCACTGTGCCTACAGTTTGTCCAGAGGTTTGCCTGTAATTGCCCAAATTGGTGGCCTGAAGTGCCCACCAAATGAGGGGGGACTGCCTGACACCCCAGCTGGGAGGATCCTTTATCTCCCAGTCCCACACCAGCAATAACTGACTCTTCCTTGGTGTCCTTGATCTCCCCAGCATCGCTCTGTGTCAGTCAAGGGCTCATGCCTGGGAATTTGAGCAGCCTCAGTCCTTCTGTGTCCTCAGTGTGTCCCTCCCTGCCTGCTTCCATCCCAGTTCGGTAGTCACCCTGGTTAATGAGTGCAGTGCTGGCTGCCATGTGAGCTGCTCAGGCCTTCCAGAGCCCAGCTTGTCACCCCTTTGTCCCCTCAGGCTGTTGTTGAGTGTGTCCAGCCCAGGGGCTCACTCCAGAATCTGTGGAGGGTCTGGAATTCACCGTGCTGGGTCCAGGATTCCCTGTGCTGGGCGAGCAGGCTCCCATTCCCGGTGGTCTTCTCCCTCCCCCACCTCATCTGGAGGTCTCTCTGCAGTGTCTCCAGGTATCCCAGATAAAGAAAGTCCGGCTGCTCATTGATGAGGCCATCCTGGAGTGCGACTCTGAGCGTCTGCGGCTGGAGGCTGAACGCTTTGAGAGCCTCCGGGAGATTGGGAACCTTCTCCACCCCTCCGTGCCCATTAGCAACGACGAGGTGGGACATGGGGTCAGCGGAGCTAGGAAGCTCACAGTGGGAAGCAAGGGCCTCCCAGCGGGAGATCCCCCCAAGCCCGGCTGGGTGGGCGGGTGAGGGAAATCTGCATGACAAGCTGGCATTTCCCACCGGGATCAGACAAAGAGCAGCTCAGACGATGCTGGGCACACCATTGTTGGGGGAATTCATGGGAAAGGCGCTTCCTGTGGTGGTGATGGGGTCTCCCTCCACTGCCTCCATTCATCCTGCAGGAATATTTTGCTGTGGGAGCACAACTGGGCCAGGCTCGCTGCCAAGTGGCCGCACAATAAGCTATGGGCTGGAGTTTGAGCTCCCAAAGTGGGCCCAGTGTGGTTCAGGGACTGGTGTCACAGAGTTCCAGGGCACTGAGGAGATGATAGGCTCCCGCTCCTCTTTTCTCCGGGTTCCTGCAGGATGTGGACAACAAGGTGGAGCGGGTGTGGGGTGACTGCAGCTGCAGGAAGAAGTATTCCCACGTGGATCTGGTGGTGATGGTGGATGGCTATGAGGGGGAAAAGGGCGCCGTGGTGGCTGGCAGCCGTGGCTACTTCCTTAAGGTGAGAGCTGTGACCCCAGAATGTTCGGGATCAGAGGGGAACAAGGAGGGACAGGGGCCTTGGGTTCTCCTCCCCTGGGATGGACGATGGGAGCCTCCATGGTGGGGGTGTGGGATGGACTCTGACCACAGTGGTGCATCGGGATCTATTCCTGCTGTGGTCTGGGGTGATGCTGAGCCTGGCAGCCATTGCAGATCCGTGGCCTCCACATCTCCTGGGCTCACTGAGCAAGGAGGAGTAGTCCAGTGGGTTGTGTGTGTGACAAGGCAGTGTGTCCCTTGTTCCCAGGGCCCACTGGTGTTCCTGGAGCAGGCGCTGATCCAGTACGCGCTGCAGAGCCTCCATGCCCGGGGGTACACCCCGGTGTACACCCCCTTCTTCATGCGCAAGGAGGTGATGCAGGAGGTGGCCCAGCTCAGCCAGTTTGATGAGGAGCTTTACAAGGTGAGAGATTGCTCCAGATTTGGGACTGAACTTGGGAGCAAGCCACCCCCATGGAGCTGTGGGGACAGAGGCAGCGGGGTCCCCTCTGCCCTGGCAAAGCTGTGGTGGTGGCAGTGGTGGTGGCAGTGGTGGTGGTCCTTCCCCTCTCCTCGGGGTCCATTTCCACATTGTGATGGTGACAGTGTGACAGGGAGGTGGCTTGTCTTTGGGGTCCATCTCCCTGGGAAACACTTCATGGTGACACTGCAGTGACAAGGAGGTGGCTCATCTCGGGTCCATCTCCATGGGTGACCTGTGGTGACAAGGAGGTGGCTTATCTCTGAGGTCCAGGTTTATCAGTGCCACAAGATGGTGATGAGGTGACAAGGAGGAGGCTCATCTTTGGTGTCCATTTGCACGGGTGAGACATGATGGCAGTGCAAAGAGGTGACTTGCTCTGGGGTCCATCTCCACGGGTGACATGGGTGACAAGGAGGTAGCTTGTGATGGTGATGAGGTGACGAGGAGGTGGCTCATCTCTGGGGTCCATCTCCACGGGTGATACAGGTGACTTGTCCCTGCCATCAGCCCCTTTGAAGGACCAACAAACTCCTTGTGTGATGACCTCCCAAACCATCCAGCCCTGGAAAACCTCCCTGCTGGTCCCTGGAGGTGCGGGAGCAGCTAGAAGAGGGCCAGTGGCTCATGTCCCCTGCAGGTGATCGGGAAGGGCAGTGAGCGGGCAGAGGACAGTTCCATCGATGAGAAGTACCTGATCGCCACATCAGAGCAGCCCATCGCCGCCCTGCACCGCGACGAGTGGCTGCGGCCTGAGGACCTGCCCCTCAAGTATGCGGGGCTTAGCACGTGCTTCCGCCAGGAGGTGGGATCCCATGGCCGGGACACCCGTGGCATCTTCCGCGTCCACCAGTTCGAGAAGGTGAAGGAGCGGGGGGTGGTCCCGGCAGGAATTCGGGTTGTACTGACGGCTGCTGTGGGGTTTCAGCGGGAATTCAGGGTTTACCCAGCATCAGTGTGGGGTTCCAGTAGGAATTCAGCATGTTCCGGTGGGAATTCATGGTGTATCTGGTGTCACTGCAGCGTACCCAGCAGGAATTCAGAGTGTACCCATTGTCACTGTGGTGTTCCAGCAGGAATTCAGGGTGTACGGGGGTCACCATGGGGTGAACCTGGTGGGAATTTGGGGTGAACCTGGTGTCAACTGCAGCATTCCCAGTGGGAATTCCGGGTGTACCCATTGTCACCGCGATGTTCCAGTGGCAATTCAGGGTGTACCAGATGTCACTGTGTCTTCTGATGGGAATTTGGGGTATACCTGGTGTCACCACAGGTTTTCAGTGGGAATTTAGGGTGTACTGGGTGTCACTGTGGGGTTCCAGTTGGAATTTGGGGCTGTATCCAGTGTCACCGTGGGGTTCCAGTGGGAAGGGGGGCTGTGCCTGGTGTCACTGTGGAATTCCTTCTCCCACAGATTGAGCAGTTTGTCTACTCCTCCCCCCATGACAACAAATCCTGGGAGATATTTGAAGAGATGATGGCCACAGCTGAGGAATTCTACCAGTCCCTCGAGATTCCCTACCACATCGTCAACATTGTCTCGGGTAGGGGCTCCTGTGCCATGGGGGGTCGAGGGGGACCCTGACCTGCTTCCCAGCATGGCAGTTCCTTGTCCCTGGCTCACTGCTGTCCCCAGCCTGAGGAGGAGGAGGAAGGGAAGGGGACATTTTGTTTTCTGTGGAATCCTCAGTGTTGCTCTGGGCCTGTGGGAGTGGGTGTGGGCACTGCTGTGATGGATTGTCCCTGCTATCCCTTCCAGGGGACAGTTGGAGTGTCCCAGCTCCTCCTGGAAATGCTCACAGGAAAATGATCTGGTTTAAAAGCTCCCTGTGGCTGAGTGGGACCCCTTTATCCCCTTGGCAGAGCAAGAACCCCACATCCCCACAGCCAAGTGAGAACCCCACATCCCCACGGTTGAGCAGGAATCCCTCATCCATGTGGGTGAGCAGGAATCCCAGATCCCCATGGCACAGTCCCATCTCCCCATAGTCAAGTGGGAAGCCCATGTCCATGTGGCTGAGAAAGAGCCTCATGTCCCCATAGCTGAGTGGGAATCTCACATCCACATAGCTGAGAGGATGGTCATTCCTGTGACCAAGCAGGACCCCCATATCCCCATGACACAGCAGGGACCCCATGTCCCTGTGGTCAGGCAGGAACCCGATGTCCTGTGGCTGAGCAGGAGTCCCGCATCCCCATGTCCAGGCAGGACTGCCACACCCCCACGTCCCCATGACCAAGCAGTGACCTGTGGCCAAGCGGGGACCCTACATTTCCATGGCTGAGAGGTGACCCCACGTCACTATGGCAGAGCAGGAATCCACGTCAGATCGACACCAAGCTGTGGGAGTCACTTTGGAGGCTTCACCCTACGCTCTGCCCCAGGGTAGGCAAATTCAGGATGGCAGTGGGACCCCCCACTCAGCACTGTCCCCCCTCCAGGCTCCCTGAACCATGCAGCCAGCAAAAAACTGGATCTGGAGGCCTGGTTCCCCGGCTCTGGCGCCTTCCGTGAGCTCGTCTCCTGTTCCAACTGCACAGACTACCAGGCCCGGCGCCTGCGCATCCGCTATGGCCAGACCAAGAAGATGATGGACAAGGTGAGGCTGATGGGCATGGGGGGGTTCTTCCTGTGTTCCCTTTGCTTTCCCCATGTCACATATGTCTCCCGTGTCCCCCTCCCACAGGTAGAGTTTGTGCACATGCTGAATGCCACCATGTGTGCTACCACCCGCACCATTTGCGCCATCCTGGAGAACCACCAGACCCCTGAGGGCATCCGCATCCCTGAGAAGCTCCAGAACTTCATGCCCCCAGGTAACAACCCCCTGTGCCCTCCTGTCCCCCGCTCCTTGGCAGGGGGGGTGACAGGGGTTCCTTGTTCCCCCAGACCTGCGGGAGCTCATACCATTTGTCAAGCCGGCACCCATCGAGCAGGAGCTCTCCAAGAAGCAGAAGAAGCAGCAGGAAGGGGGGGGCAAGAAGAAGGCAGGGGGGGGACGCGACCAGGTGCTGGAGGAGCAGATGAAGAACATGGGGGTCTGAGGGTGTCCCCCCGCACCCCAAGGACTTTGGGGGCCTCCCGAGTCATCTCATGTTCATCGCCAGGCTGTGCCCTTCACCATCGTCTTCGCTTCGGAGGGGAGTCATGGTCTGTCACCCCCGTGGTAACAAAGAACTGACACTGTCAGGGCGCTGCCCCTCTCCCTGTGTGTCCCCCCTACCCCGCTGAGTGGAGCCGGGATCCGCTATGTGTCCCCTCACGCTGAGTGGTGCCGGGGACAGCCGTGCCCACGGAACATGTCCCTCCTCCATCCAAAATAAAGCCAAGACCTGCTGAGCTGTGTGTTCTTGGGTTCCGAGGAGGGAAGGGGGGCGAGGGCCAGCTCGGGGTGGGGGGAATCAGCCCGGGGAGGTGTCTCCGTTGTACACCACCCTTCCCTCCCCGCCCTCCCCCCCTCCCGTCCCTTTCTCTCTCCCCCCTGCCAGCCCCAGACAAAGCCCCTTTGTGATGCTAAGTGGGGCCGAGGGCCCCCAGCCACAGCCCCAGCTGCCGCCCGCCCCCCACCTCCGGGGTGGGGTGACACATGGGAGGGTTGCCACCTTCCATCCCCATGCGGGGGGGCTTGGCTGCCCCCCGCTGCGTGTGCGTGGGAAACCCCCGGCTGCGCCGTGGGTGTCGGGTGGAACCGGCGAGGAGCGGCCCCGTGAGTCACCGGAGCCCCCGGCGGAGGCGGGAGGGTCCTGGCGCTCCAAGTGCCGCCCCGGCGCGGGGGGCCCCTCCCCGGTACCCGTCCGACCCGTTCTGCCGGGGTGGGGGGGGGCTCGACTCCGCGCTGCCTGCCCGCACCCACACCCCGGGAACGGCGCCTGCTTGGGGGGTGGCAGCACCCACGGACCGCGGGGATCCGCCCCCGTCTAGCTTCCCCAGTCCCTCCCAGTCTGTCCCAGCGCCCGCCAACATCCCCTGTCCCTCCCAGTTTGCCCCAGTGCCCCCCAGCATCCCCAGTTCCTCCCAGCCTGGTCCAGTCGCTCCCAGTCTGTTCTATTGCCCCCGGTCCTGGTGCGGTGGGACGAGCCCGGGGATCGGGGGTGTGCCACGGAGTGAGGAGACACGGACTCCCGTGTGTGGAGTCACGGCCGGCGGTGGGGACACGGGGGGCTTGGGGGGGCGTGGGTGTGTCACAAGTGCTGTATGTGTCACACATGTGCTGTGTGTTTACACACATGATCTCTGTGCTGTGTCACACACGTGCTCTGTCTCACATGTGTGCTCCGTTTATGTCACACATGTGCCGTGTGTTTCACATGTGCTGTGTGTGTCACATACGTGGTTCCCATGTCATATGTGCTCGCTGATGCCTGTGTGCCCTGCGTGTGCGACGTGCATGTTCCCTGCGCGTGCAACACGCGTGCCTGCAATGCACAGGTGCGTGCAAGGCCCTTCACGTGTGCATGTACGTGTGTGCGCGCAGGGGGCACACGTGCGCCTCACATGTGTGTGCGCAACCTGCGCGCGGGTGCGCGCTCTCTGCCCCCGCGCTGCCGCTGCCGGTGCGGGTGCCCGTGCGGGTGCCGGTGCCCGTGCGGGTGCCGGGGGCGGTGGCGGCGGCTCCTTTAAGCGCGGCCGGGCCGGTGAAGTGGCGGCTCCGCCCCGGCGGGCGCGCGCGGGCGAGGGCGGGGCGCAGGCGGCGGCGCAGGTCGCTGCGGGCACCGGCACCGGGGGCACCGGGGAGCAGCGGCTATGGGCCCTCCGCCCACCCGCCGGGCCGCGCTCCCGCTGCTGCCGCTGCTGCTGCTGCTGCTGCCGCTGCCCGCACCGGGACCCGCCACCGGCATCGCCACCGGCATCGGCTCCGGCACCCCCATCGGCATCAGCACCGGCACCGGCACCCGCACCCGTCCGTCCAGCACGCTCCCGGCGCCGCTCCAGCTCCGCGGCGGCAGCGGGGACAGCGGCGGCTCCGGCTGCACTGGGGACAGCGGCGGCGCGCGGCCCCCGCCGAGCACCGGGGACAGCGGCGACAGCGCTGGGCCCACACCGGCCGCGGGCGGCAGCGATGGGACCGCATCGGGCACCGGCTCTTCTGGTGGGGACAGCGGCGGCGGCGTTACTGGGTCCCGAGATATCAGCGGCACAGGGGTTACCAGGGACACTGGAGGCACCGTGAATGCTGGAGACACCTGGAAGCCTGGAGGCACTGGGGACGCTGGAGGCACCCGGGATACTGGAGGCACCGGGGTTACTGGAGGAACTGGAGACACTGGAAGCACCCGTGTCCTCAGGGGCACCAGAAGCACCAGGAATACTGGACACACCGGGGACACCAACATCCCCACGGACACCAGGAGCACTGGGAACATGCTGAGCACTGGGGGTGTTGGGAGCACTGGGAGCACTCCAGTCCCCAGGGGCACCAGGAGTTCTGAACTTACTGGGGACACTGGGAGAGTCTCCAGAGACACTGGAAGCACTAGGAAAGTCCCCAGGAATACTGGGAGAACCAGGGATACTGAATGTAATGGGGAGACTGGGAAAGTCCCCAGCAACACCAGGAATACTGTGGACACTGCACATGCTGAGAACACCAACATCCCCAGGGAGACCAGAGGCACTGGGGATGCAATGAACACTGGGGATGCGATGAACACTGGGGATGTTGGGGAGTCCCAGACCGCAGTGGTCCCCAGGCCCCCCATACCTCACCACCGCCCCCGCCGCAGCCCCAACACAGCACCTCAGTTCCAGCCCTCCAGCTACCAGGCCACAGTGGAGGAGAACCAGCCAGCAGGCACACCGGTGACACAGGTGACAGCGCAGGACCCTGATGAGGGGGAGGCAGGCCGGCTGCGCTACACCATGGCTGCACTCTTCGACAGCCGCTCCGATGCCCTCTTCACCATGGACCCTGTAACTGGTGCCATCAGCACTGCTGCACCGCTGGACCGTGAGAGCAAGAGCACCCACGTGTTCCGCGTGACAGCAGTGGACCACGGGACACCCCAGCGCAGTGCCATGGCCACACTGACGGTGACGGTGAGTGATGCCAACGACCACGACCCGGCTTTTGAGCAGCCAGAATACCGGGAGAGTGTGCGAGAGAATCTGGAGGTGGGCTATGAGGTACTGACAGTGCGGGCCACCGATGGCGACAGTGGTCCCAATGCCAACATCCTCTACCGCCTCCTCAATGCCGGTGATGCCAACGAAGTCTTTGAGATCGACTCCCGCTCAGGCGTCATCCGCACCCGTGGCCCCGTGGACCGGGAAGCAGTAGATGCCTTCGAGCTGTTGGTGGAGGCCACAGACCAGGGCCAAGATCCAGGTTCCCGGAGTGCCACGGCCACTGTCCGCATCACTGTGGAGGACGACAATGACAATGCGCCGCAGTTCAGTGAGCGGCGTTACGTGGCGCAGGTCCCCGAGGACGTGGTGCCCAGTGCAGCGGTTCTGCGGGTGACGGCCACTGACCGTGACAAAGGCAGCAATGCGCTGGTGCACTACAGCATTGTCAGTGGCAACACCCGCGGGCACTTCTACATTGATGCGCAGACAGGCACTCTGGATGTTGTTACCCCCCTGGACTACGAGGTCACCAAGGAGTTCACTCTGCGGATCCGGGCGCAGGACGGTGGCCGCCCACCTCTCTCCAACGTCAGCGGTTTGGTTACCATCCAGGTGTTGGATGTCAATGACAACGCACCCATCTTTGTCAGCACGCCCTTCCAGGCCACCGTGCTGGAGAATGTCCCCGTGGGCTACTCTGTCATCCATGTACAAGCCATTGATGCCGATTCGGGTGACAACAGCCGGTTGGTTTACACCCTGCTGGAGACTGGCACTGGCTTCCCCTTCACCATCAACAACAGCACCGGGTGGATCATGGTGGCCTCTGAGCTGGATCGGGAGGTGGTTGACTTCTACAGTTTTGGGGTGGAGGCGCAGGACCAGGGCACCCCCCCAATGGCCTCCACAGCCAGCGTCAGTGTCACCATCCTGGATGTCAATGACAACAGCCCTGAGTTCACCCAGCGGGAGTACAGCGCCCGCCTGAACGAGGACGCAGCAGTGGGCACCAGTGTCCTGACTGTCTCTGCCGTTGACCGTGATGCTAACAGCGTCATCACATACCAGATCTCCAGTGGCAACACCCGCAACCGGTTCTCCATCACCAGCCAGAGTGGTGGTGGGCTCCTCTCCCTTGCCCTGCCCCTGGACTACAAGCTGGAGCGGCAGTACCTGCTCACCATTGCTGCCTCAGATGGCACCCGCCAGGACACTGCCCAGGTGGTTGTCAATGTCACCGATGCCAACACCCACCGCCCCGTCTTCCAGAGCTCCCACTACACTGTCAACATCAACGAGGACCGGCCAGTGGGCACAACGGTGGTGGTCATCAGCGCCACAGATGAGGACACGGGGGAAAATGCCCGCATCACCTATGTGATGGAGGACAGCATTCCCCAGTTCCGCATTGCCGCTGAGACTGGTGCCGTCACTACCCAGATGGAGCTGGACTATGAAGACCAGGTGTCCTACACCTTGGCCATCACGGCGCGGGACAATGGTATCCCACAGAAATCCGACACAACTTACCTGGAGATCCTGGTGAGTGATGTCAATGACAACGCACCCCAGTTCCTCCGCCATTCCTACCAGGGATCCATCTACGAGGACGTCCCCCCCTTCACCAGCGTCCTCCAGGTCTCTGCAACTGACCGTGACTCTGGGCTCAACGGCAGGGTCTTCTACACCTTCCAAGGGGGTGATGATGGTGATGGCGACTTCATCATCGAGTCCACCTCGGGCATTGTTCGCACCTTGCGCCGTCTGGACCGGGAGAATGTGCCGCTGTACTCCTTGCGGGCATTCGCCATGGATAAGGGGGTCCCGGCCCGGCGGACGCCAGTGGAGATCCAAGTGACAGTGTTGGATGTCAATGACAACCCGCCCGTGTTTGAGCAGGATGAGTTTGACATCTTTGTGGAGGAGAACAGCCCCATTGGGCTGGTGGTGGCCCGAATCACTGCCACTGACCCCGACGAGGGCACCAATGCCCAGATCATGTACCAGATTGTGGAGGGCAACATCCCCGAGGTCTTCCAGCTGGATATCTTCTCTGGAGAGCTCACCGCCCTGGCTGACCTGGACTACGAGGCCAAGGCTGAATACATCATGGTGGTCCAGGCAACCTCGGCACCACTGGTCAGTCGGGCCACTGTCCATGTGCGCCTGCGTGACGCCAACGACAACAGCCCCCAGCTCAAGAACTTTGAGATCCTCTTCAACAACTACATCACCAACCGCTCTGGCAGCTTCCCTGGGGGTGTCATCGGTCGCATCCCTGCCCACGACCCCGACATCTCTGACCACCTCACTTATGCATTTGAGCAGGGCAATGAGCTCAACCTCGTGCTGCTGGACCCATACAGTGGGGACCTGCGCCTCAGCCCGGCCCTGGACAACAACCGCCCGCTTGAGGCCGTCATGAGGGTGTCTGTCTCTGGTAAGATCCCCACCCATGAACGGGGCCTTGTGGAGGGAGGCGCATGAAGTTTGTGGATACGTCCACCCCTATTTCTGCATGGGGGCGAGGTATTATGGAGGTCTCAGTACCCTGTTTTGGCTGCCCCCGCCCTCCAGATCAGAAGGATCTGGATGATGTGTTGTGGGGTCCCATCACCACAGTGAGGTGTTTTGAAGTTCCACCACCCCATCCTGGTTGCCTCCACCCTCCAGATCTAGGGGAGGGGGGATAATGGGATGCTGTGCCCCCCTCACAGCCCAGACATCCAAGCTGGAGGCAGTCGGGGTGCCTAGCACCCCCTTTGCTTTCCCCACCCCCCTGGGCTGTCCAGAGGTGGTCCTGGTACTTCTCTGTGTATCACTGAGCAGGGTGGGGCAGGACCCACTGCATGTATTGGGGGAGCAGAGGCTGGTGTGTGCCAGCGGGGTCCTGATACCCTTGGGGGCTTGTTATGGGGGCCTGATGGGTGAATCTGGGAAGGCTCAGGGTGCAGTGCAGGATTGGGGGAGTCCTAGCATCATAATGTTTGTGTTTCCAGGAGACTCCACTGCTTGAATTCAGGGCAGGAGACACAGGGCCTGGTGTGTGTATCTGGGGGGGGGGCACCCCGACCTCCACTGAGAGGCCTGCAAACCCAGTGGGGGGGGTCGCAAGATAAGGGGGGTCGTGCCATCAGTTGTCAGCAGTGTTTGGGCTGAGGTGTGTCCAGGAGGTGCTTCTGGGGGATGGGGGTCACCCCAAGGTGGGGGAACATCTCCTTGGCCACCCCCAGGTCAGGGGGGAAACTGGGTCACAGGCCACGCCTGATGTCCATTGTCCCCAGCCACATGGCCCCCATCAAACCCCAGCTTCCCCTAGCTGGGGTCCCTGCTCTGGCCACACAAAGCAGGGGGCCCAGGGCACAAAGGGTGGGGGCAGGGATCCCCCCGTGCCCCCCCCCCACGAGCGCAGGGGCAGCTGGGAAGGGAACAAAAGGTCCAGCCATAGCTGGGCCCCCGCAGCTGCGGCCATGGCAACCTTTCCCCCGCCAGCCACTGGCCACCAGTCACTGGCCACGGGCCACTGGACAGCCCTGGCCCCTGCCACCCCTGTGGCACCCCCTTCTGCCTGCTTGGCCCCCCAGCTGTCCCCATGCTCCCTCCATCCATCTGTCTGCCCACTCCCCATCTGTCCTGCATCCCGCTGCCCTCGGCCAGGGGGAGGACAAAGAGAAGGAGGAGGAGAAAGGTGGGTGCCCCAGCGCTGAGCAGAGATTTTGCTCCCCCAGCCCCACAACCAGCACCAACCTCATAACCAGCACCATCCCCATAACCAGCCCCAGCCCCATAACCAGCCCCAGCCCCATAACCAGCACCAACCCCATAACCAGTACCAACCCCATAACCAGTGCTGGCTCCATAACCAGCCCCAACCCCATAACCAGTGCTGGCTCCATAACCAGTACCAACCCCTTAACCAGTGCTGGCTCCCTAACCAGCCTCAGCCTCATAGACAAAACCAGCCCCATAACCAGCCCCAGCCCCATAACCAACCACCATCCCCACTCAGATGCCCCCACCCCACAGTGTCTAAGCAGGATGGGCACCCCATGACCCACACTGTCCCCATTCCATGGTGGCCAAGCAGGTCAGGTCTCCCACAGCCATCCCACTGTCCCCATCCTGTGGTGGCCAAGCAGGATGGGTATCCCATCCTGCCAGTGTTGTCCCCATTCCACAGTGGCCAGGTGGAACAGGAGCCCCGTAACCAGTGCCAGCCCCATTGCTAACACCAGCCCCATCCCGCTGATCCCACCCTGCACTTGCCAAGTGGTATGGGTACCCCAAAAGCAGTGCTGTCCCCATTACATAGGGGTCAAGCACATCAGGTCCCTGATAGCCACTGTTGTCCCCATCCTGCTGTCCCCATCCCATGGTGACCAATCAGGATGGGTGCCCCATAACCAGCATCAGCCCCATAGATGGCATAGTCCCCATTCCAAAGTGGTTGACTGGGACAGTGGCCCCATAACCAGTGTCATCCCCATGACCACCTACAGTGCTATTGCCAACACTGTCCCCATCCCATGGTGACCAAATGGAATGGGCACCAACAACCGGCACCAGCCCCATAACCAGCACTGTCCCCATTCAACAGTGGCCAGGTGGGACAGGAGCCCTGTAACCAGTTCCAGCCCCATTGCCAACACTGTCCCCATCCCACTGTCCCTACCTTGTGATGGCCAGGTGGGATGGGCACCCCAAAAACAGCAACAGCCCCATAACCAGCATCAACCGTATAATCATCACTGTCTCCATTCCTTGGTGGCTGAGCAGGAAAGGTTCCCCACAGCCTGCACTGTCCCCACCTGACAGTCCCCCTTCCATGGTGGTCAAGCAGGATGGGCACCTCGTAGCCAGTATTGTCACCATTCCACAGTGGCTACATGGGCCGGGTGTTTCATGGTCAGTGTTGTCCCCATTCTATGGGAGCCAAGCCAAGCCCCCATAGCACCATCCCCATCCAACAGCAGCTGGTTGGGTTGGTTGCCCCATATCCAGCACAGTTCCCATCCCACCATCCTTTCCCAGAGTTGTCCATTGCTGTCACTGACCACCTCCTGTGTCCCCCTTTTATCCCAGATGGTGTTCACAGCGCAACAGCGCAGTGCACGCTGCGGGTGACGGTGATCACAGATGAGATGCTCAGCAACAGCATCACCCTGCGCTTGGCTGACATGTCCCAGGAACGCTTCCTGTCCCCCCTGCTCAGCCGCTTCCTGGAGGGGGTGGCCGCTGTTCTGGCCACCCCCCGCCACCGCGTCGTCCTCTTCAACATCCAGACGGACACAGACGTGGGGCCGGCGCGGATCCTCAATGTCAGCCTCTCAGCACTGCTGCCGGCGGCGGTGCCGGGCGCGTCGCGGTTCTTCTCATCGGAGGAGCTGCAGGAGCGGCTGTATCTGAACCGGTCGCTGCTGGCGGCCACCACGGCCCAGCGCGTCCTGCCCTTTGATGACAACGTGTGTCTGCGCGAGCCCTGCGAGAACTACATGCGCTGTGTCTCCGTCCTGCAGTTCGACAGCTCCGCGCCCTTCCTCGCCTCCGACACCATCCTTTTCCGCCCCATCCACCCCGTCACGGGCCTGCGCTGCCGCTGCCCGCCTGGCTTCACCGGTGACTACTGCGAGACCGAGATTGACCTCTGCTACTCCAGCCCCTGCGGCAGCAACGGGCGGTGCAGGAGCCGTGAGGGCGGATACACCTGCGAGTGCCACGAGGACTTCACTGGTTAGCGCCCCTGGCCAGCCCTTCCTCATAGTGTCCATCCTCATCTTTCCTCATCCAGCTGCTCTTCAGCCCTCCCTCCCTCCCTCCCTTCCCTCGTAGACTGGTGCCACTGGGGCCATATCCCCTACCCCCACCCTGGGACTCCAGCCCCCACGGGACCACCTGGTGGGGGGTGCTAGTCAGCTGGGGGAGGGGATGTGAGGGGAGGAGGTGTCTCTGGGTTTCCATGGTAATGGGAGGTGGTTGCCATGGTGATAGAGCTGGGGATAAAGATGCTGGGGGGGAGGGAAAGGGGATCCCCACCCTCCCACCCCCCAATTTAGGGTGCTTGGTGTCACATTGGGGAGCCCTGTAAATGCCTGGGGGGAGAACTTGGGGGTTACTGGGGGGTGGGGAGGGGAGAGGACCCCCACCCCCCATTTTTGGGGTGCTGGTGCCATCAGGGTGTCACACAGGGGAGCTCTGCAAGCTGAGCACCTTGGGGGGGCCACTCTGGGGTTAATGGGGAGGTATGGGGGGAGATGGAACTCTTCACCGTAGTTTTGGGGTTCTGGATGTCACACAGGGGAGCACTGTGAACTGAGTGCCCGGGGGGGCCGCTGCACCCCGGGGGTCTGCCGAAATGGGGGCACCTGCCTGAACCTTCTGGTGGGGGGATTCCGGTGCCAGTGCCCCCCTGGGCACTACGAGAAGCCCTTCTGCACCATGAGCACCCGCAGCTTCCCCCCGCGCTCCTTCCTCACCTTTCGTGGCCTCCGCCAGCGCTTCCACTTCACCCTCGGCCTCACGTGAGCCTGGAGGAATCTGGGGAGGTGGGAGGTGATGTGTGCTCCCGTGGGTGTCACATGGGGTATGGGGTAGATGGTGATGGGTGCCCTGTTGGTGTGAGATGAGGTGATGGGTATCTTGTGGGCACTGAGTGGGTGGGGGTGATAGGTGCCCCCATTGGCATCATTTGGGGTGTGGGGTGGTGGGTGTCTCAAGGGTATCAGATGGGGTGGGGGTGCCCCATTGGCATCATCTGGGATGGGTGGTGATTGGTGCCCCATTGGCGTCATATGGGCTGTGGGGTGATTGGATGTGGGGTGATGGGCACCCTGAGGGCACAGGGTGGGAGCAAAGGGTGTGGGTGACCCCTTGGCATGGGGATCAGTGGGGTGGGGGGCACCTTGTGGGGGCAGGGGCGGATAGGTACCAGCATCTCACAGTGCGTACAAGGTCACGGGGCAGGGGATGAGAGGTGTGCCTCAGGGGCAC
Source organism: Lycocorax pyrrhopterus obiensis (assembly GCA_014706295.1). Lineage (NCBI taxonomy): Eukaryota > Metazoa > Chordata > Aves > Passeriformes > Paradisaeidae > Lycocorax > Lycocorax pyrrhopterus. The sequence goes on along the minus strand of JACSVZ010000026.1, from coordinate 687,608 downwards.
GGCAGGGTCAGGGGGTGTTGGGGAGTGCCTGAGAGGCACAGTGGGTTTGGGGAGTATTGGGGCACTCCTGGCACTTGTGTCTCCCAGGTTTGCCACACAGGAGCGGGATGGGCTCCTGCTGTACAATGGGCGCTTCAACGAGCGGCATGACTTTGTGGCACTGGAGATTGTGGATGAGCAGCTGCAGCTCACCTTCTCAGCAGGTACGTGCTGCCCCTGCCACGCCCTGGCACTGCACCCTGGCACCCTTGTGGGCACTGTATCCTTCACTGCATTCCTCACTTCATCCCCGACATCCCATCCTGGCACTGCGTGGCACTGCATCCTGGGCATCCCATTCCCAGCACTGCATCTCTCATTGCATTCCTCACTACATTCCTTACTGCATTCCTGGCATGCCATTCTTGGCACTGCCTGACACTGCAACTCGGGCATCCCATACATGACACTGCATCCCTGGCACTACATCCTGGACATCCCATTGCTAGCACTGCATCCCCTGCATCATGTCCCCAACACTGCATCCTTGGCACTGCAACCTGGGCATGCCATCCCTGGCACTGCCACCCCTCCTTCCCGCTGGCTGTGTCCCCCTGACGCTGTGCCTGCAGGTGAGACCACCACCACGGTGTCACCTTTTGTGCCTGGAGGTGTCAGCGATGGGCAGTGGCACCGGGTGCAGCTGCACTACTACAACAAGGTGGGGGAACAGGGGGCATGGGGGGCACAGTGGGTGGGGAGTGTTTGGAGGCAGACAGAGGAAGGGGAGGTGGAGGGGAACGGTGGGGGACTGGAGAGATGGGGGGGAGCAGGTAGGGGGTTTGGGGGACCTAAAGGACGTCTAAGGGATGTGCCCATCCATGGGCATCCTGAGGGATGGGGATGGGAGATAGAGGAAGAGGACAGGAGGGAGTGGGGGGGACAGGGATGTTGGAGGGATGAGGAGAGCAGAGAGGAGATTTGGGGGACTCCAAGGGACCCTCAAAAGATGCCCCCATCCATGAGGACCCCAAGGGACCCCCACCCACTTCCCCGCCCATTGGACCCTCGAGAAACCCCACCCACCTTCCTCACCTGTGGAGACCACCAAGGAATTGGGATGGGGGGATGGAGGAAGAGGAGGTCGAAGGGATGGGGGCTTAGGGGAGATGAAGGGGACCATTGAAGGGTTTAGGGGGGGCTGAAGGATGGGTGGCTGGTGGGCTGGAGGGACGTGGGAGCTTGGTGAGGGTTGAGGGGCCAGAGGGCAGCGGGAGGATGAGGAGCGGGATGAAGGCTGTGGGATGGAGGTCCTGGGCCCCGCCGCCTGATGTGGGGCCCCCCAGCCGGTGGTGGGGCGCTCAGGGGTCCCGCAGGGCCCCTCAGAGCAGAAGGTGGCTGTGGTGACTGTGGATGACTGTGACACTGCCATGGCCCTGCGCTTCGGCCCCCGCCTCAGCAACTACTCCTGTGCTGCCCAGGGCACCCAGACTGGCAGCAAGAAGTAAGGGGGGCCTAGAGATCCCATGGGTGGGGGTCCCTTGGGGTACCCATAGAGGGGTCCCTTGGAGGTGAATGGTCCCTATGGGTGAGGTACCTTTGGAGTCCTCACTGGTGAGAGGTCACTTGGGGGTCATGGGTCCCTATGGATGGGGGGTCACTGGAGGTCCCCATGCGTTGAGGTGGGTTCTCTTGGGATCCCCATGTGTTGGTGGGGGTAGGGAGTCCCTTGAGGGTCTGTTGAGTTCCCCATGAGGGAACATCCCTTGGGTGGTCCCTCAGGTCCCCATGGGTTTTGGGGTAAGTTGGTGTTCTTTGGGGTTCCCTTGTGACTCCCATGGGATGAGGGGTGGCTGGGTGTCCCTTGGGGTTCCCTCGGGGTCCCCATGGATTTTGGAGTGACTGAGTGTCCCTTGGGGTTCACTTGGGGTCCCTGTGGGTTGTGGGGTCCCTCGGGGGTCTCTTGAGCCCCTGAGGTGATTGTAGGCTCTGCAGGTCACTGGACCTGACGGGGCCACTGCTGCTGGGGGGGGTCCCAACGCTGCCCGAGAGTTTCCCGATCCGCAGCCGGCACTTCGTGGGGTGCATGCGGCACCTCCACATTGACCAGCGTCCCGTGGACATGGCAGCCTTCATTGCTAACAACGGCACCCTGCCCGGTGGGCACCGGGGCTGGGAGACTGGGCAGAGGCTGGGGTGGCTTTGCTCCTTCAAGCAGAGGGAGATGGGGTGTAGGGTTAAGGGGTACCTGAACAGTGGGGCCCTGTCCCCTGAATGTGGGGAGGGGGTGCCAGGCTAATGGGGCTGGATGTGGGTCCAGGGACATGGTGGTAGGGCATTCTGTGTCCCCTGGTTGTGGGGTGGGGGGTGAGAGACTGCTGCAGCTGTCGAGCTGGAGTGGGTGGCACAGACAAGGCTATGTCCCTGGGGGTGGGGTAGGAAGATGCCAGGACTGGGGGGCTGGATGGGGCTGTACCCCCTTCGGGGTGGAGCTGGGATAGGGGGTGGGGGGTCAAGGGGTACCAGGACTGTGGGGTTGGATAGGGGTTTAAGGATGGGGGGGTGTCTGTGCCCCATGGGGCCAGGGGTCCTGGGTCATGTGTGGCATGTGACCACTGTGCCCCCTCCCAGGTTGTCCCCCCAAGAAGACCCTATGTGACACCAACACATGCCACAACGGTGGCACCTGCGTGCATGAGTGGGGGGGGTTCAGCTGCCGCTGCCCACTGGGCTTTGGGGGCAAAACCTGCCAGGAGGGTACTGGGGGGCCCAGGGGGACAGTGTGGTGGGGCTATGCGGGGTCCATAGGCTTGTTGTGGGGGGGCATAGGGAGCGTCTCTGGGTGGGTGTGAGGGGTGTGGGAAGGGGGTGAGGGGCCTCCCCCCATGTGTTTGGGGGTCCATGGAGTTATTGTGGGTTCGTGAGGGGGTACGGGGGATCTGTGGGTGGGTGCAGGAGATCTGTGGGAGGGTGTGTTGGCATCTGTGGGATGTGCATGGGGTCCCTGGGTGGGTGCTGGGAGTCCGAGGGTGGGTATGTGAGAGACTGTGTGGGGTTGTGGGGGGTCCCGGGTAGGGTGCAGGGAGTTCGTGGGTGGTTGTGGGTGGTCTGTGAGGGGGGGGTGCACTGCCACCTCATGGTGCGGGGGTCCCTCGGGTGGGCTTGGGGGGGTCCGTGGGGGTTGCCCCCCGTCCCACATGCATGCCCCGCAGAGATGGTGGGCCCGCAGCGATTCGTGGGCAGCAGCCGTGTGGCATGGAACGGGCTGGCACTGCCCCTCTCCCTGCCCTGGCCTCTCCGCATCATGTTCCGCACCCGCCACCCCCGTGGGGTCCTGCTGAGGGCGGGGGCCGGAGGCCGCCTAACCCTCACCCTGCAGGTGGGCACGGGGGAGGCATGGGGAGGGCACAGGGGAGTCAAATAGGGGAGTTTCCCTGAGGAAAGTGCCAGGGAGGTGTCGTTGCCCTGGAGGGGGTTATTGATTTGGGTGGGAGTCATTGGCACAGGAGGTATTGTTTTTGGGGCCATTGGCATACGGGTATTGCTTTGGGGGGAGGTCATTGGCATAGGAGGCATTGCTCTGGGAGGGTATTGACTTGAGCGGGGGTATAGGGGGGTTGGCACTGGGGCAGTGCCAGGGGTTATTGCTCCGAGGGTGGGGGGGTTATTGGCATTATTGGCATTGGGGGGTTGTTGGCACAGGGTTTATTACCCTGGGGGGGGTCATTGCCCTGAGAGGGTCATTGGCACAGGAGGTATTGCCTAGGGGTGATATATGGCTATGGGGAGGTCATGGTATGGGGGGTTGGAATAGGGGGGTTACCCTGAGAGAAGTGCCAGGGAAGTATTGCCCTGGAGGGCATCTATTGGCATCGGAGGTATTGCTGTGAGGGGGGGTGTATTGCTGGCAGGGGAGGCAGTGCAAGGGGTGCCCCCCCTTGAGGGGGCATTGCCCCGGGGGGTGTGTTATTGTCCTGGGGGAAATTGTATTTCCCGGTGGGCAGTCCCCAGTGCCCACCAGGTTTTTGGGGTCCTTGACGTGTCTACCCCTCACAGCTGAGCGAGGGGCAGGTGGAGGCTGGTGCCTGGCAAGGGGGGGCCCATTTGGCCACCCTGCGTCTGGCCCAGGCCAAAGTCGATGACGGTGCCTGGCACCACGTGGAGCTGGAGCTGCAGGGCGGCCCTGACCACAACCCCTCTGCCACCCTCCTCCTTCTCACCCTCGACTATGGCCGCCACCAGGTACGGGGAAACTGAGGCACGGGTGGGCATCCACTCTGATGACCCCCAGGTGCCACCGTGGCACCCCCTGTGGCACCCCAAGGCACCCACGGGGGTCCCTGTGCCCCCCAGGTGGTGGGTGATGTCCCTGGAGAGCTGCAGGGACTGTGGCTGCGCACGCTGAGCCTCGGGGGGCTTCTGGGGGACAGTGGCACCGTGGAGGAGGGGTTCCAGGGGTGCCTGCAGGTACGGAGGTGCAGGCACGGAAGGTGTGGGGAGCATGGGGTGGTGGGTGTAGGGGTGGGGGTGGACTTGGGGATGTGGAAGAGGACATGTAAGGGTAAGGAGATGGGCACAATGGGAGGGCGGCACAGGGACATGGACACAGGGACATGGCATGGGGCTTGGGGAAATGGGCACAGGGATGTGGGCGCAGAGCTTGGGGATGTGGCACAGGGTGAGGACGGCACAATGAAGCAGGGCCTTGGCTTGGGGATGGTGAGGACATAGGCACGATGAAGGGGGGCACAGGGACATGGGTACAGTGCTTAGGGGCCTGGTACAGGGCTTGGCGACATGGGCTCAGGGCTTGGGTTGGGGACAGGGAACAATGAAGCCAGGCACAGGGCTCGGGGACATGGGTATGATGAAGGGGGGCACAGGAACATGGGCACAGTGGGAGGGGGGCACAGGGATATGGCACAGGGCTTGGGGACATGGCATGGGGAGTGCGGATGTGGGCACAATGAAGGGTGGCACAGGGACTTTGGGACATGGGCACAGGGATGGGGTCATGGGGCTTGGGGACACGGCACAGAGAAGTGGGGACGTGGGCAGGATGGTGGGGGGCACAGGGACGTGCACAAGGACATGGGGACATGGGCAGAATGGGTGGGAGGCACAGGGACATGTCACAGGGCTTGGGGACATGAAGTGAGGACATGGCACAGGACATGGGGACATGGGCAGGATAGAGAGGGGCACAGGGATGTGGGCACAGGGATATGGCACAGGACAAGGAGACATGGGCTGTGTGGGCAGGGGGACATTGGGGATGCACTGGGTACTCATGGGCATAGTGACATGGGGTGCAGGGCCGTCATCCCAGGGCCTGGGCAGGATGGGGACATGGCCATGGGGACACAGATGTGACTGGGGAGATCCTGGGTGGTACAGGGGGTACCAGCTGGTGTGGGGGCCACTGAAGCACAGAGAGGTGACATGGCTGGGGAGGGGGGCTGGGGTGACATAGTGGGTCCTGGTGTGAGGTTTGGAGTGTCACGTGTTGTGGGGAGGGGCTGAACAGGGTGACACAAAAGGTCCTGGGTGGTAGCAAGGGACATTGAGGCTGGACGTGGCACTGGGGGCAGGAGGGGTCATGGTGGCTGGGGCGTCACTGGGGTCACTGACAGGTGACCCCACACAAGGAAGTTGGGGTGGGGTGGGGGGGTGTCCCAGATAAATGAGGGGACACTGCGGGTGACACGGGGATGTCACCAGATGGTGCTGAGTTTGGTGCTGAGGTACAAGGACAGGTGACACGATGCAGGGGGTTCAGGGTGGCACAGTGGGTCCGGTGTCATGGTGGGGGACACTGAGGAAGTCGTGACACTGCAGGGTGGTCCAGGTTGTCCTGGGGTGTCCTGTGTTGTGGCAGGGGACACTGAGGTGGGGGTGACAGTTGGGCAGGGGGTTTCAGGGTGACATGGTGGGTCCCATGTGGTGGTGAGATCACACAGATGGTGACACCGTGCAGGGGGTTCTTGGGGGGTCTCGGGGGAATGGTGAGGGAAACTGAGGCATGGAGTGGAGTGTGTCAGGGGGTCCAGGGTAGCTTGGGGAGGCTCTCAATGAGGACATTGATGGGTGACCCTGCAGGGCCTGCGTGTTGGGGACCCTGTGGTGACTGCAGGCGCCCTGAGCCTGGCACAGGCGGTGCAGGTGAACGTGGAAGGGGGCTGTGCCCTGCCCGATCCCTGTGACTCGGGGCCCTGCCCCCCCCCCACAGCTACTGCAGTGACGATTGGGACAGTTTCTCATGCCGCTGCCACCCTGGTGAGCAGGGACCCCTCCGACCTCTGACACCCCTCAACACACCCCAGACATCCCCCGATAGCCCCTGGGACACTGACACCCCTGTGACACCCCCCTCTGCCACCCCAGTGAGCAGGGACACCCTGAGACCCCTGAGACCCCCTGACATCTCTCAGAACTCCCTGACACCCCCCCCCCAACACAGCCTGATACCCCCCAGGATGCTGACATCCCTGTGACACACCTGTGACACCCCTCAGTGCTGCGCCTTTGAATGAGGACCCCCTGACAACCCCTGACATCCCCTGACAACCCCTGGGACACTGACACCACTGAGACACCCCTGTGACACTTCCCACTGCTACCCTGGTGGGCAGAGACCCCCTGAAACCCCTGACAAGCCCCAACACTCCCTGAGACACTGCCACTCCTGTGACAACCCCCACTGCCACCCCCATGAGTGTAGACCCCCTGGCACCTCCTGACAACCCTGAGAAACTGCCATCCCCAGCACTGCCACCCCTGTGACATCTTCCCCCAACAACCCTGGCACTGCTACCCTTTCTGGGCAGCACCACTCCATCCCTGTCACCAGGGCAGTGCCACCCCCCTGTCACTGTCACCTGGACACTGCCACTCCTGTCAGTGTTCCTAAGGCACTGCCACCCTCCTTGGGCACTGCCAAGCCTTGTCACTGTCCCCAGATACTGCCTCCCCTCATCCCTGTCCCCAAGGCACTGCCACCCTCCCTGGGCACTGCCACCCCATTGTCACACACCCCAGGGCATTCCCACCCTCCCTTATCACTGTCACCCCTGGGCACTGTCCCTCACCCCCATCTCTGTCCCCCATCACTGTCTCCTGTTGCTGTCCCCAATCCTGTCCCATGCCCAGGGTACTTCGGTGACAGCTGTGTCAGTGCCTGTGCCCTGGACCCCTGCGAGCCTCCGGGCACCTGCATCCGCCGCCCGGGCACGGCCTCCGGCTATGCCTGTCACTGTCCCCCAGGCACCTTCGGGGCCCTCTGCCAGCACCGGTTGGTGACACTGTGGGGCACACACATGTGCCAGGGGGGCACGGGGCACTCGGGGGGAAAGGGGCTGGCGCTGCAAGGGACACCAGGGGTGGGAATAGGGTGACAGGAGGGTGGGCATATGGGGCAGGGTGAGTGTGCAAGGGGTATAGTGTGCGTGCAAGAGCTGTGGTGGGTGTGCAAACGGCAGGGGGAGCCTGGAAAGGGCACAGTGGCTGTGCAAGAGCTGTGGTGAGTGTGCAGGGGTCACTGTGGCTAGAAAGTGGTACTGTGGGTGTACAAGTGGCACAGTGGGGGTGGAAGGGGCACTGTGTGGATACAGGTGGTACTGTGAGGGTACAAGTGGCCATGTGGGTGTGCAAGGGACAGTGTGGGTGTACAAGGGGCCATGTGAGTGTACAAGTGGCACTGTGCGGGTACCCTGGCATGGTGCCCGAGTGCCAGCCCCGGTGTCCCAGGGAGGCACAGCCATGCCCGCGGGGGTGGTGGGGACACCCCACATGCGGCCCCTGCAGCTGCGACGTCACCCACGGCTTCGACCCAGACTGCAACAAGACCACGGGCGAGTGTCGCTGCAAGGTGGGACCTGCCAGCCCTTGTCACCTCCCCTGCCAACCCCGCCATCCTCCTGTCACCCCTCTGTTGCCTCCTGTCACCCCGTCACCTCCCTGTCATCCCCCATCATGCCCCTGACAACCCCCCAGTCACCTCCCTGCCACCCCCTGTCACCCTAGCCCCGTGCCTGCAGTGACCCTGTGTCCCCCCAGGACAACCACTACCGCCCGCCAGGAGGGGACACGTGCCACCCCTGTGAGTGTTACCCCACTGGGTCACTGTCACGCCGCTGCGATGCCACCACCGGACAGTGTCCCTGCAAAGCCGGTGTCATCGGCCGCCACTGTGACCGCTGTGACAACCCCTTCGCCGAGGTGACAGCCAGCGGCTGCGAAGGTGGGAGACTGTCAACTTGTGTCACCCTGTGCTACCCTGAGTGCCCACCATCACCCTGCTGTCACCCTCCATTACTCTCTGTCACCTTGTGTCACGTTGCGTCCCCCTGTGTCACCATGAGTGCCAGTGACCAGGTACTACTGTCATCTGCCGTCACCCTGTCACCCTGCATCATGCCATTGTCACATTGTGTCACCTTGTGTCACCCCACTGTCACCCTGTGTCACACTGCTGTCACCCTGCTGTCATCCTGTGTCACGCTACACCACCCTGTGCCATCCTGATGTCCCCCTGCTCTGCCACAGCTGTCACTCTGGGTGCCAGCGAGTGCCATTGTCACCCTGTGTCACCCTGTGTCACCCTGAGTGCCAGTGACCAGGTGCTACTGTCACCCTGCTGTCACCCTGTGCTACCCTGCATCACCGCATTGTCACTTTGTGTCACCTGCTGTCACCTTGCTGTCACCCTGGCTGCTGGCAACTGAGTTCCACTAACACCTTGGTTGTTGGCGTAATCCCATTGACACCTTATGTCAACCCACCGTCACCTGTGTCACACTGCTGTCACCCTACTATCACCCTGTGCCACTATGTCACCCTACTTTCACCCTGTGTGATCCTTTTGTCAGCCTGCTCTGCCACTGCTGTCACCCTGCTGTTACCCTGTGTCACCCTTTGTCACTCTGGGTTCCAGTGACCAAGTGCCACTGCCACCCTACTGTCACACTGTGTCACCCTGCATCCCCCATTTTGATGCCCCATTGTGCCCTGCAGTGAACTACGACAGCTGTCCTCGGGCCATCGAGGCCAGCATCTGGTGGCCCCGCACCCGGTTTGGGCTGCCAGCTGCAGCCCCCTGCCCCAAGGGCTCTGTTGGTACGTGGGGACATGGGGACAGGGCAAGGGTGGCACTGGGCACACTGTCAGAACGGGGCTGGGGGTGACACAGCGATGACATCACTGGGATGGGGCTGAGAGGGGGTGACACCACAGTGGCATCACTGGGGTGGTACAGGGAAGTGACACCATGGCACTGCTGGGATGGGATGGTGACACCAGTGGGACAGGGCTGGAGTGTGTCATGGTGGTGGCACCAGTTGGATGGAGCTGGGGTGAGGTGGCACCATGGGGCATCACTGGGACAGGGCAGGGGGGTGATACTGTAGTGGCATTATTGGGTTGGTACAGGGAGGTGACACTGTGGTAGCACTGCTAGGATGGGTTAGGGGTGGTGACACCTTGGTGGCACCACCAAGATGGAGTGGGGGTGACACAAGTGTTGACTTGTTGAGATGAGGGTGGGGCTGCCGCTCTGGTGTCACTGCAGAGACTGTGACACTGGTGGCATCACTGGGACAGGGCTCATGGCTGCCACAGTGGTGTCACTGGGGGGGTGGCACAGGAGTGTGACACTGTGATGGCACAGCTGTGACACTGGCGGCACTGCTGGCATGCTGTGAGTTGATGCTGCCCCATTGTCCCCATGGTGCCACTCAATGTCCCCATCCCACAGGCACAGCACTGCGCCACTGTGATGAGCACAAGGGCTGGCTGCCCCCCAACCTCTTCAACTGTAGCGCACTGGCCTTTGCCGCCCTGCGCCCCTGGGTGAGCCGGGGGGACACCAGTGAGAGCCATGGGACAGTGCCACTGAGGCCCTCCTGACTCTGTGTGTGTGTCCCCCCCAAGGCGGAGCAGCTGGTGGGCAACGAGTCACGGTGGGACCCAGGGCAGTCCCGGCACGTGGCGCTGGCGCTGCGTGAGGCGATGCGTGGGGCCCGCGGGTACTTCGGCAGCGACGTGCACCTGGCGTACCGGCTGGCAGGGGCCCTGCTGCGCCATGAGAGCCGCCAGCGTGGCTTCCGCCTCGCTGCCACCCAGGATGTGCACTTCACTGAGGTGGGCATGAGGCCCAGGGGTGGGGACATGCCCGGAGGGGGAATGGGCGAAGCAGAAAAGAGGTTGGGATGATGAGCACCCTCATGGGGAGGGGTGCGGGTGCATGAGCCCAGACACCGGGGTGATGGGCACCCTTGTGGGGAGGGGGATTGGGGTGGGAGGTCAGATACCAGAGTGATGGGTCCCCACCTAAAGGGGCAGAAGACTAGATGCCAGGGTGATGGGCAGTGATGTGTGTGGGAGGTGTTGGTGCAGGAACCTGGATGCTAGGGTGATGGGCGCCTGCCTGGGGAGGGGAACTGGGGAAGGAGGCCAGATGATGGGGTGGTGGGCTCCCTCGTGGGCAGGGATGTGGGTGCAGGAGCCCACACACCACAGAGTGATGGGCACCCTCATGGGGAGGGATATTGGGGCAGGAGAGCAGATGCCAGGGTGACGGGCATGGGGAGGGAGGTTGAGGGAGAAGCAAAAGTGGTTGGCGACCCTTGTCAGGAGGGGCATGTTGGAGCAGATGGTCAGACATAGGGGTGATGGGCACCTGCATGGGGAGGGGGGAGGTGCTGGTGCAGGAACCTGGCTGCCGGGGTGGATGGCACCCACCTGGGAAGGGTATTGGTGAGGGAGCCCATGCACCAGGGTGATGGGCACCCACCTAGAGAGGAATGTTGGTGTAGGAGATCTGATGCGAGGGTGGTGGGCACCCGTGAGCAGTGGGTCTTGGTGTGGCTCGGGGTGCACCCTCAACTTTGTGGGGGTACAGCACCCCCATTCCCCACTGTCAGTGCCAGGATGCCTCAGCTACAGAGCCCTGCAGAGGAGGTTGGGGACTCCCTGCTCCAGAGTGCTAGCTCCCAGTGCCACTACCGCTACTGTGCCCCCAGAACCTGCTGCGGGTCGGCAGTGCACTGCTGGACGCAGGGAACAAGCGGCACTGGGAGCTGATCCAGCAGACAGAGGGTGGCACAGCCCAGCTGCTGCGGCACTTTGAGGAGTACGCACGAGCCCTGGCACGGAACATGCCCCAGACTTACCTCAGCCCCTTCACCATTGTCACCCCTAACATCGGTCAGTGGAGACGTGTGGCCAGAGGGCTGTGAGAGGGGTATCTGCCTGGGGACATGGGCATGCTGGGGACATGTGTGTGCCTGGGGACACGCATGTGCCCTTGGTGTGGTGCCGGGGACATGGGCATGGATGTGCCTGGGGACATGTGTGTGCTCAGGGGATGTGGGTGTGTTGGGGACATGGACGCGCGTCTGGAAACACAGACACATATATACCTGGAGTATGTGTGTGCCTGGGGATGTGTGCACAAGGACATACGTGTGCTGGGAGCATGTATGCATGTGTGACATGTGTGTGCCTGGGAACACATGCTGGGGACATGGACATTTGTGTGTCTGGGAAACGTGTCCTGTGGAACATGGGTGTGCCTAGAGGCACGTGTGTGCCCCTGGGGACATGGGCTGTGTTCTGTGTGTCCCAGGGTTGGTGGGTGCTGGGGTCTGTGGGTGTGGGGTCTGTGGGTGTCAGGATCCATGGCCCCCAAGGTCAGTGGGTGCTGGGGTCCATGTGCCCGAGGGTTGGTGACTGCTGCTATCTGTGAGTGTGTGGATTCATTGCTCTGGAGTTGTTGGATGCCAGGGTCAGTGGGTGCTGGAGTCTGTGTGCCCTGGGATCCATGGCTCTGGGGTTCGTGGGTGTGAGGGTCGGTGGGTGCTGGGGTTGGTATGCCCCAGGGTTGCTGGGTGCTGGAGTTGGTTTGTGCCAGGCTTAGTGTGCCCCGGGATTAGTGAATGCAGAGGTTGGCGTGCCCTGGGGTCAGTGGGTGCAGGGGTCTCTGTGCCCCAGGCTTGGTGGGTGCCATGCCATGCCATGCCATGCCATGCCATGCCATGCCATGCCGTGGGTGACATGGTGCCACAGTGGTGTCAGTGGTGCGGCTGGACAAGAGCAGCTTTGCGGGTGCCCGCCTGCCGCGGTATGAGGCGCTGCGGGGGGAGAAGCCCCCAGACCTGGAGACAACCGTCATCCTGCCCGACAGCATCTTCTGGCCCCCCGAGGACAGGCGTGAGTCCAGGGCATAGCGGGGACAAGGGGCAGGGTTAGGGACCCACTTGGGTCTGGCAGAGCTTGGGGAGCCCCCCATTTGGCCGGGGGGACATGGCACAGCTGGAGACCCTGGCTTGGGCTGGCAGGGATGGGAGAACCCCAGAATGCCCATGGGCTGACAGAGTTGGGAATCCCAGTGCCACCATGGGGACCCCAGTGTGGCCATGGGGCTGGCGGTTTGGGACCCCAGGATGGGACTGGCATGGCTGGGGACCCTGGTAAGGATGCAAGGACCAGGGACCCCAGGATGGCATCAGAGAACCTGGTGTGGCCATGGCGGTGGGCAGGGTTGGTGACACAAGTGTGACCATGGGGACCTCATTGTGGCCATGGAGCTGACAGGGTTGGGGACCCCGATGTGGATATGGGGACCCCTGGAGCTGGAAGGGTTGGGGGAACCTTGTTGTGGTCATGGTACTGGCAGAGTTGGGGACTCCAGGGTGGCCATGGGGACCCCACTGGGGTCTCAGAGCACCATGCCACCCCCTGCCCATGGCCCCCAGGCCCCTCAACCGGGCATGGGCAGGCACCACAGGGCACAGGTGGGCAGGAGGAGGAGGAGGATGAAGCAGGCGAAGAGGAGGAGGAGGAGGAGGAGGAGGAGGAGGAGGAGGAGAAGGAAGGGATGACTGTGGTGACCCGGCACAAGCGCCACCCATCCCTGGGTGAGGGCCAGGCCATCGCCAGCGTCATCATCTACCGCACCCTGGCCAGTCTCCTGCCCCAGCACTTCGACACCGACAAGCGCAGCCTCCGGTGCCACTGGGGATGGGGGCATGGGGGGCACAGGGGGGGAACAGGGAGGGCATGGGGGGCTGGGGGTGGCACATGGGGTGCCAGGGCAAAGCCAAGCATCTGGGGAGTATAGGGAGATGGGGACAGGGGTGTCTCAAGGGATCCCAGGGGAGGGATGGGAAAGGGGGCACATGGGGTGCCCATGGTCAGAGGGCACAGAGAGAGCCCGAGGATGGGGGGGCACAGGGTTGGAGAGGGGGCTCAAGAGATGCCCAAGGATGATGCCCATGGTGTGCCCAAAAGTGGGGGCACAGGGGAGAAAGGGGTGCCCTCACAGTGGCTGTGTGGTGCCAGGGCACTCTGTGGCACCAAGGTGGGTTTTGGGGTGCCCTGAGTGGGCTCTCTGACCCCGGTGCCCCCCAGGGTGCCCAAGCGCCCCGTCATCAACACACCGGTGGTGAGCATCAGTGTGCACGCGGGGGACACGGGTGGCGTGGGGGGCACGGGGACCCCCCGGGCGCTGGCCAAGCCTGTCACCCTCCAGTTCCGGCTACTGGAGACCCAGGAGCGCTCCAAGCCCATCTGCGTCTTCTGGAACCACTCCCTGCGGTGAGGGCGGGTCAGGGGACACCCCAGGGGTGACAGGGACATCTCAGAGGATAGGGACATGGGATTGGGGATGGGAACACCTCCAGGGGGACAAGGGATCTCCCCAGGGAGACGGGACATGGGGATAAGGACACCCAGGGGAGCAGGGGATATCCCAGGGAACACCCCGGGGGGATGGGGACACCTTGGGGAGCCAGGGACAACTTGGGCAGACACAGACACGCTGAGGTAACAGGGGACATGGGACACACCGGGGGAACAGGGAACACCCTGGGGGGACAGGGGCCATGGGAAATGGGGACACCTCAGAGGGGACAGGGGAGATGGAATGGGGACACCCCAAGGAGATGAGGACACTCTGGGGGGATAGGGAGCATGGCGACTGGGACATCCCATGGAGACAGGGGACATAGTAACAGGGATAGGGACACCTTGAGGGGACAGCGGACACAGGAATAGGGACACCTCAAGGGGACAGAGGACATCCAGAGGGGACAGGGCAGGATGGATGCCCCAGTGTCCCTGAGGGTCATGGGTGAGTAACATGGGAACAGGACATGAGGGGGCAGCTCTGACCCTGGTGGGTGTCAGGGATGGGGGGGAGGGAGGGGTGTCCCCAAATGGAGGGGTGTTCCCGGCTGAGTGTCCCTGGTGGGTGAGTGTCCCCAAGTGGCAACAGGTGTCTCTGCTGGGTGGAAAGATGTCCCAGTGGGTGGGTGGGTGTTATCTGTGGATGTACCTGGTGAGTGTGTGTCCCTGTGGGAGGGTGACCCCAGTGGGTGTCCCCAGTGCGTGTGTCCCTGGAGGGTGTCCAAGTGTGTGACCCCTTGGATGGGTGTCCTGGGTCCGGTGCATGTCCCTGGGTGAGGGTGAATGTCCCCGGTGAGCGTCCCTGGTGTGTGTCCCCAGTGTGTGTGCATGTGTGTGTGTGTGTGTGTGTGTGTGTGTGTGTGTTTGTCCCTGGTGGGTGTCCTGGCGGGTGTCCCGGCTTGTGTCACCCTGCGGTGCTGTGCAGGGCGGGCGGTGCAGGCGGCTGGTCAGCACGAGGCTGCGAAGTCGCCTTCCGCAACCGGAGCCACGTCAGCTGCCAGTGCCACCATCTGACCAGCTTTGCCGTCCTCATGGACATCTCCCGCCGAGAGGTGGGGACGTAGGGGGACACGGTGGGGTGCATGGGGACACAGGGGGACAGATGTGACACAGGGGATGTGGAGGGACACACAGTGACCCTGGGGCATGGAATGACTCAGGGTCAGGGCACTGGTGGGGACATGGGGGTGGATGGAGACACATGCAGACAAGGGGCACAGGGTGTCAGATGGTGCCAGGCACAGGGGCGTGGCTTTTAAGAGAAGGGGGGGACAGGGACAGGAGGGGCTTGGCAGAATGGGAGGGGCCTAGTGGGGCAGGAGCAGGGTGGAGGTGTGAGTGCTCATAGAGGTGGGACTGAGAAAAGTGGGTGGGACTTAAGTGGGGGTGGGGCTAAATCCAAGGGACACGGCTAAATCTAGTGGGTGGGGCTCCCTTGGGGCAGAGCTAAGTGGGATGGGCGGGGCTCTGTCAGATTTGTCAGACTCCCCCAGGGGCAGGTCCAGTCAAGGATGAGTGGGATTCCAGTGGGTGGAGCTGAGCAGGCTGGGCCTGTCGGTCTCCAAGGGGCAGAGCTGATGTGGGTAGGGTTACAAGCGGTGATGCAGGCGTGTTTTCACGGGGTGTGGCTGAGTAATGTGGACAGGGTTTACTGGGGTGGGGTTGAATATTGTGGGTGGGGTTACAAGAGGTGTGGCCAGTGCTGTGGGTGTGGTTTCAGGGGGCAGAGTCGAGTGCAGTAGGTGGAGTTGAAAGGGGCTGAGGGATGTGGGTGGGACTTTGAGGGCTGGGGCTGAGTGGTATGGGAGAGGTTTAAAGGGGTAGAGCTACACAATATGGGTGGGGTTTTGAGTTGGTTGGTTGAAGTGCTGTGACTGGGGGTTTCAAAGGGTGGCGGGGCTGAATAATGTGAGCAGGACTTCCCACTGGGCTATGCATTGTGGCCGGGACTTCCCAGGCCCAGGGACTGATTGCTTTGTAAGGGGGACCATGTCTCTGTTGATGGGAGGGTCTGGGGGGACGTGCCCACTGAGCACATGCCTGACACATGCCGATCCTGGTGCTGCAGAACGGGGAAGTGCTGCCGCTGGCAGCACTCACCTACGGCTCACTGGGCGTGGGGCTGGCGGGGCTGGCGCTGGTGGTCCTGGCCCTGGGGACCCTGAGGCGGCTGCGCTCCAACCGCCACAGCATTCGCCGGCATGGTGCAGCTGCGCTGCTCCTTGCACAGCTCATCTTCCTGCTTGGCATCAACCAGGCCGATGTCCCGGTGTGTGGGAAAAGGGGGCTGGGAAAGGAGGGAAGGAGTGGGGATCACTGGGAAGGGCTGGTTAGGGGATCTGCTGCCTTTGAATTGTCTGGGTTGGTGGGGCTGAAATGGGTGGGGCTAAGGAGTGGGCAGGGCCATGGTGGGCTGGGCCTAAGGGGCGGGATCTAAGAGACATGGGGACTATAATAGAGTGGGGTCTGCCAAAGGGGTGGTGATCTCAAGGGGTGGAGTCTATATAAAGGGGTGGGGCTTCCAAAGGGGTGGATGTTATCAAAGGGGTTGGCCCTCAAGGGGGTGGGGCACTCAAGAGGTGAGGCCTATAAAAGGAGTGGGACCTGTTAGAGGGGTATGACCTCAACAGGGGAATAATCTCTCAAAGGGGGTGGAGCTCGGGGGGTTGTGCATATGGTTGGATGGGCGGGGCTGTGGGCATATCCAGTGGACGGGGCTGTGGGCTGGCAGTGACGGGGCGGGTGCAGCTGGCGTGCACCGTGGTGGCCATCCTGCTGCAGTTCCTGTACCTGAGTGCGGTAAGCTGGGCGCTGCTGGAGGCGCTGCACCTGTACCGGCGCCGCAGTGAACCCCGTCATGTCGACCGTGGGCCCATGCGCTTCTACCACGTGCTGGGCTGGGGACTGCCTGCCTTCATCACTGGTGAGCCCTGCTGTGAAACCCTGCCCTCATTCTGCCCCCATCCCCTGGACCACCAGCTGGGTGGAGCACACCTCCACCTGGGTCAACACCTTCTGGTGGCTACACAGCCCCTTCTAGGCTATGGCCCTGCTCCCTGAATCCCTCCCCCCCCCCCCCCCCCCCCCCAATCAATTTGATGTGTGGTGGGGTCTTATTTCCATGTGTAACCCCACCCCCAGAATACAGGCCCACCCCCAAATGTATCTTTACCAGCATAGCCACACCCCTGGATATAACCCTGCCTCCAACAGGATAGCCATGCCCAATCCAAAACAGCCTCACATCCAAAACAGGCTCACCCCAAGAGTTTAGCTCCACCCTTATCCACTGTAGCCCCACCCTGATGGTTTTAGACACACCCAGAGTCATAGCCCTACCCTCATCCATCAGACCCTGTCCCCAAGATTTTAGACAGGCCCCTGAGTCCATAATCCTTACCCTCATCCATCATAGCTCTGCCCCCAAATTTTCAGACACACCCCCAGGGTCATAGCCCCATCCCAAAGAGTATAACCCTGGCCCAACATTTTATCCCCACCTCAGGAGTTTAGGGTTCCCCACCCTCATCCATCATATCTCCGCCCCAAGAGCATCTTTCCCAACCTCTTCAACATGCCCCCAGGGCCATAGCTCTTCTTCATCAATCATAGTCAGACACTCCCCAGGATCTTAGCCCTGCCCTTCTCAGCATAGCCCCACCCTAAGAGCATATAGACAAGCCCCCAGTGCCATATCCCTGCTCTCATCAACATTGCCGCATGCCCAAGAGCTTAGACACTCCTCATTTGCATAGCGCTGTCTCTACCCGGCGTAGCCACACTCCCAAGAGCAGCATCTTCTCGCAAACCCTGTGCCATCCACGTGCCGTTCCGTGCCCCGTTCTGCCATAGCTCCACCCTGTTTAGCCCCACCCCTCCCGCCTTCGCCCCCTGCCTCCTCTTATAGCCCCGCCCACGGAATTGGCCCCGCCCCTGACCTCTCCTTTGCAGGGCTGGCGGTGGGGCTGGACCCCGAGGGCTACGGGAACCCCGACTTCTGCTGGCTGGCCCTGCACGACAGCCTGGTGTGGAGCCTGGCTGGGCCCTGCGCTGCCGCCCTCGCTGTGCGTATGGGACTGGGCACCGGGGAGGGCGGGAGACCCCCATTCACCCTGCTCACTCCCAGCACTCCCTGCACCCCCAGGTCGGCATCTTCTTCCTGGTGCTGGCGGCCAGGGCCACCTGTGCCACCCCCCAGGGCTTCCAGAAAAAGGGCTCAGCGTGAGTCACCCAGGCAGGGTCACCCACGGGGAGCAGGGGATACTGGGGGGATGGGGTTGCCCAAGGGGGGCATGGGAGGTTGGGGCACCTATGACGGGCACGGAGGGTTGGAGCACCCATAGAGGCTAGGGGGGCACCCATGGGGGCCTGGCCTTTTTGGGGAACCTGCAGAGGACAGGGAGGTACAGGAGGGACTGGGGCACCCATGGGGGGCAGGAGGGCACTGGGGACTGGGGTGCCTATGAGGGGTAGGAGGGGACTGTGGGGGCTGGGGCATCTATAGGGGCAGACAGGCACAGGGCAGCCATGGGGAGGTAGAGAGGCATGGAGAACAGGGGTGTACAGGGGGCTGGAGAGCCAATGGGGGCATGGGAGAATGGGAGGTTGGGGCAACTGTGGAGGGCAGGGGGGCACAGGAGGGACCAGGACACCCATGGTGGGTAGGGGGATATAGAGGACTGGGGCACCCGTGGAGAGCAGGGGGCACAGGAGGTTGGGGCATCTATGGAGGGCAGGGGGGCATCAAGGGCAGAGGAACACAGGGGGGGCTGAGGGGGTCAGGGGAGATTGGGGCATCTGGGGAGGGCAGGGGGGCACAGAGCACCCATGGGGAGGCAGAAGGGCATTGGGGGCAAAGGGCACGGGGGGCTGGAGTTAGGCTGGGCCCACAGGGAATCAGGGGGGCACAGGGGGCTGGAGCACCCATGGATAGCAGAGTGGGTCAGGTGGAGGTTGGGGCATATGGGTGGGAGGGGGCTGTGAGAGGCTGGGGCAACCCTGGGGGGCAGAAGTACAGAGGGCTGTGACATGAGATGACATTGGGGTGACACTGGGGTGCTGTTGGGTTGCACAGGTCTGGGGTGCGCACAGCTGCGGTCCTGCTGGCCATGCCCAGCCTGGCCTGGCTTCTGGCCCTGCTCTCAGTCAACAGTGACACATTGCTCTGTCACTACCTGTTCGCCGCCTCCAACTGTGTCCAGGTCAGTGGGGATCCCCTGAAACCCCACCCCTGGAACCCCCAAAGATTCCAGAACCCCAAAGCCTCCACCCCTGGGACTTCCAGAGACCCCAGAGTCCCCTGAACCTTACACTCTTGGGACCTCCAGACTCCCACACCCAATGGGCACAGAGGGGTCCTTTGCCATATGCAGGGCACTAATGGGAGGCACCCAGTGTGTATGTGGCACCTCAACCACTCCACGGTGCCCATGGGGGGCACCCAGTGCATATGGGGGCCCCTCATCCTGTCTGAGATATCAATGGGGGGCACCTAGTGCGTATGGGGGGATCCTCATTCTCTTTGAGGTGCCAGTGGGATGCACCCAATCTGGATGGTGACCCCTTTACATGTCCAGGGTGCTGCTGGGGCCCTCCCAGGCTGTACACACCCCTCCTTGTCCCCCCTGCCCACATGCCCCCCTCTCTGCCCAGGGGCCCCTCGTCTTCCTGTCCTGCGTGGTGCTGAGCAAGGAGGTGCGGAGGAGCCTCTGCCTGAGCTGTGCCCGCTGCCACCACCCACCGCTGGCCACCAAGGCCACCCTGACCCCTGTGAGTGCTGGGGGACACGGGAGGTGCTGGGTAGCAAAGGGCAGCCCCTGCCGTGGCTATGACGTCCCTGTGCCCTTGACAGGCCTATGGCAGGGACAGCACATATGTGGCAGGGCGGCTGTACGCCCCCCCCAGGTGGGGGGTCCACGGGGTCCCTGCACAGCACTGCACGCTCGGGCAAGAGCCACCACAGCTACATCCCCTTCGTGCGGCGGTACTGGGCACAGCAGGGGCCGGGGCGTGGGTTTTGGTGGGGTCCTGGGCTGGCGTGGCACTGGGATTAGAAGATGGAATGGTAGTGGGGTGGCAGGGTGCTGGGGTGGTTGAGTGGTGGGTTGGTGGGGTGGCAGGATGGCATGGCCTGGGGGTATTGGGATGGCAGGATGTTGGGTGGTGGGGTGACATGGTGTGGAGGTGTTGGGATGGCTGGGTGGTGGGGCAGTGGCATGGTTGCGTGGCAGTGCAGTGGCAGGGTGGCATGCAGATGGAGTGGTGAGGTGGCAGGGTGGGGAGTTGAGGGGGGTGGCAGGGTGAGGGGGTGGCAGGGGTAGGTGGCAGGGTGATGGGCATCAGGGTGGTGGGTGTCAGTGGATATTGGTGGGTGTTGGGGTATCAGTGGATATTGTGTCAGTGGGTTGGTGTCAGCCAGTGGGTGACAGTGGATGGTGGGTGTTCGTGAGTGCGGGGGTCAGGTGCTGATGAGTAGTGTATCCCTGCAGGGAGGACTCAGGGCTGGTGGGCAGCCCTGGGCCAGTGCCGCTGTCCGAGCCTGGGGGGCTCTTCCTTGATGCCCAGGACCAGCCCGAGGGTACGGCCCCACCCATAGGGCAAGTGTGCCCAGCCTCAGCCCAGGGGGCAGGAGGTGTCCCTGGGCACCCCCTGACCTGTGACCCCCCAGAGCACGACACAGACTCAGACAGTGACCTGTCCCTGGATGACCCAAGTGGCTCCTATGGCTCCACACATTCCTCCGACAGCGAGGACGAGGATCCCCGCGGCTGGGACCCCCTGCCCGGAGCCCCCCTGGGCCCCCCCGGCCCTGGTAACACCCCCAGGGGGCAGCCAGTGGAGATGGGGGATCTTCAACCCGGCTGGGTGTTGATGGGGGGACACCCAATGGGTTGGGAGAGGTCCCTTGCCTTATCCAGGATGCTGATGGGGGGCACTTGTCCAGTCTGGGGTGGTGATGGGGACACTGAATGGATTTGGTGGGGGGTCCCTCATCTTGGCTGCGTCCTGATGCAGGGGGCACCCAGTGAACACGGGATCCCCTGTCCAGCCTGGGGTGCTGATAGGGACACACAGTGGGTGTAGTGGATATGGGGGAGAGGGTCCCTTGTCCAGTCTGGGGTGGTGATATGGGACACCTAAAAGGTTTGGGGGGTCCCTCGTGCAGTCTGAGGTGCTGATAGGGGCACCCAGGGGAGAAGGATGGCCCCTTGTCCAGTCTGGGGTGTGGATGGGACTGACACAATGGACTTGGGTGCATCCCTCACCCTGACTATGTGCTGATGGGGGCACCCAGTCAGGACGAGGGAGGTCCCTGGTTCTGCCTCTCCCAGCTTCCTTCTTTCTCCGCAGGTGACCCCCTGGTGCCCCCGGGGTGCCCATACTGGCCAGGGGAGTTTGTGACGACAGCAAGTGAGAGCGAGGGACCAGGAGGCAGCGAGGGGCTTCGAGTGCAGCCAGCAGGGGCCCATGGACACCCCTGGGGCGACCCCCCCCCGGCCCAACGGCGAGGCACTCTCCAGGGACCCCCTGCTGCTGCCCCTGCCCCACCCCCACAAAGGTACGGGCTGCCATGGCGGGAGTGGGCACTCCAAATCCAGCCCCCCCACCCATGGGTGATGCCACCCCTGCAGGGATCCTGAAGAAGAAGTGCCTGCCCCCCATCAGTGAGCGGGGCAGTGCCCAGCACCCTGGGCCACCCCCACCCCCACCGCCTCCCGCTGGCACGGCTGCCTCCTCGGGCAGTGATGGAGGGGCCCCACCAGTCCCCCGGCCTCGGCAGAGCCTCCAGGAGCAGCTCAGCGGCCTCACCCCCATTGCCATGAGCATCCGGACAGGCACCGCTGACGAGGACTCCTCTGGCTCTGAGTGAGTGCCCACCACATCCGAGGGGTGTTCACTGGGAGTTCTTTGGGTGCCAGGGTTCCCTCTGGGCACCCACTGGGTGTGAGGGTGCCCTTGGGGTGCCAGGGTTCCTGTTGGGTAGACAAGCAGTCTAACACCACTTGTTTGGTGCCCCTTGGGTGCCCATCAGGTGCAAGGATGGCTGGGTGCCAGGGTGCCGAGGTTCCCGTTGCACTCTCATTTGGTGCCAGGGTTTCTCTCAGGTGCCCATTGGGCACCCATTGGGTCCAACACTGCTTGTTGACTGCCCATCAGGTGCCACAGTACTGATTGGACACTTACTGGGTGCAACATTACCTGTCAGATATCCATCAGGTTTCAGGGTTCCCTTTGGGTGTCCACTGGGTGCCAGGGTGCCCAACAGGTGCCTTTTGGATGCCCATCAGGTGCAAGGGTTCCTACTTGTTGGGTGCTCATCAGGTCCCAGCAGTCCCTTTGGGCACTCATTGGGTGCCAGGGTGCCCATTGGGTGCCCATTGGTGTAAGGGTGGTTTTCAGGTGTCCGTAGGGTGCAAGGGTAACCAACAGGTGACCACTGGGTGCCAGGATTCCTCTTGGATGCTCATGGGGGACAAGGGTGGCTGTTGGGTGCCCACTGGCACTGAGGTACCCATTGAATACCCACTGGATACCCACTGAACACTCACTGGGTGCCCATCAGGTCTAACTGCACCCATTGGATGCCCATTGATTGTCCATGGGCGCCCATTGACCATTGGATGCCTATTGTGCGTCCATTGACCATTATGTGTCCATTTGGTGCCCATTAACCGTCCACTGGGTGCCTAATGACCTCTGGGTGCGCGCTAGGTGCCCACCAGGTCTAACAGCACCTGTTGGGTGCATGTTAATTGTCCATGAGTGTCAATTGACCACTGGGTCCCCCTTGGGTGTTGGAGTGCCTGTTGGGTGCCCATTGACTGTCCAAAGGTGCCTGTTGACCATTGGGTGCCCATTGGGTGTTGGGGTGCCCGTTGGGCACCCACTGGGTGTTGGGGTGCTCATTGGGTGTTGGGGAGCCCACTGGATACCCCCTGACCACCCATGGGTGCCCAGGGCAGAGCTAGCATGGCAGCACTAACCCTACTCTTCTCTCCCCCCACCCCCCAGATTTCTGTTTTTTAATTTTCTCCATTAACCCGATGGGGCTGGGGGGCTCCTGCCCCCCAACCCCCACCCCTCCATCTCTCCCCACAGGCGGGTGTTGGGTGCTGGGGGGCACAGAGGGCAGCCTGGCACCCACCTCCCCCATCACGCATCTGTCTGTCTTGTTTTTTATTCCCCCCACCCCCCACTTTGTATCCACCCCCCCATCTGTCCCCCACCAGGAGCGACGAGACCTCGATCTAATGGGGACCCACCCAGCAGGCACCCCCCCCCCCCCACTGTGCCAGGGACACCAGGACAGGGAGGGCACCGGGATAGCAGGGGGCGGTGGGGACACCAGGATTGGGGGAACATCAGGAGGTGGCAGGGAGCCACAACTCCCCCAGTGCACTTTGTATCCTTGCAGGGATTGGCCCCTTGTGAGGGTGGCACGGGGTGACCCTGTTCCCCCCACATGATCACCCCCAGCCCCTTTGCCCGGCAGAGGGTTTTATTTAGAAAATACATGAAAATACAAAAAAAAGGAATTTATAACCCACTTCCCCCATTGTGCCCACCCCCCTTCCCGCCCAGGGTGCCAACCCCCCCCACGAAGGTGCCACCCGCCCCATTGTGCCAACCCCTGCATTATGGTGCCAACCCCCCCAGGTGGGGGGCACATGGAGGGGGGGATCAGTTAAGGGTTGCAGGGATGTTTGGGACCCCCTCCCAGGGGTGAGGCTCAGGTGGGGGAACCCAGAGATGGGTGTTGGGGGAGTGAGGGTCCCCTGGGTGCTGGGGGGCATGGAGGGTTTCCTACTGCTGACAGGACCTTTTGTAATTAAATCAAAACCCAATGAGTGCCTCGGCTCATCCCTGGGGAGGCCCCTGGCTCTGCCACCCCAACCTCAGCTGGTTCCTAGGGGTTCCAGCTCTGGCCCCCACCCTGAAAACCCATCGGGTGCCTTGGCTGGTCCCTGGGGGCCCCTGGCACTGCCTGCCTCCTTCCAAAACCCAGTGGATGTCTCAGCTCATCCCTGGGGTGGCCTTGGCTCTGCCCCACCCCCCCAATCCTGGCTGGTCCCTAGGGGGAGCCTGGCTCTCCCCTGCACCCCCCCATGTTGCCTGAGATCCCCCAGGAAAGGGTGTCCGGGTGGCCCCAGAGCCTCTGGGTGGGTGTGGGGTGGTTTGGGGGTGTCACCTCGGGGTGCTGCTCACCGCCGTCTTGCGGGGAGGCCGCAGGCGGGCAGGGGGGGGTCCTGGTTTACACCCCGTGGCAGCAGTTGGGGGGGACACGCATGCCGCTCCCGCACCTGCAAAGGGGAGAGAAGCCATAGGGAAACTGAGGCACAGGGGAGGGAGCATCCCCTGCGCCTCCCCAACCCCACTTCATCCTTACCTCTGGGGGTGGGGGTCCTCCCACCCACTGCTGGAGTCCGGGAGGACACCTTGGGGAGGGCAGTGGGCGCCGGGAAACAGCCGGAGGGGACAGGGGTGGTGGTGGTTCTGGCGTGGGGCTGGCGGGTGGGGGGGGGGCAGGGGACTGTGCCCCCCCTCGCCTTAGGCTGGCCTGGGGAGAGAGGGGGGGTTGGGGCACGGCCCAGGAGCCCCCATGGCCATGGTGTCCCTGTCCCCTTGCCATCACTACCTGCTGTACCCCCCCGGGGGGGCTCTGACCTGCCCCGGGCACCAGCCCCCTGCCCCTGGGGAGGGCACGGCCGGGGGGGGGGCCCACGCGGCTGGGAGGGAGCCCCCTGCCCCCGGAGGGTCCCTTCGGCACTGCTGTGGAGTGACGGCTGGGGGGTACCTGGAAATAGAGGGGGGGACATGGGGACATCACTCAGTGAGTGCCCCCCATCCACAGGGCTGGGGGGTCGTGATGCCCCTTGGAGACAGGGGAGGCATGCACTGCCCCCCATCCAGGATGGGTTTGTGGGGGGATCTGGGTGTTCAGCCCAGGTGGGACACGGCCAGACTGGGACCCCTACCCCCGGGGTCTCACCTACCTTGGGGACACTGGTGGCAGCAGAGGCACCCCGGGGCTTGGCGGGGGGACGGGGGGTGGGGGCAGGTCCCCGCGACTCCACGGTGGGCAGGAGCGCCCGCACCGGGCTGTCCTTCACCACGAAGGTCTGGCGGCGGGGGCTGCGGGGGGTGCGGGGGGTGCCGGGGGGCGTGGCGGCGGGTCCCAGGGGGTCTCCGGGGGCGGGAGGGGGCAGGTGACACCCCTCCAGCTGTGCCGCCAGGCGCGTGGCCTCCCGCACCATCTCTTCCAGACGGGCCCCGCGCAGGGGACTCCAGCGCCCGTTGCCGCCCCCGTGCCGGCACCCCCCGCCCGGGGTATCTTCATCCTCCTCTTCCTCCTGGCTGCAGATGGGGCAGGGGGAGGGGGAAAGGTGGTGTCAGCCCTGTTTCCCCTGCCGTGTCAGCCCCCAGCGCCACTGCCAGGAAGTGGCAGGAACCCCCCATGTCATCCAGGATCTCTCATCCATGGGGTGACATGTCCCCAGGGACCCCCAGAACCACATCTATGAGGAGGGCATGTCCACAGGACCCCCAAGATCCTGTTCATGGGGTGACATGTCCCCTAGGACCTCATCTTTGGGGTGCCATGTCCCTCGTGGCCCCCAGGACCCCAACTATGAGTTGCCACATCCGCCACAACCCCATCCATGGAGTAACACGTCCCAGTCCCCTAGGACATTGACAAGGAGGTGCCATCTCTCCCTGTCCTCCATGTCCTATCCTATTCCCCATGTCCCCAACTATACGGTGCCCTGTCCCCCACTAACCCCCCCATACCTGTCAGACGGGGACAGCACCCCGAAGTCGAAGCTCTCCTCGGTGACAAATCGAACATCTGGGGGGACACTGGGGATGAGCCCCGGCCGCCCCCCACCCCAGGAGGGAAACACGGGGGACACGCAGCGCTGGTGCTGCCGTACCTCGGTCCTCGGCCATCTCCTCGGGGCACCGGGGCCACCTGCGGGAGCTGGGGGGTCACCACCGACCCCATCGGGGTCCCCCACCCCTGTCCCTACCCGCCCCCCCCATGTCCCCAACCCCCCGCGGGGGCCCGGTGGCACCGGCCAGCGCGCGGATGACACGGCCGGTGCCAGGCGCCGCCAGGCTCGGAGCCACCGGCATGGGGACAGGGACGGCTCCGCCGGCGCCAGTAGGCGGGGGGAACACGGGCGACCCCCGCCCGGGGAACCCATAGCCCCAGCCCGCGTGTCCTCAGTGCCACAATGGGAGGTCCCAGCACTGCACTCTGATCCCTGTGAGTCCCCAGCCCCTATCGGGGGACCCCAGCCCAACACTGAGTGGGTCCTACCCCACTGGGAGATCGCAGCCCCACACCCAATCCCGGGGCATCCCCAGCCCCACATTTTGATCCTCAGGGGGTCACAGCCCCACACTAGGGGGCCCCAATCCCGTACCTAGGAGTCCCAGCCCTTCACCCCAATCCCTTGGGGACCCCAGCCCCACACTGCATCCCGATCCTGGGGCGTCCCATCCCCATTCCTAGGCCTCCCAGCCCCTACGCGGGGGATCTCGGCCCCATAATGGGGGGATCCCTTCCCCACACCCGGGGAACCCCCCAGCCACCCACCCCCAGCCCGGGAGTCCCCAGTCTCACACTGGGGGGGTCCCAGCTCCAGACTAAGAGGGTTCCAGCCCCACCGACGAGTCCCAGTCCCGCACCCCAACCCCTTGGTGACCCCAGCCCCACACTGAGAAGGTCCCAGCCCCCACCTGGGATCCAGGCCTCACAGCCCCATCTCTGGGGGTCCTCAGCCCCCACCAGGGGGTCCCAGCCCCTCACCCCGACCCCACGTCACGCCACCCTCGCATGGGGTGGTTCATCCCCGCGCTCTGTGCTCCCCCCCCGATCTCCCCGCAGGCCTCCCCTCTTCCCGGGGGTCCCGATCTTCCCCTTGTGCCCCCTCTCCCCCCCCACCTCACCGCCCCCGGCTCCCGCTCGTCGCGCGCGCCGAGGAGGCGTGGCCCAACGTGGGGGGCGTGGTCTCGTTCGAATTCCCCCTCCCCTTGCGGCTCAATCGCGGCGCGCCCGCCCCGGGTTCCGATTGGTCCGCGCCCTTTAAACCTGCACTCTGATTGGCCTGTCTCCTCGCCTTCCGCCTCGCTGATTGGCTCTTCCCCCTCCCGCGCCCCGCCCTCCATTGGTGCCCGCCGGGCTAGGGGCGTGGCCCGGAAGCGCGGCGGCGCAGGGTCCTTCCGCCACCGGTCCCGCCGCAGCATGGCCGCTGTCCCGCCCGACTCCTGGCAGCCGCCCACCGTTTCCATGGAGACCACGTAAGGGGCGGGGCCTTTCCCCGGTACCGGCACTGGCGCGGGAGGCCCCTCACACCCGTGGTCCTGCCCTCTTCCGCGGCACCGGGAGTACATCGGTGTCCGCCCCCTTCCCCCCCCGGTTCCGGGCAGTCCCCGGTGTTCCTGAGTCCGCGATCCTCCCGGTACGGAGCAGTCCCCGGTGTCCGTGAGCTCCCGGTACCGGGCAGACCCTGAACTCCACAGGTGCTAAGAAGCTCCCAGTGTTTCCCGGAACGGGACAGCTCCGTTATCCCCCAGTATCAACCAATCCCGGATTCCGCCCCGGTACTAGAGAGCCCCTGGTCCCCCTCCGGTGTCCCCCATGGTGTCCGTAACCCCCAGCCCCCCTCAATACTAGGCAGGTCCCAGTGACCCCGTGGTGTCCCGTTAGCCCCAGTGTCTGCCGGTACCGCACAGAACCAGCCAGTCCTGGTTGTTTCCCCTGGTACCAAGAGCCATCCATGTCCTCCTGGGGTCCCATTATCCCCCAGTCCCTGCAGCCCCCATTGCCCCCCACCCCCTCTCACCCCTGTGGTCCCTGTCCCTGACTGACCCTGCCGGGGAGCGGGGGGGGGAGGTGGGGTTACGTTGAGGTGTTTCCTGGTACCCTTCGTGTTCCTGTTCCCATTCCGTGTTCCCATTTCCCATTCCCAGGAGGGCCTGCTGGTGCTGAAGCTGTACTAACAGCACAGCCCCCTGACTTTGGTCTGAAACTGGGATTGGGAGTCACAATGGGATGACCCTGCCCCGCAGCTGCAAGAACTGACCCCACAGGTGGAGGAGTTCACAGCAGGGTGACCCCATCTCCTGTTTCCATTCCTGGTGCTGTTCCCCATTCCCAATGCCATTCCTGTTCCCAGTTTTCCCATTCCCAGGATGGGCCCACCTGTGCTGGAGCTGTACTGGCAGACAAAGCCCCTAGCTTTGGTCTGAAACTGGTCGTGGGAGTCACAGTGTGATGACCCTGTCTCCAATTCCTATTGCCGGTGCTGTTCCCCTTCCCTTTCCTGGTGTTCCCATTCACAGGATGGGCCTGCCGGTGCTGGAGCTGTACTGGCAACACAGCCCCTGGCTTTGGTCTGAAGCTGGGGATATGTGTATCACTTTGAGATAACCCCATTTCCTTTTCCCATTCCCAATACCATTCCCCATTCCGGGTGCCCTTCCCGTTCCTATTCCCTGTGTTCCCATTCCCAGGATGGGCCCACTCGTGCTGGAATTGTACTGGCAACA
Source organism: Lycocorax pyrrhopterus obiensis (assembly GCA_014706295.1). Lineage (NCBI taxonomy): Eukaryota > Metazoa > Chordata > Aves > Passeriformes > Paradisaeidae > Lycocorax > Lycocorax pyrrhopterus. The sequence continues at coordinate 659,390 of JACSVZ010000026.1, read as the reverse complement.
CGCCCCCCGTACCTGCAAGAACTTTGCTGAGCTGAGCCGCCGCGGGTACTACAACGGCACCAAGTTCCACCGCATCATCAAGGACTTCATGGTGCAGGGAGGCGATCCTACGGGTACCGGTGAGCACAGGCCCCTGAAATCTCTCTGGGACTCTCCCGGTGCCAGGGGATCCTGCTGACCCCCCGAATCCCCCTGCAGGCCGTGGTGGTGCCTCCATCTATGGGAAACAGTTCGAGGACGAGCTGCACCCTGACCTGAAGTTCACTGGTGAGCAGGGCCAGCACTGGGAGAACACTGGAGGGGCACCCCTGGGACCCCCAGAACCCCACCTATAGGGGGGTAGGACCCCTGGGTACACATCCATGGGATGGGATGTCCCCTGTGCCCTCATCCATGGGGTGACATGAGTCCCAGGACTCCAGTCATGGGGTGACGTGTCCCAAGGAGGCTGGTGATGGGATATGTCCTCCAGGACCCTGGCCATGAGGTGGCATGTCTCCCCTGTCCCCCAAGACCCCATCTATAGGGTGACAAGTCCTCTGTGTCCCCCAAAACCCCATCCATGGAGTGACATGACCCCCAGGAGCTTGGCCATGGGATGCCCTGTCCTCTGCTTCCCCGTTCTTGGTGTGACTTGTTCCTGTGTCCTACAGACACCATGATCCTGGCGATGGCCAGTGTGGGGCTGGACACCAGCAGGAGCCAATTCTTCCTCACTTCCCCTAAGACCTCTCCATTGGGTGACATTTTTCTCATGACACCAGGACCTCACCCATGGGATGACATGTTCCTGAGACCCCATCCATGGGGTGGCATGTCCTCCATGTCCCCCAGGACCCCATCCCTGGAGTGGCATGTCCCCCAAGACCCTGGCCATAGCGTGGCATGTCCCTCAGGGTGCCAGGACCCTTGGCCCATGTCCCGCAGGCCCTGGGATCCTGGTGATGGCCAATGTGGGGCTGGACACCAGTGGGAGCAAGTCGTTACTGATGTCCACTAAGACCCCTCCATCGGGTGACAGGTCCCCCAGGAGCCTGGCCATGGAGTGACATGTCCCAAGGATCGCAGCCGTAGGATGACGTCCTCCAGGATCCTAATCTTGGGGTGACATGTTTCCCGTGATACCGGGATCTTGGCCATGAGACGACATCCCCCATGGGATGACATGTCTGCCATCATGCTGTGGGGTGGCATGTCCCCTATATCCCCATCCATGAGATGACATGTCCCCATGTCCTCCAGGTGCCGGGATCCTGGCAATGGCCAATGCAGGGCCAGACACCAATGGAAGCCAATTTTTCCTGACACTGGGCCCAGCACAGTGGCTGGATGGGAAGCACAGCATTTTCGGGAGGGTATGCCAAGGAATGGGGGTGCTGGGGCGCCTAGCCATGGTGGAGACCAACTCCCAGGACCGACCCCTCGACGATGTCAAGGTCATCAAGGCGTATCCCTCGGGGTAGGGTGTGGGGGGTACCCTCTCTCCAAATTGTACTGCTCATTTGTAATAAAAAAGGTTGGATGTGGTGGGGCCCTCCCCAAAGTGGTGGTTTTTGGGGGCAGCTGTGGGGAAGGTGTCTTTGGCATGGTGGGGGTCAGGGAGGTTGTGAGCCCCCCCAAAAGGGGTTTGTGGGTGCCCTTGCAGGGGTGGGTGTCTCTCCCTTGGAACATGGAGCAGCAGCCAGACTGGAGTGGCCCCAGTTCCTGGGGGGCAGAGTGGGTGCCAGAGACCCAAATTGACCCCTACTGTGTTGTGTTTGTGTGTCCCCAAAGTTTCCTGGGACCCCCACCCCCAGAGTGTTCCCCCACCATGTACCTGTTGGATCAGTGAGCTTTGGGTGGAAAGGGGGGGATGGTGCTGTCCCCCCAGAGTGGGCTCCCCACACAGCACTGGGGACCCCCAAACTGGCAGTGGGGTCCTCATGCCAGCACACAGTGGGTTACCCCCTTGGCACTAGGTGACCCCCCCAGCACTGGGTGTCCCCTCTGGCTCTTGATGTCACCTAGTGCAGTACCTGGGACAGTACTGGGAGCTGCTGGATGTTACTGGGAATGGTGCAGGGATGATACTGGGAGCTACTGGGGGAATAGCAGGGGACTGGGGGACTCTGCATCTGCAGTTGATGGGGCTGTGGGGATACTGGGGGGGGGGGTTTGACTAAGGGGAACTAGGGGGATTGGGGGCTCCTCCTGGGGAGTGGGTGGTACCAAGAGTGTCACCACAGCACAAGGAGGTGCACTGGGAGTACCGGAGGAGTGCTGGGGCTACCAGGGAGGGGGCACCGAGGGTTCGGCCTGGGGGTGATCCCGGGGATGGTACCAATGGTCCGTGGTGTACCGGGGTCTGGAGGCAGCCTCGGGGGTAATCCCAGGGCAGTAGCAGTGGTCTAGGGGCGAGCCCGGGGCTGATCCTTGGTACCGGCATCCGGGGGGTACTGGGGATGGGGAGGCGGCACTGGGGGCGATGGGGGGGCGGCACCGGGCGTCTAAGGGTGATGCTGGGGATCTGAAGGCTATCCCGGGGACAGTACCGGAGGTCCAGGGCGGTACCGGGAATGGGGAGGCGGCCCCGCGGCCGATGCGGGGGAGGTGCCGGCGGTCAGGGGAGGTACCAGGGATTTGGGGTTGATCCCGGGGCGATCCCGGGAATCTGGGAGGGATCCCGGCGACAGTACCGGGCTTCTAGGGGGAAACCGGGCTATGGAAGCGGCTCTGGGGATGGTGCGGGGGGCCATCCCGGAGATCCGGGGGCGATTCCGAGGCGGAACCGGGGCGGTCCCGGGGATTTGGAAGTAGGCCCGGAGGCGGTGTGAGGGTAGACCCCAGGAATCTGGGGGTGATCTCTAAAATATAGGGGCGATCCCGGGGGCAGCATCTGGGGTCCGTGGCGGTACCGGGGAAGGGGAGGCGGCCCCAGGGGCGATGCCGGAGGCGGTACCGGGGATCTGGGGGCGGTCCCAGGGGCGGTCCCGAGCCGGTCTCGGTCTCCCCGCTGGCGGTCCCTCAGAAGACCGGGGCAGTCCCTCAGTGCGGGGCCGGGACCGGGAGCGGGCAGTGACCGGGTCCCGGGCGGTGACAAAGGCGGTCCCGGTCTCCCGGCGGGCGGTCCCGAATAAGACCCCGGGCAGTCCCTCGGTGCGGGGCCGGGGCCAGTGCCGGGAGCCCCGGGCGGTGCAAAGGGCGGTCCCGGGGCGGAGCCGATCGCGATCGCGGTGCCGGTGCCGGTGTCGGGGCAGCGGCGGAGCCCGTGGCATGGCGGGCCTGGGCGTCCCGGAATCGGGCACCGGCCCCGGCCCCGTCCCGGCCACCCGCGTGGAGCTCACGGTGTCCTGCAGGTAGCGGGGCCGCGGCGGGAACCGGCATCGGGCGGCGGGGGCACGGGGAGGCGCTGGGAGGCACTGGGGAGCAGCGGCAGCCGGCGTTGGAGGGTGCTGGGATACACTGGGAGGCACTGAGATCCCCTGGGATGCACTGGGAAGCATTGGAGAGTTGGGAGCTGCTGGCGCTGTAGGGCACTGGGTTGCACTGGAACGCAGTGAGATGCACTGGGAGGCATTGGGAGGCACTGGAGTGCCGCAGCTGCTGGCGTCGAAGGGTGCTGGGGTGCACTGTGATGCACTGAGATCCCCTGGGATGCACTGGGAGGCACTGGAATGCACCGGAGAGTGGGAGCAGTTGGTGGTGTGAATTGCTGGGGTGTACTGGAATGCACTGAGATGCCCTGGAAGGCAGCAGGAGACACGAGGGAACGGGGAGCAGTCGGCATTTTAGAGCACTGGGAGGCACGGGGAGGCACTGGGGAGCAAGGCAGCTGGCGTTGGAGGCACTGAAATGCACTAGGAGGCACTGGGATTCACTGGGAAACACTGGAATGTGCTGGGAGGCATTGGGGAGCATGGGGAGCACAGGCGGTGTTGAGTATGGGGACAGAGGGGCACCGGGTGACCCAAGGGTATTGTGGGTGCGGGGCCCTGAGCGGAGTGGGGGTCACGGGGAGGGGGCATTTGGGGGTCTCTGGGACTGGGGGTGCAGGGGGGTCAGGTTGGACCCTGTATCCCCTGCATCCCCTGTTACTCCTTGCCCACCCTGAAACCCCTGAATACCCGGCCCCCACTGCACCATCTGCATCCCCTGTACCCCCTGCCCACCCTGCAGTCCCTGTACCCTCTCTCTGCAACCTGGGGTGCTGCTTTGGTGTCTTGACACATAGTTGTGCCCCTGACACATGGCACTCTAACCTGTCATGCTGTGCACCCTGTGTCCGTGCACCCCAACATGTGTTGTGGGGCACATCTGGCAGTGCACCCCAATACCCAGCCATGCTCACCAACACCTGGCCATGCTCACCAACACCCTGCTGTGCACCCCGATACATGGGCCCCCAGCGCATGGCCCCCCAACATGTGTCAGTCATGTTTTGCACCCCAGTCCATGTCCTGGGGCACACCTGGCTGTGCACACCCTGCCACGCACCCTGTCACACAACTGGGCACGACCTGACACGTGGCTGTGCACCCCAATGTGTGTTCTGGGGCACATCTGACCGCATAAGGGGTACACACAGTCACAGGCACAGCCAGGTGCTCACACTCACACTCACATTCGCACACACACACACACACACACACACACACACACACACACACTCACTCCCTGCTGCCCCCCCCCCAGACAGCTCCTGGACAGGGACACCTTCTCCAAGTCGGACCCGCGTGAGTGGGGCAGGGGGGATGGAGTATGTTTTAGGGTCTCCGGGGGTGTTTTGGCTCTTAGGCACTTTGGGGGGACTCGGGGGGGGGGGAGTTTCTGGGGGTTTTGGGGTCTCTGGAGGGTGTTGTGGGCTCGGGGGATGTTTGGGTCCTTGGGGGTTTGGAGACTCTGGGGGGGCTGGGGGAGTCTCTGAGGTATTTTGTGGGGTATCTGGGGGTTTTAGGGGGTCTCTGGGAGCATCAGTATCTCTGGAGAGTGTTGTGGTGTCTGGGGGTTTTTGGGGTCTCTGAGGTGTTTTGGGAGGTCTCCGGGAGTGTTGTGGTTCTATGAGGTTTTGGGGGTCTCAAGGATGTTTTGGATGGTTCTGGGGGTGTTGGGAGCTCTGGGCAGTGTGGAGGTCTCTGGGAGTTTTGGGTGGTCTTTGGGGATTTTGGAGGTCTCTGGGGGATTTGGGGAGCCTCTGAGCTGTATTGGGGGTGTCTGGGGGATCTTAGGGGGTCTCTGGGGGGTTTGGGGAGTCTCTGAGGTGTTTTGGGGGTCTCTGGGGAGTTTTGGGAGTCTCTGGGGATATTGGTGTCTCTAAGGGTTTTAGGGGTCTCTGGAGTGTTTTGGGGGGGTCTCTGGGGGTGCCCGCCCCCCTGACCCCTCCCCCTGCAGTCTGTGTGCTGTACACGCAGCGCCCTGGCAGCCACCAATGGCGGGAGGTGAGTGACCCGATTGGTGGGGGGGCAGCCAATCAGCATGTTGGGCTGTGCTCAGCTGGGCAATCGGCATGCTAGGGTGCACTCAGCCGGCCAATCAGGATGTTGGGGTGCTGGCTGGCCAACCAATCATCAGCATGTTGGGGCAATGACCAATCAGCATGTGTGCGTGCCAAGCAGATCGCCAATCAGCATGTCAGGGGTCGTGGCAGCCAGCCAGCCAAGCAGCATGAAAGATTCTGGCCTATCAGCATGTTGGGGTGGTGGCCAACTGGCCAATGAGGGTGTTGGGGCGCCGGGCACTCGGCCAGTCACCGGTGAGCAATCAGCGCCTGGGGGTGCAGCACGTGCACAATGAGCATCCTGGGCTGCAGCAGCCATCCAGTCAGTGCCCGGGGGCACAGCGATCAGCCAGCCAGCATCCTCGGGATCTGGGGAGCATGTCGAAGTGCTAGGCAGCCAGCCAATCAGCTGTCGGCACGCAGCCAGGCCCCGTCCCCGTCCCCCTGCAATTAACAGGGTGTTAATTGCGGGGTAATGAGCAGGGGGTGGGGCCGGGGGAGGGGCGGCCCCTCGGCACAAAGCGGCACCTGGGCCCACCCCGCCCCTGTCCGCCCTGTCCGCCCCTGTCCCGTCCGCCCCTGTCCCCCACATGTCCCCCACATGTGCCCCGGCCTGAACCTGCTGTCCACCCTTGCCCTGCCTTGTCCACCCACACGTGTCCCCCTGTCCCCAATCCCATGTCCACGTGTTCTCATGTCCCTGTGTCCCCATGTTGCTGTGTCCCCATATCCTCATGTTCCCACGTCCCCAACCCCATGTCCACATGTTCTCACGTCCCTGTGTTCCCATGTTGCTGTGTCTCCATATCTGTATGTCCCCATGTCCACATTCCCATGTCCCTCTGCTCCCATTCCCATGCCCCTGTTTTTCCTGTCCTGTGTTCACACATCCCTGTGTTCCTATGTCTTCATGTCCCCATGTCCCCATCCCTATGCCCCCATTTCTCTGCATCCCCATGTGCCCATGTCCCTGTGTCTGTGTCCCCATATCCCTGTATCCCCATCCCCCATGCCCATGTTCTCGTGTTCCCGTGTCCTGTGTTCCCATGTTCCCATCCCTATGCCCCCATGTCTCCGCATCTCCATGTCCCCATGCCCCTGTGTCCACATCACCACATCCCCATGTCCCTGTGTCTCCATGTCCCTGTCCCCACCCCGTGTTGTCCTGTCACCCCATTATCCCTGCTGTCCCTGCATCCCCCAGTTTGGCCGGACTGAGGTCATTGACAACTCCCTGAATCCTGACTTCCTGCACAAGTTTGTCCTTGATTATTGCTTTGAGGAGCGGCAGAACCTGCGCTTTGACCTGTGAGTGGCCCCTGCGGCCCCAGTGTCACCCCCCTGTCCTCCAGGGTCACCCCCTTACCACCCCAGCACAGCCCCCCAGAGTGTCCTTGTCCCCATCCCTGTTCTCTCCCCATTCCTGGACCATCACCACCCTTGTTCACAACCCTGTCCCCGTCCTTGTCCCATCCCATCGTCATCCCTATCCTACCCAGTCCACATTCTGTCCCTGTCCCATCCTGTCCCTATCCATATCCCATCCCTGTCCATTCCATTGTGTCCCTGTCCATTCTATTGTATCCCTATCCTATCCCATCCTGTCCCTGTACCCATCCTTGTCCCATCCTACCCCTATTCTTTTCCCCATCCCACCCCATCCTGTCCCCACACCTAATCCATCCCTATTTGTGTCCCATCCCTGTCTCATCCCCTCCCTGTCCACATCCCATCCCATCCCATCCCATCCCTGTCTCCATCCCTAACCCCATCCGTGTCCCATCCAAGGCCCCCCATGTCCCGTTCCATGCCCACATGTCCCCTCTGTCCCCAGGTATGATGTGGACTCCAAGAGCCCTGACCTCTCCAAGCATGTAAGTGCAGGATCAGCTCTGCTCCTCTGGCCTCCCTTGGGATGGGCATCCCCCTGGTAACACCCGATGTTCCTGGTCCTGCAGGATTTCCTGGGCCAGGCATTCTGCACCCTGGGGGAGATCGTGGGCTCAGCCGGCAGCCGCCTGGAGAAGCCCCTGACGTGAGCCCCCCCCCCTTTGCCCCAGTGTCCCTATGTCCTCAGTGTCCTCATGTCCCCATGTCCCACTGCAGTGAAGCCGCTGATGTGTGCCCAGTGCCCCCAGTGTGCCCATCTTCCTCCTAGAGAAGCCCCTGACATGAAACCCCTCAGCCCCAGTGTCCCCATGTCCCCCCCCAGAGAAACCCCTAGTGTGAGCCTCCACTGTGGTCCAGTGTCCCCAGGGTCCCCATGTCCCCCCACTGGAGAAACCCCTGATGGTAGCCCCGCTCAGCCCCAGTGTCCCAGCGTGCCCATGTCTCTGCCCCCGGGAAGCCCCCAATGTGAGCCACCTCCCCCACTGATCCCAATGTCCCCATATCCCCCCCGGAGAAGCCCCTGACATGAACCCTCCCTGGCGCCAGTGTCCCCAGTGGTCCCCAAGTCCCCTCCTCAGACAAGTCCCTGACATGAGCCCTCCCTGGCCCCCATGTCCCCCCGGGTCCCTTTTGGTGTGCCCAGGATGGACCCAGACCCCAGAGCTGACGGTGGCATTTTGGGGGGGTCTGGCTTTTTTTGGGGGGGGGGGGTGGCTTTTGGCAGGAAAGACATTTTTGGGGGTCTGGCTTTTTGGTGGGGTTTGATGGGTCTGACTTTTTCTTGGGGTGGTGGCTTTTGGAGGGAATGTGGTTTTGGGGGATCTGGCTTTTGGAGGGGTCTGGCTTTTAGAGGGTTCTGACGATTTTGGGTGTTGGCTTTTTGGGGGCAGTTTGTTTTGTGGGAACTGACTTTTTGGGGGACTGAATATCTTTTGGGGACTGGCTTTTTTGAGGGGAGGAACAGCTTCTTTTTAGGATGCTGGAATTTGGCAGGGAGCGGGGCTGGTTTGTTTTTGGGTTTTTTTTGGAGACTTCCTTTTTTTGGGAGGGGGGCTTTTTCTTGGGTCGGGATCCTCCCCATGACCCTTCAGCGTGCGTCCCTGCAGGATGGGGACAGCCACCATGCATCCCCGGAGCAGGAGACCCACCCCGGCCACCTCCAATGGGTAAGTTTTGGGGTGCCCAGTGCGTGGGGGACACCCCCAGGACACCATGTGTGCCCCCACCATGCTCACATCCCATCCTGGCAGTGGCATTCCGGGGAAGAAGTGTGGCACCATCATCCTCCTCGCTGAAGAGTTGGGAAACTGCCGGGTGAGCCGCAGCAGGGCAGGGGAGAGGGCATAGCTTGGGGACCCCCCAATATCGGGGGTGGCTGAGACACACCAGCCCACACCCCAAAGATGAGGGTGAGGGCTAACTATCCCCACCCTGTGTCCCTCCTGTCCTGGATCCCTCCTTCCCTCATGGAGCAGCTGCCCCTGCAGGATCCCACCCCTCAGGGGGGTGCAGGGTGGATGACGCCTCCTGATTCCACTCCCCAGGACGTGGCCACACTCCAGTTCTGCGCCAACAAGCTGGATAAGAAGGATTTCTTCGGAAAATCTGACCCCTTCATGGTTTTCTATCGCAGCAATGAAGATGGGACGTGAGTGACCCCCTTTCAAAAACACAGGGACCGTGCCACACCCCAAAGGAGGGCTCAGCCCCAGCACAGGACACCCCGATGTCCCTATGGGCTGGCATTGGAGGGGGTGTCCAAAAATCCTCACTGCACTATGGGGGTGACAGATTGGGGGGTGTTGGGATGGGAGAGTGACCCCCTTGTCCCCCTCTTGTCCTCCCCCCAGTTTCACCATCTGCCACAAGACGGAGGTGGTACGGAACACACTGAATCCCGTTTGGGCAGCCTTTGCCATTCCTGTGCGTGCCCTCTGCAATGGGGACCATGACCGGTGAGTGCCAGGGGACTGGGACTCCCTGCATCCCCTCTTTGGCCCCAAAGACCTCCTTCCCCTTCTTCCTCCCATCTCTAGGGTCCACTAGGACCCCTGAACCCCCTTCCTCCATCTCTGTCATACCCAGGGACCCCCTGCACTCCCATCTCTGTGGTCCTCTGAGACCCCCTGAGCCCCCTTCCCCCCCACCCATGGTGCCCCAGGACCCCCTGCAGCCCCGTCCCCTGTCTCTGTGGTCCTCCAGGACCCCCTTCCACCTGTCTCCCCATCTCTATGGGCCCCCAGGACACTTTCTTCTTTCCCCCATCTCTCAGGTCCTTCAGGAACCCCTGCACCTCATGTCTCCATCTCTGTGGTCCCCAAAGACCCCCTTCACCCCTTACTCCATCTCCATGGTCCTCCAGGATCCCCTGAAACTCCTTCCCCCCCTCTCTGTGGTACCTCTGGACACCCAGAACTCCCCTCATTCCATGTCCGTGGTACCCCAGGACCCCCATCCTTTCTTTCTGTGGTCCCCCAGAATCCCTTCCCCTGTGTCTGTGGTACCTCAGGACCCCCTTTATCCCCTTCCCTCCATCTCTGTGGTCCCAAAGACCCCTGCACCTCCTTCTCCATCTCTGTGGTACTTCAGGACCCCCTGCAGCCCTTCCACCCTCTCTGTGGCCCCCTGAGACCCCCTTCCCCCATCTCTGTGGCCACCCGAGACCCCCAGAACCCCTTCCCCCGGCTCTGTGGTACCAGCAACACCCACCCTCCCAGTGTTACCCGCTTTTGCCTCAGTTTACCCATCTGGGCAATGGGCATCACCGCTGTCATCGAGCCATCCCCCCCCCGCTCCCCGCCCCAAACCAGTGCCACCACCTGCTGTCCTGGCAAACAGCTCCTCACGCTGCTTTGGCCCCGTGTTAGACGTTGCTGTGGCAACGATGGATAAAAATATCCCAATGAGGAGGAGGAGGAAGCAGGAAAAAGCCCACAGAGGCGTCAAAACAAATCCCACAGGGAGTGGGGGGGTTGTGTGTGATTGGTCCCCGGGGGAGGGGGGGGATGGGCTTTGGGGGTGTCGGGGGGTGTCAGTGACCCTCCTCCCACGTTGCAGAGCCATCAAGGTGGAGGTATACGACTGGGACCGTGATGGCAGGTGAGCTGTGTGTGGTCCTGGGGGCCCCCCACACCCTGGACCTGCACCCCCGGGTGACAGGGACCCCCCAGGAGATGGGGACCCCCTCAGATGGTGGGGAGCCCCCCATCCCTGCATCCACGGGGAGACAGAACCCCCCTGGGTGCTGGGGACCCCCCAGGTCATGGGAATCCCCCCTGGCTATTTGGGACTCCCTGGCTGATGGGAAACTTCCTGGGCAATGGGAAACCCCCCATTCCCACATCCCTGAGTGATGGGGATCCCCCCGGCTAATGGGAGCCTCCCTAACCCGACTGATGGAGAATCACCGGCTTCACAGCCATGACTTCATCGGGGAGTTCACCACCAGCTACCGGGAGCTGGCACGGGGCCAGAGCCACTTCAATGTGTACGAGGTAAGGGGGGATGGGCACATGGCTGGGGTGTGCTGCACCCCCCTGTGGGGCTCACAGTCCCACTACTGCACCCCTTGGGTGTTATGGTCCCCAGGGTCCCTCTCTCTGCTGCACCTCTGGGTGTCAGGGTCCCTGTGTGGGTGCTACATACCCCAGGGTCCCCATGATGCAATCCTGGGGTGTTATGGTCCCCAGGGTCCCTCCCAACGCTACACCCTGGTGTGTCGTATACCCAAAGGTCCCCCTCCTCCACTCTGAGGTGTCATGGTGCCCAGGCTGCTCATGCTGCAGCCATGGAGATTTACAGTCCCCAGGATCCCTGTGCTGCACCCTGGGGTGTTGGGGTCCCCACACTGCACCCCTGGGGTGTTATGGTCCCCATGTGCACCCTGAGGTGCAGCACCCACAGCTGCTCCCTTGAGGGTCCCAGGTCCCCAGCCCCCACCATGGATCTCCAGCTGCACTACAATCCCCAGGGTCCCCACATGCACCCCTGGGTGTCACAGCCCACCATGTGCCCCTCAAGGTCCTTCTCTGCACCTCAACACAGTGCTCCCACCGCTGCGCCCCAGTGTATTCAGTGCCCCCCTGTCCCCCAGTGTGACAATCCCCCATGCTGCTCCCTGAGGCCTCCTGTCCCTGTGAGGAGCAGCCCCCTTCCCTCCCCTCCCATCCCTGCAGGTGGTGAATCCCCGGAAAAAGATGAAGAAGAAGAAGTACCTGAACTCGGGGACAGTGAGGATGGGATGTGCAGAGGGGGGGACACAGGGGGTGTGGGCACTTCCCTCCCTGAACCCCATGTCCCCACAGGTGACCCTGCTGTCCTTTGCTGTGGAGGCTGAGCACACCTTCCTGGACTACATCAGGGGCGGGTGAGCAGGGGGCCCCCAGCACCCACAGCTGCACCTTTGAGGGTCTCCAACATCCCCAGCTCCTTCCTTGGGGGTACCTAGCACCCTGAGCTGCTCCCTCAAGGGCAGAGAATCCCCAGCATCCCTAGCTGATCCTTTGGGAGTCCCCAACATCCCCAGCCCCTCCCTCACTGGCAGGGAGGTCCCCAGGACCCACTGTTGCTCCCTTGAGGATGGGGGGGGGAGTCCTTCTATCCCCAACTCCTCCCTGTGGGGTCCCCAGCACCCCCAGTTGCTCCATTGGGGGTCCCCAGCACACCTAGCTCCTCTATTGGGGGTCTCAGCACGCTCATCCAGATGCCTCCTTGAGGGCAGGGGGTCCCCATCACCCACAGCTGCTTATTGGTAGTCCCCAGAACCCACAATTGCTCCCTTTGGAAGTCTCCAGCACTCCCAACAGCTCCCTTTGGGGTCCCCAACACCCACAGCTACTCCTTTGTGGAAAGAGGGTCCCCACCATCCCCATCTTCTCCATTGGGGGTCCTCAGCACCCCCACCCAGATGCTCCCTCGTGGGCAGGGGCTCCCCAGCACCCCAAATTGGTCCTTTGGGGATCCCCAGCACCCCCAGCCACTCCCTTGGGTGCAGCATGGTGACACCTCAGTGCAGGGACACTTGGGGGTGCTCTGAATTGGGGGATAGGTGCACCAAGTCCAGCCTGTGGCCCCAGGGGTGTCCCCACCCCAAACCCATGGGTCACCCCCTGTGTCACCCCAAGGCCACTTTGCCCCCCAGGACCCAACTCAACTTCACAGTGGCCATCGACTTCACAGCATCCAATGGTGAGTGGGGGCTGTGTCCTCCCAGGGGGATTTATTTGGGGCAGTTGTAACCAGTTTGGTGTCATGGTGGTGTCATCCTTGTCACCAATTTGGGGACATGGTGGTGTTGTCCTTGTAACTGTGTTGGGGACATGGTCATGTCTCCCTCGTCACTGGGTTAGGGTCATGATGGCATTGTCCTTGTCATGGGTTTGGGGCCGTGGCAGTGTTATTTTTGTCACTGTGTTGGTACTGAGGTGGTGTCATACTTGTCACCAGCTGTCACTGGGTTGGGGATTTGGTGGCACCATCATTATCATTGAATTTGGGACAGAGTGGTGCCATTCTTGTCGCTGGGTTGGGGTCATAGCAGTGTCATCTTTGTCACTTTGTTGGGACATAGCGTCATCCTTGTCACTGTGTTGGGGACAAGATGACATCATCCTTGCCACTTGGTTGGGGCCATAGTAGTGCCATGGTTGTGGGGATGCTGGGGGTGTTTTGGGGGTGCTGGGGGGATTATGAGGGTTCTGGGGGGGGGGGAGGGTATGGGGTTGCTGGGAGGTGCTGAGCCCCATGCCCGTGCAGGGAACCCCTCGCAGCCCACGTCCCTGCACTACCTGAGCCCCTTCCAGCTGAATGCCTACAGCCTGGCACTGCGGGCTGTGGGGGACATCATCCAGGACTACGACAGTGACAAGATGTTCCCAGCCCTTGGCTTTGGTGCCAAGGTCCCCCCGGATGGGCATGTGTCCCACGAGTTCCCACTGGTGAGGGGCCAAGGCGGGACAGGACTGCAGATGAAGGGTGGTGTCCTTGTCACCCAGTTGGGGACATGGTGGGCTAATCTTGTCACATTGTTTGGGACATGGAGGTATCATCCTTGTCCTTGGGTTGGGGCTATGGTGGTGTCATCCTCGTCACTGGTTTGGGGCCATGGTGGTATTGTCCTTGTCACCAGATTAGGAAGGGGCATGGTGGTTGTCCTTGTCACCAGTTTGGGGTCATAGTGGTCTCATCCTTGATCACCGAGTTGGGTACATGGTGTGTTTGGGGTGGATTTGGATTGGGGATGTGGTGTGTCATCCTTGTCCTTGGATTGGGAACATAGTGGCATCATCAGTTTGTCACTGTTTTGGGGTCATGGCAATGCCATCTTTGTCACATTATTTGGGACATGGTGGTATCATTCTTGTCACTGGGTTGGGGACATGGTGGCATTATCCTTGTCACCGTACTGAGGATATGGTGGCGTCATCCTTGTCACTGGGTTGGGGCCGTGGCAGTGTCATCCTTGTCACCAGATTAGGGACATGGTATTGTCTTTGTCACCGGGCTGGGGACATAGTAGCATCATCCTTGTCACCAGGTTGAGGATGTGGTGGTGTGGTATTTGTCACTGTGCTGGGCATGTGATGGTGTTGTCCTTGTCACCAGTTCTCACTGTGTTGGGGACATGATGGCATCATTCTTGTCACTGGGTTGGGGATGTGGTGGCATTTTCCTTGTCACTGGGTTGGGGCCATGGCAGTGTCATCCTTGTCACTGAGTTGGGAACCTGGTGGTGTCATCCTTGGGTTGGGAACATGGTGGTGTCTCCCTTGTCACCACATTGTGGACAAGGTGGGATCATCCTTGTTAGCATTTGGGGGCCATGGCAGTGCCATCCTTGTCTTTGCGTGGAGTCTGTGGTGTCACCCTGTCCATAGCTGGGGGCTGTGGTGTCACTGTGGTCCTGGTGACCCTGCGGCAGAATGGGGATGCATCAAACCCAGCGTGCTGCGGCATTGCGGGGGTGCTGGAGGCATATCAGCGCAGCCTGCGCCGTGTCCAGCTCTACGGCCCCACCAACTTCGCCCCTGTCGTCAACCACGTTGCCCGGTAAGAGGGGCCCGGTGCCCTGGGGTGGGGTCTCTGTGCCCTCTGGCGTCACACAGGGTCCCCCCAGCTCAGCGGCCACAGTGCTGGACGGGTCCCAGTACTTTGTCCTCCTCATCATCACCGATGGTGTCATCTCTGACATGGCCCAGACCAAGGAGGCTATTGTCAATGTGAGACCCCTGTGGTGGTGCTGGGGCGGGTGGTGGCACCCCTGGATGCTGGTGGGGGGAGCTGCAACCCTTGGGTGATGGGGGCAGTGGGGAGGGATTGGGACCCTTGGTGGGGTAGGAGAGGGTGGGGACCCCTGGGTGCTGGAGGGTTGAGGAGGGGCTGGAACCCTTAGGGAGTGGGAAGGGGCTTGGACCCCTGGGTTCTGAGGGGTTGGGGGTGGCTGGGACCCTTTGAGTGATGGGGTGGGTGGGGAGGAGCTGGGACCCTGAAGCTGGGTGAGGGGGGTGGGTTGGGACCCTTGCTTGCTGGAGGGATGGGGAAGGGGCTGGGAGCCCTGGCTGCTGGGGGGGGGTGTGGACCCCTGGGTGCTGGAGGCAGTGAGGAGGGACTGGGACCTTTGAGAGGTGGGAAAGGGCTTAGACCCCTGGGGTTGAGAAGGGGCTGGGACCACAGGGTTTGGGGTGTAGGGGTGTCTAGGACCCCTGGGTGCTGCAAGGAGGCTGGAGAGTTCCTGGGAACCCCTGGTGCTGGTGGAGGGGTGCTGAGGGACTGGAATCCTTGGGGGAAGCGGTGTTGGCACCCCTGGGTGCTGTGGCAGGGGCGTGGCTCATTTGGTGGTAGCATCATTAAATTTCGCGGGACTCCCTTCACCCCCCCGGCTCCCTCAGGCTGCCAAATTGCCCATGTCCATCATCATCGTGGGGGTCGGCCAGGCCGAGTTCGATGGTAAGATTTGGGGGCTGGGGGGAACTAAAGGAAGGCTGGGGGGATGGGGGGTCCCTTGGCCACTGGAACTATGAGTTGGATGTGTCAGCATATGAATAGGCTCAGCACACCCCCGCAAGGGGACTTGGGGGTACTGGGTGTGGGGTTGGGAGGGACATAATAAGATCCTACCCTGGAGTAGGGGGCACTGGGGTGCTGCTGACCTCCCTGCATCCCCCCCAGCCATGGTGGAGCTGGATGGGGATGACATCCGCATCTCTTCCCGTGGCAAAGTGGCCGAGCGTGACATCGTCCAGGTACCGACTGACCTCACCAATGAGGGATTTGGGGACCCCCTCCCAGCCCACCTAGCAGGGTGGTGGTGGGGGGTGCCCTGGGGACCTCGAATCAGCCCCGTCACTCCTGGGGTGCACTGGGTGGAACTGGTGTGGAGGGATGATAAGGTGGACTGGGACATGGGGCAGCACTGGGATTTGGGGGGCACTGGGACATGAGGGGGATGCACTGGGACAATGGGATGCAGTGGGTTTGGGATGCACCTGGATGGGGGGATGCACTGGGATTTGGGGGTGCACAGGAATATGATGGGGGGGCTTCACTGGAAAAAGAGGGTGCACTGGGATTTGGGACATACCTTGGAATGAGGGTGCAGCAGGACATGGGAATGTATTAGGATATGGGGGGCACTGAGACATGAAGGAGGCACTAGGACACGAAAGGAGGTTTACTGGGAAATGGGGGAGGATCGGGATGTCAGGAGTGTGCTGGGACATAGAAGTGGTGCACTGGGACATGGGAGGGATGCACTGGGAAAAAGGAGTGCACTGGCGTTTGGAATGTACCTGAATGGGGGGAGACACAGGGACACTGGGTGCACTGGTACATGGTGCGGGCCTTCACTGGGAAAAGAGGGTGCACTGAGATTTGGGCTGTACCTTGGAATGGGAGTGCAGTGAGACATGGTGTATTAGGATATGGGGGGCACTTTGGCATGAAGGGAGTTGGTACTGGGAAATGGAGGGGCACTGTGATGTGGGGGCCACTGGGACATGGAGGGGCAAGTACTGGGATATGGGGTTGCACTGGGACATGAAGAGGGAGTGTACTAAGACTTGGGGTGGGGGGGGCTGTGCTGCGAAAAAAGGGTGCAATGAGACTTAGCATGTTCCTGGATGTGGGGAGGAGCCTGGGACATTAGGAGGCACTGGGACATGGGGGAACATTGGGACATGGTGGGGGGGGCACTGGATATGAGATGTACCTGGATGTGGGGGGCACTGGGACATGAAGGGGGAGTGTATTGGGGAAGGGGGGGTGCACTGGGGAATGAAGGGGGCACTCAGATGTGGGGGGCACTGGGACATGAGGAGGGTGTCCTGGCAAATGAAGGGGGCACTGGGGTATTGGGATGGACCTGGATGTGGGGGGCAGTGGGACATGGGGGTGTACTGGGAAATGGCGGGGGGGGCACTGGGATGTGAGGGCTATGGGAAATGGGAGGCACAGGATGTGAGCATGCCCTGGGACATGGAGAGGGGTGTACTGGGAAATAGGGAACACTGGGATACGAGAGTACATTGGTTCATGGGGGGGGAGGGGGGTACCAGGATATGTGGGGGCACTGGGTCTTAGTATGTACCTGGATGTGAGGGACACTGGGACATCAGGAATGGGGAGGGGGCACTGGAGCTGCTGTGTGTGAGACACACGGTTCCGGTGGCTTCCCGGCCCTGGACCCCCTCAACTGCTCTGCCCCCTTGTGCCTCCCCAGTTTGTTCCATTTCGTGACTACATGTCGGGGGGTCCCGGCGCGGGGCTGAGCATGGCAGGGCTGGCGCGGGAGGTCCTAGCCGAGATTCCCGACCAGCTCCTCTCTTACATGAAGGCACGGGGCATCAAACCCCCCCCCGTCCCTCCCATGCCCCCTGAAACCCCCCCACCCTGACTGCCCACCCCCGACACACCACGTCCCCTCACCTTACCCCAGGACCCTCTATCCACGGACCAAAGGCAGCCATACTCTGCCAGGGACCCGGGACTGGAGGTCCCTCTCCTCCTCTCCACAACCTCGGGGTCCCCCCCGATCTGGGGTCCCCTCCCCAGTCCCGGTTCCCACCACCACCCCCATAAACCAGCTTTTGGGTTTCCCAGGGGGATTGGGATGGTGTTGCCTGAGCATTCTTGGCCATGGGACCCCCCCCACCCCCCAATATCCATCCAGGACTGTCCTGCCCCCCCCCCGAAAAAGGGGCAGGGGATCTTCACCCTCCTGACCAGAAAGCCAGGGTGCGCAGGAACCTCCCCCAAATGTGGAGTGCCCCCCCAGGGTGATGCATGACCTCTTCTCACCCCACCAGCTCCCCCACATCCATAGACCCCCCTTCATTTCCTGGGCTGATCCCAGTGGGGTCCCCAGTGTTTTTTGTATTCCCCCTTGCCGTGTCGCATGTGTCCATGTGGGTTTGTATTGAGTTGCCTTAAATCGCAATAAATGATTGTGGCTTTAATTACAGCCCCCTCCCCCGGGACTCCCCAGCCTCTCCCCTAAAAGGGGCCCCCGCCATGTGTGACCCTCCCCAGCTGTGTGACAACACCTCCTGGGACTGTGACAACTCCCCTGCTCAGCTGTGTGACTCCCCCCTCCAGGTCTGACCCCCCCCCACCTCTGACCCCTTCCCAACTGTGTCCGCCCCACCAAGCTGTGACCCCCCACCTGCTGTGTCACCCCCACAACCTGTGCTCCCCCCCAGCTGTGTGTGGCACCCCAGCTCTGACCTCTCCCCAGCTGTCTGAACCCCCCCCTCAATTGTATGACCTCCCTGGCTGTGTGTGACCCTCCCCGCAGCTCTGACGCCCCCCAACTGTGTGATGCCCCCATACGGTGTGACCCCCCAGGCTTTAGCATCCTCTCCCAGCTCTGATCCCCCACCAGCTGTGTGACACCCCCCCACTGTGTGACCCCTCCTGTGTGTGACCTTTCCAACTGTGTGACCCCCCCCCCCACTGTGTGACCCCTCCTGACTGTGTGTGACCCTTCCAACTGTGTGACCCCCCCCCCCCCCCACTGTGTGACCCCCAAAATTGCAAATACACAGAAACCACCTGGGGCAGGGGAGGGTTGGGTTATTTACAGGACTCTGCCCCCCCACACCCCAAAACTGCTTGAAGGGGGCCCTGAGAGGCCGGGGGGGCGCTCACAGAGATCCCACACCCCAACTGAGGAGGTCATAGAGCCCCTGAAGCCCAAGTGGGGGGGTCACAGAGACCCCACATCCCACTGGGGGATTCACAAAGTATCCACACCCCAGTTAGGGGGGGTCACAAAGCCCTGACACTCCATTTTCATGGGGTAACAAAGCACCCCTCAACTGTGTCTGGGGGGGTCTCATAAAGCTCCCAACCCCAACTGGAGGGGGTCACAAAGTGCCTACACTCCAACTAGGGGGGGGTTATAAAACCCCTGCACCCAAATTGAGGGGGTCACAGACACTCCACATCCCAGCTGGGTGAGGTCGCAAAATGCTCACCCCCCAGTCTGGAGATCACAAAACCCCTGCACTCCAGTGGGTGAAAAAGTTTCCTCCCCCCTGGCTGCAAGGTGGGGGTTGTTTTAGGTCCCCCTCCCCCAGCAAAGAAGTGGCTTTCCAGTATAAAGAGACTGTACCAGTGCTGAGACCAAACCTGTTGCAGGGTACTGGGGGGGAAACCCCATGATGGGGTGGCTGCTCTCAACCCCCCTTCTTACACCCCTTCAGGCTGCGGGGGCCCTCCAGACCCCCAAATGGCTTCAAGATTCCATTCTTTATTGCTGCATTTCCCTCGGCCAAGGTCAGTCCCGAGGGAAAGTGGAAGAGATACCGAGGGGGCACAGACCCGAACTGGCACACCAAAACACGGGGACCTCCCCCAAATTGGGCAGTGGAGTGGCCTCATGTTGCTGTGGAGAAGGAAAAGATGGGGAAAGTTCCTGAGCGCCCCCCATAGCAGGGCTGACACCACAGGGGTTATCTTTCCCCGGGGGGGTGTCAGGTTGTCCTCTGAAATAAAACACTCCAAGTAAAGTGAGAGGAGGGGCAGATGAAACCCTGCATGTATGCCCCTCTGCAGAAGAGTAGGGAGAGGGTCCTTGACTGTTTGGGGGGGGACCCAGCTTGTTTCGTGGGGGTCCTGCCAGTTTGGAGGGGTCCCTGACTATTTGTGGGGGTTCCTGACTCTTTGGAAGGTCCTTGCCTGTTTGGGAGGACCCATAGGGGGAAGGGGGGGGGGCAGTGGAGGGTCCAGCAAGGCATCTCCAGAGGCTGCTACTCCAAGAGATCCTGAGGAGGGATAGAACTGTCACACACTGGGGTCCCTCCACATTCATCCATTGGGCCTCCCCCAAACACTCACCTCTTTAGAATCATTGTGGAATAAACCCTTAGGTTAGGGTTAGGGTTGGGGGTTAGAGTTGGGGGTCTGGGTTAGGATAAGGATTGGGGGTTATGGTTGGGGTTTAGCGTTGGGGGTTAGAGTTGGGGGTCTGGGTTAGGATAAGGATTGGGGGTTATGGTTGGGGTTTAGGGTTGGGGGTCAGGGTTAGGATTAGGGGTTAGGGTTGGGGGTTGGGATTAGGGTTAAGGTTAGGGTTAATTTTTCACTCAGATTTCTGTCTAGATCTTACCCAGAAATGTCCCGTTGGGGGGGGGGGGGGGTCCCCCTTTCCTACAGTCACTGCCATACCGAGACCAGACTCGGATCGGGGGTGGGATGTGTGCCGGAGCAAGCTCCACAGCAAACCCCTTCCCCCTGAAAGACGGCAGAATCTGGAAATCTCTCCTCAAGGTCATCTCTGCTCTTGCACTGCTGAAAGCCGAAACGTGTGCTTCATCTCAGCCGAGAATCATACTCGTGCCTTCAAGCCCTGCCCCACTCAATCACCTGCCGGCAAGCGCCGCGCCGCCCTCATGCCTGGCCTGAGCCCTTCCCACACTGCCTCCCCTGACCGGCCCGCACCTGTGGCCGGCGCTGCGCCCGCGTGCGGCCCTGCAAGCGCTGCAATTCCCTGCGCTGAGCGGGGCCAGCAGGCCGCTCGCATCGACATTGGAAAGGGACTTTGCATGGCCGCCCCTCCTTGGCCCTCTGACCCCGCTTTCAGCCCCAAGCAAAGCCCAGGCCGCTCCCAGGCCCCGCGGCACCGCACCCTGCCACTCGTCCCTGTCGTCCTGGCCCCATTTGGATTGGCCGCTCGCCCGCCCCCATAGGCATTCTCTCCGGCAACAAGGCCGAGCAGCGGCGCCTGCGGAGCCATGGGAAGCCCTCCGCGCTGCGCCGGCCTGGGGTCCCCTCCTCGCTTCGGCCTCGTCCCCTTTGGCGGCTGCAAGTCCACGGGGACAAGGACGGAGGGGGGTGGGAAACGGGGGAGGGGCTTTCCATATACGTGACACAGCGGATATTGGGGGTACCTCCCCCTCCGCGGGGGCTTTTGGGGGGCACAGGAGGGAGCGGTAGGGGTGGTGCAGGGCATACAAATAGAGGGGGGAGATTTGGGGGCGGAGGACAGAGGGACTCCCCAGAAAGCCTCTCAAATTGTCCCTTTGCCCTCCCCAAACCGGCCTCATTCATCCCTAACGTGACTTCAAAGTGCCCCAAATTTTGTCCACGGTTGAGGGGGCAGGCAGGGGCATCAGGACACACCTGTGTCCCAGCAGCTGCGTGCCCAGCCAGGACATGGGGCTGGGGCTGCTCCCAAAGTTCCCCCGACCCGATGACACAGCCAGACATGGGCTGGGGAGGGGGGCGGGGAGGCTGACTCAGGCTTTATTGTCCACCTGCATGCCATGAGTGAGCACAAAATCTACCTGCATCCTCTGCAGCATGCCATCTTGGAGCAGAGCCATTCCCAAAGGAAGCTGTGAGCCTGCGGCAAGCCACTGCCAGAGCAGGATCCTGGCAGGGCCTGTGAAAGCCAAGAGAGAGAAGACCACCTGGAGCAGGTTCCTGCCAGGATTAATGATGCCATGGGTTCCCACCAGGGTCTCCTTGCTCCCAAAAGGCTCCACAGTGTCACTATGGCCCCTGGGTTCCACCAGGTTCCATAGCGTCACAGTGGTGCCCAGGGTCCCATCAGCTTCCCTAGCATCCCCACAGTCTCCAGGCTTCCCTGAGGTTCTGTGATGTCACAGTGGAGCCAGGGTTCCCTCAGCTTCCATAGCCTCACAAAGGGTCTCCTGGGTTCCCTGAGCTTCTGTGGTGTCACAGTGGAGCCAGGGTTGCAAGTAGTTCCACAATATCACAAAGGGTCTCCTGGGTTCCCTGAGCTTCTGTGGTGTCACAGTGGAGCCAGGCTTCCATGTGGTTGCACAGCATCACAAAGGGTCTCCTGGGAGCCACGGGGTCACAAAGCACCGTGGATTCTGTGCTCCCCCGCTGTGTCACCGTGGCTGCTGGCTTCCAGGAGCCCCTGCACAGTGTCCCAGTGGGCCCTTGGCTTTAGGAGTGGGTGGCTCGGAGGTAGTGCCCCGGCAGTGGCTGGGGGAGAAGCAGCAGGGACAGCATGCAGACAGTGCCATGGCCACTTGTGTGGCCACTCATGTCTCTGTCCCAGGCGCAGCCGTGGTGTGTAACACCGGCTCCGGGTCCTTCGGAGTGCAGGTGACAGTCAGGGCCTGGAGCACGGCTGCTCCCAAGGGACACCCTGCGGCAGGAAGACAGCAGGGATTCGTTCCCCACACACTGCAGCTCCCTGTGCCGGGTGAGACCGAGCGCCTGTGTGAAGGCAGCCCTCTCTGGGAAGCAGCCAGGGCTGTTGTTGGGGGTTTTAGGAGTTCTCCTTCTTTTTCTCTTAAAGAATTTTTCCCATATATGTTTCCAGGGGGACAAATTACTGGGTGCTTAAGAAGAACAAAAGAGCCGGCCACAGAGGGCTAGCTACTTGTTTTTCACCTGGGGGGTGCGGGAGCAGGGTTTGCTGGTGCCCTCAGTGTGGAGAGGGAGTTGGTCAGAGCTGGAGGTTTCTTCTTTTTGGCTGTTTTTCTTTCTACCTGAGAAACCCGGATTCCCAAGCCCACTTTTTATCCTGTGCTGCTGGGAGCCGGGCCGCAGCCGCTTTGCTCCTGCCGCCGCTTGGACCCTCCGCTACACTGTAACCCTGCACACCCTTTGCCGGCTGAGACCTCCCGGAGCTCCCACTGCAGCTCCAGAGTCTGATATATCTCGTCTGCCACCCGGGATCTGTTCTCGTCTCTGCTGCTCCAGCCTGCTTCTCCCGAGGGTCCGGCCGGACACCGGGATCAGCCGCCCAGAGGGTTTGTGAAGCTTCTCGTCCATCCTTCCCCGGGACCCTGAGCCGCCCCTGCCGGCTGTGACTGGAACTGCACCGAAGGGGGGGAGGGGTGCCTGATAGCCGAGAGAGGCTGGCACTGGGTTTGTGGTTGTGTTTGCTGTTACTGCCATAGTTACTGTTGCTTGTTTGCCTTGTCATACATATATATATATATTAGTAAAGAACTGTTATTCCTACCCCTCATATCTTTGCCTGAAAGCCCCTTAATTTCAAAATCATAATAATTCGTAGGGAAGGGGGTTGCATTTTCCATTTCAGGGGAGGCTCCTGCCTTCCTTGACAGACACCTGTCTTTCAAACTAGGACAGCTGTGCCTCCCTGCAGCTCCCTGCAAGGCCCGGCTTTGGCAGCTTCGAGGTCCAAAGGCCAGTGCCAGACAGTTTGCCCCTGACATTTCTGTCTAGAGCTGACCCAGAAATGTCCCCCTGCGGGGTGCCCTTTTCCTCTCACAGTCACTGCCATCCCAAGAGCAGATCTGGGGTGGGGAGGGAAGGTGGGAGGGAGCAAGCTCCCCAGTAAACTCCCGCCCTGCAAAAGAGGGCAGTCTCTCCTCGAGGCCATCTCCGCTCTTTCATTGCTTAAAAGCCCAAAAGTGCGCTTCATGTCAGCCAGGAAGCCAAGCCCTGGCATACTGGCGCCTTCAAGCCCTGCCCCACTCAATCACCTGCCAGCAAGCGCCGTGCTGCCCTCACGCCGTCTTCTCCTTGCCATCTTTGGATTCGCCGCTGGCCTGCCATAATTGGCATTCGTTCTGGCAACAGCACCGGCCAGTGGTGCCTCTGGAGCCTCAGGAACCCCCTCATGCTGGGCTGGCGCAGGGTCCCCTCTTTTCCACGGCCTTGTGTCATTTGGTGGCTGCCAGCCTGTGGGGACAGGTCAAGACCAAGTGTCAGGGTCAGGGGTTAGGGTTAGGAGTCCGAGTTAGGGTTAGGGGTCACTGTTAGGCTGAGGGTTAGGGTTGGGGTTAGGGGTTAGGGCTAGGGGATTCAGCCAGATGAGCAACAATCATTCATTTAATTATGTACCAGCGTAGTCTTTCACTCTTGCAGATCCCAAAAAGCTTAAAACATCCGGCAGTCACTTCTTGCAACAAGTCCCACAGCCAAAAGTGAGGCCTGGCCTTCACTTTCCCCCTACAGCCTACAAACTCTGCCAGACATACAGGTGATTCTCAGTTTCCTCTCAGGTACATGTAAAAGCACATGCTCTAGGCATCACAGAGTTCTTAGCAAAACCAGACAGCAGTTTAACTTCAAACTGCTAAATGTGCCAGGACAGAAAGCTTTCACGGACCTTGCCGTGCCTTTTCCTTGCAGCCTTTCCTCTTCAGAGCACGCACTGAAGCCATGCACTTTGCTTCTCAGCTGAGTGTATTGTCATATTGCCAGAGTCCCATACGTCCATCTCCTTCTCGCACAGACAAACTGCTTCTGTCAAAACGTGCCGATGCTACGCACTTTCCATCTCAGCTATTCGCACCGCCACATTCTGTGTCCCACTTGCAGTCTGAATCTAAACTGAGGAGTTTCTGGCTACATCTCGCACCCACAGATGTGCAAGGAGGAAAAAGTTGTACGGACCTTGCTGCTTACGCTTGAAAATGTCCATTTACTCCACAATAAAATGACAGCTTTCTTTGGTTTGCATCCTGCAAACTTCACACACACATGAACACACACGAGCACACACACACACACACACTGGAGCTATGCACTTCCTTTCTTTCTCAGCTGCACTCACCCATCCCCCACCCTGACTTCTCCACCACTTTTCTCTTGGCCTTGGCATGCATGGACTGTTCCTCTTATGACACCCACTGTGTTGCCTATCCCTCCCTTACATTGCCTTGCCTTTCCTATCCAACATTGCATTTCCTCACCTGTTCTGATCATTCTTTTCCTTTGCCTACCTGACCCATCCATGTCCTTCCCTACTCCTCCTACCAATCCAGTGCCTTTCATTGACTTGCTCACCCATCCCCCACCTTGACTTCCCTACCACTATTATCCTGGCCTTGTCGTGCATGGAATATTTTTCCTAGGACACCCATTGGCTTGACTACCCCACCTTCACGTTTCTTTGCCTTACCTGTAATACGCAGACTTACATTCCCTTGCCTTTCCTGTCTCTTCCTTTACTTTTTCTTGCTTCCCCACACCTTGTATTGCCTTCCTGTACCCTCTGTAGCCTTCACTCAGCCTTCCTTCCCTCCACTGCCTTGCATTGACTTGCTCACACATCCCCCACTTGACTTCCCTTCCTATTTGTCCCGTTCCAGCCTTGCTTTTCCTTCTCCTTCTAGGACTCTCATTGCCTTGCCTGCATCTCCTTTGTCTTGCCTTGCAAAGCCACCACTTTTTGTGGAATTTCTTCAACTTGCCTTGCCCTGCCTGCTCCTCCTAGGACTCTCGAGGCCTTCACATACCTCCAGTGTTTCAGGAGCATGTGAGGGGAAGCCCAGAGGAGGTCACGTGCAAGCACACCTGTCTGTCCTGGCAGCTTTTTTCTGGCACCTATCCTTGCATGTCTTGAATTTTGGACAGGCAATCCATAGTTGGCCCTTGGGCTCCAGGACCACAATGAGAGTTCTTTTGCATACGAAGTAAAGCAGGTAGCCCAAATCTTTTAGGTGCAGATTAGAGACGGCCTATGCGGAATCAAGGCCAGAGAGAACAGTCAGTCCTGGCGACTTTTGTGTGCCAGCAATCCTTGAATGTACTTCTCACCTGCCTTGCCTTGCCTTGGCAACCCCACAGTCTCCTTGCCTTGCCCTGCTAACCCTCCATAGCCTTACATTCCTTTACACGGCCATGCCTCACCCTTGACCTGCCCCTACTGCTTCCCTCCAGGGCCTTGCCTTACCCAGCCTTTCCTGTTTCTGCCTGGCCCACCCATCACTGGTCTTTCCTTCCTATGGCCAGCCTTGCCTCTCACTTCTGGGCCTTCTCCTGCCTACCGCTCCATTTGCTTTCCCCTCACTGCTCCGGCCTTGCCTACCTCTCCCTTGACTTGCCCACAATTGCCTGCACTTGGTTTGCAGTGCCTTGCCTGCATGGAAGGCAAGGTAAAGAGTGGTAGGCAGGGCAAAGCAAAGCCAGCAGGTTTTAGGTTGTGCGAGGCAGGGCAGACATAAGCAAAGGAAGCAAATCAAGGGTAGGTTAGGAAAAACTAGGCAAGGTACTGAAGGCAAGGCAAGGCCAAGGGACTCGGAGTGCCTTTCCTTGGGAAGCAGAGGACATAGTGCCAGTGTTGCTGAAGCAGATGTTAAGGTACCATGGGGAGGTATAGTCCAGCAAGACATTTCTCTCCTGGCCCCTTCTGTGTAGGAGCAATTGTTGGATGTATTCAATACTGGAGGTTGGATCGGTCCCTGGATGTGTTGTATTTTGGAGGAGGGGATGCCATTTCTTTGGAGATGGGCTTGTAGTTGCTCTCTTTGGCAAGGAATGCAAGTTTGGATCTGCACATTAGGTGCTCTTAGTGATTTGAAAGGCTTTTCCCAACAGGCAGTTCTCTGGATTAGAGCTGTTGAACTGCCAGTGGGAACCCAAAGGCCAAGCTCTTGAGCCTTTTGTCCTGGTGCCTTTAGTGTGTGAGCAGTCTCTGGTGCCGTTGTCTTTGGATCCTGACTCTGGGAGAGTGAAGGCTTAGGATGGTACCTAGAGCTGAGAAGGAACGTGCTGATAGCAGGGTGTGTGCTGCTAGTTTGAGGGGTGCAGTTCAAGTTGCAGGCAGCAAGAGCTTTCTCAGATGGAACTTTTGTGAGCTCTGTTTTTGCCAGATGTTTTCAAGTTGGTGGCCAGACTCTGCGAGAGTGAAAAGATTCTGTAGGGCAAAAGAGTTCGTGTTGTTCTTTGAGGGTGGTGCAAAGAAGAGTTTGCACTTGGAAGGGGATGGTTAGGGAAATCTTTTTGTCCTGACGCCCTTGATTTGAGAGCGGGGACGTTTCCAGCTCCGCTCTGCCCTCGGAGTGCTTTCGAGCTGCGCCCGGCGCGTGTCCTTCTTTCGCAAGTCGGCGGCGCCACCGTGTGCTTGTTTTCATGAGCGCTGACAGTGCCCAGGAAAAAGCCAAGCGCTTTGCTGGCCCGGCCGCAGTGGTGTGGGAGCAGCTGGTGGGAGAGCTCCGCTGTGCATCCTGGCTCTCGGACACATAAAAGAATGTGATGCTGCATGTAGCGGGGAAGGAAGAGGAATCGTTTCATTGTTGGCTTTGAGTTTTTAGGCTGCAAAAGAAAAGGCAATTCCACCACGGCCTCTTCCTTTTTGAACCTTTTTTGTGCAATCAGCTGTTGAACATGTTAACTCGCACCCACCAAACTGCATCAAACCCCCTGGAGATACGCAGGGAGCTCTATGTACCATCCTACCTTCTCACTCTTGCAGATCCCAAACCCCTTCAAAACATCCAGCAACTGCTCGCAAAGAAAAAGTCCTACAACAAAATGCCAGTGCTGGCCTTCATCTTCCCTTTGCATTCTCTAAACTAGACGAAACACACTAGTGATTTGTACTTTCCTGTTCAACTATATATCATCACATTCTCTCAAAGTGGCAGAGTCTATCGCTAAAGTGAAGCGTTTCCAGCTTCAGTTCGGACTGAGAGATGTGCCAGGAGAAAAAGCTTTTGTTGACTTTCCCTCTTCCCTGTAAAACTTGATACTTGTAGCGCAATCACTTTCACACACCTTCAGTGTAGCTGAGTTCAAGCAGCTAGAGCTCACAGAGATGGAAGTGTCAGGAGAGGAGACGTTCCAAAAGTACCCTATTTTTCTAGCAGCGTTAGAGTTGTGCTCAGCAGACTGCAGCTCTGTATCTTCCTTCTCTGGCAGACGTGCAATGCCATTGCTCCCTCTCACAGCTCAGTGGCAAGCTGCTCTCATGAAAAAAAGAACTAGAAAGAAAAGCCAATGCTGGGCTGCACCTTCGCTTTGACACACATAAGCCACATCAAACTCATTGGTGTACTCTGTTCTTCCCTTTTCCGCTGCATCTACCACTGTGTTTTCTGCATCTCGGAGCCGAAAGCAAAGTACAATCGTTTCCACAAGGGGCTGGAAGAGGAATAGGTAGCAGCACAAGTAGCTGCCATTGAACTTTCTGTTTCCGACTGCTAGTGTGAATTCAGCAGGCAGGCGAGTGGCAGCCACGCTTCCTCTTGCAGCCTGTACAATGCGCACACAAGCCCGGTGCTCTGCGCCTTCGTTCTTCCCCTACTATGCCATGTGGCACATTCATTCTGCCGGAGGCGAACAGTCATCTACTTGTCGCACAGAGCACTGTGCCGGCACTGAAGCGCTCCAGCCTACTACTTCTGCCGAAACATGCCTGGGCTATGCAGTTTCCCTCTCAGTGCTATGTACTGAGAGGGAAATATACCACGTTCTGCCTCTCTTGTTGTCCGAATGTAAACAGAAAGCTTTCTGGCTATGTCTCGCACAGGGAACTGTGCCAGGACAAGAAGCTTGGCTGGAGCTTGCCTCTGAAACTCGTGGAAACTTGTATTTGCACCACGTTCAAGGGGCAGCCCTCTTTCCTTTACAACCTGCACAGCACCGCCAGATCGTGGTGCTCTCTGCCCATTCCTGCTCAGTTCGAAGTACCACCACGCACATGACGGCCTCGCAAGGAACAAAGATCTGCGTAGACGTCTCTCAGAGAAAAAATGTGCCAGGATAAAAACACGTTCTTCATTCCCCCTTCTCGTCACCCAGATTGTGGTGCTGTGTTGAAAGTCTTGAACACTGAAAGACTAATCCAGTGAGTGTTTCTCTCCTGGCACATTTGGCTGAGCAAGAGCTAGACAGACAGTTTGGACTCTGTGAAATAGAAAGAGGATGATTCTACCTAGGGCTGAGGAAAAACTGCACAGCACACAGTGGATGCATGCAGTATACATGCTGAAGAGCGGCAAAGCTGGATGCCATCGGTGGGCTTCAGTTCTTTCCACAGCACATAAGGAGAAGAGCGAAGCCTCAGAGTAAAGCTGGATGCCATCGGTGGGCTTCAGTTCTTTCCACAGCACATAAGGAGAAGAGTGAAGCCTCAGAGTAAAGCTGGATGCCATCGGTGGGGTTCAGTTCTTTTCCACAGCACATAAGGAGAAGAGGGAAGCCTCAGAGTACAGTGCTTGTGTGCACAGTGTACAGACTGCAAGAGGAGAGTGGCAGTTATTCACATGCCTGCCCAATTCAAGTTATCAACTGTAAAGGGGATTTTCAACGAAAGCTGTTCTTGCTGGCACATATTCCTACTGGAAAAAATTCTGTTTATCTTTAGACTCCAAGACCCAGAGAACATGATAGCTGATGTATCAGAGAAGAAAAATAAAGGGAGCACCAGTGAGATTGGTGTGGCTGACATGAAAAGGGAAGGTGCAGCCCAACACTGGCTTTTCCTTCTAGACCCTTTTAAGGGAGCAGCTCTGGGACATTGGAAAAAACCAGTGACAGTGGAAATATGCGTCGGCACATACACACAAGAAGGAAGGTGTGTAGTCCCAACACGCTGTGTGCGGTTTAGAGGCTGCTAGAAGAAGGAACTTCTGTTTTTACACTTCCTTCTCTGTGAGCTATATCTGCTTGGACTTGGAGATACTGAAGGTGTGTGAAAATGATTGTGTTGTGAATATCAGGTTTCACAGCGAAGAGGGAAGGCCAGCAAATGCTTTGTCTCCTGGCACATCTCTCAGTCCGAACTGCAGCTGGAAACGCTTCACTTTAGCGATGGACTCTGCCACTTTGAGAGAATGTGCAAATCACTAGTGTGTTTCGTCTAGTTTAGAGAATGCAAAGGGAAGATGAAGGCCAGCACTGGCATTTTGTTGTAGGACTTTTTCTTTGCGAGCAGTTGCTGGATGTTTTGAAGAGGTTTGGGATCTGTGAGAGTGAGAATTAGTTATAGAATTATACAGCCGGTTTTAATTTTTAAATTCTATAGAGGGGTATCCTCAACAGGTACATGTATTAATATGTGCCAATCAGCCGAGTTTCAAGAGGATTAATTGATTTACTTTGCACCCTGGAATAAATGTGAAGGGATTTGTTGAGGATGTGTGTTTTCTTCTTGGCTGCGCTCACATATAGTTAGAAGAATTTTATAGGTACTCCGCTGGATAATTCTATATGTTACGAAGGATTAGTTTTTATGATACAAAATTAACACACAAAACATTTTCATACAAAATATTTTCATGCAAACATATCTTTACATCGAGGCTATGCTCTGTTTTCCAGGAGACAGATTATAGCACTGTTGTCATTTAATCTTGACACAAACCAGAAAGTGTGGCTTTTTCTAGTTGGTGGGATTAAAAATGAAATTAATTTCCTTTCAAACTTAGCCCAGGTAGCTTTTTCTTTTGAATTTTAGTGAGTAAATTGATGGCATGAAATTGAACAGTACTTTAGTTTGAGAGCTGGTAGAAGGCTTTCCTGTATTCCTCCTGGTTTAGGAAGAGGGATTCAATAATTTCTTATGTAGCATTTGCTTGTGTTTTGTCAAGATTCTTTAATTCACTAATTAGAAAAATCAAAAAAATTTAGCCAGATTATAATAATTTTGAAGTTTTCTGTGGTGACTGATTGACCTGTGGTACAAGAGTGTAGTGGTTTTTTTAAGCCAAATTATACATTACTTCCTTGATGTCTTTTCTGTGAGATAAGCATTAGGAGAAAAAGCAAAGCAGGCACACAACTTGACAGAATATAAAGACTTAACAGACTTAGATAAAATGAAGAAAGCTACAACAGAACAAACTTTCAGAACTCTTTTTTCCTCACTTTTCCCCTCTCCCACTCAGTATTACAGTTTTAGGAAAGGGAAAAAAAGGGTTTTCCCTCCTGCTCTACGTGGTTTTACAAACTGCCACCATTTGCAGGTTTGCTTAGAATTAAACAATTTCTGCTAAGGTGTAACACATCTCTTTTCCATGAGCCTTCTCACAGCTCTTTCAACTGTAAGACACAGGCCCTCACATGGGGTTACTACTCGTTTAAGGATGAATCATTTTCTTTTTTGGCTTGAACATAAGGCTTTTCTTCGCCACCAGGCTTTAAAAGCCTCTCCCTGCTTTATATACATAGCCTGGCATTGGCACTCTCTAACCTTTTACAAGCTACTCGAAAAAAAATGTCCATCCCCCCACATACTTTAACATGGATTAAAGAGACAAACAGTTTGCAATATTACAGTTCATACCACGGCGAGGAAAGGAGAGTTTTAAGCTCCGCGCAGGACCACGCAGCACAGCCCTTGCAGCTTCGTCCCACGTGATCTCGCTTTCTCTTTCCCTCTGGCTCCGAAAGCCGCCATGTTGTAGGGTGTTACCGGGCTCCATGGTGGAGAGAGCCCCCCCCGCTCCCTCTGCGCTGCCGGGCGCACAGTGTGAAAAAGGGATGTCTTCCTCTGTTCGTCACGAAGTATGCTGGCTGCACCGGAGGCTCCGCCGGCTCCCTCTTCCTCAGGATACCGCGTCGGATGACCTCAGCCCTGTAGCCAGCCATAGCTATCTGCGGCTCAGGGAATAGTTTCCCTCTCCACAATCCAGAGTCCGTGCTGCAGCGCTAGGAGAAGGGGCAGGAGGCAGAGAGGCAGGGGCAGGGGCGCCCGTCCCCAGCCCCGGGGGCCGGGCCACAGGGGCCCACCCCTCCCCCTCTCCCTCTCCCCTCCTTGCACTAAGCCAGAACGGAAAAAAAAACCTCTCCAAAATCTCGCCTTCCATGGGGTTTTAATATGTAAAAATTGAGAGAAGCACTGTTGGTCTAGAGAACTGCCTGTCAGTTCAGGTTAAACCACGACAAAGAGATAGAGAGTGTTCTGGTAAGACAGTCTGTGGTGCCAAAGATTGGTTATGGTGAGGGAAAGAAGCCTCTCCCAGGATGCCTGTTCGGTCGTGGTAATGTACCCCAGTTCTGATTCCCTGGTTGGCTTTGGTGTTAGCCACTTCCCTGTACTTAAGATCGACCTGTCACAGGTTCGAGGTCTTTTGCCTATGGAACCTTTCACAAGTTGTAGCATTAAACTGCTGTTTGTGGAACTCTATGCAAGGACCCTTCTCAACTCCTTGCCATCGGATTCATATTACTGAAGTCATCCCTGCATCTGTGCGTTCATGCATATGAGCCCACAGAACCAGAAGGGACTCAGTCTTCTGAGGCAGAACTGGGAAGATTAGTACATATTTGTAGGATTTCAAATATGTATAAATTCTTATACCAACTCTCAGGATAATATTGGTTGAGACAAATTATACATCTATAAGACCTTAGCTACAACATTTTTTCAGTAAAAAGACAAAACAAGTTAGACAAAAATTAAACTCAAGAATACATAGAATGCTTTAACTTCTATTTGATCTCTCACTAAGTCACTTGCAATGAAAACACAAACAAATTACAAACATTAACAAACTGACAATGCAAGCAATTATGGTGACACTTTAAATCTCATTGGTTTTCATGTAGCTCTATCTCATGTGTTGGTAGATTCCTATAAAAGAAAAGTGAAAATTTGGCCCACTAGACCGATTATTTAAAAATAAGTAAAACTTCTTGGGGCTAACACAAAGTGACAGTGAAGCAATGGTTATCACATTTAGGTGTGATCTTGCTGCTTGCAGTTTCCCTGCTCTCAAACTGTTTCCCTTATCTTCGATGCAGGGATGTTTGACATTCCTAGAAAAGAGAAAAGAAACAAACTTCCCCGGCAAAATACGCCTGAGTGAAACAAGTTGTTAATTGCATTATCTTATTCAGGTGGAGTTCTAGCTTTTATTCTACGAAGTGCTTGTTGCACTACTTTTGCTCTTTCCCTCAGGTTTTCAGTGGGGTTTCCTCCAATTGATTGTTCAGTGGAGAGAGTGAGACTGCTTTTAAAAGTTTTGCAAGAGTTGCAGTCTGTGAATTAGGCATTTGAGTTGCTTTTTTTTCCAGGGTTTTCGTAGGCTTCTGCTTTGTGCCCTGGAGCAGTTTGCGTTATCATTTTGCTCCTTTTGTTCCAGTGGTTTTCCTTTTGGACATGATCAAGTTCGGCAGCAAGCAATGCTACTGCCTAAAACCCCTTTTTTTTTTAATAACCAATCACCTTTTTGGCAATCAATCATCTTTTAGTAGCCAATTACTCTTTATCCCAATTTTTTTTTTAATAGCCAATCACCCTTTCAGCAATCAATCATCTTTTAGTAACCAATTGCTCCTTATTTCAAATTATATATTTTTTTATGAAGTCCACCCCAGGAGTAGAGAGGAGTAGAGAGTTAACAAATTAACTAAGGAAGGACAACAAAACATTTTATTTGCACTGGCCACCTAGGACAGGCATTTCCCCTAAAGTTTTTGTATAGCCCCCACAAAGGAAGTTGCATGATAAATACTTAGGCCTGCGCAGGGACAACACCAGCCCCACAAGGCAGCAACCTCAGGATCAGAGGCTGCCAATTCTAGTTGTCTACAATAAACAACAGACTGGTGAGGGGGGGTTCCTCACAAGATAGGAGGTACAGAATTGGCTTCAAGACTGAAACCTGCCAATTCTGGCTTTTCACAAGAAACCACGGACTGGTGGAGGGGGTGGTTCCCCACAAGACAGGAGGTGCTGAATTGGATTTAGGGCTGAAACCTGCCAATTCTGGCTTATCACAACAAAACACATACACAAAAGACACAGGGGCGTGTGTCCCCTCTAAACAGGAGTCTTTCGGCTCCACACAACCGTCATGTAACAGGAGCTTTGCAGCTCCCCAAAATGTAGGGGCGTGGGTCCCCGGCTGTACAGGGGCTTTTCAGGCTCCCCACAAACACCACAGAACAGGAGCGTTAATGGCTCTGCGCATGATACCGACCAAAAAAAAAAACAAAACCAAAACTAAACAAAACAATGAACTATACACCCAAATCTTTTAACCACAATGTCCACAATTCATGAAAGCAGGATTCATTCAAGTTTCTAAGTTTGCAAAAGAAACCACAATGTCCAGAACCCCTCAAAAGAAATAGTGTTTAGATTCATGAGATGAAGTAGATAAGGAAGATGAAATAATTTCGTGAGAGAAGACAAGATTATTGTGAAAGGCACTTGGGGTCAGAGAATGTTACGCTTGCTGACTACGCCAATAAATGTTATGATCCAATTGTTATTAAGGTTCTTTGGAAATTCCTCTGCCCGAATTAAGGTGCAAACGAGACCATATGCCAGTGACAATAGTAAGGGTTTTATTTGATGGTAAATATGAGAGAGAGAGAGAGAGAGCGAGAGAGAGAGAAAGAAAGAAAAAAAAGTAGAAAATAGGTGGGGGGGACAGAAAGAGTGACAGGGACAGGATAAGGAATATATCACCACTCCGTGGACCCCAAGATGTTCCGTTGATCCTCTGCAGCTGGTCTTCTTGGTGGTGAAGGTCGCCCCAGAAAGCATAGAGTCTGATGGGTTTATATGCTCAGGCTGGGTAGGTATGTCTGGGCATGTCCCCCTGGAGGTGGGGGACGCAGTCTCTCACAGCAGACTCTGGGTCTGTTGCATCACGTGCAGGCCTGTGGGGCCGAGTCTCTCACGTGAAAGTCCCGTGGATGTGCCCTGTGGGGTTGGGAGTTCCACAGCTGGGCCAGTTTGTGTAATCGGAGGATGGGTGTTTATTGCCTCTCACCAGAGGTTAGCCATGCACCCAAAACCTCCTCCTCCTCCCTCGGTTGGGGGGAGTCTGTGTAAACCTGGCTTCTGTGAGCTGTGCTCTCCCCCACTCCAAACTCAACCGGGGATAGTTGCAGGTGGTGGCTTTGGTCTTTTGTGGATGCATACCTTTCCCTCAGCCTGAGATGATTGAACAATGCGTTTCCCTTTATCTAATCAACAGTTTGACTTTCAGTTCAAAGTCCCACTCTTCAGGGAAGCTTCTTCGGTTGTAGCTTCTTTATAATGAGCAAAACTTTATATCAATGTTTGAGGCATGAACTATTTTCAGTCTCTGACAGGGATTGCAGTCAGTTCATAACAGTTTGCCGCTGCATCTCCTTCCTCTCCACATTTTCCCCCTCCTGCTCTAGTGTGGGTCCCCTCTGGGTCTGCAATCCTTCAGGATGAACCTGCTCTAATCTGAGATTTCCATGAGCTGCTGGTCCCACCTACCAAAACCTCACCATGTACACCCAATACACAGAAAATATATACTGTCTTTTTGTGTTTGTAGTAGGGTGTCTTTATTACTTCTAGTCTAAGAGACAGTAAATTAGGTTTTAGTCGCACAAACTGGAGGAGAAAATTCTGCTCAGATACAAGCAAGACCGGAACTGGTATTGAAATAAGCAGAGAGAAAATAAAAAGACAAGTCACACTTTGCTTTAGTGAACTCTCCATCTGGCAAGCCAGGAGAAGGATCAGTCAGAAGCATCAGGTTCAGTGAGTTATGAACAGTCCCCTCCCACAGCTTGCTTTTAGTCTACAAGAGGGGAAAAAAATGAATAAAGCTACTGGAGGTATCTGGCAATGCTTTACTTTACCTTTTCCAGTTTGAACTGAGCAAGTTACTCGTTTGTGAAAGAAGTATTTGCTCTGAGAGGGAAAAAAAATGAGATTAAGTCTAGACTTGGACCCAGTCTCTCGCATCAGTAGGAAGGACACTCCAGGAGACATGTCTCCTTCCCTCCAATCATAAAGTTTTAACTTGTTTCTCAACTCATTACTGAGTTTTTTGAGGGCTTTTTGGGGGTGGAGATGGTGGTGGAGAGAGTCCCAGGTTATCACTTTTGCTTTGTCAGAGAGGAAAAAAAAATTCTTACTCCCATGCCAGAGATTTTATACACTTAGGGAGATAAAAGTGTAATGATTGGTGGGGGAGGATAAGAATTTTATAATCCACTTTTGTAGTGTTCCTACACTGACTCAGGTCTACTTATTTGTTTGCAAGGTCAGAGGTACAGCTGTACTGTATTCTAACATGCAGAGTAAAAAAAGGTCAGATATTTTATGGATTTAAGAGCAAAGGATTGCTAAAATAGCACAGGTCTCTTTGAAACGAATTTCACTTTATTCTTAAATTTCATTTAACTTTTAGGAGGGGGACTCTTATGTTCTGTGCAGCTACAAGGAATCCATCACCTGGACAGTGAAAAAACAGCCACCTGCTTCCTAAGGAACCACTTGTCTGTGCATCTCCTCAGGCTTTGCTCGAATTCCTGATTCCTCAAGCTGTAGATGATGGGGATGAGCATTGGGGTGATAACTGTGTAGGACAGGGAAACCATTTTCTTCATGCTGGATGAGAGGCTGGCCTTGGGTTGCAGGTGGATGATGCCAGCTGTGCTGTAGGAAAGAGCCACCACCAGCAGGTGAGCTGCACACATGGAAGAGGGTTGTCTCTGGCCCACAGCTGATGGTATCTGAAGAACAGCACGGATAATGCGAAGGTAAGAGACGGCTATCAGAGAAAAAGGAATCATCACTATTATGACAACAGCAATAAAAATCAGTAGCTCAAACAAGGCTGTGTCTGCACACACCAACTTTAACACGGGAAAAACATCACAAAAGAAATGATTGACCATGTTTCTCCTACAGAAGGGCAGAGAGAACAACCATGTGGTGAAGCCCAGAGCCACAGGGGCACCAGACAGCCAAGACCCAAGGGACATCCTGACGCAGTGATCTCTATTCATCGTGGTGGCATATTGCAAAGGATGACATATTGCCACTTGCCAGTCACAAGCCATTGCACCCAAGAGGAAACACTCACAGGTGACAAAAAGGATAATGCAGTTGAGCTGCAATGCACAAGCTGTGAAGGAAATAATTTTTTCCTCCATCAGCAGAATCATGAGCATCTTGAGGATAATGCTCAGCCTGTAGCAGATCTCTGTCAAGGCAAGGTTCTTCAGGAAGTAGTACATGGGCATGTGTAGGACAGAGTTAGTGGTTGTGATCAAAACAGTTAGAGAGTTCCCTGTCAAGATGGCCACAAACTCAATGGAAATCAGTGTGAAAAACAGGACCTGCATCTTGCCATGGAAGGCAAACCCCAAAAGTAAGAAGTGAATAGTGACGGTTTGGTTTCCCAGGTTCATGTCCTCAACAGGTCTCATCCTAAAAGAGAAAAAAGCACACCACACTACAAAAGGATTAGCATCTGGGGACAGACTTGTGGGCTAAGAAATATTTACAGTTGCAGCAAAATGGGGTTTAAAACATGTCATGAAACTTGGACTGGATATGACAGTCACCCCTGTGAAAAAAAATCTATGCTGGAGAACCTGTTCAAAATCGTCTTTAACAGTAACAGGCTGGGATTTGTCTTCCTGAAATTAGGTGAACAGAAGACAAACGTACAAATTTCAAATAACCATTCTGTGTTCATTTTATACAGAAAGAAATGGATACCTCCAAAGGGCAGCTCACCTTAGAGTGACAGAAGAATTTTTGATGAGACAGCAGAATTTCACTTTGGATGGGCTGGATTCCTCTCAGTTAACTTCAGTATCTAAATGTCCATAGATATCTAAATGGGAGCCAGTGATCTTAGAATCACTTCATATTTAATGATGAGAAAGATACCATAAGACAGATGCAAAATTTCTTTCCTTCTAACGTGGATGTTCAAGGATTGGTGGTATAATTATTAATGAAGTGAATATGCAATATGCAAATACCAAATTTTTGGATAGCTAGAATTAACTGAAATTAATTTAATTATTGGTGCTCTAAGACAGATGATATGGAGATCCTGTGGCTTTCTACCTGCTGAGTTGATTCAAGCAGAAGTGACCTACATACATAATTTCATTTTAACCCTGCAAAAGTACACTCCAAACCTAAACAAGTTTAGGCTGCTAAAAGTGTTTGCTTCTTTGTTTTGTCAAATCATATAAAATCCATATTCTGAGGTTTTATATAAGATAAGCTCTGGGGAATAAAAAGATGCTCAGCATAGACAAGGCTGCCCACATAAAAGTGGTCACCAGCATCTACACCTTGCTGCCTTTTTCTGGGAATTTGCCATCTCATCAGATCTGCTAAGAGAATTATTTGTCTGGGAAACTTCCTGGACTGTTTTAGCCAAAATAAACTTGGCTGATTTTTGAAAGACAGATAAAGACAATAATAGAATCTTTTTTTTCTGTATTTACACCATTGGGATTAAGATAATGTGGCCCACAAGACCTGGAGTTTAGTTTTACTCTAAGAGAACAAAGGATTAACATTTTCTCTACAAGGTTCACATGTATGAGGTAAGACAAAAATTCCAAACAAATAATGAAGAATAAATTGTTTGGACTCTCATGATAATATCTGTATGTCCAGTGGGATTTGGCTTCTACCCAGATGAAGGAAAACTCTTGCTACCTACACAACAGCTATACTGCATCATTAATAATGGTAAAATAGCTTGAGATTTTGGAATCTGGGTTTTCAGGATTTCTGAAAATTCCTTTTTCTTTTCCTTAACAATGATAAAAGAGAAATGAAGAGATGCGAAAATACAAAAACTGTGATTCATTTGCTCCACACATTTATCAGCAAAATAAGTAGCTACAGTTGCCAAAGTTTTCTATAGACAATAGAAATAAGCAAATGTACTGTCAGTATAAAGTTTCTTCATCATAAACATTGAAAATAATATACTAATGCCAGAGATGTTTCTGTTTCTTTTGGATGAGTGAGTAATTCAGACCTAAAAATCCACATTGCTGGTTGTTGGGGGTTTTAGGAGTTCTCCTGTTCTTCTTTTTCCCTTAAAGAATTTTTCCCATATATGTTTCCAGGGGGACAAATTACTGGGTGCTTAAGAAGAACAAAAGAGCCGGCCACAGAGGGCTAGCTACTTGTTTTTCACCTGGGGGGTGCGGGAGCAGGGTTTGCTGGTGCCCTCAGTGTGGAGAGGGAGTTGGTCAGAGCTGGAGGTTTCTTCTTTTTGGCTGTTTTTCCTTCTACCTGAGAAACCCGGATTCCCAAGCCCACTTTTTATCCTGTGCTGCTGGGAGCCGGGCCGCAGCCGCTTTGCTCCTGCCGCCGCTTGGACCCTCCGCTACACTGTAACCCTGCACACCCTTTGCCGGCTGAGACCTCCCGGAGCTCCCACTGCAGCTCCAGAGTCTGATATATCTCGTCTGCCACCCGGGATCTGTGCTCGTCCCTGCTGCTCCAGCCTGCTGCTCCCGAGGGTCCGGCCGGACACCGGGATCAGCCACCCAGAGGGTTTGTGAAGCTTCTCGTCCATCCTTTCCCGGGACCCTGAGCCGCTCCTGCCAGCTGTGACTGGAACTGCACCGAAGGGGGGGAGGGGTGACCTACAGCCGAGAGGGGCTGGCACTGGGTTTGTGGTTGTGTTTGCTGTTACTGCCATAGTTATTGCTGTTCGTTTGCCTTGTCATACATATATATATATATATATATTAGTAAAGAACTGTTATTCCTACCCCTCATATCTTTGCCTGAAAGCCCCTTAATTTCAAAATTCTAATAATTCGGAGGGAAGGGGGTTGCATTTTCCATTTCAGGGGAGGCTCCTGCCTTCCTTGACAGACACCTGTCTCTCAAACCAGGACACTGGTGCTTAAAGGTGGGATAGATTTATCTTGTAGAATCTAATAGCAGCTCCAGGTGCCAATTAGAAAAATAAACCATGGAAAACCATGTATGTTTTAGTTTTGCCTTAGGAACCAATTAAGAAGGAGGAACAGAAAATTAAATATTACCTTATGTTACAAAAAGTGGTGGAGTTTTCTCTCTGTCTTCAAGAGGACAAATAATTCCAAAGGCAGAGAGGAAGAGAAATTATGAATAAAGAGAATGAAAGAAAAAAAACAAACAACAAATCCCTTTGTTTTCCTCTCTAGGAGGAAGCATCTCTTGTCTGATTCCAAAGGCTCCTACAGCTAACTGCTGGGGCTATTTCAATTTTCGTATGCTCCCAGTAGGATCAGGTCTCCAGACAGCAACTTGTTGGTATGATGAAATCATATGTTACTTAATCTTTTTTTTTTATCCATGGTTTTAGAACATACTAGCAGTCTAAGTGTAGGATAGGCAAAATTCCCTTAATCCTTACGCATGGTGAGTTGTAAGTGATATAATTGTCAAGAGTACTAATAGGATATTCTTTAATGCTTTTTCTTACACCTTACTAATATTAGCTAAAAATGGCAAGAAATAGTGCCCAAAGGGATATTCCACTGCATATGACATCAAGCTCAGCAATAAAAACAGGGAAATTAAGTTTTTGGGGGGCTACCTTTGCTCAGGGACTGATTAGGCTTTGGCCAACTGGTGATGAACAACTGGGAATTTTTTACATAATTTTTCTTGATTTTGTTTTACTTTGAGTTGTTGTTTTGTTTCCTTTTTCCCCCTTTTTTTTCCTGATTAAAATATCTCCACTCATTTTTTTTTATTTTTGCATTTTTATCCTTCCAGTTCTCTCCCCCATCCCATGAGGAGGGATCATTTTTCTGAAGCCAGAGTTTCATAAAAGGATTCATGAAAATCTAATACTGCATGGCAGTGTGGTGTTTTGTGTTAGGATACCTGGCTAACAGTTACTCAGTGATGAGAGGAACGATGATGAGACACGGAGTACAACCAACCTCATTCATCTGACTCAGCCACCCAAAAAACATCAAAGGTGTTTCATGCACCTTTCGAGCATGTGAAATGATCTTCCAAGTGTTAGCGTAGAAACACATAATCACGGTATGATTATATGCAGGTTCTTTTATTGAAGAGCTCTGGGAATCAGGGGTACAGACCCAAATCTGACTCCGACATGGATTTGAGATGGATACATTTTTATACCCTTTCCTTACATAACTGTTGTATAATCATATGTTAATCATTACCTTCATATTGTTCTATTGTGTATATTGATTTCACCCAAGCATGAGTTTTAAGCCCCCTTCCCACAACATTTCTCATGATTGTTGTTCCTTTCTCATGATTCTTGTTGCGATTAAACAATTATTTTTAATTATATTTAATTACTAACCAATCATTGCATTTAACTTTATCATCTACCATACAGGTGAATACACAGGTGCAGGTTCACATGATTTTAGCAAAGACAATGCCCACTCCCGTTCCCAAGGCCTGCTTTAGCTACCACAATTTTAGAAACATTTTAACCCTATGCTAGCACAAGTGCAGTACAAGCTAAGGAGGACTGTGGCATAAAAGTTATTATGGGTGTGTGCACATGGGGACAAATTTCAAGAACAAAAAGGAAATTACTTCAAAGAGTATTGGGGCTTTGTATTTTGTATTGGGGCTGCTTGTAACTTACGTACTCCCTCACCTTCCCAGGGACCAATGTGAGGCCCCATTCTCTCCAGCCTCTTACCCTTTTCAAAGACAGGAGTCTTTTGCTTTGTTTTAGTCCTCAGGCGTCTCTCCCAGTCACTATGATCATTCAAAGATTATTGAGAATGGCCGGACAATGCCATTCTCAGACAGCATCCTCAGCACTCATGGGTTCATGGGTAGGTTCATGGACAGGGGGATTGGAACTAGATAATCTTTAAGGTCCCTTCTAACTCAAAACCATTCCATGCTTCTATAATTTGATTCTATAACTTACCTATGTCTGTTATTCCCTGGCCTGATCTTCTTTCACCAAGGATGCACCATCCTTACTCCAGTCTCCCTCTGATCTCTAGGGCCTGGGATTCCTGAAGCCTAGTCTTGCTAGTGAAGACCAAGGCAAAGAAGTCATTCAGTGTATCAACCTTTTCCATGTCCTGCATCATCAGGTTCCCCAGCTCATTCACCAATGCATTGTGTGTGCCTTTTGTCACATGGATACGTACAGAAATCCTCCTTGTTGTCTTTGACATTCCTGACCAGATGCAATTCCATTTCAGCTTTGGCTTTCATAACTGCATTTCATAACATGCTCAGACAGAGCATGAAGATTTGAAAAATAATAATTCTTAATTAGCTTATGCACTTTTGTCCAGTAAACTGCCAGCCATGCTTTTGGGACTATACCTGTGTGGCCAATCAAAACAGTTCCACCCACACCCAGGCATGCACATACACACACCACACACTGCAGGAATTCTCTGAAGAGACAAGCAGAGGCCAGGAGCCCTGGAGGCTCAGGGGAGGATGATGGAGCAACTGTTCACAGCTACTGCAAAAGAAACCAAAATCATCTCAATATGAAAGGAAATTGCAGGTGTTCATTGTTTTATTTTGACAAAAGAGCAAAAACTAGAACAACTAGTTGTACTTATAGAAATGCAGAGGTAGAGCAAGGCAAAACTAATTTTAAGGTTATGCTCGCATAGCTTGTGTATTTATGAGGGTGGAAGCTTGCCAGGCCCAGCAGCACGATGGGCTGGATGAGCTGAGCACGTGCAAGTCCGACCACACAGCTTCAGCCCCTGACCTGTCAGGGGCTCTTCTGCCTGCCTGAATTCTGTACATGGACCATTCCCCAAAAGAACTGTGGCCTGGAGACAGCCCACACTGGAGCAGATTTATCCTGAAGGACTGCTATCCCAGAGAGGATGTACACTGGAGCAGGGTAAAAATGGGTGGAGGAAGAATCAGCAAAGGCAAATTGTTATGAACTTACCACAACCACCCACTGGT
This sequence comes from Lycocorax pyrrhopterus obiensis, assembly GCA_014706295.1. Taxonomy (NCBI): domain Eukaryota; kingdom Metazoa; phylum Chordata; class Aves; order Passeriformes; family Paradisaeidae; genus Lycocorax; species Lycocorax pyrrhopterus. The sequence continues at coordinate 617,193 of JACSVZ010000026.1, read as the reverse complement.
CAGTAAAGGGAGGAGATAAAAGTTTCAGGAATGAATCATAGAATCCTTTAGGTTCCAAAGAACCTTTAAGATCTTCAAGTCCAACCATTAATCCAGCACTGCCAAGGTAAGTCATACCCCCAAGTGTCACATCCACACATCTTTTAAATCCCTCCAGGGATGGTGACTGCCCTGTGCAGCCTGTGCCAGTGCATGACAACCCTTTCAGTGAAAAATGTTTTGCTAATATCCAATCTAAAACTCCCCTGGCACAACTTGAGGCCAGTTGCTCTTCTCCTATTGCTTGATGCTTGGCAGCAGAGCCTGACCCCCACCTGGCTACAGTCTCACATCAGGGAGTTGCGGAGAGCAAGAACGTCCCCCCTGAGCCTCCTTTTCCCCAGGCCGAGCCTCCCTTAATTGTTCCTGGTGCTCCAGACCCTTCCACAGCTCCATTTGCTTCCCTGGACATGTTCCAGCCCCTCAATGTCTCTCTTGTCATGAGGGGCCAAAAACTGACCCCAGGACTGGAGGTGTGGCCTCACCACTGCCCAGTACACAGGGACACTCACTGCCCCGGTCCTGCTGGACACACTATGGCTGGTACAGACCAGGTGCCATTGGCCTTCTTGCCCACCCGGACACACCTGGGCTCATGTTCATCTGCTGTCAGCCAGCATCCCCGAGTCTGTTGAGGTGCACTATGTGGTGGTAGAGAGATAGGCCCTGAGGGCCAGAGAGAGAGCCTCTTTCCTGGGCCCGGAGGTGACCCTGGGAGTGCATCCAGGTCACCGGGGATGGGCTGAGAGAGGATTGTGGGTTTGTGGACAGTGTTGGACCTATGGGAAGTGACAATTGTAGTTTGTGGCCTTCTAGGGTATTGTTTGCCTGTTACGATAATAGGCAATACCTGTGCAATACCCCAGGTGATTGGAAGACACCGTGGTGAACATCTTTCCTGTTTATATGATGTTATATCCTGTTAGGTGCTGGTATTTAGGGAATCTTCACTGCGCAATAAACGGCTTCGCACTTTTCCATCTTGTGTGCGAAGTCCATGCCCTAGCGTGATTACTGCAAAGTCCTTCTCCTCCAGGCACTTTCCAGCCACTCTGCCCCAGCCTGGAGTGTTCCAAGGCATTTGGTGTGACATAAGCACAGGACCCAGCAATTCACCTTGTTCAGCCTCAAACCATTGGCCTCAGCCCGTCAATCCAGCCTGTCCAGATCCCTCTGCGGAGCCTTCCTGTTCTCCAGTAGATCCACACTCCCTCCAGTTTTGTCTGCAGATTTACTGAAGGCACACTCAACCCCTTGTCCAGATCATCAATAAAAATACCATGAAATGGAGCCCAGGAAAAAAGGGAAGGTAGGGGGAAGGTGATGTAGTTTTGGATTTGTTTCTCACCATCCAATTTATTTTGCTTGGCAAGGAAGTAAGTAAATTTTTCCCCAAATCAGTCTGGTTTGCCTACATGGTAATCAGTCAATCATCTCCCTGTCTTTATGTTGACCCATAAGATTTTTCATCTCATTTTCTCCCCCTGTCCTGTCCTCCTGAGGAGCTGGAGTGAGAGAGTGCTGGGTGAGAGCCTGGCAGCCGGCAAAGCCAGGCCACCAGACATTTGCATGCACGGGAATGGGAGAATTTACACAAATGAGAGAATTCACACAAATGAGAGAATTCACATAAATGAGAAAGCCAGAGCTCAGGGCAGAGCAGATGCAGTATCAGACCTGCCTGGGGCAGAGTCAGGGAGGTGGGTGCAAGTCAAACCTTTCACAATAGGAGAACACTAGTGTTTTCTCTGTGACGTTTCCCAGCTGTGATGCACTGGTATAAGAGTTTTCTTTTGTTCTGCTTGACTTGTCTTTCCAGGATACAAAGCTTGACTTTGCTGGAGTGGATTCAGTGTTGAATACTTCAGTCTTGAATTCATATCACTTAGTTTTCCACCTGTGTTTTAAACTGAGTTTCTGTGCCATCATGGGAAGTGCTTCAGATAAACAGCAGACAAGCAGACATCTACTAATACCGTTCCTGCCAGGCTCCATGAATGCACAGGCAGGTTCAGTATTGTAGATTAGTAACAAAGAGACGGGAAGGGAATTTGCTTTTCCTTCATTCCGATAAGTGAGTTTATTACATCTTCACCCTCCAACGGCAGGCAAGCAAATCCAAGGACAATGGGTCACTCAGGGTTTTTCCTGGGGCCGGGGGAAACGCAAGATCAGGGAGCAGGGACCATGGGAGAGCCCCAGGGGAGTGATGAGGGGCCAAGGCCAGCAGCCAACTGGGAAACCCAAACCGGAACACACCAACCCAACAGAACCATGCACCCCAGGAGAATCCCTTTGATCATTTTAAACTCAGCTACTACAATCTACCAAAAGAAATCTTCCATTTCCAGAATAAACTGGACAAAAGCAGAAAAAAAAAAAAAAGGCCAATAATATAAACTCTTATGGTACTACTTCTTGCCATTTTTAGGGTTACATAATTAATATCATATTGCAATGCTCTATATTCTTAATCTCATTGCTAAATCTTTGGTCCAATTTTCAAAGGCATACATGGCAGCCATATCAACAGCCCTTGGGACTGACAGTTTAGAGCAGGCTGTGACTGTATTTTGTAAACAGGAGCATAATTCCACACAAAGGCTTTTGACACCTTGCCAGCATGCCGTCAGACCACCACTAGAAGGATCCAGTCTCTGGATAGATGATTGCAGGACTGACTCTTCATAGTTTTTCTTGCTTGCTATATTGAATACTTAAAAAATAATACACATCAGGGGCTTTGGGCAGAACCAGGTATCACTAGCAAGGGTCTAAAATCATGTAGACAGTTCATTCGGAAAGCTTAACCTCTCTAGGAACGACAAAAGTGTGTCCAGGGCCAAACAGAGAGGAAGGGAGGGAGTGAGGGCCGGCAGTACCCAGTAGCATCAGGCCAGGCTGGGGGCAGTAACAGTTAAACCTGGCAGGAGCAGAGTGGCGCAGCGGGAGTGTGCTGGGCCCATAACCCAGAGGTCAATGGATTGGAACCATCCTCTGATAGGGCACACTTTCACCAATGCTGACTTGCCCTGTGGCTTTGTCAAGGTGGACATAAAAGCACACACTTGTTGTAATCCAAAGTCCAGAGGGACCGAAAGATTTTTTATTTTCTCTACTGCTATTCTTATACCTCTTTACAATGGCTGTGGCTTATTGAGATTGGCTGCTTAGCAAACAATAACAAGGCTGTTTAACAAACAAAGACCATTCAGGTAATAAAACAATTAGCTATAAAAGCAAAAGTATAGTTGCTACATATTATCCACAACTTCTTCCTGGTATCCTCTCAATATCCCATAACAAGAACATCCTCTCCTTGTGTCCAGGACATCTTCTCTCATTATCTTCTTGGCCTTCTCTGTGGGTTTCACTGAAGCTGCAAAATTTTCACTGTAAAACTCTCACGTGTAAATTCTGACTGGTTTCAGGTCTGACTCTGTGAGGCCCCCAGACCAGCTGTCAGCCTCATCATTGCCCAACAGCTTTTACCCTGCTTGGCTCTAGCTCTTTGGGCAACCCTAGCCATAGCCCTCCTTCTCCCTCTGCCCCTGCCACCTGGTACACCCCACGGGTGGCTGTGGAGCAGCAGCCACAGCTTCCCCCACGAGGCCCTGCATATTATGGGCACATAGGTCTTCCTCTCTTCCCTGCTGGCAGATCAATCCGCAACTTCCCAGGCACAGGAGGGCACCTCCTGTAGGGGCAGAGGAGGCTCAGCCTGCTCCAAGTGTGCTCAGCTCAAAGACCTGGGGGCTTTCTCTGTCCTCGTCTGTTTGCTGCCGTGACCATTTGTAGGGTGATCCAGGATCAGGGCCAAGCAGGTATTCCCAAGGGACACTGTAGTGGCTAGAGGTGGCTGGGTGTTGGGAGTGGAGGGGACACGGGGTGCTGTGGGTGCCGTCTCTCTTGGAAAACCTTTAGGGGTTGGCCTGCCCAGGACACAGCTGGTTCCTGCTGCCACCACAACTCTGAAACATCTGTGAAGCTTGTGGCACCCCCAGCACCATTGCTGGAGCACGTCAATATTCTGGATGGCACTCCATTCTGCAGAGTAGCCATGGCACTGAAGAGGCTTCCTGAAAGGCCTGGGGACCACGGAGGATTCCCCAGTGAAACAGGACTTGTGTTCTAGAACTGGAGTGGCTCCATTAGGAGCACCCAGCAGTGTGAGTTTGCCCACGTGTCAGAGCCAGAGGAGCACAGACACATGCCAGGAGCTGGAGCTCGGGTGTGTGCGGGGGGCTGGAAGGAGGGGGCAGGCAGTGTGAGAGGTGCAGGAGCTGGAGCCAGGCCAGGGTGTGAGGTGGCAGTGCAGGAGGCAGTGCCCGTGGGCACTGGAGGAGCAGGAGGCAGGCTTCGAGTGGCAGGAGAGGGAAGCAGCAGCACTGTGGGAGCCTTGCGGGGTAGTGCTTGGCAGAGCTGCCCTCCAAGCAGGTGAGCAGGGCTCGGTCATCCCTGGCCAAGGCAGACCAGCTTTTCTTTAGCCTGGCTCCACACTGCCCGGCCTCTCCTGCTCCTGAACGGCGCGGCTTCTTCCCTCTGCAAGTTCTGCTCTCACAGAGCAGCTGAGCTCCTGCTCCTGCTCCCCTCAGCCGGGCCTCCTGCCCGGGACTCTGGGCACCTCCCAGCCCAGCAGGCACAGACTGGCTTTGAGCCAGGTCGGCCTTGGCAAAAGCAGACTGCGGGGGCTGCTCTGGATCCTGCAGAGACTCCCAGAGAGCAGTGAGCCAGTGGAGCCAGGTGTGCAGAGATCCTCGTGATTCTCCACACCTGGGCATCACACTGGGGTTGCAACAGGGCTCAGGCACTGAGTCGCCTGCTCCTTGCTTTTTCTCCAGCCCTGCTTTGAGCAGGCATTTGGACTTGTGGCCTCCTGGGATGCAGTCAAGTTCCTTCTGAGGAGTTCCCAGAGAGGGCTCTGCCCACCTTGCTCTGCACCACGGGCAGTGAGTGAACCTCTTCCCCACAGGAACTGGAGCTCGGTCGTTGCTCAGCCCTTGGTGTCTGACCTGTCCTTTCTCCTTGCCTCTCCAGCCCCTTTCCTGGGTTCCCCAGAAGGTCTTTCTTTACCTTTTGTAGAGATGGGGCAATGTTTCCCTCTCATTAGTCCTTAAGGAGTGAGGCTGGTCTGGGCTGAAGAAGAGAAGGCAAGGGGGCTTCTGCTGGGTGAAGGTGACTTCCCAAGGCCTGCCCTGAGCCAGGAAGAGCTTGTTGCAATTTGGGAAAGATAAGATTGCGTGAGGTTTTGAGCCTGGCACTTGTAAGAGAGGCCATGCCAGGCCTGCAGAAGGAGCCGTGCTGCTGCGCTGAAGGACAGTGTGATTGGAGAGTGCCTGGAGGCCCTGCAGGAAGGCTGCACTTGGTGATGGATGTCCAAGGCAATGGAGAGCCAGCCAGCCTCAGCCAGGGGCATAAGGCTGAGCAAGGCTGGGCACAGGAGCCAGAGGTGGCTATGCAGGGGATTCCATGGTGTAATGGTGAGCACTCTGGACTCTGAATCCAGTGACCTGAGTTCAAGTCTCTGTGGGACAGTGGCCCTTTTGTTCCCTCAGGCTTTCCCTCAGCATGCTGACACCCTCACAGCTCTTCTCCAGGCTCCATTTCAGTAGAATAGGCCGCTAATTTTGCCCTTAGGGAAGCCATGTTGTCTGTCACCTTTCATCTCCTTGTTTTCCATGTGCATTAACAAAGTTTCCCAGTAGATCTGTCCTGGTTTGAAAGACAGGTGTCTGTCAAGGAAGGCAGAAGCCTCCCCTGAAATGGAAAATGCAACCCCCTTCCTCCCGAACTATTATAATTTTGAAATTAAGGGGCTTTCAGGCAAAGATATGAGGGGTAGGAATAACAGTTCTTTACTAATATATATATGTATGTATGACAAGGCAAACAAACAACAATAACTATGGCAGTAACAGCAAACACAACCACAAACCCAGTGCCAACCTCTCTCGGCTATCAGGCACCCCTCCCCCCCTTCGGTGCAGTTCCAGTCACAGCCGGCAGGGGCGGCTCGGGGTCCCGGGAAAGGATGGACGAGAAGCTTCACAAACCCTCTGGGCGGCCGATCCCCGTGTCCGGCCGGACCCTCGGGAGCAGCAGGCTGGAGCAGCAGGGACGAGCACAGATCCCGGGTGGCAGACGAGATGTATCCAACTCCGGGGCTGCAGTGGGAGCTCCGGGAGGTCCCAGCCGGCAAAGGGTGTGCAGGGTTACAGTGCAGCGAAGGGTCCAAGGGCCTGTGGAGAGCAGAGCGGCGGCGGCCCGGCTCCCAGCAGGGCAAGGAAAGGTGGGCTTGGGAAGCCGGGTTTCTCGGGTAGAAGGAAAAACCGCCGAAAAGAAGAAACCTCCAGCTCTGACCCACACCTTCTTCACACTGAGGGTACCAGCAAACCCTGCTCCCCCACCCCCCAGGTGAAAAACAAGTAGCTAGTTACACCCCCGCCCTCTGTGGCCAGCCCTTTTGTTCTTCTTAAGCACCCAGTGATTCGTCCCCTTGGAAACATATATGGGAAAAATTCTTTAAGGGAAAAAGAAGAACAGGAGAACTCCTCAAACCCCCAACAAGATCTTTCCCATTACCTTGCCAGGCAGCACAATGAGACTGACCAACCTATAATTCTTCAGGACTTCCTTTTTTCTATTTTTAGAAATGGTGGTTATGTTTCCCCTTTTCCAATCACTAGGAATTTCACTCGTTGTACAATTTTTCAGATTTTATGGATAATAGTTTAGCAACTTCTGCCAGTTTCTCTTAGCCATAAGCTGTAAGAGAAATGAGACTGTTTTACCCTTTAGTTACCAAAAACATTATTACACTGAATTCCACTAAACTTTAGCATATCACTGTGGTGCTGGAGCCTGGACAGAATAGGTCAGCAGCCCTACACAGGGTGTCTAGGACATGCAGTCATGATTGTTAACCAGGTCATTTCAAACTAAGCTCCCACATGAACCACAGTCTGTTTTCAAGAAAGAGTCCTACATGTGAAATGACTCTGTGCTATGAACACAGACATTGTACATATCAGCATCCCCTCTGAAGGAGAATGACAAGGCATTTGACCAGCCGGCACTGCAGAGATGGAAAAGGTGGAGGACGGAGAGCAATTTCACTCCAATGTGACACTGAGATATTTTATAAAGAACAGGCCTCCTCCCACTATACCCCCAAATTACATAACTGGCCTCATGAAGTGCAGTTCATGCCTTAGTCCCCACATGGGCATTGTCAGTCTTCATCATTACCGTGCCACAGCAGCACGCTTCTCTTGCCAGGTGCAACCACCTGCAGCAGCAACACTGAAAAGTCCACTCATCTGGCTCCTGTATCAACATTGAGAAGCCCAGCCCAGAGCCCCCTCAGCTGGAAAAGTACACTGGTGAAAGCAGCATGTCCTCCAGGGCCCCAAGAGCTGGTGCTGTACAAACATCTTTCATCGCCCTCATCAGAATCCCTGGGAGAGGTACTGGGGAGAACCACAGATGAGGAGAAACCTGTCCATCAAAACAAGATGTGTCATGGCAGGTAATAAAGGACTGAACTAGAAGCTGTGGTCTGTCACCCAGGGTTACAGAGACACAAAAGCTCGTGGCCTCCGTGCTGCTATTTGGGAGCAGATAGGACACTGGTGAGCCAACAAAATAAATATTGCATTGGCCAGGAATCAAACCCAGGTCAACTGCTTGGAAGGCAGCTATGCTCACCACTATACCACCAATGCATGCAAGCAGCATTGCCTCTCCTGCTATCTGCAGTTCACAGCCTGCCCAGCTTGAGGCACAGGCTAGCTTCTTCTACTTCCATGCACACTGCTATGAGCTGCCACAGAGTACAGGCGTTTCTGTGTGTAAGATATGGGCCGGGAAACTCAAGCTGGGCTAGACACCGACTAGAGGAGATCAGCAGCAGGGAGTGTCCAGGCTTGGAGCAGGACCCTGGACAGATTATGACCGAGCTGCAGCCGCAGACTGCACAGACCTATGGTGCACAGGTGGGAGAGATGGATCTGTGTGTCCAGTACCAATCTCCAGTCCTGAGCAGCCAGAGAGGAAGAAAAGGATCAGACTGTCTCCCTTGTTTATGTGAGTGCTGGTGGTGCTTTAGGGGACCTAAAGCTGGTAATGGCATCACTCCCCACTCACTTTCATACACGTGCAGGTGTAGGTGCATTTGTGAGTACATACCTGTGGTGCGATAAGCACAGCCAACCGCCCACCCAGTTGCTCATTCCTGCTCCACCTTCAGTGAATGAGGAGCATAGGAAATAAGAATTCTTCCAGTACAAAATAAACACTCGGACATGGCTTTGCAAAAACTGTTGTTGGCAAAGCAGACTCAGCTTGGGGAAATTCACATTTGGCCAATTGAAAAATGTTCACATAGTAAATAACAAAAAAACCCCCAAGCAAACAGTAAACACAACCTTTCCTTGCTCTTATCCAGGATCAGCTTGTCTACTTCACTCCACATTCTTGTATCCACCCAAGCAGCATGGGGTTATGAATTTTCTTTCTGCTCTTCCTGACCCTTCTTTTTTTCCTCCTCTGTCTGGCACTGTCTACCTAATACCGTCCCTACCTGGCTCCGTAGATGCACAGGCAGGTTCAGTATTATAGTCAGTAGCAAAGAGGCGGGAAGGGAATTTGCTTTTCCTTCATTCCGAAAGATTATTACATCTTCACCCTCGAAGGGCAGGCAAGCAAATTCAGGGAACAATGGCTCATGGAGGGTTTTTCCAGGGGCTGGGGGAAAGGCGGGATCAGGGAGCAGGGACCAATGGGAGAGCCCTGGGGGAGTGACGAGGCTGAAAGCCAACCGGGGAATTCAAACCAGGACAGATCATACTAAAGGGCAATGAACCCCGGGGGGAGCCCACTCCGATCACCCCAACACAAAAGCATGTTCACTGGCTCCCACATCTACCCCCTCTGTATTATATTTTCATGGAGGCCGCAAACTGCTGACAGCTCAGCAGTGTGACATGGAGATTGAACCATCTGTGTGTAGCACAGGGCAGCCCCTTTCCTCTTCCCACAGAGATCACGCTGCATAGGCCAATGCCACCTCCACTCCCAACACCCAGCCACCTCTAGCCAATACAGTGTCCCTTGGGAATACCTGCTTGGCCCTGACCCTGGATCACCCTACAAATGGTCACGGCAGCAAACAGACGAGGACAGAGAAAGCTCCCAGGTCTTTGAGCTGAGCACACTTGGAGCAGGCTGAGCCTCCTCTGCCGTTACAGGAGGTAAGTGCCTGGGAAGCTGTGGATTGAGCTGCCAGCAGGGAAGGGAGGAAGACCTGTATCCTAAGACCTTGTGGGGGAACTGTGCCTACTGCTCCACAGCCATCCGTGTGTGTCCCTTGAAAACTATGGAGGGCCCTCATGCATTTTACAACTAGAGCTCTGGCCTCAGCTTGGGAAGTTGAGATCCTCTAGAAAACAAGGAAATCAATACGTAGGAAGGTGATCAAAGACATATGCCTATGTCTCTCCCTGAAAGAGGCCCACACACAAATTGACCCATTTTGCTCAGTGTGTCCATCCCCGAGGCCAGGATCTAGATGGTGGCTTTGGGGAAGAAGCTGAGGGCAGGGAGCCCACAGCTCATGGCTCTTTTTCCTAAGGCAGGCATCCCTTTGCCCATTCGATGCATTCCGCAGTTCAAAGGGATATTAGATCAGTCTCCCAGAGCACGTGGGAATCATCATGATGTGGAAGAGTTGGGAAAATCCATGAGCTTCAGGCAAACCTGAATCATCCTGATGTGTAAATGAGTGCACAAGGTGCCCTGGACTCAGGCATTCCAGGGATACCAGAGCACATAGCCTCTTTCCTCCAAAGTTTTGCCTTTGTCAGGGGCATTCCCAGACATTTTAGGACCAGTCCCAAACCACATTGAACATCTGTGTAATCCTGTGCTGCTGCTGCAGCTTTCCAAAAGGCATTGCCTTTCGGTGCCTGCTCAAGGGCCCATGGGTTGCAGGGCAACCCAGGATAATGGAGGCTGGGAGAGACCAGTGGAAGTCCTCTGCTCCTGCTCTGAGAAGAACAAACTTTCCAGTTGCCTCCAGAACCTGTGGGCCTTGTCCCATTGTCCTCTGAACACTGCCACTGTCAGAAAGGTCCCTGTCTCTTGGACAGCTCTTCCAGGGATGCCCTGCACCCCCGGGGGGCTACCAGGAGATGGAAAGGGCTCCTACAGCTGAGCCTCCCAGGTCCTCGAGGGGGAGGACCACCAGGAGATGACATTGAGGCTACCTGCACTGGTGAGCACATGCCATGGCAGCCTGGAGAGCACAGGGCCGGGTATGTGCAGGGAATGCCACCTGCTCTGCATTGCACTTGCAGGCCAGTGACAAGGAACCCCTTCGGGGCAGAAGGGCTGGAAAGCAGAGAGAAAGTCTGTCCCAAGAGAGCTTTCACCCCTAATCCGGAGAGTTCCTTACTGTCCATCTCTAGATCTCACTCCATAAGCCTGGGATCTGATCACCCCGTGGATGGTGCCCTTTCCTTGGCACTGCAGAGGCCACATCTGGCTTGGTGTCCCCATTTGGTGTCCCCAGGGACAAGGGAGGTGGTGGTGATCTCTTATGAAGAGACGCACTGGCAGAGGACCAGGCAGAACATAAGGGCTGCAGCACCTGACGTATGGGAGGAGGCCGAGGGCACTGTGCTTGTGCAACCTGGTGGAGATGAGCAAGGTGTGGAGGGGGGCATGGAGCTGCTGTCTCCACCACCTCCTGGAGGTTCTGGAGAGAATGAAGCCAAACTCTCCTGAGAGGTGCACTGCCAAAGGGCAAGAGGCAGCAATCACCAGTGGCAAGAAAGGAAATCCCAGGACTCCCTGGGGGAAGACAAGGGACAGGCCTGGGAGAGCTGCACAAGGGAGAGTGATCGCTTTCTTAAGCTGTGTCAGTGCTTAGAAGTCAGCAGGACAAGGCCCAGAGCCTGCTGAGGAACCAGGGCAGTTTGATCTGCCCAGAGCATTTGACAGGAGCACAAGACCTCCAGAGCTCCACCCAGACCTTCTGGGGTTGATCTGGGGTACGACAGCCCTTGAGCAGCCACCAAAAGGCCATGCCTTGGGAGACAGCAAATGCAGGAGATGGCACCACGTGATCCAGGAATGAGGATGAAAGGTGGGGAAATGCCCTTCATGGCAGCAGAACATTGAGGATATGAGCTCTGTTAACCCTTGAACGCCTGAGTCTGCGGCACACAGTCCACTGAAGTCCACGCTGGGTGACTCAGGTTTGCCTGAAGCCCAGGGATTTTCCCAACTCTTCCACATCATGATGACACCCACGTGCTCTGGGAGACTGATCCAGTGTCCCTTTGAAATGTAAAACACATGGAATGGGAAACCCCACTCCTGACCCAGAAAAAAGAGCCCTGAGCTTTGGGCTCCCTGCTCTCAGCCTTTCCCCAAAGCCACCATCCAAGTCTGTGGCCTCTGGGATGAACACGCTGAGCAAAACAGGTCAATGTGGCTGTGGGTCTCTTTCAGGGAAGGACATGGCATCTCTTTGATCACAAAACCAGGCCATGGTACAGCCTGTGGACCGTAAGCAAATCCCTGTGGCTGTCACTCGGGCCTGCAGGGGATATCCTCCCAGCTGAACATGGACTTGCCTTGCCACTGGGCTTTGCCACCTCCCTGCAGGGTTGGGTCTCTTCCCCACTATGGGATTGTGCAGTGTTGACTTTCTGCCTCAACTGTCCCACAGTCTTCTGTACGTCTGTGATGACCCGTGGAAGTAATGACTCTCAGGATTAGCCTGAGTGCCTGCACTGAAGGGTCCTGAGAGCTGACTTGAGGTGTCTCTCATGGCTGAATTTAACTGTAACTGGAGCCAAATTAACCATCAAGAAGAACAAGTGACAGGAGCAATAGACACTACACAAATTCATTTAAACTCACCTTATACACAGGCCTGGGAACTCCAAGTCAAGGGGCCTTAGGAAGCTGGGACACAGATGAATCATTTCCACGTCGGCTGGTGTGAAACTGGAGAAAAATGCCCAAGATGAAAGAGGCAGGGACTTCACCAGCAGCGAGGCCCCGCAAGTGGCCACTCCCAGGAGTTAGGATGTTTCACAAACAAAGAATGTTTGTGGCCCCACAGGGCTCTGGGACACGGCATAAAAGGCTGCACTGCTCCAGGCTCTGCATCCTGCTCCTCTCTGGCCTGCCTTTCCTCGAGGAACGAGGTAAGCCTGAGTCCGCCCCATCTCTCCCTATGGGCTGAACTGCTGTCATGGAGGCTGCCCAGGCTGATCCTTGGGCTGCCTCAGCCTGGCCCTGACACAGAACTGTTGAAAGGCCGTCAGCCTTTCCATGGTGGTGGCTGGGGACAGCTGGGAAGAGGGGGCTTTGTTCCAGCAGAAGAGGATCAATGGGGCTCAGCCGCAGGGGGATGTGCCCAGCAGAATTCGCACCTGCCGTGGTGTAGCAAAATGTCCCAGTGCATCCCCGGACATCTCTAACACAGCCATGTCTGTTCTGGAGATGGGCTGTGACCCGTCTTTCCACAGGGCCCATAAAGCCACTGTGCTGGGTCCTATTCCTGAAGTGGGGCGGCCTTCCTGTGCCGTGCCACTCGCAGGGCACGAGGAGAGTCGTGGGAGCTGTAGGCACAGAGCGTGTTTTGAAGACCAAATGTGTCCCTGGAGAGAGCTGAGGGACAGAGGGACAGACTGATCCTGAGGCTGCTTGGTGCTCCCTGCTCTGTGTTGCAGCTTTGCCTCCTGCGCCGAGAGATGTCTTGCTGCAGACCCTGTCCCCCACGGCCCTGCGGCCCCTGTGGCCCAACCCCCCTTGCAAGCAGCTGCAGTGAGCCCTGTGTCGCCCGCTGCGCTGACTCCACGGTGTACATCGAGGCTTCGCCGGTGGTGGTGACCATGCCGGGCCCCATCCTCACCTCTCTCCCTCAGAGCACAGCTGTGGGATCCTCTCTGTCAGCTGCTGTGGGCAGCTCCCTCAGCACCGCGGGGGTTCCCATCTCTTCTGGGGGCTCCCTTGGGCTGGGGGGGTCAGGCCTGTGTCTGCCTTTCCCCCGCTGCGGTCAGATCTGCTGAAGCCGGCGGGTCATCCCCTCTGTCCTTGGCAAATGGGCCGATCTCTTTCCCTGCCTGGCCCCCCCCCACACGTGTCCCTTGGTCTCTGTTCTGTGCCGCTGCTTTTGCTCCTTCTCATTAAAGCCTTTGTGCAGTATCGCTGGAGAGTTGTGGTCGTTTGTTCTCTTCCTCCCTCAGCTACCACCTGCTCTGCAAGGAAGATCCTTCCCTCTCCCATGGCAACAAATGTAACCCCAATGATGGGGCACTGCCCCGTGTTGGTAGAGCTCCTTGAACTGATTGCAGAGCAATAGAAAGAAATTGGCAGGGAAAAGAGGAAAAGAAAAGCCGCAGAGGAAAAGAGCAAGAAAGGGGCAGTGGACAAAGGTGGGCATACAAGGAATGCCACACAGAGTAACCTGGTGTTACTGTGGGAATGGTCCAACCTGGAAACAACTGCCCAAAGTCTGCCCAAAGTGTGTAGCCCAGTCTCCGTTAGTGGATGCGTCCAACATACAAGCAGAGAGTCCCAGAGCAGCCTCCTGTGCCTGACCCACTTTGAGTGGGTGGCCTCCACCTCAGCTGCTGTGTGATTCATCAGAGAACATTCCACAAGTGAACCAGCAGCAGACTAGAGCTGTGAGGGGTGTCAGCATGCTGAGGGGAAGGCTGAGGGAACAAAAGGGCCAAGGTCCCACTGAGACTTGAACTCAGATCACTGGATTCAGAGTCCAGCATGCTCACCATTACACCATGGAACCTCCTGCATAGTCACCTCTGGCTCCTGTGCCCAGCCTTGCTCAGCCTTATGCCCCTGGCTGAGGCTGGCTGTCTCTCCATTACTTTGGACATCCATCACCAAGTGCAGCCTTCCTGCAGGGCCTCCAGGCACTCTCTAATCACGCTGTCCTTCAGGGCAGCAGCACAGCTCCTTCTGCAGGCATGGCCTCTCTTACAAGCGCCAGGCTCAAAACCTCACGAAATCTTTGTCACTGCCCTGGGAGAGGGGTCTGCCCCACGGGCATCTGTTCCACCCAGAAGAGGCTACAGTGACCTTTCCTGCAGACAGGCACTGAAAAGTGTCGAGTCTTGGCAGAGGTCTGAGTCTCTCAGGAATCCTGGAGGCGAAAGAGGCAAGGGAGAGGACCAGTCCGTGAAACCTTCCAAGGGTTTATTCCCCTGAAAGAGGAGGGGTGAACTGGCTGAGGGAGCCAGGGTTACAGATGGTTTTTCTACAGGGGTGGTACAGAACAAACAACCAGTAGAGGGTAAGCCTGGAGGAGGATCCCAAGGACACAGAACCAATGGCTAGGTTACAGAGGAGGGAATTTACAGAACAAATCTATGAACAACCAAACTTAACAGAACTTTCTGGAGAAGTGGTACGGGCTCAGAACCGGGTCTCGCCCTCAGACTGGTCTTCGCTCCCTGAGTTGTCAGCCCATTGGGTAGTCGTGGCATGATGGACAGTGGGTGGACCCCAAGTGGTCCGAGGCACCCCAACAAATCTTGTCTTTCCCAAATTGCAACAAGCTCTTCCTGGCTCAGGGCAGGCCTTGGGAAGTCACCTTCACCCAGCAGAAGCCCCCTTGCCTTCTCTTCTCCAGCCCAAACCAGCCCCGCTCCTTAAGGACTAATAAGAGGGAAACATTGCCCCATCTCTACAAAATGTGAAGAAGGACCTTCTGGGGAACCCAGGAAAGGACTGGAGAGGCAAGGAGAAAGGACAGGTGACACACCAAGGGCTGAGCAACGACTGAGCTCCAGTTCCTGTGGGGAAGAGGTTCATTCACTGCCCGTGGTGCAAAGCAAGGAGGGCAGAGCCCTCTCTGGGGACTCCTCCTTCTCAGAAGGAACTGGACTGCATCCCAGGAGGCCACAAGTCCAAATGCCTGCTCAGAGCAGGGCTGGAGAAAAAGCAAGGAGCAGGCGACTCAGTGCCTGAGCCCCGTTGCAACCCCAGCGTGATGCCCAGGCATGGAGAATCAGGAAGATCTCTGCACACCTGGCTCCAGTGGCTCACTGCTCTCTGGGAGTCTCTGCAGGATCCAGAGCAGCCCCCACAGTCTGCTTTTGCCAAGGCCGACCTGGCTCAAAGCCAGTCTGTGCCTGCTGGGCTGGGAGGTGCCCAGAGTCCTGGGCAGGAGGCCCAGCTGAGGGGAGCAGGAGCAGGAGCTCAGCTGCTCTATGGGATTAGAACTTGCAGAGGGAAGAAGCCGTGCCATTCGGGAGCAGGAGAGGCTGGGCAGTGTGGAGCCAGGCTAAAGAAAAGCTGGTCTGCCTTGGCCAGGAATGACTGAGCCCTGCTCACCTGCTTGGAGGGCAGCTCTGCCAAGCACTACCCCACAAGGCTCCCGCAGCACTGCTTCTTCCAGCTCCTGCCACTTGAAGACTGCCTCCTGCTCCTCCAGTGCCCACGGGCACTGCCTCCTGCACTGCCACCTCACACCCTGGCCTGGCTCCAGCTCCTGCACCTCTCACACTGCCTGCCCCCTCCTTCCAGCCCCCCGCACACACCCCAGCTCCAGCTCCTGGCATGTGCCTGCGCTCCTCTGGCTCTGACATGTGGGCAAACTCACACTGCTGGGTGCTCCTAATGGAGCCACTCCAATTCTAGAACACAAGTCCTGTTTCACCAGGGAATCCTCCGTGGTCCCCAGGCCTTTCAGAAAACCTCTTCAGTGCCATGGCTACTCTGCAGAATGGAGTGCCATCCAGAATACTGATGTGCTCCAGCAATGGTGCTGGGGGTGCCACAAGCTTCACAGATGTTTCAGAGTTGTGGTGGCAGCAGGAACCAGCTGTGTCCTGGGCAGACCAACCCCTAAAGGTTTTCCAAGAGAGACGGCACCCACAGCACCCTGTGTCTCCTCCACTCCCAACACCCAGCCACCTCTAGCCCATACAGTGTCCCTTGGGAATACCTGCTTGGCCCTGATCCTGGATCACCCTACAAATGATCACAGCAGCAAACAGACGAGGACAGAGAAAGCTCCCAGGTCTTTGAGCTGAGCACACGTGGAGCAGGCGGAGCCTCCTCTGCCCCTACAGGAGGTGCCCTCCTGTGCCTGGGAAGCTGCGGATTGAGCTGCCAACAGGGAAGGGAGGAAGACCTGTGTGCCCATAATACGCAGGGCCTCGTGAGGGGAGCTGTGCCTGCTGCTCCACAGCTGCCCATAGGCCATGGTGAGGGGCCCTTTGGGAGTGTTGGTGCCTGAGAAAGCCAAAAAGAAAGTGTCACCAAAGCCTAGGGAAAATCAGAAACTCTCAAAAAACATCTTTGCAATGTTAGAGAATTAGACATTACTTTAGTCTGGCCAGGATGGTATTCTGGCCAGGATGTGCAACAGAAATTATTCCATCCACACATGCCTGGTTTGTGCAGTGGAAATTTTTCCATCACACATGGTTCTTTACCAGATTTTTCACATATTTATATGTAAAAACCCCAAAGAAATTCTTCTTCATTGGACCTGAATTACACAATCCTTAGTATTTAATCTCCTATTGGTTATTGATCCCTTTTCCTTGGATGCTAATTTGGTGCTCTTATCAATCTTTTCCCAGACCACATGTCTCCAGCCACACCAGGCGGTAACGTTAATGTCCATTTATCTCCTCTGTATCTTCTGGCCACTCCCAACCTGTAGATGGATGTTAAACTCTCATAATCTGGGAATCTTCTTTTTGTTGACTGAAGCCTACCAGGCCCCAGCCAGCGAAACTCAAACCCTGGGTAAACAGAGTCTTTTGAAGAAAAGCTTTGATTCCCCTCCCCCTGGGCAAAAGTGACTAAAGTTAGTTAAAAAAATTATAAAAGTTGTAGCATTTCTAACAAAAGCACTAGCAGGGGCAGAGGGAAGAGGAGGGCCAGGGCCAGGGGTGCCCAGAGAGCTAGAGCCAAGCAGGGTAAAAGCTGTTGGGTGAGGCAGCATCGGTGAAAAACTGCCCTAGCAGAGGATGGTTTCAGTCCATCGACCTCTGGGTTACGGGCCCAGCACGCTCCCACTGCACCACTCTGCTCCTCCTGGGGCTTGGCCACCACCGCCCCCAGCTGGGCCTGACCCTGCCCGGGCATTGCTGGCTCTCACTCCCTCCCTTCCTCTCTGCTTGGCTGCCACCGCCCACAAAACCGACTCCCCGACAAATTCATCTCCCTTGGGCATGTGCTCCACAGCTCCAGGGCCTGGCCTTGCCCTTCTCCCACAGCCCTGCACGGCCACTTGCCCTTTGATCACCCACGCTGGTGCTGCACGTGCTCAAGGCACCCCAGAGACAGGCTGCAGCCTTGGGCCTTGCTAGGGACGGGGGCACCTGAAATCCAGTGACATCCTGGTGGCTGCAGCCCTGCCCAGAAATCCAGCTCTGCTCCAAGCATGCTGTGGGACTGCACCTGCCCAACAGTTCGGTTCTTTGCTGGCCAAGGAGGGACACAGGCTCCCTTTGCCTGGAATTACCAACGGAAGGAATTCTCCTCTTTTAGCTGTGCAAATTCTGGTGCCTCAGCTCAATGCTGCTCACGGTTACCGTGAAGGAAAAGCTCTGAGTTCTAGGCACTTTGTGCTAAGCAGGTTGTCAAGCTGCAGGTCCTTGCCTTTCACGCTCGGTGCTAATGCGAGGTGACGAAATGCTCAGCTCCAAGTGCTGGTGCCGTCTGCTTTTCCTCTTTCCTTCTTCATTGATGCCGACAACATCTCTGAGCTTCTTTTCCCTTGCAGGGCTTCCCCCCCCACCAAGTGGCTTGGCTGCAGGGCACAGACCTTGCAGCAGCAATGGGCTTTTGTCCCCTGCCCTTACATGTGTGCCTCAGGCTTTCCCTTGCCCCAAAAAAGGCCCTCAGGAGCCAGGCAAGGCCGCCAGCAGCTCCTCCCTTGCAGCTGCTCTGCGGGAGCAGCCGGGGCTGCAAGTGCAGGAGCCCTTCTGGGGCTGTGTCACAGCTGCAGCATGGTCAGCTGCCCGCAGCCCAAAAGGGGCATGCACCCTGTAGATGACAGGATTCGAACCTGCACGGGGAAGCCCCAATGGACTCCTAGTCCATCACCTTCACCACTAGGCCACAACTACCTGCCCCAGCCCTCCCTGCCCCGCACATCACATACCCTGTGCCATGACACCGATGCCCAGGTACTTCAGGCCAAGGCTCCTCTTACAAACGAGGGTTTGAGATTGCTTAAAAAAATCACTGGCAAGGGTATCAGCAAAAGCCAGATTTAATATTAAATGAAAGCACAACAAAGTTCTCTGGCAAAATTCACTCTACTACTTACAGGACAGTTAAGGCACAACAAGGAAAAACAAGCAACAACAAAACCAAACAAAATCCAAGCAATCAAAACAGAAATGAACCAAGAACTATCTAGGGGAATGTGTGTGTTTGTGTGTGTCTGTGTGTGTCTGTGTGTCTGTGTGTGTGAAAAGACAGTGAGGGCAAGGATGTACAGGAACACGGTCTAAAAGCTTAACAGCACTCAAACCTAACAGTATTTTAACTTAACCTATACCTTAAACCTAATTAATATTTTAACCTTAAAATTTAACAGAGGAATAACACTTTAATAGCATTTTAACTTATAACTTCAAAGTTATACTTAGCAACTTAGCAGAAGAACAACACTTAGCAGCATTGTCTCGGTTTTGGAGACAAAATTTTAGGAGGAAACACTCTGGAATGAGCGCCTCCTCCAAAGGGAAAGGGCCTCCCCCTTTCCTCCGCCAATGAGACAAATTGATAACAGCAGGTGAAAGTGAAAAAACCGAACTGTTTATTAACACAGAACAAAAGAGGAAAAAAAAGGAAAAGGCGGGGCGGCGGAGGGGTGTGCCCGCAAGGAACCAAGAAGGATTGAGTAAAACAGTTAGATGTTAACCCCAGAAATGTATCCTCTATCCACACACCTACACACCCACCCACAGCAGAACAGAAAAACTCAAAAATACAATAAATGCCCGGGGAAGGAAAATACACGGGCCGGCAACTGGTCCCCCCAGTCTCCAGGAAGGGGAAGGGGAGTCCACACAGCAGCCTGGAGAAGGGCAGATGGGAAAAAAAAGAACCCTGTCGATTCTCCGGCGCCAGTCCTCCTCCTCACAGCAGGCGAAACCGGAGAACAGATGGAAAAACCTATTGCTTCTCCGGTGCCAGTCCTCCTCCTCCTCCTCGCAGCAGGCGAAGCTCGTGGATTTCTGTGTCCACTCGCTCACTGGTTTGGCGTTCCTTGGGGTTTGGACCAGCCGAGGCTACCCCGCGGGCCCGCCAGGGCCACTCCACAGGCTCCCCGGGCCGGAGAGAAGGGAAGGAAGGTAGGGAGGCCAGGGGGAGGAAAGAAAAAAAAAAGCCCCGAAACTTTTTTCCAAGCTAGCGGGAACGAAAAACCACCAAAGGAGCAGTGCAGCGTCCCCGGTGCACTCCCTCCAGAGCACGGTGGAGCCCCATTGGAGCCAGAGCCGTTGGATGGAGCCGTTGAACCGACCCGCACCCGGGGTCCCGCGACTGCGGCTGCGGCCCTGCCCCCCGGAGATACAGCAGCCTTGGGCATTAAGCGGATGGTTAAGAAATAAAGCAGCCTCATAACATCACCCCAGGACAAACGTTTAGGTAAGTTTATAACTGTAACTTAACCTTACTTACAGGCCTAACTTACGTAGATATCCAAGGTACTTAAACATCTAAGAAAGCAGTATTTCTCCCAGATTTGCTATAGCATATGCACATGTGCACGCACACAGACATGAAGAGTCAGTGCAAGCAAGGTACCTGTGAAAAATTCCCCTCAGAGGTCAGTGAAATACTCACTTTGGATGCCTTTGCATCTCCCAACAGGCAAAGGGTCAGGCCTCAAGGACTGAGGGTATCAGCCCAGGACTTGTTGTTGTTCGGCAATCCTCCAAGTACTGCAAACCTGAGAGTTTGCTGGCTCTGAGAGGCATCTCACTAAGAGGGAGATTGCTGATGGCAGCCTGCTGTGGTCCAGGAGAGCTCAAATAGTCTCATTTTGGACCGCTGTTTATAGGGTTGCAAGAGAGTGAGCTTTAGCCCTAAAAATGTTTCATCCTGGCCACAGTTTGTGTTGGCACTTTCTTTGAAAGTGTGAGAACGGGAATGTTATGGCGTTCAGGCAACAAAAGTATTTTTCAAGACCAGTCATAAGGAAAACAGGAAATCGTTAGACAGCAGTTCTTGGAAAGAGAGTGTTTCTGATAAGCTCAGGAAGAGCTGAGACCAGGTGCTGTTTTCAAGGCGGAGGCCTAATGAGCATTTCTCAGATCTCAGTGCAGCCTGAAAAAGGAGGCGGGAGGAATGCACCATCAGAGCTCCACTCCACATTTGCAGTTGGGGCCCTCACAGAGCAAGAAGGGCCCCTGGGGCCATTTTCCAGACGCCCGAGAGGCACAACCCCAGGGGCTCCGGCTGCAGCTCCCTGAGCCTTGGCCTCAGCCAGGCATCTGGGATACCCTGCCCTGTGGTCATTCATCCTCTCCTGTGCTCCTCCCCCTGACAAGCCTTGACTGAACCAGCTGCAAGAGGAAGCATCCCCTTAACCAAACCAGCCGGGCAGTGAAAGGCCCCTCACCACACCAGGTGCTGCTGCATGATACAGCTGGGAACAGCCGTGACCGTAACAGCAGCATCAGCTTCCCATGAGCAGCATGAGCCACGGTGGGAGACAAAGGATAATCAGTCATCCCACGACAGCCTTGAAACGTTCTCTCGATGAATTGTAGCCCAAGTGGAAGACCACCATTGTTGCTTCAGTTTTGGAAACAACTTCCAAATGTCTTGGGAGTTGTTTCCAGTAGTTACCACCATGGATTATGTCAGAGATGGAACCTTACTGATGACTAAGGCAAATCATCTTGTGAGCCTGTAAACAGCTCTGTCCTGAGTGAGGCTCTTGGAGGCCTCCTGGACCACCGCGGGCTGTGCCAGCACCTCCCTCTGGGTGGAACGTCTCTCGCAGCTTGAGAACCATAAAGCTGGGGTACTTGAAAGACCATCACTGATGATGAGGCCTGGTTTGATCCACACACACATCCACCCACACTCCTCAAAGTCCAGCCCATGCTTGGTTGAGAAATGCAAAGGGATTTGATGTGAGTATTTCACTGAGCCCGAGGGGCATTTTCGATAGGTACATTTACACACCTCAATACAGATGTGCTCTTCTCTGTGCCTCTGTGTGTGTGTGCATGCGTGTGTGAATTGATAATGGTATGAATGTTGTCACTGTGAATTTGCAATTATGTCCTTGCTATGACTGTGGATTGAGTGCTGCTAAACCTTTTGCACCTTTCTAATTTTGTATCCATATCCTTTGCCTACTGTACACTCCTAAATGCACAGTCTCCCTATAAAACATTAAACATTGATTATAATTCAATATTCTATTTATGCTTCATCCATTTAGTAAGTAACTGAGTGAACTTTGCCATCAAACTCTGTTGAAGCCACACTGCCTATGTCCAGCCATGAAAAGAAGTGTTTTTCTCCTTTTCAGCCCACAATCCTGTACTCATCGCATTGAGAAAATTCCAACATCACCAACAGAAGAGAGAAGATTGATTTTCCTATGCTTTTGTGAAGAAGCTCTGACAGGACTGAAAGGTTACTCAAAATATATCTGTATTAACTCTCACAAGGAACAAATTGGCACCGGGCCCTGCAGGACTGTGATCTCCAGGTTACAGACCCAAGCTCAGTGACTGAGGCTTTGGTACTCTGGTGTAATTTCTGGGAGTTCTTTGTGCAGCTGCAGGTAAGCTCAGGACAGAAGCCAGTGCTAACCCTGGCAGAGCAGGTGGTAGCTGAGAGAAGAAGAGAACAAACGACTACAACTCTCCAGCGATGCTGCACAAAGGCTTTAATGAGAAGGAGCAAAAGCAGCGGCACAGAACAGAGACCAAGGGACACGTGTGCGGGGGCCAGGCAGGGAAAGAGATCGGCCCATTTGCCAAGGACAGAGGGGATGACCCGCCGGCTTCAGCAGATCTGACCGCAGCGGGGGAAAGGCAGACACAGGCCTGACCCCCCCAGCCCAAGGGAGCCCCCAGAAGAGATGGGAACCCCCGCGGTGCTGAGGGAGCTGCCCACAGCAGCTGACAGAGAGGATCCCACAGCTGTGCTCTGAGGGAGAGAGGTGAGGATGGGGCCCGGCATGGTCACCACCACCGGCGAAGCCTCGATGTACACCGTGGAGTCAGCGCAGCGGGCGACACAGGGCTCACTGCAGCTGCTTGCAAGGGGGGTTGGGCCACAGGGGCCGCAGGGCCGTGGGGGACAGGGTCTGCAGCAAGACATCTCTCGGCGCAGGAGGCAAAGCTGCAACACAGAGCAGGGAGCACCAAGCAGCCTCAGGATCAGTCTGTCCCTCTGTCCCTCAGCTCTCTCCAGGGACACATTTGGTCTTCAAAACACGCTCTGTGCCTACAGCTCCCACGACTCTCCTCGTGCCCTGCGAGTGGCACGGCACAGGAAGGCCGCCCCACTTCAGGAATAGGACCCAGCACAGTGGCTTTATGGGCCCTGTGGAAAGACGGGTCACAGCCCATCTCCAGAACAGACATGGCTGTGTTAGAGATGTCCGGGGATGCACTGGGACATTTTGCTACACCACGGCAGGTGCGAATTCTGCTGGGCACATCCCCCTGCGGCTGAGGCCCATTGATCCCCTTCTGCTGGAACAAAGCCCCCTCTTCCCAGCTGTCCCCAGCCACCACCATGGAAAGGCTGACGGCCCTTCAACAGTTCTGTGTCAGGACCAGGCTGAGGCAGCCCAAGGATCAGCCTGGGCAGCCTCCATGACAGCAGTTCAGCCCACAGGGAGAGATGGGGCGGACTCAGGCTTACCTCGTTCCTCGAGGAAAGGCAGGCCAGAGAGGAGCAGGATGCAGAGCCTGGAGCAGCGCAGCCTTTTATGCCGTGTCCCAGAGCCCTGTGGGGCCACAAACATTTCCTTGTTCGTGAAACATCCAAACGCCTGAGAGTGGCCACTTGCGGGGCCTTGTTGCTGATGAAGTTCCTGCCTCTTTCATCTCAGGCATTTTTCTCCAGTTTCACACCAGCCGACATGGAAATGATTCATCTGTGTCCCAGCTTCCTAAGGCCCCTTGACTTGGAGCTCCCAGGCCTGTGTATAACGTGAGTTTAAATGAATTTGTGAAGTGTCTGTTGCTCCTGTCACTTTGTTCTTCTTGATGGTTAATTTAGCTCCAGTTACAGTTACATTCAGCCATGAGAGACACCTCAGGTCAGCTCTCAGGAGTTTTCAGTGCAGGCACTCAGGCTAATCCTGAGAGTCATTAATTCCACGGGTCATCACAGACGTACAGAAGACTGTGGGACAGTTGAGGCAGAAAGTCAACACTGCACAATCCCATAGTGGGGAAGAGACCCAACTCTGCAGGGAGGTGGCAAAGCTCAGTGGCAAGGCAAGTCCATGTTCAGCTGGGGGGATATCCCCTGCAGGCCTGGGAGAGCTGCACAAGGGACAGTGACCTCTTAAGCTGTGTCAGTGCTTAGAAGTCAGCAGGACAAGACCCAGAGCCTGCTGAGGAACCGGGGCAGTTTGATCTGCCCAGAGCACTGACAGGAGCACAAGACCTCCAGAGCTCCACCCAGATCTTCTGGGGTTGATCTGGGGTACGACAGCCCTTGAGCAGCCACCAAAAGGCCATGCCTTGAGAGACAGCAAATGCAGGAGATTGCACCAGGTGATCCAGGAATGAGGATAAAAGGTGGGGAAATGCCATTCATGGCAGCAGAACATTGGGGATATGAGCTCTGTTAACCCTTGAATGCCTGAGTCTGCGCACCCAGTCCACTGAAGTGCACACTGGGTGACTCAGGTTTGCTGAAGCTCAGGGATTTTCCCAACTCTTCCACATCATGATGACACCCACGTGCTCTGGGAGACTGATCCAGTGTCCCTTTGAAATGTAAAACACATGAATGGGAAACCCCACTCCTGGCCCAGAAAAAAGAGCCGCGAGCTTTGGGCTCCCTGCCTTCAGCCTTTCCCCAAAGCTGCCATCCCGTCTCTGGCCTCCGGCATGAACACGCTGAGCAAAACAGGTCAATGTTGCTGTGGGTCTCTTTCAGGGAAGTACACGGCATCTCTTTGATCACAAAACCAGGCCATGATACAGCCTGTGGACCGTAAGCAAATCCCTGTGGCTGCCACTCGGGCCTGCAGGGGATATCCCCCCAGCTGAACATGGACTTGCCTTGCCACTGAGCTTTGCCACCTCCCTGCAGAGTTGGGTCTCTTCCCCACTATGGGATTGTGCAGTGTTGACTTTCTGCCTCAACTGTCCCACAGTCTTCTGTACGTCTGTGATGACCCGTGGAATTAATGACTCTCAGGATTAGCCTGAGTGCCTGCACTGAAAACTCCTGAGAGCTGACCTGAGGTGTCTCTCATGGCTGAATGTAACTGTAACTGGAGCCAAATTAACCATCAAGAAGAACAAGTGACAGGAGCAACAGACACTTCACAAATTCATTTAAACTCACGTTATACACGGCCTGGGAGCTCCAAGTCAAGGGGCCTTAGGAAGCTGGGACACAGATGAATCATTTCCATGTCGGCTGGTGTGAAACTGGAGAAAAATGCCTGAGATGAAAGAGGCAGGGACTTCACCAGCAGCGAGGCCTCGCAAGTGGGCCACTCCCAGGAGTTAGGATGTTTCACAAAGAAAGAATGTTTGTGGCCCCACAGGGCTCTGGGACACGGCATAAAAGGCTGCGCTGCTCCAGGCTCTGCATCCTCCTCCTCTCTGGCCTGCCTTTCCTCGAGGAACGAGGTAAGCCGGAGTCTGTTCCATCTCTCCCTGTGGGCTGAACTGCTGTCATGGAGGCTGCCCAGGCTGATCCTTGGGCTGCCTCAGCCTGGCCCTGACACAGAACTGTTGAAAGGCCGTCAGCCTTTCCATGGTGGTGGCTGGGGACAGCTGGGAAGAGGGGGCTTTGTTCCAGAAGAAGGGGATCAATGGGGCTCAGCCACAGGGGGACGTGCCCAGCAGAATTCGCACCTGCCGTGGTGTAGCAAAATGTCCCAGTGCATCCCCGGACATCTCTAACACAGCCATGACTGTTCTGGAGATGGGCTGTGACCCATCTTTCCACAGGGGCCATAAAGCCACTGCGCTGGGTCCTATTCCTGAAGTGGGGCGGCCTTCCTGTGCCGTGCCACTCACAGGGCACGAGGAGGGTCGTGGGAGCTGTAGGCAGAGTGCGTGTTTTGAAGACCAAATGTGTCCCTGGAGAGAGCTGAGGGACAGAGGGACAGACTGATCCTGAAGCTGCTTGGTGCTCCCTGCTCTGTGTTGCAGCTTTGCCTCCTGCGCCGAGAGATGTCTTGCTGCAGACCCTGTCCCCCACGGCCCTGCGGCCCCTGTGGCCCAACCCCCCTTGCAAGCAGCTGCAGTGAGCCCTGTGTCGCCCGCTGCGCTGACTCCACGGTGTACATCGAGGCTGCGCCGGTGGTGGTGACCATGCCGGGCCCCATCCTCACCTCTTTCCCTCAGAGCACAGCCGTGGGATCCTCTCTGTCAGCTGCTGTGGGCAGCTCCCTCAGCACCGCGGGGGTTCCCATCTCTTCTGGAGGCTCCCTTGGGCTGGGGGGGTCAGGCCTGTGTCTGCCTTTCCCCCGCTGCGGCCAGATCTGCTGAAGCCGGCGGGTCATCCCCTCTGTCCTTGGCAAATGGGCCGATCTCTTTCCTTGCCTGGCCCCCGCACACGTGTCCCTTGGTCTCTGTTCTGTGCCGCTGCTTTTGCTCCTTCTCATTAAAGCCTTTGTGCAGCATCGCTGGAGAGTTGTCGTCGTTTGTTCTCCTCCTCCCTCAGCTACCACCTGCTCTGCCAGGAAGAGCCTTCCCTCTCCCATGGCAACGAATGTAAGCCCAATGATGGGGCACTGCCCAGTGTTGGTAGAGCTCCTTGAACTGATTGCAGAGCAATAGAAAGAACTTGGCAGGGAAAAGAGGAAAAGAAAAGCCGCAGAGGAAAAGGGCAAGAAAGGAGCAGTGGACAAAGGTGGGCATACAAGTAATGCCACGCAGAGTAACCTGGTGTTACTGTGGGAATGGTCCAATGTGGAAACAACTGCCCAAAGTGTGTAGCCCAGTCTCCGTTATTGGATGCGTCCAACATACAAGCAGAGAGTCCCAGAGCAGCCTCCTCTGCCTGACTCAGTTTGAGTGGGTGGCCTCCACCTCAGCTGCTGTGTGATTCATCAGAGAACATTCCACAAGTGAACCAGCAGCAGAGTAGAGCTGTGAGGGTGTCAGCATGCTGAGGGAAAGCCTGAGGAAACAAAAAGGCCAAGGTCCCACTGAGACTTGAACTCAGGTCACTGGATTCAGAGTCCAGCATGCTCACCATTACACCATGGAATCCCCTGCATAGCCACCTCTGGCTCCTGTGCCCAGCCTTGCTCAGCCTTATGCCCCTGGCTGAGGCTGGCTGGCTCTCCATTGCCTTGGACATCCATCACCAAGTGCAGCCTTCCTGCAGGGCCTCCAGGCACTCTCCAATCACACTGTCCTTCAGCGCAGCAGCACAGCTCCTTCTGCAGGCCTGGCATGGCCTCTCTTACAAGTGCCAGGCTCAAAACCTCACGCAATCTTATCTTTCCCAAATTGCAACAAGCTCTTCCTGGCTCAGGGCAGGCCTTGGGAAGTCACCTTCACCCAGCAGAAGCCCCCTTGCCTTCTCTTCTTCAGCCCAGACCAGCCTCACTCCTTAAGGACTAATGAGAGGGAAACATTGCCCCATCTCTACAAAAGGTAAAGAAAGACCTTCTGGGGAACCCAGGAAAGGGGCTGGAGAGGCAAGGAGAAAGGACAGGTCAGACACCAAGGGCTGAGCAACGACCGAGCTCCAGTTCTTGTGGGGAAGAGGTTCACTCACTGCCCGTGGTGCAGAGCAAGGAGGGCAGAGCCCTCTCTGGGAACTCCTCAGAAGGAACTTGACTGCATCCCAGGAGGCCACAAGTCCAAATGCCTGCTCAAAGCAGGGCTGGAGAAAAAGCAAGGAGCAGGCGACTCAGTGCCTGAGCCCTGTTGCAACCCCAGTGTGATGCCCAGGTGTGGAGAATCACAAAGATCTCTGCACACCTGGCTCCACTGGCTCACTGCTCTCTGGGAGTCTCTGCAGGATCCAGAGCAGCCCCCGCAGTCTGCTTTTGCCAAGGCCGACCTGGCTCAAAGCCAGTCTGTGCCTGCTGGGCTGGGAGGTGCCCAGAGTCCCGGGCAGGAGGCCCGGCTGAGGGGAGCAGGAGCAGAGAGCTCAGCTGCTCTGTGGAGAGCAGAACTTGCAGAGGGAAGAAGCCGCGCCGTTCAGGAGCAGGAGAGGCCGGGCAAGTGTGGAAGCCAGGCTAAAGAAAAGCTGGTCTGCCTTGGCCAGGGATGACCGAGCCCTCTCACCTGCTTGGAGGGCAGCTCTGCCAAGCACTACCCCGCAAGGCTCCCACAGCAGCTGCTGCTTCCCTCTCCTGCCACTCGAAGCCTGCCTCCTGCTCCTCCAGTGCCCACGGGCACTGCCTCCTGCACTGCCACCTCACACCCTGGCCTGGCTCCAGCTCCTGCACCTCTCACACTGCCTGCCCCCTCCTTCCAGCCCCCCGCACACACCCGAGCTCCAGCTCCTGGCATGTGTCTGTGCTCCTCTGGCTCTGACACGTGGGCAAACTCACACTGCTGAGTGCTCCTAATGGAGCCACTCCAGTTCTAGAACACAAGTCCTGTTTCACTGGGGAATCCTCCGTGGTCCCAGGCCTTTCAGGAAGCCTCTTCAGTGCCATGGCTATCTGCAGAATGGAGTGCCATCCAGAATATTGACCGTGCTCCAGCAATGGTGCTGGGGTGCCACAAGCTTCACAGATGTTTCAGAGTTGTGGTGGCAGCAGGAACCAGCTGTGTCCTGGGCAGGCCAAACCCCTAAAGGTTTTCCAAGAGAGACGGCACCACAGCACCCCGTGTCTCCTCCACTTTCCAAGCACCCAGCCACCTCTAGCCACTACAGTGTCCCTTGGGAATACCTGCTTGGCCCTGACCCTGGATCACCCTACAAATGGTCACGGCAGCAAACAGACGAGGACAGAGAAAGCTCCCAGGTCTCTGAGCTGAGCACACTTGGAGCAGGCTGAGCCTCCTCTGCCCCTACAGGAGGTGCCCTCCTGTGCCTGGGAAGTTGCGGATTGAGCTGCCAGCAGGGAAGGGAGGAAAGACCTGTGTGCCCGTAATATGCAGGGCCTTGGAGGGGAGCTGTGCCTGCTGCTCCACAGCTGCCCATAGGCCATGGTGAGGGGCCCTTTGGGAGTGTTGGTGCCTAAGAAAGCCAAAAAGAAAGTGTCACCAAAGCCTACGGAAAACCAGAAACTCTCAAAAAACATCTTTGCAATGTTAGAGAATTAGATGTTATTTTATTCTGGCCAGGATGGTATTCTGGCCAGGATGTGCAATAGAAATTATTCCATCCACACATGCCTGGTTTGTGCAGTGGAAATTTTTCCATCACACATGGTTCTTTATCAGATTTTTCACATATTTATACGTGAAAACCCCAAAGAAATTCTTCTTCATTGGACCTGAATTACACAATCCTTAGTATTCAATCTCCTATTGGTTATTGATCCCTTTTCCTTGGATACTAATTTGGTGCTCTTATCAATCTTTTCCCAGACCACGTGTCTCCAGCCACACCAGGCAGTAATGTTAATGTCCATTTATCTCCTCTGTATCTTCTGGCCACTCCCAACCTGTACATAGATGTTAAACCTCTCATAATCTGGGAATCTTCTTTTGTTGATTGAAGCCTACCAGGCCCCAGCCAGCGAAACTCAAACCCTGGGTAAACAGAGTCTTTTGAAGAAAAGCTCTGATTCTCCTCCTGCTGGGTAAAGGTGAACAAACCCCTGACTAAAGTTAGTTAAAAAAATTATAAAAGTTGTAGCATTTCTATACAAAAGCACTAGCAGGGGCAGAGGGAAGAGGAGGGCCAGGGCCAGGGGTGCCCAGAGAGCTAGAGCAAAGCAGGGTAAAAGCTGCTGGGTGAGGCAGTGTCAGTGAAAATCTGCTCTAGCAGAGGATGGTTTCGATCCATCGACCTCTGGGTTATGGGCCCAGCACGCTCCCGCTGCGCCACTCTGCTCCCCCTGAAGCTTGGCCACCGCCGCCCCCAGCTGGGCCTGACCCTGCCCAGGGGACACTGCTGGCTCTCACTCCCTCCGTTCCTCTCTGCTTGGCCTCCCCCGCCCCACAAAACGGACTCCCTGACAAATTCATCTCCCTTGGGCGCGTGCTCCACAGCTCCAGGGCTTGGCCTTGCCCTTCTCCCACAGCCCTGCACGGCCACTTGCCCTTTGACCACCCACGCTGCGCTGCACGGCCACTTGCCCTTTGACCACCCACGCTGGCGCTGCACGTGCTCAAGGCACCCCCGGAGGCAGGCTGCAGCCTTGGGCCTTGCTAGGGATGGGGGCACCTGAAATCCAGCGACATCCTGACGGCTGCAGCCCTGCCCAGAAATCCAGCTCTGCTCCCAGCACGCTGCGGGACTGCACCTGCCCAACAGTTCAGTTCTTTGCTGGCCAAGGAGGGACGCAGGCTCCCTTTGCTTGGAATTAGCAACGGAAGGAATTCTCCTCTTTTAGCTGTGCAAATTCTGGTGCCTCAGCTCAATGCTGCTCACGGTTACCGTGAAGGAAAAGCTCTGAGTTCTAGGCACTTTGTGCTAAGCAGGTTGTCAAGCTGCAGGTCCTTGCCTTTCACGCTCGGTGCTAATGCGAGGTGACGAAATGCTCAGCTCCAGGTGCTGGTGCCGTCTGCATTTCCCCTTTCCTTCTTCATTGATGCCGACAACATCTCTGAGCTGCTTTTCCCTTGCAGGGCTTCCCCCACACCAAGTGTCTTGGCTGCAGGGCACAGACCTTGCAGCAGCAATGGGCTTTTGTCCCCCTGCCCTTAGGTGTGTGCCTCAGGCTTTCCCTTGCTCTGCGGGAACAGCCGGGGCTGCAAGTGCAGGAGCCCTCTGGGGCTGTGTTGCAGCTGCAGCGTGGTCAGCTGCCCGCAGCCCAAAAGGGGCGTGCACCCCATAGTTGGCAGGATTCGAACCTGCGCGGGGAAACCCCAATGGATTTCTAGTCCATCGCCTTCACCACTCGGCCACAACTACCTGCCCCAGCCCTCCCTGCCCTGCACATCACATACCCCGCGCCACGACACCGATGCCCAGGCACTTCAGGCCAAGGCTCCTCTTACGAACGAGTGTTTGAGATTGCTTAAAAAAATCACTGGCAAGAGTATCAGCAAAAGCCAGATTTAATATTGATATTAAAATTAAATAATTAATAATGAATTAATATTAAATGAAAGCACAAAAAAGTTCGCTGGCAAGATTCACTCTACTAGTTACAGGACAATTAAGGCACAACAAGGAAAAACAAGCAACAACAAAACCAAACAAAATCCAAGCAATCAAAACAGAAATGAACCAAGAGCTATGTAGGGGAATGTGTGTGTTTGTGTGTGTGTCTCTGTGTGTGTGTGTGTGTGTGTGTTGAAAAGACAGTGAGGGCAAAGATATAAAGGAACACGGTCTAAAAGCTTAACAGCACTCAAACCTAACAGTATTTTAACTTAACCTATACCTTAAACCTAATTAATATCTCTTGGGGGTTTTAGGAGTTCTCCTGTTTTTCTTTTTCTCTTAAAGAATTTCCCCCATATATGTTGCCAGGGGGACAAATTACTGGGTGCTTAAGAAGAACAAAAGAGCCGGCCACAGAGGGTGGGGGTCCAACTAGCTACTTGTTTTTCACCTGGGGGTGGGGTCAGCGGGGCTGGCTAGTGCTGGCAGTGTTCGGAAGGAGTTGGTCAGAGCTGGACCAAACCTGTTTTTCGGCTGCTTTCCTTCTACCGGAGAAACCCAGGATTCCTAAGCCCACCTTTCCCTGCCCTGCTGGGAGCCGGGCTGCAGCCGCTCTGCTCTCCGCCACCGCTTGGACCCTCCGCTACACTGTAGTCCCTACACACCCTTGCCAGCTGAGACCTCCCGGAGCTCCCACTGCAGCTCCAGAGTCTGATATATCTCGTCTGCCACCCGGGATCTGTGCTGGTCTCTGCTGTTCCAGCCTGCTGTTCCCGAGGGTCCGGCCGGACACCGGGATCAGCCGCCCAGAGGGTTTGTGAAGCTTCTCGTCCATCCTTTCCCGGGACCCCGAGCCGCCCCTGCCGGCTGTGACTGGAACTGCACCGAAGGGGAAAGCCTGACAGCCGAGAGAGGCTGGCACTGGGTATGTGGTTCTGTTTGCTGTTACTGCCATAGTTATTGTTACTTGTTTGCCTTGTCACACACATATATATATATATATATATATTAGTAAAGAACTGTTATTCCTACCCCTCATATCTTTGCCTGAAAGCCCCTTAATTTCAAAATTCTAATAATTCGGAGGGAAGGGGGTTGCATTTTCCATTTCAGGGGAGGCTCCTGCCTTCCTTGACAGACACCTGTCTTTCAAACCAAGACAATATCTTAACCTTAAAATTTAACAGAGGAATAACACTTTAATAGCATTTTAACTTATAACTTCGAAGTTATACTTAGCAACTTAGCAGAAGAACAACACTTAGCAGCATTGTCTCGGTTTTGGAGACAAAATTTTAGGAGGAAACACTCTGCAATGAGCGCCTCCTCCAAAGGGAAAGGGCCTCCCCCTTTCCTCCGCCAATGAGACAAATGTTAACAGCAGGTGAAAGTGAAAAAAACAAACAGTTTATTAACACAGAACAAAACAGGAAAAAAAAAGGAAAAAGGCGGGGGGCGGGGGGTGTGCCCGCAAGGAACCGAAAAGGATTGAGTGTAACAGTTAGATGTTAACCCCAGAAACTTATCCTCTATCCACACACCTACACACCCACCCACAGCAGAAAGAAAAACTCAAAAATACAATAAATGCCCGGAAAAGGAAAATATACGGG
Organism: Lycocorax pyrrhopterus obiensis; assembly: GCA_014706295.1. Lineage (NCBI taxonomy): Eukaryota > Metazoa > Chordata > Aves > Passeriformes > Paradisaeidae > Lycocorax > Lycocorax pyrrhopterus. The sequence goes on along the minus strand of JACSVZ010000026.1, from coordinate 585,112 downwards.
CTGGCAACTGGTCCCCCCAGTCTCTGGGAAGGGGAGTCCACACAGCAGCCTGGAGAAGGGCAGATGGGAAAAAAAAAACCCTGTCAATTCTCGGCACCGGTCCTCCTCCTCACAGCAGGCGAAACTGGAGAACAGATGGAAAAACCTATTGCTTCTCCAGTGCCAGTCCTCCTCCTCCTCACAGCAGGCGAAGCTCGTGGATTTCTGTGTCCCTTCGCTCACTGGTTTGGCCTTCCTCGGGGTTCGGACCAGCTGGGCCACCCCGCAGGCCAGCTGGGGCCACTCCGCAGGCTCCCCGGGCCGGAGAGAAGGGAAGGAAGGTAGGGAGGCCAGGGGGTGGAAAGAAAAAAAAAAACAAAACCTTTTTCCAAGCTAGCGGGAACGAAAAACCACCAGAGGAGCAGGGCAGCGTCCCCGGTGCACTCCCTCCAGAGCACGGTGGAGCCCCGTTGGAGCCAGAGCCGTTGGACAGAGCCGTTGAACCGACCCGCACCTGGGTCCGCGGCTGCGGCTCCGGCCCTGCCCCCCAGGTCCATCTTGAAGACACAGCAGCCTTGGGCATTAAGCGGATGGTTAAGAAATAAAGCAGCCTCATAACATCACCCCAGGACAAACGTTTAGGTAAGTTTATAACTGTAACTTAACCTTACTTACAGGCCTAACTTACTTAGATATCCAAGGTACTTAAACATCTAAGAAAGCAGTATTTCTCCCAGATTTGCTATAGCATATGCGCATGTGCACGCACACAGATGTGAAGAGTCAGTGCAAGCAAGGTACCTGTGAAAAATTCCCCTCAGAGGTCAGTGAAATACTCACTTTGGATGCCTTTGCATCTCCCAACGGGCAAAGGGTCAGGCCTCAAGGACTGAGGGTATCAGCCCAGGACTTGTCGTTGTTCGGCAATCCTCCAAGTACTGCAAACCTGAGAGTTTGCTGGCTCTGAGAGGCATCTCACTCCGAGGGAGATTGCTGGTCGCAGCCTGCTGTGGTCCAGGAGAGCTCAAATGGTCTCATTTTGGACCGCTGTTTATAGGGTCGCAAGAGAGCGGGCTTTAGCCATAACAATGTTTCATCCTGGCCACAGTTTGTGTTGGCACTTTCTTTGAAAGTGTGAGAATGGGAATGTTATGGCATTCAGGCAACAAAAGTGTTTTCCAACACGGTCATAAGGAAAACAGGAGCTCGTTAGACAGCAGTTCTTGGAAAGAGAGTTTCTGATAAGCTCAGGAAGAGCTGAGACAGGTGCTGTTTTCAAGGCGGAGGCCTAATGAGCATTTCTCAGATCTCAGTGCAGCCTGAAAAAGGAGGGGGAGGAATGCACCACCACAGCTCCACTCCACATTTGCAGTTGGGGCCCTCACAGAGCAAGAAGGCCCCTGGGGCCATTTTCCAGACGCCCGAGAGGCACAACCCCAGGGGCTCCGGCTGCAGCTCCCTGAGCCTTGGCCTCAGCCAGGCATCTGGGATACCCTGCCTGTGGTCATTCATCCTCTCCTGTGCTCCTCCCCTGACAAGCCTTGACTGAACCAGCTGCAAGAGGAAGCATCCCCTTAACCAAACCAGCTGGGCAGTGAAAGGTCCCTCACCACACCAGGTGCTGTTGCATGATACAGCTGGGAACAGCCGTGACCATAACAGCAGCATCAGCTTCCCATGAGCAGCATGAGCCACGGTGGGAACAAAGGATAATCAGTCATCCCACGACAGCCTTGAAATGTCTCTCGATGAATTGTAGCCCAAGTGGAAGACCACCATTGTTGCTTCAGTTTTGGAAACAATTTCCAAATGTCTTGGGAGTTGTTTCCAGTAGTTACCACCATGGATTATGTCAGAGATGGAACCTTACTGATGACTAAGGCAAATCATCTTGTGAGCCTGTAAACAGCTCTGTCCTGAGTGAGGCTCTTGGAGGCCTCCTGGACCACAGCAGGCTGTGCCAGCACCTCCCTCTGGGTGGAGTATCTCTCACAGCTTGAGAACCAAAAGTTGGGGTACTCGAAAGACCATCACTGATGACGAGGCCTGGTTTGATCCACACACACATCCACCCACACTCCTCAAAGTCCAGCCCACGCTTGGTTGAGAAATGCAAAGGGATTTGATGTGATATTTCACTGAGCCCGAGGGGCATTTTCAATAGGTACATTTACACACCTGAATACAGATGTGCTCTTCTCTGTCCTCTGTGTGTGTGGGTGTGTGAATTGATAATGATACGAATGTTGTCACTGTGAATTATAATTAAGTCCTTGCTATGACTGTGGATTGAGTGCTTCTAAACCCTTTTGCACCCTTCTAATTTTGTATCCATGTCCTTTGCATACCCTACACTTCTAAATGCACAGTCTCCCTATAAAACATTAAACATTGATTACAATTCAATATTCTATTTATGCTTCATCCATTTAGTAAGTAACAGAGTGAACTTTGCCATCAAACTCTGTTAAAGCCACACTGCCTATGTCCAGCCATGAAAAGAAGTGCTTTTCTCCTTTCCAGCCCACAATCCTGTAGTCATCCTATTGAGAAAATTCCAACATCACCAACAGAAGAGATAAGATTGATTTTCCTATGCTTTTGTGAAGAAGCTCTGACAGGACTGAAAGGTTACTCAAAATATATCTGTATTAACTCTCACAAGGAACAAATTGGCACCGGGCACTGCAGGACCGTGATCTCCAGGTTACAGACTCAAGCTCAGTGACTGAGGCTTTGATGCTCTGGTGTTTCTGGGAGTTCTTTGTGCAGCTGCTGGTAAGTTCAGGACAGCAGCCAGTGCTCACCCTGGCAGAGCAGGTGGTAGCTGAGGAGGAGAATAAATGACCACAGCTCTCCAGCGATGCTGCACAAAGGCTTTAATGAGAAGGAGCAAAAGCAGCGGCACAGAACAGAGACCAAGGGACACGTGTGCGGGGGCCAGGCAGGGAAAGAGATCGGCCCATTTGCCAAGGACAGAGGGGATGACCCGCCGGCTTCAGCAGATCTGACCGCAGCGGGGGAAAGGCAGACACAGGCCTGACCCCCCAGCCCAAGGGAGCCCCAGAAGAGATGGGAACCCCCGCGGTGCTGAGGGAGCTGCCCACAGCAGCTGACAGAGAGGATCCCACGGCTGTGCTCTGAGGGAAAGAGGTGAGGATGGGGCCCGGCATGGTCACCACCACCGGCGCAGCCTCGATGTACACCGTGGAGTCAGCGCAGCGGGCGACACAGGGCTCACTGCAGCTGCTTGCAAGGGGGTTGGGCCACAGGGGCCGCAGGGCCGTGGGGGACAGGGTCTGCAGCAAGACATCTCTCGGCGCAGGAGGCAAAGCTGCAACACAGAGCAGGGAGCACCAAGCAGCCTCAGGATCAGTCTGTCCCTCTGTCCCTCAGCTCTCTCCAGGGACACATTTGGTCTTCAAAACACGCGCTCTGCCTACAGCTCCCACGACCCTCCTCGTGCCCTGTGAGTGGCACGGCACAGGAAGGCCGCCCCACTTCAGGAATAGGACCCAGCACAGTGGCTTTATGGCCCCTGTGGAAAGATGGGTCACAGCCCATCTCCAGAACAGTCATGGCTGTGTTAGAGATGTCCGGGGATGCACTGGACATTTTGCTACACCACGGCAGGTGCGAATTCTGCTGGGCACGTCCCCCTGTGGCTGAGCCCATTGATCCCCTTCTTCTGGAACAAAGCCCCCTCTTCCCAGCTGTCCCCAGCCACCACCATGGAAAGGCTGACGGCCTTTCAACAGTTCTGTGTCAGGGCCAGGCTGAGGCAGCCCAAGGATCAGCCTGGGCAGCCTCCATGACAGCAGTTCAGCCCACAGGGAGAGATGGAACAGACTCCGGCTTACCTCGTTCCTCGAGGAAAGGCAGGCCAGAGAGGAGCAGGATGCAGAGCCTGGAGCAGCGCAGCCTTTTATGCCGTGTCCCAGAGCCCTGTGGGGCCACAAACATTCTTTCTTTGTGAAACATCCTAACTCCTGGGAGTGGCCACTTGCGAGGCCTCGCTGCTGGTGAAGTCCCTGCCTCTTTCATCTCAGGCATTTTTCTCCAGTTTCACACCAGCCGACATGGAAATGATTCATCTGTGTCCCAGCTTCCTAAGGCCCCTTGACTTGGAGCTCCCAGGCCTGTGTATAACGTGAGTTTAAATGAATTTGTGAAGTGTCTGTTGCTCCTGTCACTTGTTCTTCTTGATGGTTAATTTAGCTCCAGTTACAGTTACATTCAGCCATGAGAGACACCTCAGGTCAGCTCTCAGGAGTTTTCAGTGCAGGCACTCAGGCTAATCCTGAGAGTCATTAATTCCACGGGTCATCACAGACGTACAGAAGACTGTGGGACAGTTGAGGCAGAAAGTCAACACTGCACAATCCCATAGTGGGGAAGAGACCCAACTCTGCAGGGAGGTGGCAAAGCTCAGTGGCAAGGCAAGTCCATGTTCAGCTGGGGGGATATCCCTGCAGGCCTGGGAGAGCTGCACAAGGGACAGTGACCTCTTAAGCTGTGTCAGTGCTTAGAAGTCAGCAGGACAAGGCCCAGAGCCTGCTGAGGAACCGGGGCAGTGTGATCTGCCCAGAGCACTGACAGGAGCACAAGACCTCCAGAGCTCCACCCAGATCTTCTGGGGTTGATCTGGGGTACGACAGCCCTTGAGCAGCCACCAAAAGGCCATGCCTTGAGAGACAGCAAATGCAGGAGATTGCACCAGGTGATCCAGGAATGAGGATAAAAGGTGGGGAAATGCCATTCATGGCAGCAGAACATTGGGGATATGAGCTCTGTTAACCCTTGAATGCCTGAGTCTGCGGCACCCAGTCCACTGAAGTGCACACTGGGTGACTCAGGTTTGCCTGAAGCTCAGGGATTTTCCCAACTCTTCCACATCATGATGACACCCACGTGCTCTGGGAGACTGATCCAGTGTCCCTTTGAAATGTAAAACACATGAAATGGGAAACCCCACTCCTGGCCCAGAAAAAAGAGCCGCGAGCTTTGGGCTCCCTGCCTTCAGCCTTTCCCCAAAGCTGCCATCCCGTCTCTGGCCTCCGGCATGAACACGCTGAGCAAAACAGGTCAATGTTGCTGTGGGTCTCTTTCAGGGAAGTACACGGCATCTCTTTGATCACAAAACCAGGCCATGATACAGCCTGTGGACCGTAAGCAAATCCCTGTGGCTGCCACTCGGGCCTGCAGGGGATATCCCCCCAGCTGAACATGGACTTGCCTTGCCACTGAGCTTTGCCACCTCCCTGCAGAGTTGGGTCTCTTCCCCACTATGGGATTGTGCAGTGTTGACTTTCTGCCTCAACTGTCCCACAGTCTTCTGTACGTCTGTGATGACCCGTGGAATTAATGACTCTCAGGATTAGCCTGAGTGCCTGCACTGAAAACTCCTGAGAGCTGACCTGAGGTGTCTCTCATGGCTGAATGTAACTGTAACTGGAGCCAAATTAACCATCAAGAAGAACAAGTGACAGGAGCAACAGACACTTCACAAATTCATTTAAACTCACGTTATACACGGCCTGGGAGCTCCAAGTCAAGGGGCCTTAGGAAGCTGGGACACAGATGAATCATTTCCATGTCGGCTGGTGTGAAACTGGAGAAAAATGCCTGAGATGAAAGAGGCAGGGACTTCACCAGCAGCGAGGCCTCGCAAGTGGGCCACTCCCAGGAGTTAGGATGTTTCACAAAGAAAGAATGTTTGTGGCCCCACAGGGCTCTGGGACACGGCATAAAAGGCTGCGCTGCTCCAGGCTCTGCATCCTCCTCCTCTCTGGCCTGCCTTTCCTCGAGGAACGAGGTAAGCCGGAGTCTGTTCCATCTCTCCCTGTGGGCTGAACTGCTGTCATGGAGGCTGCCCAGGCTGATCCTTGGGCTGCCTCAGCCTGGCCCTGACACAGAACTGTTGAAAGGCCGTCAGCCTTTCCATGGTGGTGGCTGGGGACAGCTGGGAAGAGGGGGCTTTGTTCCAGAAGAAGGGGATCAATGGGGCTCAGCCACAGGGGGACGTGCCCAGCAGAATTCGCACCTGCCGTGGTGTAGCAAAATGTCCCAGTGCATCCCCGGACATCTCTAACACAGCCATGACTGTTCTGGAGATGGGCTGTGACCCATCTTTCCACAGGGGCCATAAAGCCACTGCGCTGGGTCCTATTCCTGAAGTGGGGCGGCCTTCCTGTGCCGTGCCACTCACAGGGCACGAGGAGGGTCGTGGGAGCTGTAGGCAGAGTGCGTGTTTTGAAGACCAAATGTGTCCCTGGAGAGAGCTGAGGGACAGAGGGACAGACTGATCCTGAAGCTGCTTGGTGCTCCCTGCTCTGTGTTGCAGCTTTGCCTCCTGCGCCGAGAGATGTCTTGCTGCAGACCCTGTCCCCCACGGCCCTGCGGCCCCTGTGGCCCAACCCCCCTTGCAAGCAGCTGCAGTGAGCCCTGTGTCGCCCGCTGCGCTGACTCCACGGTGTACATCGAGGCTGCGCCGGTGGTGGTGACCATGCCGGGCCCCATCCTCACCTCTTTCCCTCAGAGCACAGCCGTGGGATCCTCTCTGTCAGCTGCTGTGGGCAGCTCCCTCAGCACGCGGGGGTTCCCATCTCTTCTGGAGGCTCCCTTGGGCTGGGGGGGTCAGGCCTGGTGTCTGCCTTTCCCCCCGCTGCGGCCAGATCTGCTGAAGCCGGCGGGTCATCCCCTCTGTCCTTGGCAAATGGGCCGATCTCTTTCCTTGCCTGGCCCCCGCACACGTGTCCCTTGGTCTCTGTTCTGTGCCGCTGCTTTTGCTCCTTCTCATTAAAGCCTTTGTGCAGCATCGCTGGAGAGTTGTCGTCGTTTGTTCTCCTCCTCCCTCAGCTACCACCTGCTCTGCCAGGAAGAGCCTTCCCTCTCCCATGGCAACGAATGTAAGCCCAATGATGGGGCACTGCCCAGTGTTGGTAGAGCTCCTTGAACTGATTGCAGAGCAATAGAAAGAACTTGGCAGGGAAAAGAGGAAAAGAAAAGCCGCAGAGGAAAAGGGCAAGAAAGGAGCAGTGGACAAAGGTGGGCATACAAGTAATGCCACGCAGAGTAACCTGGTGTTACTGTGGGAATGGTCCAATGTGGAAACAACTGCCCCAAAGTGTGTAGCCCAGTCTCCGTTATTGGATGCGTCCAACATACAAGCAGAGAGTCCCAGAGCAGCCTCCTCTGCCTGACTCAGTTTGAGTGGGTGGCCTCCACCTCAGCTGCTGTGTGATTCATCAGAGAACATTCCACAAGTGAACCAGCAGCAGAGTAGAGCTGTGAGGGTGTCAGCATGCTGAGGGAAAGCCTGAGGAAAACAAAAAGGCCAAGGTCCCACAGAGACTTGAACTCAGGTCACTGGATTCAGAGTCCAGCATGCTCACCATTACACCATGGAATCCCCTGCATAGCCACCTCTGGCTCCTGTGCCCAGCCTTGCTCAGCCTTATGCCCCTGGCTGAGGCTGGCTGGCTCTCCATTGCCTTGGACATCCATCACCAAGTGCAGCCTTCCTGCAGGGCCTCCAGGCACTCTCCAATCACACTGTCCTTCAGCGCAGCAGCACAGCTCCTTCTGCAGGCCTGGCATGGCCTCTCTTACAAGTGCCAGGCTCAAAACCTCACGCAATCTTATCTTTCCCAAATTGCAACAAGCTCTTCCTGGCTCAGGGCAGGCCTTGGGAAGTCACCTTCACCCAGCAGAAGCCCCCTTGCCTTCTCTTCTTCAGCCCAGACCAGCCTCACTCCTTAAGGACTAATGAGAGGGAAACATTGCCCCATCTCTACAAAAGGTAAAGAAAGACCTTCTGGGGAACCCAGGAAAGGGGCTGGAGAGGCAAGGAGAAAGGACAGGTCAGACACCAAGGGCTGAGCAACGACCGAGCTCCAGTTCTTGTGGGGAAGAGGTTCACTCACTGCCCGTGGTGCAGAGCAAGGAGGGCAGAGCCCTCTCTGGGAACTCCTCAGAAGGAACTTGACTGCATCCCAGGAGGCCACAAGTCCAAATGCCTGCTCAAAGCAGGGCTGGAGAAAAAGCAAGGAGCAGGCGACTCAGTGCCTGAGCCCTGTTGCAACCCCAGTGTGATGCCCAGGTGTGGAGAATCACAAAGATCTCTGCACACCTGGCTCCACTGGCTCACTGCTCTCTGGGAGTCTCTGCAGGATCCAGAGCAGCCCCCGCAGTCTGCTTTTGCCAAGGCCGACCTGGCTCAAAGCCAGTCTGTGCCTGCTGGGCTGGGAGGTGCCCAGAGTCCCGGGCAGGAGGCCCGGCTGAGGGGAGCAGGAGCAGGAGCTCAGCTGCTCTGTGAGAGCAGAACTTGCAGAGGGAAGAAGCCGCGCCGTTCAGGAGCAGGAGAGGCCGGGCAGTGTGGAGCCAGGCTAAAGAAAAGCTGGTCTGCCTTGGCCAGGGATGACCGAGCCCTGCTCACCTGCTTGGAGGGCAGCTCTGCCAAGCACTACCCCGCAAGGCTCCCACAGCGCTGCTGCTTCCCTCTCCTGCCACTCGAAGCCTGCCTCCTGCTCCTCCAGTGCCCACGGGCACTGCCTCCTGCACTGCCACCTCACACCCTGGCCTGGCTCCAGCTCCTGCACCTCTCACACTGCCTGCCCCCTCCTTCCAGCCCCCCGCACACACCCGAGCTCCAGCTCCTGGCATGTGTCTGTGCTCCTCTGGCTCTGACACGTGGGCAAACTCACACTGCTGAGTGCTCCTAATGGAGCCACTCCAGTTCTAGAACACAAGTCCTGTTTCACTGGGGAATCCTCCGTGGTCCCCAGGCCTTTCAGGAAGCCTCTTCAGTGCCATGGCTACTCTGCAGAATGGAGTGCCATCCAGAATATTGACGTGCTCCAGCAATGGTGCTGGGGGTGCCACAAGCTTCACAGATGTTTCAGAGTTGTGGTGGCAGCAGGAACCAGCTGTGTCCTGGGCAGGCCAACCCCTAAAGGTTTTCCAAGAGAGACGGCACCCACAGCACCCCGTGTCTCCTCCACTTCCAGCACCCAGCCACCTCTAGCCACTACAGTGTCCCTTGGGAATACCTGCTTGGCCCTGACCCTGGATCACCCTACAAATGGTCACGGCAGCAAACAGACGAGGACAGAGAAAGCTCCCAGGTCTCTGAGCTGAGCACACTTGGAGCAGGCTGAGCCTCCTCTGCCCCTACAGGAGGTGCCCTCCTGTGCCTGGGAAGTTGCGGATTGAGCTGCCAGCAGGGAAGGGAGGAAGACCTGTGTGCCCGTAATATGCAGGGCCTTGTGAGGGGAGCTGTGCCTGCTGCTCCACAGCTGCCCATAGGCCATGGTGAGGGGCCCTTTGGGAGTGTTGGTGCCTAAGAAAGCCAAAAAGAAAGTGTCACCAAAGCCTACGGAAAACCAGAAACTCTCAAAAAACATCTTTGCAATGTTAGAGAATTAGATGTTATTTTATTCTGGCCAGGATGGTATTCTGGCCAGGATGTGCAATAGAAATTATTCCATCCACACATGCCTGGTTTGTGCAGTGGAAATTTTCCATCACACATGGTTCTTTATCAGATTTTTCACATATTTATACGTGAAAACCCCAAAGAAATTCTTCTTCATTGGACCTGAATTACACAATCCTTAGTATTCAATCTCCTATTGGTTATTGATCCCTTTTCCTTGGATACTAATTTGGTGCTCTTATCAATCTTTTCCCAGACCACGTGTCTCCAGCCACACCAGGCAGTAATGTTAATGTCCATTTATCTCCTCTGTATCTTCTGGCCACTCCCAACCTGTACATAGATGTTAAACTCTCATAATCTGGGAATCTTCTTTTTGTTGATTGAAGCCTACCAGGCCCCAGCCAGCGAAACTCAAACCCTGGGTAAACAGAGTCTTTTGAAGAAAAGCTCTGATTCTCCTCCTGCTGGGTAAAGGTGAACAAACCCCTGACTAAAGTTAGTTAAAAAAATTATAAAAGTTGTAGCATTTCTAACAAAAGCACTAGCAGGGGCAGAGGGAAGAGGAGGGCCAGGGCCAGGGGTGCCCAGAGAGCTAGAGCAAAGCAGGGTAAAAGCTGCTGGGTGAGGCAGTGTCAGTGAAAATCTGCTCTAGCAGAGGATGGTTTCGATCCATCGACCTCTGGGTTATGGGCCCAGCACGCTCCCGCTGCGCCACTCTGCTCCCCCTGAAGCTTGGCCACCGCCGCCCCCAGCTGGGCCTGACCCTGCCCAGGGGACACTGCTGGCTCTCACTCCCTCCGTTCCTCTCTGCTTGGCCTCCCCCGCCCCACAAAACGGACTCCCTGACAAATTCATCTCCCTTGGGCGCGTGCTCCACAGCTCCAGGGCTTGGCCTTGCCCTTCTCCCACAGCCCTGCACGGCCACTTGCCCTTTGACCACCCACGCTGCGCTGCACGGCCACTTGCCCTTTGACCACCCACGCTGGCGCTGCACGTGCTCAAGGCACCCCCGGAGGCAGGCTGCAGCCTTGGGCCTTGCTAGGGATGGGGGCACCTGAAATCCAGCGACATCCTGACGGCTGCAGCCCTGCCCAGAAATCCAGCTCTGCTCCCAGCACGCTGCGGGACTGCACCTGCCCAACAGTTCAGTTCTTTGCTGGCCAAGGAGGGACGCAGGCTCCCTTTGCTTGGAATTAGCAACGGAAGGAATTCTCCTCTTTTAGCTGTGCAAATTCTGGTGCCTCAGCTCAATGCTGCTCACGGTTACCGTGAAGGAAAAGCTCTGAGTTCTAGGCACTTTGTGCTAAGCAGGTTGTCAAGCTGCAGGTCCTTGCCTTTCACGCTCGGTGCTAATGCGAGGTGACGAAATGCTCAGCTCCAGGTGCTGGTGCCGTCTGCATTTCCCCTTTCCTTCTTCATTGATGCCGACAACATCTCTGAGCTGCTTTTCCCTTGCAGGGCTTCCCCCACACCAAGTGTCTTGGCTGCAGGGCACAGACCTTGCAGCAGCAATGGGCTTTTGTCCCCCTGCCCTTAGGTGTGTGCCTCAGGCTTTCCCTTGCTCTGCGGGAACAGCCGGGGCTGCAAGTGCAGGAGCCCTCTGGGGCTGTGTTGCAGCTGCAGCGTGGTCAGCTGCCCGCAGCCCAAAAGGGGCGTGCACCCCATAGTTGGCAGGATTCGAACCTGCGCGGGGAAACCCCAATGGATTTCTAGTCCATCGCCTTCACCACTCGGCCACAACTACCTGCCCCAGCCCTCCCTGCCCTGCACATCACATACCCCGCGCCACGACACCGATGCCCAGGCACTTCAGGCCAAGGCTCCTCTTACGAACGAGTGTTTGAGATTGCTTAAAAAAATCACTGGCAAGAGTATCAGCAAAAGCCAGATTTAATATTGATATTAAAATTAAATAATTAATAATGAATTAATATTAAATGAAAGCACAAAAAAGTTCGCTGGCAAGATTCACTCTACTAGTTACAGGACAATTAAGGCACAACAAGGAAAAACAAGCAACAACAAAACCAAACAAAATCCAAGCAATCAAAACAGAAATGAACCAAGAGCTATGTAGGGGAATGTGTGTGTTTGTGTGTGTGTCTCTGTGTGTGTGTGTGTGTGTGTGTGTGAAAAGACAGTGAGGGCAAAGATATAAAGGAACACGGTCTAAAAGCTTAACAGCACTCAAACCTAACAGTATTTTAACTTAACCTATACCTTAAACCTAATTAATATCTCTTGGGGGTTTTAGGAGTTCTCCTGTTTTTCTTTTTCTCTTAAAGAATTTCCCCCATATATGTTGCCAGGGGGACAAATTACTGGGTGCTTAAGAAGAACAAAAGAGCCGGCCACAGAGGGTGGGGGTCCAACTAGCTACTTGTTTTTCACCTGGGGGGTGGGGTCAGCGGGGCTGGCTAGTGCTGGCAGTGTTCGGAAGGAGTTGGTCAGAGCTGGACCAAACCTGTTTTTCGGCTGCTTTCCTTCTACCGGAGAAACCCAGGATTCCTAAGCCCACCTTTCCCTGCCCTGCTGGGAGCCGGGCTGCAGCCGCTCTGCTCTCCGCCACCGCTTGGACCCTCCGCTACACTGTAGTCCCTACACACCCTTGCCAGCTGAGACCTCCCGGAGCTCCCACTGCAGCTCCAGAGTCTGATATATCTCGTCTGCCACCCGGGATCTGTGCTGGTCTCTGCTGTTCCAGCCTGCTGTTCCCGAGGGTCCGGCCGGACACCGGGATCAGCCGCCCAGAGGGTTTGTGAAGCTTCTCGTCCATCCTTTCCCGGGACCCCGAGCCGCCCCTGCCGGCTGTGACTGGAACTGCACCGAAGGGGAAAGCCTGACAGCCGAGAGAGGCTGGCACTGGGTATGTGGTTCTGTTTGCTGTTACTGCCATAGTTATTGTTACTTGTTTGCCTTGTCACACACATATATATATATATATATATATTAGTAAAGAACTGTTATTCCTACCCCTCATATCTTTGCCTGAAAGCCCCTTAATTTCAAAATTCTAATAATTCGGAGGGAAGGGGGTTGCATTTTCCATTTCAGGGGAGGCTCCTGCCTTCCTTGACAGACACCTGTCTTTCAAACCAAGACAATATCTTAACCTTAAAATTTAACAGAGGAATAACACTTTAATAGCATTTTAACTTATAACTTCGAAGTTATACTTAGCAACTTAGCAGAAGAACAACACTTAGCAGCATTGTCTCGGTTTTGGAGACAAAATTTTAGGAGGAAACACTCTGCAATGAGTGCCTCCTCCAAAGGGAAAGGGCCTCCCCCTTTCCTCCGCCAATGAGACAAATTGGTAACAGCAGGTGAAAGTGAAAAAAACAAACAGTTTATTAACACAGAACAAAACAGGAAAAAAAAGGAAAAAGCGGGAAGGGGGGGGGGTGTGCCCGCAAGGAACCGAAAAGGATTGAGTGTAACAGTTAGATGTTAACCCCAGAAACTTATCCTCTATCCACACACCTACACACCCACCCACAGCAGAAAAGAAAAACTCAAAAATACAATAAATGCCCGGAAAAGGAAAATATACGGGCTGGCAACTGGTCCCCCCAGTCTCTGGGAAGGGGCAGGGGAAGGGGAGTCCACACAGCAGCCTGGAGAAGGGCAGATGGGAAAAAAACCTGTCAATTCTCTGGCACCGGTCCTCCTCCTCACAGCAGGCGAAACTGGAGAACAGATGGAAAAACCTATTGCTTCTCCAGTGCCAGTCCTCCTCCTCCTCACAGCAGGCGAAGCTCGTGGATTTCTGTGTCCCTTCGCTCACTGGTTTGGCCTTCCTCGGGGTTCGGACCAGCTGGGGCCACCCCGCAGGCCAGCTGGGGCCACTCCGCAGGCTCCCCGGGCCGGAGAGAAGGGAAGGAAGGTAGGGAGGCCAGGGGGTGGAAAGAAAAAAAAAAACAAAACCTTTTTCCAAGCTAGCGGGAACGAAAAACCACCAGAGGAGCAGGGCAGCATCCCCGGTGCACTCCCTCCAGAGCACGGTGGAGCCCCGTTGGAGCCAGAGCCGTTGGACAGAGCCGTTGAACCGACCCGCACCTGGAGTCCTGCGGCTGCGGCTCCGGCCCTGCCCCCCAGGTCCATCTTGAAGACACAGCAGCCTTGGGCATTAAGCGGATGGTTAAGAAATAAAGCAGCCTCATAACATCACCCCAGGACAAACATTTAGGTAAGTTTATAACTGTAACTTAACCTTACTTACAGGCCTAACTTACTTAGATATCCAAGGTACTTAAACATCTAAGAAAGCAGTATTTCTCCCAGATTTGCTATAGCATATGCGCATGTGCACGCACACAGATGTGAAGAGTCAGTGCAAGCAAGGTACCTGTGAAAAATTCCCCTCAGAGGTCAGTGAAATACTCACTTTGGATGCCTTTGCATCTCCCAACGGGCAAAGGGTCAGGCCTCAAGGACTGAGGGTATCAGCCCAGGACTTGTCGTTGTTCGGCAATCCTCCAAGTACTGCAAACCTGAGAGTTTGCTGGCTCTGAGAGGCATCTCACTCCGAGGGAGATTGCTGGTCGCAGCCTGCTGTGGTCCAGGAGAGCTCAAATGGTCTCATTTTGGACCGCTGTTTATAGGGTCGCAAGAGAGCGGGCTTTAGCCATAACAATGTTTCATCCTGGCCACAGTTTGTGTTGGCACTTTCTTTGAAAGTGTGAGAATGGGAATGTTATGGCATTCAGGCAACAAAAGTGTTTTCCAACACCGGTCATAAGGAAAACAGGAGCTCGTTAGACAGCAGTTCTTGGAAAGAGAGGGTTTCTGATAACCTCAGGAAGAGCTGAGACTAGGTGCTGTTTTCAAGGCGGAGGCCTAATGAGCATTTCTCAGATCTCAGTGCAGCCTGAAAAAGGAGGGGGGAGGAATGCACCACCACAGCTCCACTCCACATTTGCAGTTGGGGCCCTCACAGAGCAAGAAGAGCCCCTGGGGCCATTTTCCAGACGCCCGAGAGGCACAACCCCAGGGGCTCCGGCTGCAGCTCCCTGAGCCTTGGCCTCAGCCAGGCATCTGGGATACCCTGCCTTGTGGTCATTCATCCTCTCCTGTGCTCCTTCCCCTGACAAGCCTTGACTGAACCAGCTGCAAGAGGAAGCATCCCCTTAACCAAACCAGCTGGGCAGTGAAAGGTCCCTCACCACACCAGGTGCTGTTGCATGATACAGCTGGGAACAGCCGTGACCATAACAGCAGCATCAGCTTCCCATGAGCAGCATGAGCCATGGTGGGGAACAAAGGATAATCAGTCATCCCACGACAGCCTTGAAATGTCCTCTCGATGAATTGTAGCCCAAGTGGAAGACCACCATTGTTGCTTCAGTTTTGGAAACAATTTCCAAATGTCTTGGGAGTTGTTTCCAGTAGTTACCACCATGGATTATGTCAGAGATGGAACCTTACTGATGACTAAGGCAAATCATCTTGTGAGCCTGTAAACAGCTCTGTCCTGAGTGAGGCTCTTGGAGGCCTCCTGGACCACAGCAGGCTGTGCCAGCACCTCCCTCTGGGTGGAGTATCTCTCACAGCTTGAGAACCAAAAAGTTGGGGTACTCGAAAGACCATCACTGATGACGAGGCCTGGTTTGATCCACACACACATCCACCCACACTCCTCAAAGTCCAGCCCACGCTTGGTTGAGAAATGCAAAGGGATTTGATGTGAATATTTCACTGAGCCCGAGGGGCATTTTCAATAGGTACATTTACACACCTGAATACAGATGTGCTCTTCTCTGTTCCTCTGTGTGTGTGGGTGTGTGTGAATTGATAATGATACGAATGTTGTCACTGTGAATTTATAATTAAGTCCTTGCTATGACTGTGGATTGAGTGCTTCTAAACCCTTTTGCACCCTTCTAATTTTGTATCCATGTCCTTTGCATACCCTACACTTCTAAATGCACAGTCTCCCTATAAAACATTAAACATTGATTACAATTCAATATTCTATTTATGCTTCATCCATTTAGTAAGTAACAGAGTGAACTTTGCCATCAAACTCTGTTAAAGCCACACTGCCTATGTCCAGCCATGAAAAGAAGTGCTTTTCTCCTTTCCAGCCCACAATCCTGTAGTCATCCTATTGAGAAAATTCCAACATCACCAACAGAAGAGATAAGATTGATTTTCCTATGCTTTTGTGAAGAAGCTCTGACAGGACTGAAAGGTTACTCAAAATATATCTGTATTAACTCTCACAAGGAACAAATTGGCACCGGGCACTGCAGGACCGTGATCTCCAGGTTACAGACTCAAGCTCAGTGACTGAGGCTTTGATGCTCTGGTGTAATTTCTGGGAGTTCTTTGTGCAGCTGCTGGTAAGTTCAGGACAGCAGCCAGTGCTCACCCTGGCAGAGCAGGTGGTAGCTGAGGGAGGAGAATAAATGACCACAGCTCTCCAGCGATGCTGCACAAAGGCTTTAATGAGAAGGAGCAAAAGCAGCGGCACAGAACAGAGACCAAGGGACACGTGTGCGGGGGCCAGGCAGGGAAAGAGATCGGCCCATTTGCCAAGGACAGAGGGGATGACCCGCCGGCTTCAGCAGATCTGACCGCAGCGGGGGAAAGGCAGACACAGGCCTGACCCCCCCAGCCCAAGGGAGCCTCCAGAAGAGATGGGAACCCCCGCGGTGCTGAGGGAGCTGCCCACAGCAGCTGACAGAGAGGATCCCACGGCTGTGCTCTGAGGGAAAGAGGTGAGGATGGGGCCCGGCATGGTCACCACCACCGGCGCAGCCTCGATGTACACCGTGGAGTCAGCGCAGCGGGCGACACAGGGCTCACTGCAGCTGCTTGCAAGGGGGGTTGGGCCACAGGGGCCGCAGGGCCGTGGGGGACAGGGTCTGCAGCAAGACATCTCTCGGCGCAGGAGGCAAAGCTGCAACACAGAGCAGGGAGCACCAAGCAGCCTCAGGATCAGTCTGTCCCTCTGTCCCTCAGCTCTCTCCAGGGACACATTTGGTCTTCAAAACACGCGCTCTGCCTACAGCTCCCACGACCCTCCTCGTGCCCTGTGAGTGGCACGGCACAGGAAGGCCGCCCCACTTCAGGAATAGGACCCAGCGCAGTGGCTTTATGGCCCCTGTGGAAAGATGGGTCACAGCCCATCTCCAGAACAGTCATGGCTGTGTTAGAGATGTCCGGGGATGCACTGGGACATTTTGCTACACCACGGCAGGTGCGAATTCTGCTGGGCACGTCCCCCTGTGGCTGAGCCCCATTGATCCCCTTCTTCTGGAACAAAGCCCCCTCTTCCCAGCTGTCCCCAGCCACCACCATGGAAAGGCTGACGGCCTTTCAACAGTTCTGTGTCAGGGCCAGGCTGAGGCAGCCCAAGGATCAGCCTGGGCAGCCTCCATGACAGCAGTTCAGCCCACAGGGAGAGATGGAACAGACTCCGGCTTACCTCGTTCCTCGAGGAAAGGCAGGCCAGAGAGGAGCAGGATGCAGAGCCTGGAGCAGCGCAGCCTTTTATGCCGTGTCCCAGAGCCCTGTGGGGCCACAAACATTCTTTCTTTGTGAAACATCCTAACTCCTGGGAGTGGCCACTTGCGAGGCCTCGCTGCTGGTGAAGTCCCTGCCTCTTTCATCTCAGGCATTTTTCTCCAGTTTCACACCAGCCGACATGGAAATGATTCATCTGTGTCCCAGCTTCCTAAGGCCCCTTGACTTGGAGCTCCCAGGCCTGTGTATAACGTGAGTTTAAATGAATTTGTGAAGTGTCTGTTGCTCCTGTCACTTGTTCTTCTTGATGGTTAATTTAGCTCCAGTTACAGTTACATTCAGCCATGAGAGACACCTCAGGTCAGCTCTCAGGAGTTTTCAGTGCAGGCACTCAGGCTAATCCTGAGAGTCATTAATTCCACGGGTCATCACAGACGTACAGAAGACTGTGGGACAGTTGAGGCAGAAAGTCAACACTGCACAATCCCATAGTGGGGAAGAGACCCAACTCTGCAGGGAGGTGGCAAAGCTCAGTGGCAAGGCAAGTCCATGTTCAGCTGGGGGGATATCCCCTGCAGGCCTGGGAGAGCTGCACAAGGGACAGTGACCTCTTAAGCTGTGTCAGTGCTTAGAAGTCAGCAGGACAAGACCCAGAGCCTGCTGAGGAACCGGGGCAGTTTGATCTGCCCAGAGCACTGACAGGAGCACAAGACCTCCAGAGCTCCACCCAGATCTTCTGGGGTTGATCTGGGGTACGACAGCCCTTGAGCAGCCACCAAAAGGCCATGCCTTGAGAGACAGCAAATGCAGGAGATTGCACCAGGTGATCCAGGAATGAGGATAAAAGGTGGGGAAATGCCATTCATGGCAGCAGAACATTGGGGATATGAGCTCTGTTAACCCTTGAATGCCTGAGTCTGCGACACCCAGTCCACTGAAGTGCACACTGGGTGACTCAGGTTTGCTTGAAGCTCAGGGATTTTCCCAACTCTTCCACATCATGATGACACCCACGTGCTCTGGGAGACTGATCCAGTGTCCCTTTGAAATGTAAAACACATGAAATGGGAAACCCCACTCCTGGCCCAGAAAAAAGAGCCGCGAGCTTTGGGCTCCCTGCCTTCAGCCTTTCCCCAAAGCTGCCATCCCGTCTCTGGCCTCCGGCATGAACACGCTGAGCAAAACAGGTCAATGTTGCTGTGGGTCTCTTTCAGGGAAGTACACGGCATCTCTTTGATCACAAAACCAGGCCATGATACAGCCTGTGGACCGTAAGCAAATCCCTGTGGCTGCCACTCGGGCCTGCAGGGGATATCCCCCCAGCTGAACATGGACTTGCCTTGCCACTGAGCTTTGCCACCTCCCTGCAGAGTTGGGTCTCTCCCCACTATGGGATTGTGCAGTGTTGACTTTCTGCCTCAACTGTCCCACAGTCTTCTGTACGTCTGTGATGACCCGTGGAATTAATGACTCTCAGGATTAGCCTGAGTGCCTGCACTGAAAACTCCTGAGAGCTGACCTGAGGTGTCTCTCATGGCTGAATGTAACTGTAACTGGAGCCAAATTAACCATCAAGAAGAACAAGTGACAGGAGCAACAGACACTTCACAAATTCATTTAAACTCACGTTATACACGGGCCTGGGAGCTCCAAGTCAAGGGGCCTTAGGAAGCTGGGACACAGATGAATCATTTCCATGTCGGCTGGTGTGAAACTGGAGAAAAATGCCTGAGATGAAAGAGGCAGGGACTTCACCAGCAGCGAGGCCTCGCAAGTGGGCCACTCCCAGGAGTTAGGATGTTTCACAAAGAAAGAATGTTTGTGGCCCCACAGGGCTCTGGGACACGGCATAAAAGGCTGCGCTGCTCCAGGCTCTGCATCCTCCTCCTCTCTGGCCTGCCTTTCCTCGAGGAACGAGGTAAGCCGGAGTCTGTTCCATCTCTCCCTGTGGGCTGAACTGCTGTCATGGAGGCTGCCCAGGCTGATCCTTGGGCTGCCTCAGCCTGGCCCTGACACAGAACTGTTGAAAGGCCGTCAGCCTTTCCATGGTGGTGGCTGGGGACAGCTGGGAAGAGGGGGCTTTGTTCCAGAAGAAGGGGATCAATGGGGCTCAGCCACAGGGGGACGTGCCCAGCAGAATTCGCACCTGCCGTGGTGTAGCAAAATGTCCCAGTGCATCCCCGGACATCTCTAACACAGCCATGACTGTTCTGGAGATGGGCTGTGACCCATCTTTCCACAGGGGCCATAAAGCCACTGCGCTGGGTCCTATTCCTGAAGTGGGGCGGCCTTCCTGTGCCGTGCCACTCACAGGGCACGAGGAGGGTCGTGGGAGCTGTAGGCAGAGTGCGTGTTTTGAAGACCAAATGTGTCCCTGGAGAGAGCTGAGGGACAGAGGGACAGACTGATCCTGAAGCTGCTTGGTGCTCCCTGCTCTGTGTTGCAGCTTTGCCTCCTGCGCCGAGAGATGTCTTGCTGCAGACCCTGTCCCCCACGGCCCTGCGGCCCCTGTGGCCCAACCCCCCTTGCAAGCAGCTGCAGTGAGCCCTGTGTCGCCCGCTGCGCTGACTCCACGGTGTACATCGAGGCTGCGCCGGTGGTGGTGACCATGCCGGGCCCCATCCTCACCTCTTTCCCTCAGAGCACAGCCGTGGGATCCTCTCTGTCAGCTGCTGTGGGCAGCTCCCTCAGCACCGCGGGGGTTCCCATCTCTTCTGGAGGCTCCCTTGGGCTGGGGGGGTCAGGCCTGTGTCTGCCTTTCCCCCGCTGCGGCCAGATCTGCTGAAGCCGGCGGGTCATCCCCTCTGTCCTTGGCAAATGGGCCGATCTCTTTCCTTGCCTGGCCCCCGCACACGTGTCCCTTGGTCTCTGTTCTGTGCCGCTGCTTTTGCTCCTTCTCATTAAAGCCTTTGTGCAGCATCGCTGGAGAGTTGTCGTCGTTTGTTCTCCTCCTCCCTCAGCTACCACCTGCTCTGCCAGGAAGAGCCTTCCCTCTCCCATGGCAACGAATGTAAGCCCAATGATGGGGCACTGCCCAGTGTTGGTAGAGCTCCTTGAACTGATTGCAGAGCAATAGAAAGAACTTGGCAGGGAAAAGAGGAAAAGAAAAGCCGCAGAGGAAAAGGGCAAGAAAGGAGCAGTGGACAAAGGTGGGCATACAAGTAATGCCACGCAGAGTAACCTGGTGTTACTGTGGGAATGGTCCAATGTGGAAACAACTGCCCAAAGTGTGTAGCCCAGTCTCCGTTATTGGATGCGTCCAACATACAAGCAGAGAGTCCCAGAGCAGCCTCCTCTGCCTGACTCAGTTTGAGTGGGTGGCCTCCACCTCAGCTGCTGTGTGATTCATCAGAGAACATTCCACAAGTGAACCAGCAGCAGAGTAGAGCTGTGAGGGTGTCAGCATGCTGAGGGAAAGCCTGAGGAAACAAAAAGGCCAAGGTCCCACAGAGACTTGAACTCAGGTCACTGGATTCAGAGTCCAGCATGCTCACCATTACACCATGGAATCCCCTGCATAGCCACCTCTGGCTCCTGTGCCCAGCCTTGCTCAGCCTTATGCCCCTGGCTGAGGCTGGCTGGCTCTCCATTGCCTTGGACATCCATCACCAAGTGCAGCCTTCCTGCAGGGCCTCCAGGCACTCTCCAATCACACTGTCCTTCAGCGCAGCAGCACAGCTCCTTCTGCAGGCCTGGCATGGCCTCTCTTACAAGTGCCAGGCTCAAAACCTCACGCAATCTTATCTTTCCCAAATTGCAACAAGCTCTTCCTGGCTCAGGGCAGGCCTTGGGAAGTCACCTTCACCCAGCAGAAGCCCCCTTGCCTTCTCTTCTTCAGCCCAGACCAGCCTCACTCCTTAAGGACTAATGAGAGGGAAACATTGCCCCATCTCTACAAAAGGTAAAGAAAGACCTTCTGGGGAACCCAGGAAAGGGGCTGGAGAGGCAAGGAGAAAGGACAGGTCAGACACCAAGGGCTGAGCAACGACCGAGCTCCAGTTCTTGTGGGGAAGAGGTTCACTCACTGCCCGTGGTGCAGAGCAAGGAGGGCAGAGCCCTCTCTGGGAACTCCTCAGAAGGAACTTGACTGCATCCCAGGAGGCCACAAGTCCAAATGCCTGCTCAAAGCAGGGCTGGAGAAAAAGCAAGGAGCAGGCGACTCAGTGCCTGAGCCCTGTTGCAACCCCAGTGTGATGCCCAGGTGTGGAGAATCACAAAGATCTCTGCACACCTGGCTCCACTGGCTCACTGCTCTCTGGGAGTCTCTGCAGGATCCAGAGCAGCCCCCGCAGTCTGCTTTTGCCAAGGCCGACCTGGCTCAAAGCCAGTCTGTGCCTGCTGGGCTGGGAGGTGCCCAGAGTCCCGGGCAGGAGGCCCGGCTGAGGGGAGCAGGAGCAGGAGCTCAGCTGCTCTGTGAGAGCAGAACTTGCAGAGGGAAGAAGCCGCGCCGTTCAGGAGCAGGAGAGGCCGGGCAGTGTGGAGCCAGGCTAAAGAAAAGCTGGTCTGCCTTGGCCAGGGATGACCGAGCCCTGCTCACCTGCTTGGAGGGCAGCTCTGCCAAGCACTACCCCGCAAGGCTCCCACAGCGCTGCTGCTTCCCTCTCCTGCCACTCGAAGCCTGCCTCCTGCTCCTCCAGTGCCCACGGGCACTGCCTCCTGCACTGCCACCTCACACCCTGGCCTGGCTCCAGCTCCTGCACCTCTCACACTGCCTGCCCCCTCCTTCCAGCCCCCCGCACACACCCGAGCTCCAGCTCCTGGCATGTGTCTGTGCTCCTCTGGCTCTGACACGTGGGCAAACTCACACTGCTGAGTGCTCCTAATGGAGCCACTCCAGTTCTAGAACACAAGTCCTGTTTCACTGGGGAATCCTCCGTGGTCCCCAGGCCTTTCAGGAAGCCTCTTCAGTGCCATGGCTACTCTGCAGAATGGAGTGCCATCCAGAATATTGACGTGCTCCAGCAATGGTGCTGGGGGTGCCACAAGCTTCACAGATGTTTCAGAGTTGTGGTGGCAGCAGGAACCAGCTGTGTCCTGGGCAGGCCAACCCCTAAAGGTTTTCCAAGAGAGACGGCACCCACAGCACCCCGTGTCTCCTCCACTTCCAGCACCCAGCCACCTCTAGCCACTACAGTGTCCCTTGGGAATACCTGCTTGGCCCTGACCCTGGATCACCCTACAAATGGTCACGGCAGCAAACAGACGAGGACAGAGAAAGCTCCCAGGTCTCTGAGCTGAGCACACTTGGAGCAGGCTGAGCCTCCTCTGCCCCTACAGGAGGTGCCCTCCTGTGCCTGGGAAGTTGCGGATTGAGCTGCCAGCAGGGAAGGGAGGAAGACCTGTGTGCCCGTAATATGCAGGGCCTCGTGAGGGGAGCTGTGCCTGCTGCTCCACAGCTGCCCATAGGCCATGGTGAGGGGCCCTTTGGGAGTGTTGGTGCCTAAGAAAGCCAAAAAGAAAGTGTCACCAAAGCCTACGGAAAACCAGAAACTCTCAAAAAACATCTTTGCAATGTTAGAGAATTAGATGTTATTTTATTCTGGCCAGGATGGTATTCTGGCCAGGATGTGCAATAGAAATTATTCCATCCACACATGCCTGGTTTGTGCAGTGGAAATTTTTCCATCACACATGGTTCTTTATCAGATTTTTCACATATTTATACGTGAAAACCCCAAAGAAATTCTTCTTCATTGGACCTGAATTACACAATCCTTAGTATTCAATCTCCTATTGGTTATTGATCCCTTTTCCTTGGATACTAATTTGGTGCTCTTATCAATCTTTTCCCAGACCACGTGTCTCCAGCCACACCAGGCAGTAATGTTAATGTCCATTTATCTCCTCTGTATCTTCTGGCCACTCCCAACCTGTACATAGATGTTAAACTCTCATAATCTGGGAATCTTCTTTTTGTTGATTGAAGCCTACCAGGCCCCAGCCAGCGAAACTCAAACCCTGGGTAAACAGAGTCTTTTGAAGAAAAGCTCTGATTCTCCTCCTGCTGGGTAAAGGTGAACAAACCCCTGACTAAAGTTAGTTAAAAAAATTATAAAAGTTGTAGCATTTCTAACAAAAGCACTAGCAGGGGCAGAGGGAAGAGGAGGGCCAGGGCCAGGGGTGCCCAGAGAGCTAGAGCAAAGCAGGGTAAAAGCTGCTGGGTGAGGCAGTGTCAGTGAAAATCTGCTCTAGCAGAGGATGGTTTCGATCCATCGACCTCTGGGTTATGGGCCCAGCACGCTCCCGCTGCGCCACTCTGCTCCCCCTGAAGCTTGGCCACCGCCGCCCCCAGCTGGGCCTGACCCTGCCCAGGGGACACTGCTGGCTCTCACTCCCTCCGTTCCTCTCTGCTTGGCCTCCCCCGCCCCACAAAACGGACTCCCTGACAAATTCATCTCCCTTGGGCGCGTGCTCCACAGCTCCAGGGCTTGGCCTTGCCCTTCTCCCACAGCCCTGCACGGCCACTTGCCCTTTGACCACCCACGCTGCGCTGCACGGCCACTTGCCCTTTGACCACCCACGCTGGCGCTGCACGTGCTCAAGGCACCCCCGGAGGCAGGCTGCAGCCTTGGGCCTTGCTAGGGATGGGGGCACCTGAAATCCAGCGACATCCTGACGGCTGCAGCCCTGCCCAGAAATCCAGCTCTGCTCCCAGCACGCTGCGGGACTGCACCTGCCCAACAGTTCAGTTCTTTGCTGGCCAAGGAGGGACGCAGGCTCCCTTTGCTTGGAATTAGCAACGGAAGGAATTCTCCTCTTTTAGCTGTGCAAATTCTGGTGCCTCAGCTCAATGCTGCTCACGGTTACCGTGAAGGAAAAGCTCTGAGTTCTAGGCACTTTGTGCTAAGCAGGTTGTCAAGCTGCAGGTCCTTGCCTTTCACGCTCGGTGCTAATGCGAGGTGACGAAATGCTCAGCTCCAGGTGCTGGTGCCGTCTGCATTTCCCCTTTCCTTCTTCATTGATGCCGACAACATCTCTGAGCTGCTTTTCCCTTGCAGGGCTTCCCCCACACCAAGTGTCTTGGCTGCAGGGCACAGACCTTGCAGCAGCAATGGGCTTTTGTCCCCCTGCCCTTAGGTGTGTGCCTCAGGCTTTCCCTTGCTCTGCGGGAACAGCCGGGGCTGCAAGTGCAGGAGCCCTCTGGGGCTGTGTTGCAGCTGCAGCGTGGTCAGCTGCCCGCAGCCCAAAAGGGGCGTGCACCCCGTAGTTGGCAGGATTCGAACCTGCGCGGGGAAACCCCAATGGATTTCTAGTCCATCGCCTTCACCACTCGGCCACAACTACCTGCCCCAGCCCTCCCTGCCCTGCACATCACATACCCCGCGCCACGACACCGATGCCCAGGCACTTCAGGCCAAGGCTCCTCTTACGAACGAGTGTTTGAGATTGCTTAAAAAAATCACTGGCAAGAGTATCAGCAAAAGCCAGATTTAATATTGATATTAAAATTAAATAATTAATAATGAATTAATATTAAATGAAAGCACAAAAAAGTTCGCTGGCAAGATTCACTCTACTAGTTACAGGACAATTAAGGCACAACAAGGAAAAACAAGCAACAACAAAACCAAACAAAATCCAAGCAATCAAAACAGAAATGAACCAAGAGCTATGTAGGGGAATGTGTGTGTTTGTGTGTGTGTCTCTGTGTGTGTGTGTGTGTGTGTGTGTGAAAAGACAGTGAGGGCAAAGATATAAAGGAACACGGTCTAAAAGCTTAACAGCACTCAAACCTAACAGTATTTTAACTTAACCTATACCTTAAACCTAATTAATATCTCTTGGGGGTTTTAGGAGTTCTCCTGTTTTTCTTTTTCTCTTAAAGAATTTCCCCCATATATGTTGCCAGGGGGACAAATTACTGGGTGCTTAAGAAGAACAAAAGAGCCGGCCACAGAGGGTGGGGGTCCAACTAGCTACTTGTTTTTCACCTGGGGGGTGGGGTCAGCGGGGCTGGCTAGTGCTGGCAGTGTTCGGAAGGAGTTGGTCAGAGCTGGACCAAACCTGTTTTTCGGCTGCTTTCCTTCTACCGGAGAAACCCAGGATTCCTAAGCCCACCTTTCCCTGCCCTGCTGGGAGCCGGGCTGCAGCCGCTCTGCTCTCCGCCACCGCTTGGACCCTCCGCTACACTGTAGTCCCTACACACCCTTGCCAGCTGAGACCTCCCGGAGCTCCCACTGCAGCTCCAGAGTCTGATATATCTCGTCTGCCACCCGGGATCTGTGCTGGTCTCTGCTGTTCCAGCCTGCTGTTCCCGAGGGTCCGGCCGGACACCGGGATCAGCCGCCCAGAGGGTTTGTGAAGCTTCTCGTCCATCCTTTCCCGGGACCCCGAGCCGCCCCTGCCGGCTGTGACTGGAACTGCACCGAAGGGGAAAGCCTGACAGCCGAGAGAGGCTGGCACTGGGTATGTGGTTCTGTTTGCTGTTACTGCCATAGTTATTGTTACTTGTTTGCCTTGTCACACACATATATATATATATATATATTAGTAAAGAACTGTTATTCCTACCCCTCATATCTTTGCCTGAAAGCCCCTTAATTTCAAAATTCTAATAATTCGGAGGGAAGGGGGTTGCATTTTCCATTTCAGGGGAGGCTCCTGCCTTCCTTGACAGACACCTGTCTTTCAAACCAAGACAATATCTTAACCTTAAAATTTAACAGAGGAATAACACTTTAATAGCATTTTAACTTATAACTTCGAAGTTATACTTAGCAACTTAGCAGAAGAACAACACTTAGCAGCATTGTCTCGGTTTTGGAGACAAAATTTTAGGAGGAAACACTCTGCAATGAGTGCCTCCTCCAAAGGGAAAGGGCCTCCCCCTTTCCTCCGCCAATGAGACAAATTGGTAACAGCAGGTGAAAGTGAAAAAAACAAACAGTTTATTAACACAGAACAAAACAGGAAAAAAAAAGGAAAAAGGCGGGGGGGCAGGGGGGTGTGCCCGCAAGGAACCGAAAAGGATTGAGTGTAACAGTTAGATGTTAACCCCAGAAACTTATCCTCTATCCACACACCTACACACCCACCCACAGCAGAAAAGAAAAACTCAAAAATACAATAAATGCCCGGAAAAGGAAAATATACGGGCTGGCAACTGGTCCCCCCAGTCTCTGGGAAGGGGGAGTCCACACAGCAGCCTGGAGAAGGGCAGATGGGAAAAAAAAAAACCCTGTCAATTCTCTGGCACCGGTCCTCCTCCTCACAGCAGGCGAAACTGGAGAACAGATGGAAAAACCTATTGCTTCTCCAGTGCCAGTCCTCCTCCTCCTCACAGCAGGCGAAGCTCGTGGATTTCTGTGTCCCTTCGCTCACTGGTTTGGCCTTCCTCGGGGTTCGGACCAGCTGGGGCCACCCCGCAGGCCAGCTGGGGCCACTCCGCAGGCTCCCCGGGCCGGAGAGAAGGGAAGGAAGGTAGGGAGGCCAGGGGGTGGAAAGAAAAAAAAAAACAAAACCTTTTTCCAAGCTAGCGGGAACGAAAAACCACCAGAGGAGCAGGGCAGCATCCCCGGTGCACTCCCTCCAGAGCACGGTGGAGCCCCGTTGGAGCCAGAGCCGTTGGACAGAGCCGTTGAACCGACCCGCACCTGGAGTCCTGCGGCTGCGGCTCCGGCCCTGCCCCCCAGGTCCATCTTGAAGACACAGCAGCCTTGGGCATTAAGCGGATGGTTAAGAAATAAAGCAGCCTCATAACATCACCCCAGGACAAACATTTAGGTAAGTTTATAACTGTAACTTAACCTTACTTACAGGCCTAACTTACTTAGATATCCAAGGTACTTAAACATCTAAGAAAGCAGTATTTCTCCCAGATTTGCTATAGCATATGCGCATGTGCACGCACACAGATGTGAAGAGTCAGTGCAAGCAAGGTACCTGTGAAAAATTCCCCTCAGAGGTCAGTGAAATACTCACTTTGGATGCCTTTGCATCTCCCAACGGGCAAAGGGTCAGGCCTCAAGGACTGAGGGTATCAGCCCAGGACTTGTCGTTGTTCGGCAATCCTCCAAGTACTGCAAACCTGAGAGTTTGCTGGCTCTGAGAGGCATCTCACTCCGAGGGAGATTGCTGGTCGCAGCCTGCTGTGGTCCAGGAGAGCTCAAATGGTCTCATTTTGGACCGCTGTTTATAGGGTCGCAAGAGAGCGGGCTTTAGCCATAACAATGTTTCATCCTGGCCACAGTTTGTGTTGGCACTTTCTTTGAAAGTGTGAGAATGGGAATGTTATGGCATTCAGGCAACAAAAGTGTTTTCCAACACCGGTCATAAGGAAAACAGGAGCTCGTTAGACAGCAGTTCTTGGAAAGAGAGGGTTTCTGATAAGCTCAGGAAGAGCTGAGACTAGGTGCTGTTTTCAAGGCGGAGGCCTAATGAGCATTTCTCAGATCTCAGTGCAGCCTGAAAAAGGAGGGGGGAGGAATGCACCACCACAGCTCCACTCCACATTTGCAGTTGGGGCCCTCACAGAGCAAGAAGAGCCCCTGGGGCCATTTTCCAGACGCCCGAGAGGCACAACCCCAGGGGCTCCGGCTGCAGCTCCCTGAGCCTTGGCCTCAGCCAGGCATCTGGGATACCCTGCCTTGTGGTCATTCATCCTCTCCTGTGCTCCTTCCCCTGACAAGCCTTGACTGAACCAGCTGCAAGAGGAAGCATCCCCTTAACCAAACCAGCTGGGCAGTGAAAGGTCCCTCACCACACCAGGTGCTGTTGCATGATACAGCTGGGAACAGCCGTGACCATAACAGCAGCATCAGCTTCCCATGAGCAGCATGAGCCATGGTGGGGAACAAAGGATAATCAGTCATCCCACGACAGCCTTGAAATGTCCTCTCGATGAATTGTAGCCCAAGTGGAAGACCACCATTGTTGCTTCAGTTTTGGAAACAATTTCCAAATGTCTTGGGAGTTGTTTCCAGTAGTTACCACCATGGATTATGTCAGAGATGGAACCTTACTGATGACTAAGGCAAATCATCTTGTGAGCCTGTAAACAGCTCTGTCCTGAGTGAGGCTCTTGGAGGCCTCCTGGACCACAGCAGGCTGTGCCAGCACCTCCCTCTGGGTGGAGTATCTCTCACAGCTTGAGAACCAAAAAGTTGGGGTACTCGAAAGACCATCACTGATGACGAGGCCTGGTTTGATCCACACACACATCCACCCACACTCCTCAAAGTCCAGCCCACGCTTGGTTGAGAAATGCAAAGGGATTTGATGTGAATATTTCACTGAGCCCGAGGGGCATTTTCAATAGGTACATTTACACACCTGAATACAGATGTGCTCTTCTCTGTTCCTCTGTGTGTGTGGGTGTGTGTGAATTGATAATGATACGAATGTTGTCACTGTGAATTTATAATTAAGTCCTTGCTATGACTGTGGATTGAGTGCTTCTAAACCCTTTTGCACCCTTCTAATTTTGTATCCATGTCCTTTGCATACCCTACACTTCTAAATGCACAGTCTCCCTATAAAACATTAAACATTGATTACAATTCAATATTCTATTTATGCTTCATCCATTTAGTAAGTAACAGAGTGAACTTTGCCATCAAACTCTGTTAAAGCCACACTGCCTATGTCCAGCCATGAAAAGAAGTGCTTTTCTCCTTTCCAGCCCACAATCCTGTAGTCATCCTATTGAGAAAATTCCAACATCACCAACAGAAGAGATAAGATTGATTTTCCTATGCTTTTGTGAAGAAGCTCTGACAGGACTGAAAGGTTACTCAAAATATATCTGTATTAACTCTCACAAGGAACAAATTGGCACCGGGCACTGCAGGACCGTGATCTCCAGGTTACAGACTCAAGCTCAGTGACTGAGGCTTTGATGCTCTGGTGTAATTTCTGGGAGTTCTTTGTGCAGCTGCTGGTAAGTTCAGGACAGCAGCCAGTGCTCACCCTGGCAGAGCAGGTGGTAGCTGAGGGAGGAGAATAAATGACCACAGCTCTCCAGCGATGCTGCACAAAGGCTTTAATGAGAAGGAGCAAAAGCAGCGGCACAGAACAGAGACCAAGGGACACGTGTGCGGGGGCCAGGCAAGGAAAGAGATCGGCCCATTTGCCAAGGACAGAGGGGATGACCCGCCGGCTTCAGCAGATCTGACCGCAGCGGGGGAAAGGCAGACACAGGCCTGACCCCCCCAGCCCAAGGGAGCCTCCAGAAGAGATGGGAACCCCCGCGGTGCTGAGGGAGCTGCCCACAGCAGCTGACAGAGAGGATCCCACGGCTGTGCTCTGAGGGAAAGAGGTGAGGATGGGGCCCGGCATGGTCACCACCACCGGCGCAGCCTCGATGTACACCGTGGAGTCAGCGCAGCGGGCGACACAGGGCTCACTGCAGCTGCTTGCAAGGGGGGTTGGGCCACAGGGGCCGCAGGGCCGTGGGGGACAGGGTCTGCAGCAAGACATCTCTCGGCGCAGGAGGCAAAGCTGCAACACAGAGCAGGGAGCACCAAGCAGCCTCAGGATCAGTCTGTCCCTCTGTCCCTCAGCTCTCTCCAGGGACACATTTGGTCTTCAAAACACGCGCTCTGCCTACAGCTCCCACAACCCTCCTCGTGCCCTGTGAGTGGCACGGCACAGGAAGGCCGCCCCACTTCAGGAATAGGACCCAGCACAGTGGCTTTATGGCCCCTGTGGAAAGATGGGTCACAGCCCATCTCCAGAACAGTCATGGCTGTGTTAGAGATGTCCGGGGATGCACTGGGACATTTTGCTACACCACGGCAGGTGCGAATTCTGCTGGGCACGTCCCCCTGTGGCTGAGCCCCATTGATCCCCTTCTTCTGGAACAAAGCCCCCTCTTCCCAGCTGTCCCCAGCCACCACCATGGAAAGGCTGACGGCCTTTCAACAGTTCTGTGTCAGGGCCAGGCTGAGGCAGCCCAAGGATCAGCCTGGGCAGCCTCCATGACAGCAGTTCAGCCCACAGGGAGAGATGGAACAGACTCCGGCTTACCTCGTTCCTCGAGGAAAGGCAGGCCAGAGAGGAGCAGGATGCAGAGCCTGGAGCAGCGCAGCCTTTTATGCCGTGTCCCAGAGCCCTGTGGGGCCACAAACATTCTTTCTTTGTGAAACATCCTAACTCCTGGGAGTGGCCACTTGCGAGGCCTCGCTGCTGGTGAAGTCCCTGCCTCTTTCATCTCAGGCATTTTTCTCCAGTTTCACACCAGCCGACATGGAAATGATTCATCTGTGTCCCAGCTTCCTAAGGCCCCTTGACTTGGAGCTCCCAGGCCTGTGTATAACGTGAGTTTAAATGAATTTGTGAAGTGTCTGTTGCTCCTGTCACTTGTTCTTCTTGATGGTTAATTTAGCTCCAGTTACAGTTACATTCAGCCATGAGAGACACCTCAGGTCAGCTCTCAGGAGTTTTCAGTGCAGGCACTCAGGCTAATCCTGAGAGTCATTAATTCCACGGGTCATCACAGACGTACAGAAGACTGTGGGACAGTTGAGGCAGAAAGTCAACACTGCACAATCCCATAGTGGGGAAGAGACCCAACTCTGCAGGGAGGTGGCAAAGCTCAGTGGCAAGGCAAGTCCATGTTCAGCTGGGGGGATATCCCCTGCAGGCCTGGGAGAGCTGCACAAGGGACAGTGACCTCTTAAGCTGTGTCAGTGCTTAGAAGTCAGCAGGACAAGACCCAGAGCCTGCTGAGGAACCGGGGCAGTTTGATCTGCCCAGAGCACTGACAGGAGCACAAGACCTCCAGAGCTCCACCCAGATCTTCTGGGGTTGATCTGGGGTACGACAGCCCTTGAGCAGCCACCAAAAGGCCATGCCTTGAGAGACAGCAAATGCAGGAGATTGCACCAGGTGATCCAGGAATGAGGATAAAAGGTGGGGAAATGCCATTCATGGCAGCAGAACATTGGGGATATGAGCTCTGTTAACCCTTGAATGCCTGAGTCTGCGACACCCAGTCCACTGAAGTGCACACTGGGTGACTCAGGTTTGCTTGAAGCTCAGGGATTTCCCAACTCTTCCACATCATGATGACACCCACGTGCTCTGGGAGACTGATCCAGTGTCCCTTTGAAATGTAAAACACATGAAATGGGAAACCCCACTCCTGGCCCAGAAAAAAGAGCCGCGAGCTTTGGGCTCCCTGCCTTCAGCCTTTCCCCAAAGCTGCCATCCCGTCTCTGGCCTCCGGCATGAACACGCTGAGCAAAACAGGTCAATGTTGCTGTGGGTCTCTTTCAGGGAAGTACACGGCATCTCTTTGATCACAAAACCAGGCCATGATACAGCCTGTGGACCGTAAGCAAATCCCTGTGGCTGCCACTCGGGCCTGCAGGGGATATCCCCCCAGCTGAACATGGACTTGCCTTGCCACTGAGCTTTGCCACCTCCCTGCAGAGTTGGGTCTCTTCCCCACTATGGGATTGTGCAGTGTTGACTTTCTGCCTCAACTGTCCCACAGTCTTCTGTACGTCTGTGATGACCCGTGGAATTAATGACTCTCAGGATTAGCCTGAGTGCCTGCACTGAAAGCTCCTGAGAGCTGACCTGAGGTGTCTCTCATGGCTGAATGTAACTGTAACTGGAGCCAAATTAACCATCAAGAAGAACAAGTGACAGGAGCAACAGACACTTCACAAATTCATTTAAACTCACGTTATACACGGGCCTGGGAGCTCCAAGTCAAGGGGCCTTAGGAAGCTGGGACACAGATGAATCATTTCCATGTCGGCTGGTGTGAAACTGGAGAAAAATGCCTGAGATGAAAGAGGCAGGGACTTCACCAGCAGCGAGGCCTCGCAAGTGGCCACTCCCAGGAGTTAGGATGTTTCACAAAGAAAGAATGTTTGTGGCCCCACAGGGCTCTGGGACACGGCATAAAAGGCTGCGCTGCTCCAGGCTCTGCATCCTCCTCCTCTCTGGCCTGCCTTTCCTCGAGGAACGAGGTAAGCCGGAGTCTGTTCCATCTCTCCCTGTGGGCTGAACTGCTGTCATGGAGGCTGCCCAGGCTGATCCTTGGGCTGCCTCAGCCTGGCCCTGACACAGAACTGTTGAAAGGCCGTCAGCCTTTCCATGGTGGTGGCTGGGGACAGCTGGGAAGAGGGGGCTTTGTTCCAGAAGAAGGGGATCAATGGGGCTCAGCCACAGGGGGACGTGCCCAGCAGAATTCGCACCTGCCGTGGTGTAGCAAAATGTCCCAGTGCATCCCCGGACATCTCTAACACAGCCATGACTGTTCTGGAGATGGGCTGTGACCCATCTTTCCACAGGGGCCATAAAGCCACTGCGCTGGGTCCTATTCCTGAAGTGGGGCGGCCTTCCTGTGCCGTGCCACTCACAGGGCACGAGGAGGGTCGTGGGAGCTGTAGGCAGAGCGCGTGTTTTGAAGACCAAATGTGTCCCTGGAGAGAGCTGAGGGACAGAGGGACAGACTGATCCTGAGGCTGCTTGGTGCTCCCTGCTCTGTGTTGCAGCTTTGCCTCCTGCGCCGAGAGATGTCTTGCTGCAGACCCTGTCCCCCACGGCCCTGCGGCCCCTGTGGCCCAACCCCCCTTGCAAGCAGCTGCAGTGAGCCCTGTGTCGCCCGCTGCGCTGACTCCACGGTGTACATCGAGGCTGCGCCGGTGGTGGTGACCATGCCGGGCCCCATCCTCACCTCTTTCCCTCAGAGCACAGCCGTGGGATCCTCTCTGTCAGCTGCTGTGGGCAGCTCCCTCAGCACCGCGGGGGGTTCCCATCTCTTCTGGAGGCTCCCTTGGGCTGGGGGGTCAGGCCTGTGTCTGCCTTTCCCCCGCTGCGGTCAGATCTGCTGAAGCCGGCGGGTCATCCCCTCTGTCCTTGGCAAATGGGCCGATCTCTTTCCCTGCCTGGCCCCCGCACACGTGTCCCTTGGTCTCTGTTCTGTGCCGCTGCTTTTGCTCCTTCTCATTAAAGCCTTTGTGCAGCATCGCTGGAGAGCTGTGGTCATTTATTCTCCTCCCTCAGCTACCACCTGCTCTGCCAGGGTGAGCACTGGCTGCTGTCCTGAACTTACCAGCAGCTGCACAAAGAACTCCCAGAAATTACACCAGAGCATCAAAGCCTCAGTCACTGAGCTTGAGTCTGTAACCTGGAGATCACGGTCCTGCAGTGCCCGGTGCCAATTTGTTCCTTGTGAGAGTTAATACAGATATATTTTGAGTAACCTTTCAGTCCTGTCAGAGCTTCTTCACAAAAGCATAGGAAAATCAATCTTATCTCTTCTGTTGGTGATGTTGGAATTTTCTCAATAGGATGACTACAGGATTGTGGGCTGGAAAGGAGAAAAGCACTTCTTTTCATGGCTGGACATAGGCAGTGTGGCTTTAACAGAGTTTGATGGCAAAGTTCACTCTGTTACTTACTAAATGGATGAAGCATAAATAGAATATTGAATTGTAATCAATGTTTAATGTTTTATAGGGAGACTGTGCATTTAGAAGTGTAGGGTATGCAAAGGACATGGATACAAAATTAGAAGGGTGCAAAAGGGTTTAGAAGCACTCAATCCACAGTCATAGCAAGGACTTAATTATAAATTCACAGTGACAACATTCGTATCATTATCAATTCACACACACCCACACACACAGAGGAACAGAGAAGAGCACATCTGTATTCAGGTGTGTAAATGTACCTATTGAAAATGCCCCTCGGGCTCAGTGAAATATTCACATCAAATCCCTTTGCATTTCTCAACCAAACGTGGGCTGGACTTTGAGGAGTGTGGGTGGATGTGTGTGTGGATCAAACCAGGCCTCGTCATCAGTGATGGTCTTTCGAGTACCCCAACTTTTTGGTTCTCAAGCTGTGAGAGATACTCCACCCAGAGGGAGGTGCTGGCACAGCCTGCTGTGGTCCAGGAGGCCTCCAAGAGCCTCACTCAGGACAGAGCTGTTTACAGGCTCACAAGATGATTTGCCTTAGTCATCAGTAAGGTTCCATCTCTGACATAATCCATGGTGGTAACTACTGGAAACAACTCCCAAGACATTTGGAAATTGTTTCCAAAACTGAAGCAACAATGGTGGTCTTCCACTTGGGCTACAATTCATCGAGAGGACATTTCAAGGCTGTCGTGGGATGACTGATTATCCTTTGTTCCCCACCATGGCTCATGCTGCTCATGGGAAGCTGATGCTGCTGTTATGGTCACGGCTGTTCCCAGCTGTATCATGCAACAGCACCTGGTGTGGTGAGGGACCTTTCACTGCCCAGCTGGTTTGGTTAAGGGGATGCTTCCTCTTGCAGCTGGTTCAGTCAAGGCTTGTCAGGGGAAGGAGCACAGGAGAGGATGAATGACCACAAGGCAGGGTATCCCAGATGCCTGGCTGAGGCCAAGGCTCAGGGAGCTGCAGCCGGAGCCCCTGGGGTTGTGCCTCTCGGGCGTCTGGAAAATGGCCCCAGGGGCTCTTCTTGCTCTGTGAGGGCCCCAACTGCAAATGTGGAGTGGAGCTGTGGTGGTGCATTCCTCCCCCCTCCTTTTTCAGGCTGCACTGAGATCTGAGAAATGCTCATTAGGCCTCCGCCTTGAAAACAGCACCTAGTCTCAGCTCTTCCTGAGCTTATCAGAAACCCTCTCTTTCCAAGAACTGCTGTCTAACGAGCTCCTGTTTTCCTTATGACCGGTGTTGGAAAACACTTTTGTTGCCTGAATGCCATAACATTCCCATTCTCACACTTTCAAAGAAAGTGCCAACACAAACTGTGGCCAGGATGAAACATTGTTATGGCTAAAGCCCGCTCTCTTGCGACCCTATAAACAGCGGTCCAAAATGAGACCATTTGAGCTCTCCTGGACCACAGCAGGCTGCGACCAGCAATCTCCCTCGGAGTGAGATGCCTCTCAGAGCCAGCAAACTCTCAGGTTTGCAGTACTTGGAGGATTGCCGAACAACGACAAGTCCTGGGCTGATACCCTCAGTCCTTGAGGCCTGACCCTTTGCCCGTTGGGAGATGCAAAGGCATCCAAAGTGAGTATTTCACTGACCTCTGAGGGGAATTTTTCACAGGTACCTTGCTTGCACTGACTCTTCACATCTGTGTGCGTGCACATGCGCATATGCTATAGCAAATCTGGGAGAAATACTGCTTTCTTAGATGTTTAAGTACCTTGGATATCTAAGTAAGTTAGGCCTGTAAGTAAGGTTAAGTTACAGTTATAAACTTACCTAAATGTTTGTCCTGGGGTGATGTTATGAGGCTGCTTTATTTCTTAACCATCCGCTTAATGCCCAAGGCTGCTGTGTCTTCAAGATGGACCTGGGGGGCAGGGCCGGAGCCGCAGCCGCAGGACTCCAGGTGCGGGTCGGTTCAACGGCTCTGTCCAACGGCTCTGGCTCCAACGGGGCTCCACCGTGCTCTGGAGGGAGTGCACCGGGGATGCTGCCCTGCTCCTCTGGTGGTTTTTCGTTCCCGCTAGCTTGGAAAAAGGTTTTGTTTTTTTTTTTCTTTCCACCCCCTGGCCTCCCTACCTTCCTTCCCTTCTCTCCGGCCCGGGGAGCCTGCGGAGTGGCCCCAGCTGGCCTGCGGGGTGGCCCCAGCTGGTCCGAACCCCGAGGAAGGCCAAACCAGTGAGCGAAGGGACACAGAAATCCACGAGCTTCGCCTGCTGTGAGGAGGAGGAGGACTGGCACTGGAGAAGCAATAGGTTTTTCCATCTGTTCTCCAGTTTCGCCTGCTGTGAGGAGGAGGACCGGTGCCAGAGAATTGACAGGGTTTTTTTTTTTCCCATCTGCCCTTCTCCAGGCTGCTGTGTGGACTCCCCCTTCCCAGAGACTGGGGGGACCAGTTGCCAGCCCGTATATTTTCCTTTTCCGGGCATTTATTGTATTTTTGAGTTTTTCTTTTCTGCTGTGGGTGGGTGTGTAGGTGTGTGGATAGAGGATAAGTTTCTGGGGTTAACATCTAACTGTTACACTCAATCCTTTTCGGTTCCTTGCGGGCACACCCCCCTGCCCCCCCGCCTTTTTCCTTTTTTTTTCCTGTTTTGTTCTGTGTTAATAAACTGTTTGTTTTTTTCACTTTCACCTGCTGTTACCAATTTGTCTCATTGGCGGAGGAAAGGGGGAGGCCCTTTCCCTTTGGAGGAGGCACTCATTGCAGAGTGTTTCCTCCTAAAATTTTGTCTCCAAAACCGAGACAATGCTGCTAAGTGTTGTTCTTCTGCTAAGTTGCTAAGTATAACTTCGAAGTTATAAGTTAAAATGCTATTAAAGTGTTATTCCTCTGTTAAATTTTAAGGTTAAGATATTGTCTTGGTTTGAAAGACAGGTGTCTGTCAAGGAAGGCAGGAGCCTCCCCTGAAATGGAAAATGCAACCCCCTTCCCTCCGAATTATTAGAATTTTGAAATTAAGGGGCTTTCAGGCAAAGATATGAGGGGTAGGAATAACAGTTCTTTACTAATATATATATATATATATATGTGTGTGACAAGGCAAACAAGTAACAATAACTATGGCAGTAACAGCAAACAGAACCACATACCCAGTGCCAGCCTCTCTCGGCTGTCAGGCTTTCCCCTTCGGTGCAGTTCCAGTCACAGCCGGCAGGGGCGGCTCGGGGTCCCGGGAAAGGATGGACGAGAAGCTTCACAAACCCTCTGGGCGGCTGATCCCGGTGTCCGGCCGGACCCTCGGGAACAGCAGGCTGGAACAGCAGAGACCAGCACAGATCCCGGGTGGCAGACGAGATATATCAGACTCTGGAGCTGCAGTGGGAGCTCCGGGAGGTCTCAGCTGGCAAGGGTGTGTAGGGACTACAGTGTAGCGGAGGGTCCAAGCGGTGGCGGAGAGCAGAGCGGCTGCAGCCCGGCTCCCAGCAGGGCAGGGAAAGGTGGGCTTAGGAATCCTGGGTTTCTCCGGTAGAAGGAAAGCAGCCGAAAAACAGGTTTGGTCCAGCTCTGACCAACTCCTTCCGAACACTGCCAGCACTAGCCAGCCCCGCTGACCCCACCCCCCAGGTGAAAAACAAGTAGCTAGTTGGACCCCCACCCTCTGTGGCCGGCTCTTTTGTTCTTCTTAAGCACCCAGTAATTTGTCCCCCTGGCAACATATATGGGGGAAATTCTTTAAGAGAAAAAGAAAAACAGGAGAACTCCTAAAACCCCCAAGAGATATTAATTAGGTTTAAGGTATAGGTTAAGTTAAAATACTGTTAGGTTTGAGTGCTGTTAAGCTTTTAGACCGTGTTCCTTTATATCTTTGCCCTCACTGTCTTTTCACACACACACACACACACACACACAGAGACACACACACAAACACACACATTCCCCTACATAGCTCTTGGTTCATTTCTGTTTTGATTGCTTGGATTTTGTTTGGTTTTGTTGTTGCTTGTTTTTCCTTGTTGTGCCTTAATTGTCCTGTAACTAGTAGAGTGAATCTTGCCAGCGAACTTTTTTGTGCTTTCATTTAATATTAATTCATTATTAATTATTTAATTTTAATATCAATATTAAATCTGGCTTTTGCTGATACTCTTGCCAGTGATTTTTTTAAGCAATCTCAAACACTCGTTCGTAAGAGGAGCCTTGGCCTGAAGTGCCTGGGCATCGGTGTCGTGGCGCGGGGTATGTGATGTGCAGGGCAGGGAGGGCTGGGGCAGGTAGTTGTGGCCGAGTGGTGAAGGCGATGGACTAGAAATCCATTGGGGTTTCCCCGCGCAGGTTCGAATCCTGCCAACTACGGGGTGCACGCCCCTTTTGGGCTGCGGGCAGCTGACCACGCTGCAGCTGCAACACAGCCCCAGAGGGCTCCTGCACTTGCAGCCCCGGCTGTTCCCGCAGAGCAAGGGAAAGCCTGAGGCACACACCTAAGGGCAGGGGGACAAAAGCCCATTGCTGCTGCAAGGTCTGTGCCCTGCAGCCAAGACACTTGGTGTGGGGGAAGCCCTGCAAGGGAAAAGCAGCACAGCCCCAGAGGGCTCCTGCACTTGCAGCCCCGGCTGTTCCCGCAGAGCAAGGGAAAGCCTGAGGCACACACCTAAGGGCAGGGGGACAAAAGCCCATTGCTGCTGCAAGGTCTGTGCCCTGCAGCCAAGACACTTGGTGTGGGGGAAGCCCTGCAAGGGAAAAGCAGCTCAGAGATGTTGTCGGCATCAATGAAGAAGGAAAGGGGAAATGCAGACGGCACCAGCACCTGGAGCTGAGCATTTCGTCACCTCGCATTAGCACCGAGCGTGAAAGGCAAGGACCTGCAGCTTGACAACCTGCTTAGCACAAAGTGCCTAGAACTCAGAGCTTTTCCTTCACGGTAACCGTGAGCAGCATTGAGCTGAGGCACCAGAATTTGCACAGCTAAAAGAGGAGAATTCCTTCCGTTGCTAATTCCAAGCAAAGGGAGCCTGCGTCCCTCCTTGGCCAGCAAAGAACTGAACTGTTGGGCAGGTGCAGTCCCGCAGCGTGCTGGGAGCAGAGCTGGATTTCTGGGCAGGGCTGCAGCCGTCAGGATGTCGC
Organism: Lycocorax pyrrhopterus obiensis; assembly: GCA_014706295.1. Lineage (NCBI taxonomy): Eukaryota > Metazoa > Chordata > Aves > Passeriformes > Paradisaeidae > Lycocorax > Lycocorax pyrrhopterus. The sequence goes on along the minus strand of JACSVZ010000026.1, from coordinate 546,771 downwards.
TGGATTTCAGGTGCCCCCATCCCTAGCAAGGCCCAAGGCTGCAGCCTGCCTCCGGGGGTGCCTTGAGCACATGCAGCGCCAGCGTGGGTGGTCAAAGGGCAAGTGGCCGTGCAGCGCAGCGTGGGTGGTCAAAGGGCAAGTGGCCGTGCAGGGCTGTGGGAGAAGGGCAAGGCCAAGCCCTGGAGCTGTGGAGCACGCGCCCAAGGGAGATGAATTTGTCAGGGAGTCCGTTTTGTGGGGCGGGGGAGGCCAAGCAGAGAGGAACGGAGGGAGTGAGAGCCAGCAGTGTCCCCTGGGCAGGGTCAGGCCCAGCTGGGGGCGGCGGTGGCCAAGCTTCAGGGGGAGCAGAGTGGCGCAGCGGGAGCGTGCTGGGCCCATAACCCAGAGGTCGATGGATCGAAACCATCCTCTGCTAGAGCAGATTTTCACTGACACTGCCTCACCCAGCAGCTTTTACCCTGCTTTGCTCTAGCTCTCTGGGCACCCCTGGCCCTGGCCCTCCTCTTCCCTCTGCCCCTGCTAGTGCTTTTGTTAGAAATGCTACAACTTTTATAATTTTTTTAACTAACTTTAGTCAGGGGTTTGTTCACCTTTACCCAGCAGGAGGAGAATCAGAGCTTTTCTTCAAAAGACTCTGTTTACCCAGGGTTTGAGTTTCGCTGGCTGGGGCCTGGTAGGCTTCAATCAACAAAAAGAAGATTCCCAGATTATGAGAGTTTAACATCTATGTACAGGTTGGGAGTGGCCAGAAGATACAGAGGAGATAAATGGACATTAACATTACTGCCTGGTGTGGCTGGAGACACGTGGTCTGGGAAAAGATTGATAAGAGCACCAAATTAGTATCCAAGGAAAAGGGATCAATAACCAATAGGAGATTGAATACTAAGGATTGTGTAATTCAGGTCCAATGAAGAAGAATTTCTTTGGGGTTTTCACGTATAAATATGTGAAAAATCTGATAAAGAACCATGTGTGATGGAAAAATTTCCACTGCACAAACCAGGCATGTGTGGATGGAATAATTTCTATTGCACATCCTGGCCAGAATACCATCCTGGCCAGAATAAAATAACATCTAATTCTCTAACATTGCAAAGATGTTTTTTGAGAGTTTCTGGTTTTCCGTAGGCTTTGGTGACACTTTCTTTTTGGCTTTCTTAGGCACCAACACTCCCAAAGGGCCCCTCACCATGGCCTATGGGCAGCTGTGGAGCAGCAGGCACAGCTCCCCTCACGAGGCCCTGCATATTACGGGCACACAGGTCTTCCTCCCTTCCCTGCTGGCAGCTCAATCCGCAACTTCCCAGGCACAGGAGGGCACCTCCTGTAGGGGCAGAGGAGGCTCAGCCTGCTCCAAGTGTGCTCAGCTCAGAGACCTGGGAGCTTTCTCTGTCCTCGTCTGTTTGCTGCCGTGACCATTTGTAGGGTGATCCAGGGTCAGGGCCAAGCAGGTATTCCCAAGGGACACTGTAGTGGCTAGAGGTGGCTGGGTGCTGGAAGTGGAGGAGACACGGGGTGCTGTGGGTGCCGTCTCTCTTGGAAAACCTTTAGGGGTTGGCCTGCCCAGGACACAGCTGGTTCCTGCTGCCACCACAACTCTGAAACATCTGTGAAGCTTGTGGCACCCCCAGCACCATTGCTGGAGCACGTCAATATTCTGGATGGCACTCCATTCTGCAGAGTAGCCATGGCACTGAAGAGGCTTCCTGAAAGGCCTGGGGACCACGGAGGATTCCCCAGTGAAACAGGACTTGTGTTCTAGAACTGGAGTGGCTCCATTAGGAGCACTCAGCAGTGTGAGTTTGCCCACGTGTCAGAGCCAGAGGAGCACAGACACATGCCAGGAGCTGGAGCTCGGGTGTGTGCGGGGGGCTGGAAGGAGGGGGCAGGCAGTGTGAGAGGTGCAGGAGCTGGAGCCAGGCCAGGGTGTGAGGTGGCAGTGCAGGAGGCAGTGCCCGTGGGCACTGGAGGAGCAGGAGGCAGGCTTCGAGTGGCAGGAGAGGGAAGCAGCAGCGCTGTGGGAGCCTTGCGGGGTAGTGCTTGGCAGAGCTGCCCTCCAAGCAGGTGAGCAGGGCTCGGTCATCCCTGGCCAAGGCAGACCAGCTTTTCTTTAGCCTGGCTCCACACTGCCCGGCCTCTCCTGCTCCTGAACGGCGCGGCTTCTTCCCTCTGCAAGTTCTGCTCTCACAGAGCAGCTGAGCTCCTGCTCCTGCTCCCCTCAGCCGGGCCTCCTGCCCGGGACTCTGGGCACCTCCCAGCCCAGCAGGCACAGACTGGCTTTGAGCCAGGTCGGCCTTGGCAAAAGCAGACTGCGGGGGCTGCTCTGGATCCTGCAGAGACTCCCAGAGAGCAGTGAGCCAGTGGAGCCAGGTGTGCAGAGATCTTTGTGATTCTCCACACCTGGGCATCACACTGGGGTTGCAACAGGGCTCAGGCACTGAGTCGCCTGCTCCTTGCTTTTTCTCCAGCCCTGCTTTGAGCAGGCATTTGGACTTGTGGCCTCCTGGGATGCAGTCAAGTTCCTTCTGAGGAGTTCCCAGAGAGGGCTCTGCCCTCCTTGCTCTGCACCACGGGCAGTGAGTGAACCTCTTCCCCACAAGAACTGGAGCTCGGTCGTTGCTCAGCCCTTGGTGTCTGACCTGTCCTTTCTCCTTGCCTCTCCAGCCCCTTTCCTGGGTTCCCCAGAAGGTCTTTCTTTACCTTTTGTAGAGATGGGGCAATGTTTCCCTCTCATTAGTCCTTAAGGAGTGAGGCTGGTCTGGGCTGAAGAAGAGAAGGCAAGGGGGCTTCTGCTGGGTGAAGGTGACTTCCCAAGGCCTGCCCTGAGCCAGGAAGAGCTTGTTGCAATTTGGGAAAGATAAGATTGCGTGAGGTTTTGAGCCTGGCACTTGTAAGAGAGGCCATGCCAGGCCTGCAGAAGGAGCTGTGCTGCTGCGCTGAAGGACAGTGTGATTGGAGAGTGCCTGGAGGCCCTGCAGGAAGGCTGCACTTGGTGATGGATGTCCAAGGCAATGGAGAGCCAGCCAGCCTCAGCCAGGGGCATAAGGCTGAGCAAGGCTGGGCACAGGAGCCAGAGGTGGCTATGCAGGGGATTCCATGGTGTAATGGTGAGCATGCTGGACTCTGAATCCAGTGACCTGAGTTCAAGTCTCAGTGGGACCTTGGCCTTTTTGTTTCCTCAGGCTTTCCCTCAGCATGCTGACACCCTCACAGCTCTACTCTGCTGCTGGTTCACTTGTGGAATGTTCTCTGATGAATCACACAGCAGCTGAGGTGGAGGCCACCCACTCAAACTGAGTCAGGCAGAGGAGGCTGCTCTGGGACTCTCTGCTTGTATGTTGGACGCATCCAATAACGGAGACTGGGCTACACACTTTGGGCAGTTGTTTCCACATTGGACCATTCCCACAGTAACACCAGGTTACTCTGCGTGGCATTACTTGTATGCCCACCTTTGTCCACTGCTCCTTTCTTGCCCTTTTCCTCTGCGGCTTTTCTTTTCCTCTTTTCCCTGCCAAGTTCTTTCTATTGCTCTGCAATCAGTTCAAGGAGCTCTACCAACACTGGGCAGTGCCCCATCATTGGGCTTACATTCGTTGCCATGGGAGAGGGAAGGCTCTTCCTGGCAGAGCAGGTGGTAGCTGAGGGAGGAGGAGAACAAACGACGACAACTCTCCAGCGATGCTGCACAAAGGCTTTAATGAGAAGGAGCAAAAGCAGCGGCACAGAACAGAGACCAAGGGACACGTGTGCGGGGGCCAGGCAAGGAAAGAGATCGGCCCATTTGCCAAGGACAGAGGGGATGACCCGCCGGCTTCAGCAGATCTGGCCGCAGCGGGGGAAAGGCAGACACAGGCCTGACCCCCCCAGCCCAAGGGAGCCTCCAGAAGAGATGGGAACCCCCGCGGTGCTGAGGGAGCTGCCCACAGCAGCTGACAGAGAGGATCCCACGGCTGTGCTCTGAGGGAAAGAGGTGAGGATGGGGCCCGGCATGGTCACCACCACCGGCGCAGCCTCGATGTACACCGTGGAGTCAGCACAGCGGGCGACACAGGGCTCACTGCAGCTGCTTGCAAGGGGGGTTGGGCCACAGGGGCCGCAGGGCCGTGGGGGACAGGGTCTGCAGCAAGACATCTCTCGGCGCAGGAGGCAAAGCTGCAACACAGAGCAGGGAGCACCAAGCAGCTTCAGGATCAGTCTGTCCCTCTGTCCCTCAGCTCTCTCCAGGGACACATTTGGTCTTCAAAACACGCACTCTGCCTACAGCTCCCACGACCCTCCTCGTGCCCTGTGAGTGGCACGGCACAGGAAGGCCGCCCCACTTCAGGAATAGGACCCAGCGCAGTGGCTTTATGGCCCCTGTGGAAAGATGGGTCACAGCCCATCTCCAGAACAGTCATGGCTGTGTTAGAGATGTCCGGGGATGCACTGGGACATTTTGCTACACCACGGCAGGTGCGAATTCTGCTGGGCACGTCCCCCTGTGGCTGAGCCCCATTGATCCCCTTCTTCTGGAACAAAGCCCCCTCTTCCCAGCTGTCCCCAGCCACCACCATGGAAAGGCTGACGGCCTTTCAACAGTTCTGTGTCAGGGCCAGGCTGAGGCAGCCCAAGGATCAGCCTGGGCAGCCTCCATGACAGCAGTTCAGCCCACAGGGAGAGATGGAACAGACTCCGGCTTACCTCGTTCCTCGAGGAAAGGCAGGCCAGAGAGGAGGAGGATGCAGAGCCTGGAGCAGCGCAGCCTTTTATGCCGTGTCCCAGAGCCCTGTGGGGCCACAAACATTCTTTCTTTGTGAAACATCCTAACTCCTGGGAGTGGCCCACTTGCGAGGCCTCGCTGCTGGTGAAGTCCCTGCCTCTTTCATCTCAGGCATTTTTCTCCAGTTTCACACCAGCCGACATGGAAATGATTCATCTGTGTCCCAGCTTCCTAAGGCCCCTTGACTTGGAGCTCCCAGGCCCGTGTATAACGTGAGTTTAAATGAATTTGTGAAGTGTCTGTTGCTCCTGTCACTTGTTCTTCTTGATGGTTAATTTGGCTCCAGTTACAGTTACATTCAGCCATGAGAGACACCTCAGGTCAGCTCTCAGGAGTTTTCAGTGCAGGCACTCAGGCTAATCCTGAGAGTCATTAATTCCACGGGTCATCACAGACGTACAGAAGACTGTGGGACAGTTGAGGCAGAAAGTCAACACTGCACAATCCCATAGTGGGGAAGAGACCCAACTCTGCAGGGAGGTGGCAAAGCTCAGTGGCAAGGCAAGTCCATGTTCAGCTGGGGGGATATCCCCTGCAGGCCCGAGTGGCAGCCACAGGGATTTGCTTACGGTCCACAGGCTGTATCATGGCCTGGTTTTGTGATCAAAGAGATGCCGTGTACTTCCCTGAAAGAGACCCACAGCAACATTGACCTGTTTTGCTCAGCGTGTTCATGCCGGAGGCCAGAGACGGGATGGCAGCTTTGGGGAAAGGCTGAAGGCAGGGAGCCCAAAGCTCGCGGCTCTTTTTTCTGGGCCAGGAGTGGGGTTTCCCATTTCATGTGTTTTACATTTCAAAGGGACACTGGATCAGTCTCCCAGAGCACGTGGGTGTCATCATGATGTGGAAGAGTTGGGAAAATCCCTGAGCTTCAGGCAAACCTGAGTCACCCAGTGTGCACTTCAGTGGACTGGGTGCCGCAGACTCAGGCATTCAAGGGTTAACAGAGCTCATATCCCCAATGTTCTGCTGCCATGAATGGCATTTCCCCACCTTTTATCCTCATTCCTGGATCACCTGGTGCAATCTCCTGCATTTGCTGTCTCTCAAGGCATGGCCTTTTGGTGGCTGCTCAAGGGCTGTCGTACCCCAGATCAACCCCAGAAGATCTGGGTGGAGCTCTGGAGGTCTTGTGCTCCTGTCAGTGCTCTGGGCAGATCACACTGCCCCGGTTCCTCAGCAGGCTCTGGGCCTTGTCCTGCTGACTTCTAAGCACTGACACAGCTTAAGAGGTCACTGTCCCTTGTGCAGCTCTCCCAGGCCTGTCCCTTGTCTTCCCCCAGGGAGTCCTGGGATTTCCTTTCTTGCAACTTGTGATTGCTGCCTCTTGCCCTTTGGCAGTGCACCTCTCAGGAGAGTTTGGCTTCATTCTCTCCAGAACCTCCAGGAGGTGGTGGAGACAGCAGCTCCATGCCCCCCTCCACACCTTGCTCATCTCCACCAGGTTGCACAAGCACAGTGCCCTTGGCCTCCTCCCATACGTCAGGTGCTGCAGCCCTTATGTTCTGCCTGGTCCTCTGCCAGTGCCTCTCTTCATAAGAGATCACCACCACCACCTCCCTTGTCCCTGGGGACACCAAATGGGGACACCAAGCCAGATGTGGCCTCTGCAGTGCCAAGGAAAGGGTACCATCCATGGGGTGATCAGATCCCAGGCTTATGGAGTGAGATCTAGAGATGGACAGTAAGGAACTCTCAAGATTAGGGGTGAAAGATCTCTTGGGACAGACTTTCTCTCTGCTTTCCAGCCCTTCTACCCCAAAGGGGTTCATTGTCACTGGCCTGCGAGTGCAATGCAGAGCAGGTGGCATTCCCTGCACATACCCTGCCCTGTGCTCTCCAGGCTGCCATGGCATGTGCTCACCAGTGCAGGTAGCCTCAATGTCATCTCCTGGTGGTCCTCCCCCTAGAGGACCTGGGAGGCTCAGCTGTAGGAGCCCTTTCCATCTCCTGGTAGCCCCCCGGGGCTGCAGGGCATCCCTGGAAGAGCTGTCCAAGAGACAGGGACCTGTCTGACAGTGGCAGTGTTCAGAGGACAATGGGACAAGGCCCACAGCTTCTGGAGGCAACTGGGAAGTTTGTTTTTCTCAGAGCAGGAGCAGAGGACTTCCACTGGTCTCTCCCAGCCTCCATTATCCTGGGTTGCCCTGCGTCCCATGGGCCCTTGAGCAGCCACCAAAAGGCAGTGCCTTTTGGAAAGCTGCAGCAGCAGCACAGGATTACACAGATGTACGAGGTGGTTTGGGACTGGTCCTAAAAGGTCTGGGAATGGCCCTGACAAAGGCAAAATTTTGGAGGAAAGAGGCTATGTGCTCTGGTATCCCTGGAATGCCTGAGTCCAGGGCACCGTGTGCACTCATTTCCACATCAGGATGATTCAGGTTTGCCTGAAGCTCATGGATTTTCCCAACTCTTCCACATCACGATGATTCCCACATGCTTTGGGAGACTGATCTAATATCCCTTTGAACTGCGGAATGCATCGAATAGGCAAAGGGATGCCTGCCCCAGGAAAAAGAGCCATGAGCTGTGGGCTCCCTGCCCTCAGCTTCTTCCCCAAAGCCACCATCCAGATCCTGGCCTTGGGGGTGGACACACTGAGCAAAATGGGTCAGTTTGTGTGTGGGCCTCTGTCAGGGAGAGACGTAGGCACGTGTCTTTGATCACCTTCCTATGTGTTGATTTCCTTGTTTTCTAGAGGATCTCAACTTTCCAAGCTGAGGCTAGAGCTCTGGTTGTAAAATGCATGAGGGCCCTCCATAGTTTTCAAGGGACACACAGCTGTGGAGAGTCCCTCAGAGAAGTCCCTTGAGTAATAAATATCGTCCCTGCCTGGCTCCATGAATGCACAGGCAGGTTCAGTATTAAGTCAGTAGCAAAGAGGTGGGAAGGGAATTTGCTTTTCCTTCATTCCGAGAGTTTATTACATCTTTACCCTCGAAGGACAAGGAAGCAAATACCAAGAACAATGGCTCGCTCAGGGTTTTTCCCGGGGGCTGGGGGAAAGGCAGGATTAGGGAACGGGGACCAATGGGAGAGCCCTGGGGGAGTGACGAGGCTGAAAGCCAACCGGGGAATTCAAACCAGGACAGATCATACTAAAGGGCAATGAACCCCGGGGGGAGCCCACTCCGGTCACCAACACAAAGGCATGTTCACTGGCTCCCACAACTCCTCCTTTCGGTATAAAACAAAGAGGCTTCCCCCTCAAGTACCCCAAAACCCAACATCCCAAAAACTGAACATATACAGAACAACAAGAATGATTAGAAGTACCCAAAGCCCAATGTCCCAACAAACCAAACATACATAAAACAACAATAGCAATCACAAATACCCCCAACCCAGTGTCCCAACAAGTCCTCAAATCTTTCAGAGGATTTTTTCTCTGGATGCTGGAACGGATGCTCCGATAGGCAGAGGTGACTTGAAGCAGCACAGTTTTCTTTGGGCTGCAGCGAAGTTCAAGTGTTCACTGCTGATGGTACCAGGAGCATCCAGAGGACAGCAGGGTGATAGATGTTGGGTGCTGGACATCATCGTGGAGAATGCAGGCACAGGCTCTGGCATTTGCTTCTGTTGGGGTTTCAAACAAAGTTAAAATTTTGCAATTTTAAATGGGGGGGGGGGGGCTTTCCCTTCTCCCCCCTTCTCTTACTTCAAGTCTGGGGAAAGGGGAATGGTATAAAAGTAACAGGGATATGGGAACAGGTGGGTAGGGAATGGATAACATAGTAAATAAAGAGACGGGTACAGGTTAACAGAAAACTTCTTAATAAGAATATTGGGGGGTGTGGTTGTGGGAAAGGCAAAACAAAGGGGTGGTAATAGGGAACATTACGATTTGGGGAGTGACAGAATGGGGTAGGATCTGGGGAGACACCACAGGTGTTTTGACTTACCCGTTTGAAGTTTTGTCTGCAGTTCTGGTTCCTGGGATGTTGTGTCTGTTTCTATACTGGACATCTTTGCTGGTTTGCGTTGTCTTCTTTTCCAAGCAATGGTGGTTTCATCTTTTAACTGCACCTTGTTCATCTTGGTCAGTGTTGTGTCTGCAGCAGCAATGATTGTAGAGTTGGAGCAGGATCTGCCCTTTTCTGGCAGCTTCCAGGTGTCATCCGTGGCCCTTGGTTTCTTTTCTGCTTGCTCTGGCTGTCCCCGGTCCTCACACTCAGCACGACAATTTGAAAAGTCACTGCTCTGTCTCCCCGGCTGCTTCTGCAGACTGCTTACATCTACTGCTTCTTTCACCATGTTTCCGCAGCTTTCTTGGGGTTTTGCAGCTTTGCTTTTGCTGTCTTCCCTCTTTTTCTGCTTTTCATGCAGCACGTGGAAAGGGGATGAGGGCAGGGTCAGAGCTGAGCTGAGAGGCAGCACTTGGGCAGAATTTTCGCAGCTGGGCGCGCAGAGCAGCGGTAGCAGCTGAGACTTCAGAGCCTCAGGGCATTCACGAAGCCGCGGGAGGGCTGGCGGGGGCTGGGCGCAGCGCAGCCACGCCACGATAGTCAAACATCGGCTGGGACGAGCAGAGCCAGAGCGCTTTCGCAGGAGCTGCTTCCAGCTCGCTGCCACAGCGCGGGGGGGCCAAGTTTACTAGGTTAAAAACAAAGACAGTCTGTCACTTTAAGTCTCGCGCCACGTGGCCGGCCGGGGCAGGCTGCAGAAGGCGGCCGCGCGGCTTTCAGTTTTGGGCTGGCCGCGTGGCTCGTCTGGCTGTGTCTTTGTTTTGTTGGGGGAGGGCAGCCAGGCATGGGCTGGGGGGGGGTCGCGGCTGGGCTCAGCGGCGACGGGGACTCAGCTCTGGGGTGCTCTTGGGCAGTGACTCTGGCATGCTTTTTTGAGCTCGGCTCTCGCGCCGCTTTGGGACCTCGGCTTGGGGCTCGCCCAGCTGCTGCCGGGACCCACCGGGGTCGTGAGGCTGGGGTGGCTCCGCTTGCGGCTCACTGCTCCCCCGCCCGAGGCTCGGGCCGGGGCTTGAAGCCGGTTCGGCTGGGGTTTGGAGCGGGCGGGTGCGCACACTTTGTGATTTTTTCGACAAAGCAGGTGCGAGCGCTGCGGGCTTCTGACGGGGAAGACGGGGGTACAAAAGGGAGAGGTCCCGATGGGAGGAGAGGGACCCGACACAGCACCGATGGGCGCGTGGGGAGGGGCCCGGGCCGGAGGAGCCGCGCACGGTAACGTGGGCGGAAGTGGACGGGGGAAGAGGGGTGCGCGGGGGTGAGAAACGCGCCGCTCTCGCCATGTGGCCGCCGCTATGTTTAGTGGAGGCGGGAGAATTGAAAACAAAGGGAGCAGCTGGAATCACAGGTTGGACCATGCTGCTATTGCTTTGGAACAAATTTAAAGTGGGGAAAACCGGGGAATTAGGTATAGGGAAGGGGTTTGGGGTAGAACTCGGACTAGCCTGGCCATCGCTACTCTGGGCAGGCAACAAAGGCAACAGAGAGAGAGCAGGCAGACTACGGTGACAAGCCTGTGCACAAGTGCAGGGTCTTTCTCTCGGTTTCCGTTGATCCAGGGGAGAGGGAACAGGAACACAGGGGAGCGGTAAAGAGTTTTTTAAACTGGGGTTAACATTTTTAAACCCTTTTACAAAACTATCAATAGCTTTTGCGAGCTTATAAAGCAAATACCCTTTTCTCGACATAAACAACCATCGTACAAAGCGTTTTAAATACTCAACTAGCCACTGTTTGAAAAGCCACTGAACAAAATGTTTTAAACCTTCCCTAGTATAACGAAAATTTTCCCAAACAAGGACTCTTAAAACTGGGAGAAAAACTTCCCATAGGAGATGAGAGAATTTTGCCCCCATCTCCCTCTCTTCCCAACCCTCGAGATAAAAGGAAATTAACAAACAAGGATACAAAAGTGACCCATTTTACCTTCGGGGGTCAAATAAAAGTCTCGAGAGCGGTCTACTGACTTAGACCAGTCTTCTCTTTTTCTAGAAGATTGTTGGTCTTCCCCGCCGAGATCCCTGATAAAACTCAGAGGTTTCTTTGGGGTAATGGCTGCTCAGAAAGGCGACTTTCAATTCCAGTGGCAAAGCCATCCTGGAGACGCTCTTCATGGTCAGTTTGAGGCTGCCTCACATTGGGCGCCATCTAATAAATATCATCCCTGCCTGGATCCATGAATGCACAGGCAGGTTCAGTATTAAGTCAGTAGCAAAGAGGTGGGAAGGGAATTTGCTTTTCCTTCATTCCGAGAGTTTATTACATCTTTACCCTCGAAGGACAAGGAAGCAAATACCAAGAACAATGGCTCGCTCAGGGTTTTTCCAGGGGCTGGGGGAAAGGCGGGATCAGGGAACGGGGACCAATGGGAGAGCCCTGGGGGAGTGACGAGGCTGAAAGCCAACCGGGGAATTCAAACCAGGACAGATCATACTAAAGGGCAATGAACCCCGGGGGGAGCCCACTCCAGTCACCAACACAAAGGCATGTTCACTGGCTCCCACACTTGAGAGACAGTTTATTGAGTCCTTGGTTTTCTTCTCTTGGTTGTGGATCTGCCTCTGTTCCCCAGTCTCATGGGCAGAAAAAAGCAAGCTGTGGCAGAGACTAATAAAAGAAAGCGAGGCCCTCGTGGTCCTCACTCCTCTCAATGAGGAGCTTCCCTCTAGCCCACAGTGATCCTACTTTGCCACTGAGTTTTGCCACAGCCCTGGAGAGGTGCGTCTGTTCTTCTCTATGGGACTGTGCAGCCTTGACCTTCTGCCTGAACTTACCCACCGTCTCCTCCTTGTCAATGTGACCCCTGGGGAGAAATGCCTCTCAGGGCTGGCTTGTGCATCTGCACCAAAAGCACTTGAGGGCTCACTCAAGGTGTCTCTCATAGCTAAATTCCACCGTGACGGGCAGACACTATCCCCATGAAGAGGGCAATGTGACAAAGGCAATCCGTGTGACACAAACCCACCTCCAATCTTCCTCCACTCCAGCCTCAGACCTCTGAGCCAATTTGCCTTATGCTTCTGGGACACAGATGAATTATTTTGATGTTGGGATGCAGCCCACTCACTTTGCCCTGGTCCTGAGAGGAACTTAAACCACTCAGTCATCTGCTGGCAAAGCGGCACAGGGAACTGCCGGCAGTCCTGGGAACTACTGGAGCGTGTTGTGGACAACTTCCTAGTACGGGGGATGGAGAGCCTGACCAGAGAAGAGGCACTGCTGGATCTGCTCTTTGCATCCTTCTCTCTAAATAGGAGTGACATGGATTTTATGGGGGGTGGCCACTCAGCACATATAGAATTGGCTGGATCACGGCACTCCAGGACTTGGGGTTGAGAGCTCGATGTCCAACTTGAGTGATATCTAGCCAGTGATGAGTGGTTTCTCAGGGTTTGGTGATGGGACCAGGAATATTTAACACCTTGTTGGGAGACATGGGGGGAGGGATTGAGTGCATCCTCAGCAGGTTTGTGGGTGACACTGAGCTGAGTGATGTGGTTGGTACTCTAGAGGAAGGGATGCCATCCAGAGGGACATGGACAGGCTGGAGAGGTGAGTCTGTGCAAACCTCATAAAGTTCAACAAGGTCAAGTGCCAAGGTCAGGGCTATCCCAAACATGGACACAGGCTAGGCCATGAGTGGATTGAGAGTGGCCCTGCACAGAAGGACTTGCAGGTTCTGATGACTGAAATACTGAACATGAGCCTGCACCATGCACCGGCAGAAAGCCAATTGTATCCTGGGCTGCATCCAGAGCCGTGTGGCCAGCAGGTTGAGGGAGGGGATTGTCCTGCTATACATGGCTCTCATGACACCATAGCTGGGGTGCTGCGTCCAGCTTTAGGACCCACAGCCTAAGAAACACACGGAGCTGCTGCAGTGGGTCCAGAGGAGCCACAAAGACCATCAGGCAACTGGAGCCATTGCTCTGTGAGGACAGGCTGAGAGGGGTGGGGTTGTGTAGCAAAGAGAAGAGAAGGCTCCCAGGAGACATTCAGTTAAGAAAGGCAGGGACACTTGGTTGGGGTGTGTGGGGATGAGACAAGGGCTACTGGTTTTAAACTGAAAGCAGGTATATTTAGGTTAAATATCTGGAAGGAATCCTTTCCTCTGAGAGGGGTAAGACACTAGAACAGGTTCTCCAGAGAAGTTGTAGAAGCAATTTCAGGGGGCTCAAGCTAGATGCTTTAAGATCCATTCCATCCCCAGGTGATTCTAAGAGTCATTGCACGACTCTGAGTTGTATGAAGTGGGAGCACAACATTTGAGATGAAAGACGCAGGGACTTCAGCAGGCCATGCAAAGTCCCTTTCCAATGTCGATGCGAGCGGCCTGCTGGCACTGCTCAGCGCAGGGAATTGCAGCGCTTGCAGGGCCGCACGCGGGCGCAGCGCCGGCCACAGGTGCGGGCCGGTCAGGGGAGGCAGTGTGGGAAGGGCTCAGGCCAGGCATGAGGGCAGTGCGGCGCTTGCCAGCAGGTGATTGACTGCGGCTGGGCTTGAAGCCGTGAGTATGCTGGGGCTCGGCTTCCCGGCTGACATGAAGCACACCTTTGGGCTAGAGCAGAGATGGCCTTGAGGAGAGACTTTCAGATGCTGCCGTCTTTTGGGGGGCCAGGGTTTGCTGCAGACCTTGCTCCCGCCCACCTTCACCCTCACCCCCCCACTCCGGGTCTGCTCCTGAGATGGCGATGACTGTGACAGGAAAGGGGCACCCCAATGGGACAGTTATGGCTCAGTTCTAGACAGAAATGTGAGGGACAAACTGTCTGGCACTAGGCTGGCATGGGATCTTCTCCTCGCCTCAGCCTCATCTCTTTTGGCAGCTACCAGACCATGGGGACAAGGATGGGGCAGGGAGGGGTGTCTTTCCATAAGCCCGGGACAGCAGGTATTGGAGGTCCCTCCCCCCTCCGTGGGGGTTTTGGGGAGCACAGGAGAGACTGGCAGGGACGGGGCAGAAAGTGCCAAAGGAGGGGGGAGATTTGGGGGGGGAAATGGACACAGAGACACCCCAGAAAGCCCCCCAAATTGTCCCTTTGCCCTCCCTGAACCGGCCCAACTTCACCTCCAAAATGGCTTGAAAGTGCCCCACGGGTGGGGGAGCAGGCGGGGACATCAGGACACACCTGTGTCCCAGCAGCTGCGTGCCCAGCCAGGACAAAGAGCAGGGCTAGGGCTGCAGGAGGGTCCTCCCAAATTTGGGGAGGTGGGGGCTGGCTCAGGCTCAGGCTTTATTGTCCACCTGCATGCCATGAGGAAGCACAAAATCCACCTGCATCCTCTGCAGCATGCCGTCCTGGAGCAGAGCCATTTCCAAAGGAAGCCATGAGCCTGCGGCAAGCCACTGCCAGGGCAGGATCCTGACAGGACCTGTGGAAGCTGGGAGAGAGGACCTCACCTGGAGCAGGCTCCTGCTAGGATTAATGATCACGTGGCTTCCCACCAGGGTCTCCTTGGTCCCAGAAGGCCCCACAGTGTCATTAGCACCCCTGGGTTCCACCAGGTTTCGTGGTGTCACAGTGCTCCCCAGGCTTTCGTCAGGTTCCATAGCATCACCACAGTCTCTAGGGCTCCCTGAGGTTCTGTGGTGTCACAGTGGAGCCAGGGTTCCGTGTAGTTCCACAGCATCACAAAGGGTCTCCTGGATGCCACGTGGTCACAAAGCACTGTGGGTTCTGTGCAGCCCTGCTGTGACACCATGGCCGCTGGCTTCTATGAGCCCCCGCAGTGTCCCAGTGGGCCCTTGGCTTTAGGAGTGGGTGGCTGGGAGCTGCTGTCCCCCCAGCGGCTGGGGGAGAAGCAGCAGGGACGGCATGCAGACAGTGCCATGGCCACTTCTGTTGCCACCCATGTCTCTGTCCCCAGCACAGCCGTGGTGTGTAACACCGGCTCCGGGTCCTTCGGAGTGCAGGTGACAGTCAGGGCCTGGGGCACGGCTGCTCCCAAGGGACACCCTGCGGCAGGAAGACAGCAGGGATTCGTTCCCCACACACTGCAGCTCCCTGTGCCGGCTGAGACCGAGCGCATGTGTGAAGGCAGCCCTCTCTGGCAAGCAGCCAGGGCTGTGCCTCCCTGCAGCTCCCTGCAAGGCCCGGCTTTGGCAGCTTCGAGGCCCAAAGGCCAGTGCCAGACATTTCTGTCTAGAGCTGAGCCAGAAATGTCCCATTGGGGGGTGTCCCTTTCCTATAGTCACTGCCATCCCGGAAGCAGATCTGGGGTGGGGGGAGGTGAAATATGGTGGGGAGCAAGCTCCTCAGTAAACTCCCGCCCTCCAAAACACGGCAGAATCTGAAAGTCTCTTCTTGAGGCCATCTCCGCTCTTGCACTGCTTAAAAACCCAAGGGTACATTTCATGTCAGCCGGGAAGCCAAGCCCTGGCATACTCGTGCCTTCAAGCCCTGCCCCACTCAATCACCTGCCGGCAAGCGCCGCGCCGCCCTCATGCCTGGCCTGAGCCCTTCCCACGCTGCTTCCCCTGACCGGCCCGCACCTGTGGCTGGCGCTGCGCCCGCGTGCGGCCTTGCAAGCGCTGCAATTCCCTGCGCTGAGCGGGGCCAGCAGGCCGCTCGCATCGACAGTCGAAAGGGACTTTGCATGGCCGCCCCCCCTAGGCCCTCCAACCCCGCTTTCAGCCCCAAGCAAAGCCTGCCCCACATCTGGGCCCCGTGGCACCACCTCCCCGCCAGCCCCTCTTCTCCTTGCCACCTTTGGATTCACCATTGGCATTAACTCTGGCAACAGCACCAGCCAGCAGTGCCTCTGGAGCCTCAGGAACCCCCACGTGCTGAGCCAGCGCAGGGTATCGTCTTCACCATGGCCTTGTGTCATTTGGCCCCTGCCAGCCCATGAGGACAGGTTAGGATCCGGTAGCAGGGTCAGGGTCAGGAGTAAAGGTTAGGGTTAGGGGTCAGGGTGAAGGTAAGGGTTAGGGTTAAGGCTAGGGTTAGGATTAGGGGATTCAACCTGATGATCAACAATCATTAGTTTAATTAGGTGCCACCTTAGTCTTTCACACTCGCAGACCCCAAAAAGCTTAAAACATCCAGCAGCTCCTTTGCAACAAGTCCACAGCCAAAAGCCAGGCCTGGCCTTCACCTTCCCCTTGCAGCCTACAAACTCTGCTTCTCAGCTGAGTGTATTGTCATATTGCCAGAGTCCCATACGTCCATCTCCTTCTTGCACAGACAAACTGCTTCTGTCAAAACATGCCGATGCTACGCGCTTTCCTTCTCAGCTATTCGCACCGTCATATTCTGTGTCCCGCTTGCAGTCTGAATCTAAACCCAGAAGTTTCTGGCTACATCTCGCACCCACAGATGTGCAAGGAGGAAAAAATTGCTTGGGCCTTGCCGCTTACGCTTGAAAATGTCCATTCACTCTGCAATAAAATGACAGCTTTCTTTGCTTTACATCCTGCAAACTTCACACGCACACAAACACACACGTGCGCGCGCGCACACACACACTGGAGCTATGCGCTTCCTTTCTTTCTCAGCCGAACTCACCCATCCCCCACCTTGACTTTCTCTACCACTTTTCTCTAGGCCTTGACACGCATGGACTGTTCTTAGGACACCCATTTTGTTGCCTATCCCTCCCTTATGTTGCCTTGCCTTCCCTACCCAACATTGCATTTCCTTGCCCTTCCTGACCAGGCTTTTCCTTTGCCTTCCTGACCTATCCATGTCCTTCCCTTGCCCTTCCAACCATTCCAGTACCTTGCATTGACATGTTTACCCATCCCCCAGCTTGACTTCCCTACCACTATTATCCTGACCTTGTCATGCATGGGATGATTTTCTTAGGACACCCATTGCCTTGTCTACCCCACTCTCGCTTTTGTTTGCCTTACCTTTAATACGCAGACTTACATTTCCTTGCCTTTCCTGCCCCTTCCTTTGCTTTGTCTTGCTTCTCCACACCTTGCTTTGCCTTGCTGTACCCTCTGTAGCCTTCCCTCAGCCTTCCTTCCCTCCACTGCCTTGCATGGACTTGCTCACACATCGGTCACCTTGACTTCCCTACTCATTTGTCCAGTTCCAGCCTTGCCTTTCCTTCTCCTTCTAGGACTCTCATTGCCTTACCTGCCTCTCCTTTGTCTTGCCTTGCAAAGCCACCACTTTCCTTGCCTTGCCCTTGAAGGCATTCCTTGCCTTGCATTACATTGCTCGCCTCTCCTCCACCTGGAATTCAAGACCCCTCTTTTTGTGGAATTTCTTCAACTTGCCCTGCCCTGCCTGCTCCTCCTAGGACTCTCAAGGCCTTCACATACCTCCAGTGTTTCATGAGCATGTGAGGGGAAGCCCGGAAAAGGTCACGTGCAAGCACACCTGTCTGTCCTGGCAGCTTTTTTCTCATTCCTACCCTTGCATGTCTTGAATTTTGGACAGGCATCCACATTTCGCCCTTGGGCTCCAGGACTATAATGACAGTTCTTTTGCATACGAAGGAAAGCAGGGAGCCCAAGTCTTTTAGGTGCATATTAGAGACGGCCCATGCGAGACCAAGGCCAGACAGAGCAGTCGGTCCTGGCCACTTTTGTGTACCAGCAGTCCTTGAATGTTCCTGTCACTTGCCTTGCCTTGGCAACCCACCTGTTTCCCTGCCTTGCCCTGCCAACCCTCCCTGGCCATGCCCTACCCTTGACCTGCCTACTTCTTTTCTCCAGGGCCTTGCCTTGCCAGGCCTACATCTCGTTGGCATTTCCTTGCCTTTCCTGCCCCTTCCTTTACTTTGCCTTGCTTCCCCACACCTTGCATTGCCTTGCTGTCTGGTCTGTAGTCTTCCCTCCTTCCCTCCACTGCCTTACATGGACTTGCTCACCCATCCCCCACCTGACTTCCCTTCGCATTTGTCCAGGTCCAGCCTTTCATTGCCTTCTCCTTCTAGGACTCTCATTGCCTTGCCTGCTTCTCCCTTGTCTTGTCTTGCAGAGCCACCACTTGCCTTGCCTTGCCCATGAACCCCTCCCTTGCCTTGCATTACCTTGCTCACCCCTCCCCCACCTGGAATTCAAGACCCCTATTCTCCTGGCATTTCCCAGCCTTGCCTTGCCCTGCCTGCTCCCCCGAGGACTCCCAAGGCTCTCATGTACCTCCAGTGTTTCAGGAGCACGTGAGAAGAAGCCCAGAGGAGGTCCCGTTCATCCTTTGGGCAGCTCTTGTCTGGGACCAATCCTTGCATGTCTTGAATTTTGGACAGGCAATTCACACTCCGCTCTTGGGCTCCAGAACCAGAATGAGAGTTCTTTTGCATACAACGGAAAGCAGGTAACTCAAGTCTTTTAGGTGCAGAGTAGAGATGTGAGATCAAGGCCAGACAGAGCAGTTGGTCCTGGCCACTTTCATGTACCAGCAATCCTTGAATGTACTTCTCACCTGCCTTGCCTTGGCAACCCCACAGTCTCCTTGCCTTGCCCTGCTAACCCTCCGTAGCCTTGCATTCCTTTGCATGGCCATGCCCCACCCTTGGCCTGCCTACTGCTTTCCTCCAGGGCCTTGCCTTACCCAGCCTTTCCTGTTTCTGCCTGGCCCACCCATCACTGGTCTTTCCTTCCTATGGCCAGCCTTGCCTCTCACTTCTGGGCCTTCTCCTGCCTACCGCTCCATTTGCTTTCCCCTCACTGCTCTGGCCTTGCCTACCTCTCCCTTGACTTGCCCACAATTGCCTGCACTTGGTTTGCAGTGCCTTGCCTGCATGGAAGGCAAGGTAAAGAGTGGTAGGCTGTCACTGCCCTGGGAGAGGGGTCAGCCTCATGGGCACTCATCCCGCCTTACGAGGCTACAGTGACCTTTCCCGCAGACACGCACTGAAAAGTGTCGAGTCTCAGGGGCCGCATGGACAGGCAGCACTGGCTCTGTGTCAGCAGGCGTACCCAAATGCGAGGAGACCCGGAGGTCTGAGTCTCTCAGGAATCCCGGAGGCGAAAGAGGCAAGGGAGAGGACGACTCCGTGAAATCTTCCAGGGTTTTATTCTCCCGAAAAAGAGGGGTGGAAATGGCTGAGGGTCCAAGGTTACAGGTGTTTTTTCTAACAGGGGTGGTACAGAACAAACAACCAATAGAGGGTAAGCCCAGAGGAGGATCCCGAGGACACAGAACCAATGGCTAGGTTACAGAGGAGGGAATTTACAGAACAAACCTATGAACAACCGAACTTAACAGAACTTTCTGGAGAAGTGGTACGGGCTCAGAACCGGGTCTCGCCCACGGACTGGTCTTCACTCTCTGAGTCGTCAGCCCATTGGGTAGGCACGGCGTGATGGACAGCGGGCGGACCCCAAGTGGTCTGAAGCACCCCAACATCTCCCCAGTTTTTTCTTATTAATTTTAACATAGAGTGCCTGAAGCAGGACAACATTACAAGGAACAAACAGGTTACAACGACTAACTCAAGGATGGACTTACATACAGAGATTCCCCACCGCGAAAGTCCAGTACTATTAAATAAATTAGCAAACCAGTTCTCGGCCTTCAATTGCTGCACCTGCTGCTTGAGGTTATTGATGGCAGTGTAGATATTTTCCGGGTGGGAGGTCAGATCGAAACAGCACATTCCTTCAAATTCCTCGCACCTGTGACCATGCACAAGCAGCAGGTAGTCGATGGCAGCACGATTTTGAAGAGTTGCATGCCTAGTGGTTTCCTCGTCTGCAAGCAGTTCCGACAATGCTCGGGAAGTATAGTTAGCCTGTTTCCCAAGCCAGGATTCCAGGTGGGCAATTTGGCCCAAAGCTCTGGCGGCCGTCACCCAGGGGAGAAAAATCGAAACTGTGACTCTCTTGGAGTATGGCCAAGAGATGACTTCTGAGTCGCAATTCTCATTTAGGGGCCTGATTGATCTCTTTGTATGTTTTGAAGATGCCCAATCAACCAAATGGTTTTTATCAGGAGTTAGCAAAGCCAATTGCCCTAGGGTGCACGGCCTTCCTTGCAGGCAGGATGGGATCCCTGCCCAAGCCCGGTCTCCACAGATGAAGAAAACTCCAGCTGGGAGTTGCCTGGGTATCTCTGTGGACTCAGCCGATGTAGTGGCTGTATCACTGCACCAGTTAGGAATATTATATACCGGATTGTGTGGGTTTACTTTTAGAATGTGTTCTTTTCTCTGATCGGCTGACAGGTAAACCCACTCTTTGCCCTTCAGCCTATAATTGACACAATAAGTGGCTTTTGCTGAGCCAACAAGGGCCAATTCTTGTGGCTCATGTGGTGCTTGTGGTAAAACCTCTGTCCACGTGTCCCAGGAGCAGACCGTGTCAGGCTTCCTACCCACAAACGGGTAGTCGTTGGCTTTTAGGGGGATCCCCACTAGGCAAGTGGACATGGGGTCCTCCGCGCTGCTCATAGACAGACACAGGCCGGATTGGTTCATGGCTTTCGTGAGAGTCGTCCACACGTTCGCCTTCGGCTGGGGAACGATCCATCCTTGGGCTACTGATGTAACCAGGAAAAACAGAAGGAATGAACTGCGTGCCATGGTGGAACCTAAAAGTGATAACAAAGCAGCAAAACATTAACTGAACGATTGATTCCCTCACTCTGTAAATGGTCCACATTGTTTTTGCCTTGGGGTACGTATGGTTTTATCCATTTCCCTGGGACCCACTTTGGGCCTGCAGGGGTGGATACACACCCAAATCCTCTTCCCCACGTTATTAGTGGGAAAGGGCCTCTAGGTTTTTGTGTCTCGGGATCCCTTATCATAACTGGTGGTTTCTGTTTGAATTTTAGTTTAATGTCCGTATTGAAATGGATAACTACTGGTGGATCTGGGTTTTCAGCTGAGCAATTTAGAAAGTTCATGACAAAGAAGGCCTTCGTCAAGCGGAGGATGGGGTTGTTGGTTTCATCTCCCCCCTTTTGTTGTTGCAGCACTCTCTTTAACGATTGGTGTGTCCTCTCCACGATCGACTGTCCCATTGGGGAATGTGGAATGCCTGTTTTGTGGTGGATTCCCCAATTCTGCAGGAATTTCCTGAGGGCAGCAGACATGTACACTGGGCCGTTGTCTGTCTTTATCTGTTTAGGGACCCCGAGTGTGGCAAACGCGTGCATCAGATGATTGATGACATCCTTCGCCCTCTCTCCGGCATGGACAGAGGCGAACACGGCTCCTGAATAAGTGTCTACAGATACATGGACGTATTTGAGCCGGCCAAAAGATGGAATGTGCGTGACATCTGTTTGCCACAACTCATTGCTCCCTAGCTCTCTAGGGTTGACCCCACTGCCAAGTGAAGGCACTTGGAATTTTTGGCAGTTAGGGCATGTAGCCACAATGGCTCTGGCCTGTTCACGGGTGAGGTGGAACATCCGTGTTAGAGCCGGAACGTTTTGGTGGAAAAAGGCATGGCTCATCTTTGCCTGATGAAACAGGTCTGGCAAATTTGTGGCTTGTACTGGTAATGCCAATTCATCCGCCCTCCGGTTCCCCTCTGCAATAAAGCCAGGAAGATCCGTATGCGACCTCACATGCATCACGAAAAATGGTTGCTCTCGGTGGGATATTAGATGTATTAATTTCGAGAGCAAGCGATAAATCAGCGGATTTTTTGCTTCTTTGAGCACTGCATTCTCAGCTCTGGACACAACCCCTGCAACATAGGCCGAATCAGAAACCAAGTTAAATGGTTCTTGAAACCTCTCGAATGCCCTGACAACGGCTGCTAGTTCTGCTACCTGTGGCGAGCCAGGCACCTTTTCAACATGAGACTCCCACTTCTGTGTCTGAGGATCCCTCCAAGTCATGACAGACTTGTGGGATGCTCCAGAGCCATCTGTAAAAATTGTCAGAGCATCCAGTGGCTTTGCACTTTGGATGGTCCTACGAATAATTTTCAGTGCCGAATTAAATAATTTGTGTTTTGGAAAATGGATAGATATCTGACCTGGGAAGCTGTCCAGAGCATATTGTAAAGAGACACTGGTTTAAAGCAAATGCTCTAAAGTCTCATTGGTTAGAGGTAAGTAGATGCATGTAAATCACATCTGGCTAAAGTCCGGAGGCGAGATCGTGCCTTTATGATGCTCTTAGCCATGAGTTCCTGAGGCGTAGTGATGCTTTTGGATGGTAAATGCGCCAGGAAAACCCACTCGATTATCAATAAGTGGTCTCTTTGCACAGCATCCCACTGGAAAATCAACCCATAGAGGTGTGGTACGACCCCTAGGATGGCAAATTGAAATGGCAATTGTGGGTTATACCTGTGGGATTGTTTGGTCTCCAGCACCCTCTGCACTTTACTTATGGTCTGTTTGGCCTCAGGTGTCAAAGCTCATGGAGAATTCAGGTCGTTGTTTCCTCGGAGTAGGTTAAAGAGACGTGCTAGGTCCTCTGTTGTCAGTCCCAGAAGCGGTCGGATCCAGCTGATGGATCTGCATAATTGATGTAACTCCTGCAATGTCTTGGGATTTTCATTAATCTTTATTTTTTGTGGTGTTATGCTAGTGTCAGTGATGGAGAGTCCAAGATATCTCCATGGACTTGTGACCTGAACTTTGTCCTTTTGTATTTCAAATTCCTCTTTTTGCAAGGGCTTGTGACTTTCTTAACGTCCATTATCTCTCTTGT